>JAPXFQ010001664.1:0-600000 GCA_028564705.1 Apricaphanius iberus
GGCTGGAAGACTACAGATTTGGACTCTAGACAGACTGGATGATCACTGGTTAGATCAGTACTGGTGTGACGAACACAGCTGGAGTTTTCATGATGACTTTGTGACTGCTTTTTGCTGGATTTGTTGTTAAGATGTGCCCGTCTATGTCCTCACCCTCCACCGATGGAAATGGAAATAACACCATATTAGGCCGTATTGACCCAACCCATTTGGGTCTTATTATATCGATATGAAAAACAGGTTAAAAGTCTCTCAACCGCGGTCTTCTGGCTGAAACCGGCTGCAGCCTAGGTTAGCTTCAGTTAGCTCCCGATTAGCTTCTGACTAGCTTGTAGCTATGTTGGCTCGGAGCATTGACCCTCCGCCCCCAGCCTCACAGCGCCACCCTCAGCTCCACCTCTTTGCCAATTTTTGGAGTTTCTGAGAGTGACGAGGAGAGTGAAGCAGACAAGATGGCGGCGGTGGGAACCACCCAGTTGACTTCATTTTTGCGCTTCAGAAACCTATGGGTGACGTCAACGAGGGTTTGTCTATTATATATACAGTCTATGCTTGGGGTGAAAAATCTCTGTGCCCCAAGCCGAAAATACGTACTCAATCAGACAACGTAGATGAGTGTAACAACCACAACTCCACTTAAACGCTGAAATATTTATCTTACACATCTGAAACAAAACACACATACATTGAAATATTTTTATGTTATTATAAAAAAAAAAATTCCACATTTTATTCAAGGTAATATGGCAAGTTCTAAGTGGTGGGGCTGCATACTAGCGCCCTCTATTGGCCAGCCGCCACTGTTCTGGCAACTGCTGCTGTGCTGTGGGTGAGGCGGAGGTGAACGACTGAACTGCTCAGCAAGAGCAGCCTTTTTTATTCACTCCACCTCCTCCCACAGCTACATTAAACCCTGCAGGAAAGGATGGGCTTATGCTCCTGGAGAATGTACAACTAC
Organism: Apricaphanius iberus; assembly: GCA_028564705.1. NCBI lineage: Eukaryota > Metazoa > Chordata > Actinopteri > Cyprinodontiformes > Aphaniidae > Apricaphanius > Apricaphanius iberus. The sequence continues at coordinate 959 of JAPXFQ010001664.1, forward strand.
TGCACCGCTGCTCCTACACGTCTCCACAGAGCAGCAAGAGAGGCAGCAGCAACCAAAGAACCCCTGACCATCTCAACAAACTTCTCTCTGATGGCTGGATGTAGTGCCAGAGAGCCAAGCTGATGGACAGGCTCAGAGGTGGAAACCGGGAGCAGGAAACTAAGTTGCAGAAAATAAATATTTAGCACAGCAAACAAGCAAGAATCCTGGCCCTCACAGACCTGTTTCTTCTTCGTTAAGAAACAATTAAATCACCCACTTGTTATCTGTATTAATGGCTCCTGCTTGAAGTTATCTGTATAAAAGACATCTTTCCACACCTTCAAACAGTCAAACTCTAACCTCCACCATTGCCAAGATAGGAGAGCTGTCCAAGGACACCTGGGACCAGATTGTACACCTGCACAAGACTGAGACGATCCAATCTACAATAGGCAACCATCTTGGTGAGAAGAGAGCAACTCAATGAATCTGGCATTAGACAATGTAGCCCCCATAAAAAGGAAAGTGATTTATTCCCTGTTTTAATTCAGAGCTGCATACTTTAAAGCAGAATGCTAAGAAATTAGAGCGAAAACAGCGCTCTACACACCTGGAGGTTTCTGGAAAAATTGGTTAAAATAGTCTCATGCTGTGTAAAAACCCTTCAACAAGCAAAACCAGCAAATTTTTCTCACTGTGATTAATAGAGCAGAATAAAAACAATCCTAGTTTTCTTTTAAGTACATTTGCCAAACTTACACATAAGTCATAGCTCTATTAACCAAGGTATTTCACTGGCTGTCAGTAGTGATAACATTATTAGAGTCTTCGAAAATCTAATCAATTATATAAAATTCATATATTAAAGATGAACATCACAGGGACAAGAAGAGGAGGAACACTCCTCTTTACTGAAATTATCTATCTTTATTTTCAGAGTGATTTAAGGCAGTACACAGCACAGACCATGATAAGAGACAAACCATACAGCAAATCCATCCCAAAAAAAACAAAAAAAAAACATAGGGTGTTTCTCAATGCCCAAGAACCTCGCCTTGATGCCTTGGTCCCGCCCCGGTTGCCTAGGAGATACGTCATCAGTGAATGTGAAGGCGTGTTCCAATGTTCATGTTCTACCGAGGAATCTGTCCTCTGTTTGTTAGCCATTTAGCTAACTAACCAAGGATACATAAGAGCTGCCTTGATGCCTTCTCTCGGTCAAAAAATTCCCAGAATACAGCGCGGTAGGAGCCGGCAGCAGCTACTACAGTGGTAAATTTATATTTTAAATGTAAGTCAACTAATTTTAACCATCCATTTTCCTAACGGCTTAATCCTTAATGGGTCGCGGGGGGGCTGGTGCCTATCTCCAGCTGTCAACGGGCGAGAGGCAGGGTACACCCTGGACAGGTCGCCGGTCCATCACAGGGCCACATAGAAACAGACAGGACAAACAACCATGCACACACTCACAGGACAGCTAAGGACAATTTGGAGGAATCAATTAACCTGTTTTTGGACTGTGGGAGGAAGCCGGAGTACCCGGAGGGAACCCACGCATGCACGGGGAGAACATGCAAACTCCATACAGAAAGACCCTGCGCCGGGATATGAACCCACAACCTTCTTGCGGCAAGTCTGTTCCAAACCGTTTTTTTGACCAAGGAAGGACAGTGTCCTACCAGTGACCTACCCAGCCTTGACATTGAGAAACACCCATAGAAAACAGCACTGACCATGCGCAGTAATGCAGTTGCAGACAAAAATTAGCTTTAAATGAGGGCTTTATTCAAAAATACAGTGGTGAGAACAACTATTTGATACACTGCTGAATTTTTACGTTTTCCCACTTACAAAGCATGTAGAGGTCTGTAATTTGTATCAAAGGTATTCTTCAACTGTGAGGGACACACTCTAAAATGTTGTGGCTGTAAAATGATAAAATATTTCCCTTTTATCGCTCAAAAAACAGAAGTCCAACGGCAACATTCGGCTCCAAAACTAAGCCCGTTTATAGTATTTATTTATTTATTTGACAAAATAACAGTCAACAGCTATTTTATTTTTATTTTTCGCCAGTCACTTAAATTGTTTGAAAAGCAAGCAGAGTTTGTGACAACATTGTCACATAAACCTTAGCAAAACAAGAAGACTTTAAATGTCATTAACGGATGAAAACTCTAAAATGTGACCAGGTCAGATTGGGTCCCCACTAGAAGAACATCTCTGCTTTTATTTTGGTGCTACAGTCCCAGACCCACCCTGGGCCCCTTTTAGCCCCCTAATTATTCTAAACACTCATAGGTGTCCCTGTGTCAAGAGAGAGTGAGAAAGTATTTATTAAGTATTAAGTATTATTTAGCATTAAGTCTTGTTGATTTAAAATGTGATGTTGGATTTTTTTTTTTGTCACAGATAGTGACTTTACGGCCCTTAAAACTCTGTTTTTCATCTGTCCACACGCAGATACTGAAAACAGAGAAAACGGAGTTCTCCACTTTGGCTAGAGTTTCTTTTTATTTGTTTTTTTTGTAACGAAAATCTGCGTTTATGTGTGGATGAAGGCCAAACCGTAGAAAAATATCTCTGTTTTGTGAGATACCGGTTACGTGTGGACAAGGCTCTCTTACAATTGAAAGTGAATAAGTTTACTATCTAAAAGCATCAAAGCTAAACATCATATCTACTCAAACAGCATCATGACATCGCTTCATACAGTATTAAAATTAGGGCACATCAATGTATACAGGCTTTAGGTTACATTACCTTGTTTCAGCGACGCTTGGTGAAACAGCATGTGGATGTTTTCTGATGCTGGATTATTGAGCTTGTACTGCTGTGGTACACAAGCTCTACTTTGTAGTAAATACTCTGTACTTTGTTCTCTTCTTTTTTTAGAATGTAACCATCCCAAACTTTACACATTTTCTGCCGTTTATGGGCATCTTTACTCTCCGCCAAAGCGCCAACTAAATTCAAAATGTACTGTTGTGCTTCGCATAGGTTCATCCAAAACAATGGTCCATGTGGAACAACCAGATCCCTGCTTGTATAGTGCACATCATAGGAATTTAACGAGGCTTCGAGGCAGAGTTTTTGCCTCATGCAATTTTGAAATCAAGTAAATTGAGTTAGTCGACAAAGCGCTGAAGCCCTATTGACATTTACAGAATTATCATATTATTTACAGTGCTGTCAGTCTCAGTGGAAAAGTCTGTTTATTATTACTATTAAAAATACAACAGTATTGTATTTTTATATTACTGTGCATTTCTGTCATCAGGAAAGGTATTTGTTTTATTTATATTTTTTAATATTCTGTATGTAGACAGTTCTTTTGCTCAACTTGTTGCATACATTTTGATGTTGCGCAGAGTGACCAGAGTGTGGCTTAAACTTATAACTGACTGTTTTTAAAGGGTTTACCTTTGGGGGGAAAAAATAGTTCCTTATCTAACAAGGACGCTAATGGTTTGGAGCAAGCCCCAATTAAATCACAGAAGAAATATCAATATGTATTGAGTATCGCCATTCAGCTAAAAAAATATTGAGATAATACTTTTAGTCCATGTCACCCAGCCCTACTTTTACCGAGGGAAGGAGATTGTTGGCCAAGATCTCACCATACATGCTCCCATCCATCCTCAATACGGTGCAGTCATCCCGTCCCCTTTGCAGAAAAGCATCCCAAAAGAATGATGCTTCCACCTCCATGCTTTACAGTTGGGATGGTGTTCTTGGTGTTGTACTCATCCTTCTTTCTCCAAACACGCCGAATGGAGTTTAGACCAAAAAGCTCCACTTTTGTCTCATCAGACCACATGACCTTCTCCCATTCCTCCTCTGGATCATCCATATGGTCTTTGGCAAACTTCAGACGGGCCTTGACATTCATTGTCTTGAGCAGGGGGACTTTTCGGACACTGCAGGACCTTACTCCAAGATGGCGGAGTGTGTTATTGATAGTTTTCTTTAAGACTGTGGTCCCAGCTCTATTCAGGTCATTGACCAGGTCCTGCTGTATAGTTCTGGGCTCATCCATCACTGTCCTTATGATCACTGATGCTCCAAGAGGAGAGAACTTGCATAGCGCCACCAGGCTGAGGGAGATTAACCGTCGTCTTGAACTTCTTCCATTTTCTAATTATTGCACAAACAGTTGTTGCCTTCTCAACAAGCTGCATGCCTATGTCCCGTAGCCCATCCCAGCCTTGTGCAGTTCTACAATTTTATCCATGATGTCCATGCATAGCTCTCTGGTCTTGGCCAGTGTGGAGAGGTTGTAGTTAGTTTGAGTGTGTGGACAGGTGACTTTTATACAGGCAGCGAGTTCAAACAGATGGAGTTAATACAGGTAATGAGTGGAGAACAGCTTCTTAAAGAAGAACTAACAGTTCTGTGGAGCCTGAATTCTTACTGGTTGATAGGCGATCTAATATTTATGTCATGCAATAAAATCAAAAAATTATCGTTTACTGTGTCCTGAAACACCGGCTCATTGTGGATGAGACCCGTAATCCATGAAGTATCTTTGATGCTACACCCATTTTTATCTCCATGTAGATAGGGTCTTGAAGTCATACACATCAAAAAGATACAGATGCAATTAATAATCGAAGAAAGTTAAAACACTTAGCTCCTCCCAGAGTCCGAGACCCTCCCCAAGAATCTGAGCTTGAGCGATCTAAGCCAATGCAGCTTGGTACAGCAGTTTAGTTCTGTACAAAGTGGTTAATTTCAGTGCAAAGCAGCTCGAGATCAACTCTTCGCAACTCAATTTAGTGTAGAGCGGTGTGAAGGTTCACAATTAGTCAGAGGACAGAGGTGGTTTGACTTGCAAGTTGTTTTTTAATACTTTCTTTTCTATTGAGAAAAAAAGGGATAAAAAGTCCAACAAACATTGAAAAATGAGTTGAGAGACAAAAATAGTTTGGATCCAACTCAAAGTTAACTAAATAAAACACAGACAAAAGGAACTGACAGGCCTGACAAGGATTCTTCTCCTTAAATGACACACTCAGGAGAGGTTTTAAGCAGAAGGACCAAACTAAACTAGACACATGGGGGGGAGAAGAAATAAACCTGGATCAGTGCATACTCTACACTCTACACAGATAGCTGAAGAATCTCCTCCCACTGGAGAACAGACAGCAGCACTCCTATATTTCCCCTCACTAACCGTCTCGCTGACTATCTTCACTGCCAGCATCTCTAACTGGCATGCAAAAGGAACCCACTCCAACCACTAAGTATTTCATGTTTGCTTGGCTGGGCTACCATTCAGTTACTTTCACCAAGGTCTGTCCTCCAGTCATACCTTCTTGTTTTGCATCTCCTCTTATCCTTCCCTGTCAATTACCTCAGATGTGTGTTCATTTAGCTAACCAGCTGCAATCAGCCCGAGCTCCCACTTCCTCTGCAGGACCCAATAGCCACACATACTCAGTCCCCCCTCCCTTAAACAATACTCGTCCCGGAGTCAAAACATCTTATAGTTCACAGATCAGACAGGTGGTCTCCTCTGTCGTTGTTGACATCCATCCCCGGACTTCCTCTTGGCCTAGTTGCATCTCTTTCCAAACAGCCTCTTGATCCAAAAGCGCTGCAGTTGCCGACTCTAAGTTCCCTAAAGTTTGCACATGTGACCTCAACAGTGTCTCTCCTCCTTCCTCACCCACCTTTTGTTGCACCGTCAAAGCAATCAGGTGTCCTCGATCAGCCTGTTGGTCAACTCCCTGCACCTATTCCCCTGTCACTATAGTTTTCCATTGCACTCAGCCACCCTTTTTCCTGAGGCCCATCCAATGTTCTTGGCTCCACTGTCTCTGTGGCCCCCTTGGTGCCCGGAATCTGACATAGGATAAACAAAAGGCTTGAGTCTATTGAAATGTACCACCTTTTCAGTTTCTCTAGTATTCTATAAAGGACATCGGTAATTCACTCTTCAATGCTGTAGGGGGCCACTGAACCTCCTTTGAAGCATAGGAAATACTCCCCTTTTTTTAGCCTTAAGCCTAGTTTATACATCTCTGTCAGCGAGTTTGCACATGTATTGACAGAGATGTTTTCCTTCTATACTTCTCCATGTCTCTATGTCAGTGTTATAAAGCAATTCCCCACCAAGACAGCAGGAGTTGGTGACCTTTTCTGGTGGGTCTGCCGACCATTGCAGTGGCGTCTCTGGTCAATGATAGTTTATTTACTTTAGCTTCCTTATTATCAGGTAGTCCACAAAATGCAGTTAAAAACCTTCAGTTGATCAAAAACGTTACAGCAAAAGTCATAACATTTCTCCTGTTTTAGCTTCTCTCCATGGGCTCCTTGTTAAATCCAGAATAGAGTTTAAGGCATGTCCACACGTAGCCGGGGTTTTTAAAAACGACGATTTTCCTCCGCTCCTTAAAAAGAAAAATCTCCATCCACATGTAACCGGATAAATGCGTTTTTCAGCACATTCATAGACATAACAAACCTGTAGGGGGCAGTAGTTCTCCGAAATCCTATCCGCTCAGAGTAGCTTTCTATCCTCTAACTTCAGTACGCAGTGGTCATACAGCTTTTAAAAGCAAAGGAAACGCACTTTAACAAACACAGGTCGCAAATGTGATGTTTGAGCATTTTTTGTCGTGGATAGGGACTTTACGGTTCTTAAAACCTTCCTTTTTGACAAAGCTTATAGTTAGAATGGCTTAGGTTATCCTGAGTTTTCTCTGTAGTTATGCTGCTATAGGCTTAGACTGTTGGAGGACAGACTGACCACTTTTCTCCACTTTTCTACTTCTCTCTTCTACTACTCTCCAGATATATTTTTTCTGCTGTTATTGTGATTGTTAACCCAGTTTCTCTCAGTGTTTTTTCTCTCCATAGAAGCTCCACCTTGTCTGGTTTCCTGCTCAGCTGCAGCGCCCTGCTGGACCCACTAGTTTGGATGATGCTCCCAGTAATTAAGCTTCATCTATGTCCTGTTGTCAACTGTTTACTTTCTTTAATATAGAAAGTACTCTTACATCAGTTCTTTTGTTATTTTGTGTGTCTTCTCAGACCCTCAGACGGTCGTGGCAGATGACCACTTGTACTGAGCCAGGTTCTGGTTCTGCCAGAGGGTTCTTGCTGAGTTTTTCCTCTCCACTGTCACTGCATGCTTGCTAAGTATGAGGGATGACTGAGGAATTGCTGTGGTTAGAGTCTGCATGATCCAGGTACAACCTCACGTCGATGACTCATCGCAATCTGCTGGGATTCCTTACATAGAAAACTTTGAACTGATTGGAATGTTTGTATAATTGTATTGAAATGACATTTGTTGTAAAGTGCCTTAATTTGACATTTATTGTGAATTGGCTCTATATAAATAAAATTGAATTGCAATAAGGTTTAATCTGCCCGAAACGCCTTAATTTTACCCGGTTTATATATTTTCCTTGGATTTACGAATGCCTCAGAAGTGCTTCCTCATTGTCTTCCAGGCCGATTTGAGGGCTTAACAATAAAACAGTAATAAAAAGCTGACGAATCTGCCAGGGCAGCATCCGCGCCTGCAGAATATTTAATTTTTTAAATTTAGCTTTGTTTAATTACTAAAACTATGTATAGTTATCCCCCAGGTCACAGTTATGCATTAATATGTTTAAATCCTATAACATCCCATAACATTTCTGGGTTTTAACTGTATAAATGTTTCTGTTTTTCAGTGGGATTTCAATATTCTTTATTTACTTTTTGCAAAGAATAAGTAGGAAATCAGACATCAAAGGGTGGGGGAGGGTGTGTGAAATGAAGCAAAAGTCCTATGAAGCTGGAAAACGAGACTTCATATGGTTCCAGGAACCTCTCCTAGTTGTACTGCTGCAGTGTGCGATATCATCAATCCAGTCTCACAGGAATAAAAAAAGCAAAAACTAAAACCAAATCGACAGTTGAAAGGATGTTTAGGTCTGGTGTAGAAGGACAAACCATTAGCTCGATCACTGACTCAGGAGCAGCCTGAAACTCCACCCTCGACACTGCAGTCATCTCCGATCATCTGAGTTCAATACTGATGTGATTTAGGCTGTGGGGAGTATGAAAAACACCTCAATGTGACTGGCTCCTTCAGATAGTATGTTTCATTTACTGATCTGAGCCTCTTTATTAGCAGAGTATTGACTCAAAAAGAAATGGATCAAGGTCAAATTTATATATACATCACATTTAAAAACATTGGTTTATGAAAGTGGTTTACAAATACAGCAGAAATTATGAAAATAGGAAATAACTTGCCCTCAGAAATAAATAGATGATAGAGCACATCTGTTAAATATTTAGCTGTTGGTTTAGGATTTTGCTTTTCTTTTTTTGCCTGTGGGAGATAGAGAAGAAGAGTTCTAGATAATAGCAGAGAAAGATAAAATCAGCAACAAAGCATTTCATCTTGATGTGTTTGTGTGTGTGTGTCTGTCAGCATCTGGATGGTCGAGCAAGTCTGCAGCTCATCTTCCTCTAGTGCAGAAGACATCTATTAATAAGTTTGTCTAATTTATCTATAAATACATTTCTCCTCACAAAGATTAACTATTTAAGTCCTTGTGACAGTCGCTGAGGGAGGGTTGTACCTTCGAAGAAGAGGATGTTTGCAGGACCTTTCTGTATGATTCTTTATCTCGAAAGAGAGCATAATCCTCCTGAGGTTCGCATGGCAGGCTGGCAGATGCTGTGTTTTTGCCCCTCAGCTCGTAGCGTTCAGCCCTCCGCCACCTCTTTGGCACTCCGCTGGCATCACTGAACATACGCTGGCATCCATTTTTCGAGATGTCAGACAAAATGCTGCTGCTGCTTCCAGAAAACTCTTTCTGCCTGTGTCCCGGTGGACCTTTCCCAGAACCACAGAGCAAATGGTTTGAACACTGAATGGAAGTGGAGTCAATAACTACACCCTTCACATGGCTTGTGCTTTTACACATAAAATGTGAAATACTTGTATCTCTGGAAAATACATACGTTTTTGCTATCAATATGTAGGCTATATTATTAATCCTCTTATTAAAGCTAAATTTCATGCCAATAGATGGAAATTTAATGTGTAAAATGTACTGACATACAGCATTGAGTGTGATGAACTAATAGTCCTCCCACATAACCCAGTCCTATCTGACCATTTTTGATAACCTTTGAATTTACTTTACCCGACGTTCCCAAATCTAAAAGAAAATTTCATTACAGTAGAACTCTATCAGATAGTGCTGTAACAACGCTTAAAGAATCTGTTCCATTGTTGTTTCCCCATGCGTCTCAGAATACCACAGTGGATGGCAGTAATTCCTTCACTAACCCTTCAGAAATTGATGGTCTGGTTCAAAGTATTACTTCCTCACTGTGTTTGGTGCTAGAAAGTGTAGCCCCCTTAAAAAAGAATCAAGGAATCAAGGGAACAGCACAAGGTTGGTTTAAATCATATCTTTCCGACAGATTCCAGTTTGTTCATATTAATGATAAACCTTCCTCACACTCAAGGGTTACTTGTGGAGTACCACAGGGTTCTGTGCTTGGACCCATTCTCTTTACTATATATATGCTTCCAATAGGTAAAATAATTAGACAACATGTAATAAATTTCCACAGTTATGCTGATGATACACAATTATATTTATCCATAAAACCTGATGAAACCAATCAGTTAGGTAGATTACAAGCATGTCCGGAAGACATAAAAACCTGTATGAGTCTGAATTTTCTACTTCAAATTCAGACAAGACAGAAGTTGTTGTCTTTGGACCAGAACCTTTAAAAAGGAAACTGCTAAATCAATCAATTCATCTGGATGGCATTAATTTGGCCTCTGGTAATAATGTAAAGAACCTTGGTGTAATTTTTGACCATGATATGACATTTAAATCCCATATTAAACAGGTTTGTAACATTTCTTTCTTTCACCTCCGGAATATTGCTAAAATTAGAAACATCCTGTCCAGGAGTGATGTAGAGAAACTAGTCCATGCATTTGTGACTTCGAGGCTGGAGTACTGTAATTCCTTATTATCAGGAAGTCCACAAAATGCAATTAAAAGCCATCAGTTGATCCAACAAAACGTCTGATGAATATTAAAAAGAGAGATCACATTTCTCCTGTTTTAGCTTCTCTCCACTGGCTCCCTGTTAAATCCATAATAGAGTTTAAGATCCTCCTCCTTACTTATAAAGCCCTTAATAATCAAGCTCCGAGATCTAATTGTCCCATATGTTCCTAGCAGAGCACTTTGTTCTCAGAATGCAGGTCTACTGGTAGTTCCTAGGATTTCTAAAAGTAGAATGGGAGGCAGATCTTTTAGTTATCAGGCTCCTCTCCTGAGGAACCAGCTCCCAGTTTTAGTCCATGAGGCAGATACTCTGTTTTTAAGACTAGGTTTAAAACCTTCCTTTTTGATAAAGCTTATAGTTAGAGTGGCTTATGTTATCTCAGTTATCTGAGTTATCTCTGTAGTTATGCTGCTATAGGTTTAGACTGTTGGAAGACAGACTGACCACTTTTATACTTCTCTCTTCTACTACTCTCCAGATTATTTTTTCTGCTGTTATTTTGATTGTTAACATTGTTTTCTCTCAGTGTTTTTCTCCCCATAGAAGCTCCACCTGGTCTGGTATCCTGCTTACCTATAATGCCCCCTGCTGGATGGGGAGCATCGGCCCAGATGATGCTCAAAGTCACTGAGCATCCTCCATGCTGTCTCTTCTGTCTTCTCAGACCCCCGGACAGTCGTGGCAGATGACCACTTGTACTGAGCCAGGTTCTGGTTCTGCCAGAAGTTTCTTCCTGTAAAAGGGAGTTGTTCGTCTCTATTGTTGCTGCATGCTTGCTTAGTATCAGGGATTGATGACGAATTGCTGTGGTTGGAGTCTGCATGATCTTGGCACAACCTCACGTTAATGACTCAACGCAATCTGCTGGGATTCCTTACAAAGAAAACTTTTAACTGATTGGAATGTTTGTATAATTGTATTGAAATGACTTTTGTTGTAAAGTGTCTTAAGATGACATTTGTTGTAAATTAGCGCTATATAAATAAAAGTCAATTGAATTGGATTATTATTTCTTGGAGTCAGTCAGGGATTCAAAATGTGAAGTGATTAAAATAGACTTTGAATACAAATCTTATATTGTAGCACAGTTTAAAGGGCCTATACAATGCAAAATCAACTTTTTGGAGTTTTCAACCATATGGTAATGCAATCTTCTCACAAAAAAAAACCCACCGGAGTGTTTTTTTGCTTAATTCACGCATGTCTGAGTAATGTCGTGGTCAATAATACCGCCCCCAGTTCAGGAGTACTTAGAGTAAAACATCGTCAGTAGAGAAAAACCTGGCTGAGACTTAATTTAGTTTCACCTCTGCAGAGCGTGGAGAAGGCCTGTCCCCAGGAGTCTGAGTCCCAGGCGTTCTCGCGCCCCGTTGCAGACCGGCTCATTTTATTCATTCAACAGGGAGTGGCTCATAGCACATACACATCAATACATTTGCTGGTTATTCTCCCTACACACATTTCAGTTACATCTTGCGAGATAACAGGCGCCTGGCGGCGCAGCTTCTGGTCTGAAAAACAACTCCATATATGGTACAGCACATCTCATATCAGATACTACTTCCTCTTAGGCCTTTAGCAACTTTCAGCAAACATAAAACATTTAATCACATTAAAAATCATCATTAGTAATTCTCCTGAATTCTACTCTCTGAGGAGCTGTGCCTCACTCTCCTAAACAACGACTGAGTGTTCAACTAGTGACATCACTACTTGAAAACAAGGGAGAGCTAGAGGTGTCGGCACCGCCCCTGCAGGCAGAGCGGCTTACCCCTCTTGAGAATACTGTTTGTGATGAAGCTTTGCACTGTTTGTTTCAGCTTGATCTGCTCCCGGCTCTGCAGCGCGGCAGAGCGTAGCGGGGGGTACAGGAGGCGGGTTTATAGAGAAAATGAGCTGTTTCACTTCGTGATCTAACTTCAGCTACAGGATACAAGTTGGTGAGAAGTGGCTGTGAAGCTAATTCTGAATGTTAGCTATGAAGCTAATTGAAAAGCGAATAACTCAAACAATGCCACAATGTCTACTAACAGCTGAAGGACATTATTGAGGAAATGCTTACTTGTACAGGGGTATTTGCTGGAAAGATGGTATTAATCCTGGTAGAAGTTTAAGACGATCTGCGAATCCACTGCTGTATTGTCACAAGTTGGAAAAACAGTCGTCCTAGAAATGTTTGCCACAAACTACCACACAATTCGGCAGTCGGTCGGGCACATTCCCGGCATACATAAAATCTATCCACAAGCTTTTCAGTGGCTTAGAAGTGGGGAGGACAAAAAGCTTTATGTTCTCTTTTGTACACCCAGGTACAGTGCAGTTTGGATGCAGTCTGGACTCCATGCTGTTGGTTTTGTTGTTTGCCTGTTACCGTAGTTCTCCGCACCGCGGAGAGAGGGACTTGCAGAGTGTAGGTCGGGGAAGGGGGTCATTGGCTAGAACTCAACACGTAATATGCCAAAACGTGTCGTCATGTGCTGAACTGCCAAACAGCCACTTTCTGACTGCTAATTTCACTATGTAGTCAGAAACACCCCGGAACAAACGAAAGACTAATCAGTAATTTTAACCCCTTAGGCAGGCTGGGGAAACTAAAAGATATGATCAAAAACCTCAAAAATTGCTAATTTCATGCCAGGTCCACTATAACTTTCAGTCCACAATGGTTTTTCATATTGGCACTTTTGCTGTCCACCCAGGGCTGCAGAGCCTGTGGAGGAAAATGGGTTGGTGTGACTAAACTATCTGTTATGAGCCAGCTGATAACAGCTTACTTGGGCATCCAGTTAATGGGATTGGGTGCTGCCGTGTAGTTTGAATGGCACTTTCAACAGATGTAGATGTAAACCATGAACAGCTGATGACATTAATGTTGGTTCAGCTCTAAATTAAAGGGTGATTTGAGAGATTTCTTTTAATTTTTTTTATTGTTCGGTTTTGCCCTTTTTGACTTGGAGTGAAAATGGCAAAAACCCTAACGTAGTCTATTGATCCACGTCAGGTATGGTATTGATTTCTGTGAAATCTGCAATCAGCTATGATTTAGTACTTTTATTGTGCTAAAACCATTGGAATTAAGCTGTGTTTAAACAGTCAATTAGCTTCCTAACAATGACCAACAGCTGTGGTGTTTTTCAGTCTGGTTTCTGGGCTCACCACAGCACCGAGATTGTTTTCAATGACATCCGCATAAATACAGATTGTGGAAGAACCACAATACTGGTTCTGTTTGACCTCAGCACAGCATTTGACACTGTTGATCATGATGTACTATTCAAATGACTGAAGATTTGGGTTGAACTCTGTGGTACAGTACTTGGGTGGTTTGAGTTTAACCTATAGAGCAGTGACTTCCTAATATCATTAGGCAACTTTTCAAAAAAATCAATCAGATTAAAAAGCTGCTCACATCCTCACTAGAACCAGGAAAGTAGATCATATCACCCCAGTTCTAAAGTCCTTCCACTGGCTCCCTGTAGCTAAGAGAATAGACTTCTAAATTATCCTGCTAGTTTTTAAATCAGTGAATGACTTAGTACCAAAATATATAAAAGATCTGTTGTTGTTGTTGGACCAACCTTCCATACCAAATGAATCTTTTAGTTCCAGTCTACTCAGCATCCCTAGAATCAAAGTGAAACATGGAGAAGCAGATGAAGCAGATTTTTATTTGTGTGCTCTTCTAATATGAAAAAAATGCAGAAAACTGCAAAACTGCTGAGCCATTGAGTCCCTTTAAATCAAGACTATAAACGCAATTTTCTAGAGCTGCCTTTATATATGGAAAGCGCATCGTAATGAGTTAAGCCTAGTTTATGCTTCTCCATTTTGACGGAGACTGATTGACACATCGGCATTATCCGTCAACGCAAGGGCTCTCCATTACCTATGCAAGGACACACAGAGTAGAGGCCCAATTTCTAACTATCCATCAACGAAGAGTGTATGCCTGTGATTGGTCAATTCAGTAACAGCCAGAGATCACTTCACCAGAATGGGGCTATATGGTCGCTGTGGTCAGTAGTTAATGCAGCGTTTGGACACTACATGCTTTATATTGAAAGGATAATTAATCTAATCTGTTCTTTTGGCGATTTTGAACACAAAGAGATGTGGGAAAAAAAAAAAAGCTGCTGTGTTTGTTTCCTGGCATTTTCTGGGTATTATATGAGCTGCACTTCTAGTAAAAAGCTTTACATCTTAATCAAAACTTACTTTCTGTCATCCATTGCTCCTTGATGAAGAAATGCATTCAACAGCCTAGAAAAAACTGATACAAAGCTGTGCTAATGCAGAGATGCCATGAAAAGTTAGCACCCCCTGCTGTCCTGGTCGACCAATGTTGAGAAAACAATCGAGAGTGGAGAGTAAAAAAACCCCCCGCAGAACCATAAACGAAAAACATCTCAGTCAATTCGTCTGCATCTGAGTGCAAATTTGCGGTCGGAGAAGCATAAACTAGGCTTTGCTGTTGGAAATACTTCTGCAACATTAAGGAATAAACGGTCTGAGGAAAGAATGGTCAAAACAAGTCATATTTCTCAAGCATGCATGGGAAGAAACATACACCAACCGAGGTCAATGTGCTTCTTCAGTAAACTGTCTTCATGCTCATTTTATGGAATATCACAGGATTAAACATCACATGGTACAACTGTGGTTTTCATTTGCCCTATAAACCTTTTCCTGTTTAAACACACTACGCATATAATCAAGATATAATCAACTTTGTTGTTGTTTGTGTATTCACTTGTAAAAAACAGTAAGACAAGATTCAATCAAGATACATTCAAAAGAACAAAACATACATGAATTCATGATTCATACATGAATCAATAACATACCATTTTTCCCAACAGTTACATTTATTCCATTACATTTACATGTTTTTTGTATTTCTTATTATCGTATATATTTTAGTTATACTACACTGCTTTTAAATGCTTTTAACTTGAGTCATAGTATTCTGAAGTAATGTTCTTGTAAAGTGCCTTGAGATGACATCTGTTGTGAAATGGCGGTATATAAATAAACTGAATTGAATTGAAGGTACGCAGAACACCATCTCTGATTGCATAACAAGTACAGTGAGGATCATAAGTATATGAACATCCTCCAATATAGCAAGTTCTCCCAATTAGAGATTATGAAGGGGTCTGAAATTTACATTGTATGTGCATTTCCTCCCTGAAACACAGCATTTTTCTTTTAAAAAATCAGGAAATGACACTGTATGATTTTAAAGAATTTCTTTGTATTTTATTGCTGCACATTAATATTTGAACACCTGAGAAAGAAAGTGTTCATATTTGGTACAGAAGCCTTTGTTCGAAATCCCAAAGGTCAAACGATTCCTGTAGTTCTTGACCAGGTTTGCGCACACTGTGGCAAGGATTTTGCCCCACTCCTCCACACAGATCTTTTCTATAACTGTCAGGTCCCAAGGCTTTTGCTGAGCAATATGGTATTTCAGTTCATAAGATTTTCTATTGGATCCAGATGGATTTAGGTCTGGAGATTGGCTCACCCACTCCAGAACCTTGATCTGCTTCTTACGGAGCCGCTCCTTGGTTAACCTGGCTATGTTTCATGCTGGAAGACCCAACCATGACCCATCTTCAGTGCTCTGACTGAGGGAAGGTTTTTGCTTAACATCTCACAACACATGGCCGCATTCATCCTCTGCTCAATAAGGTGCAGTCGTCCTGTCCAGAAAAGCACCCACAAAGCATGATGTTTCCACCTTCATGCTTCACATAAGGGATGTTGCTCTTGGGATACAGCTCATACTGCTTTTTCCTCCAAACACGACGAGTGAAGTTTAGACCAAAAAGTTCTATTTTGATCTCATCTGACCACATGACGTTCTCCCATGCCTCCTCTGTATTATTCAGATGGTCATTAGCAAACTACAGAGGGACCTAGACATGTGATAATTTGAGCAGCGGGACCAATCTTGCAATGCATGGTTTTAAACTATGACTGTGTAGCGTTCTACCAACAGTAGGCCTCTTTGAAACTGTGGTCTTACCTTTCTCCATGTCATTGACCAGCTCCTTCCTCACCTTTCCAATCATCAGTGATCCCCTACCAGGTGAGATCTTGCATGGAGCGCCAGTTTGGGGTAGACTGATAGTCATCTTTACTCTCTTTCATTTTCTAACAAATACTCTAACATTTGATCTATTTACACCAAGCTTCCTGGGTATGCACCATAGCCATTTCTAGCCTTGTGGACACCAGAGACTATTTTGTCTCTGGTGTTTTTTGACAGCACTTCGGTATTGTCCATGGAAGTAGTTGGAGAGTGACTGGCTGTGAGCTGGACAGGTGTCTTTAACAAGCTCAGACAGGTGGTACTAATTTAAATTAATAATTGAAGTAGATAAGGACATTTTTAAAGGCGGAGTAACAGGTATTTGAGAACTAAAATTATTGGTGATTGCCAGGTGTTCAAATACTTATCAGCAGCAAGAAAATGCAAACAAATGATTAAAAAATCACACAATATGATATCCTGATTTTTTATTTTTAAATGCCCTCCGATAATTTTCAAAGTGGGAGAACTTGAAAAATTGAAAGGTGTTCAAATACTAATGTTCTTCACTATAGAACCTTAAAGTACTGGTAGATGTCCTTTAGCAGCAGAACTCAGCATCAGCTGCAACTCCTTTAAGCTAAGTACAGTTAACACAAACTCAACAACACTTGATGATAAAATACTGGCAAAAGATTGCCTGATCTAATGAGTGTGATGTTCAGGAGTGACATTCCGAGGTTAGGGTAAGAGATTGAGTTCACTGATACAAATAAGTTTCCTCCGCTGGGTGTCTGGGCTCTCCCTTAGAGACAACATTAGTATTCCTGACCTGAGATAGGGTGAGGAACTCAGTCATCCAGGAAGGCTCAGAGATAAGCGGCCGCTCCTCCACATAGAGAGCAGTCAGTTGGGGTGGTTTGGGCATCTGGTCAGGATGCCTCCTGGATGCCTCCCTGGTGAGGTGTTATGGGCAGTGCACTTCTCACTGGGAGGAGACCCAGAGGAAGACCCAGGACCCGCTAGAGGGACTATGTTTCTAGCTGGCCTGGGGACACCTTGGGATATCTCGAGAGGAGCTGGCCCAAGTAGCTGGGTAATAAGTAAGATAATGGATGGTAGGGTCAGAGTTTGGTGTTAACATCCATCCATCCATCCATCTTCTTAACCGCTTATCCAATTCAGGGTCACGGGGCAGCTGGAGCCTATCCCAGCAATTATCAGGCGTTAGGCAGGGTACACCCTGAACAGGACGCCAGTCTGTTGCAGGGCCAACACAGAGAGACAGACAACCCTTCACACTCACATTCATTCCTAGGGACAATTTAGAGTGATCAATTCACCTATCATGCATGTTTTTGGACTGTGGGAGGAAGCCTGAGTACCCGGAGAGAACCCACGCATACACGGGGAGAACATGCAAACTCCATGCAGAAAGACCCTGGGCCAGGATACGAACCCACGACCTTCTTGCTGCAAGGCAACAGCGCTAACCACTGCGCCACCGTGCAGCCTTTGGTGTTAACAACATTGGTTAAATTGACTATTATTCAAATGCCGTTGTCTACCTAAGTATTATTATCAATCTCTTTATGTCCACAGTGTTTCCATCTAAAGGCTACGTCCAATCTGAGTTTGTACAGTTACTTAGCTTGGATCAAAGCAAATGGGTTTCTTAAATCTGCCAATAAGTTACCTATACTTAAATGTGCTCCGAGCTCACCGGATCTCAGTTCAATGGAGTAGGTTTGGGATGTGGTGGAACAGGAGACTTGTATCATGGAAGTGCACCCATTAAATCAGCAGCAGCTGCATAATATGTACATGCCAATATGGACCAAAGTATCACAATAATACTTTGACACTTTGTTGAGTATGTGCTACGAAGAAGAAAAATTCAAAGCAAAATGGGGCCCATCTTGCAACTATATAGAGTGTAGGGGTCAATGAGGGTGTAAAGAGAATAGACTATAACTGTGAGGTTGTCATGACTGAACACAGCATTGTGTCCATCAATAATCAAAAACCTTTCGTCTGCACTCTTTTTGAAAGATTTTTTGACACTAAATCATCTGACAAATGAGTTCCTGAGAGACAGTCTGACATCTGCATGTAAAAGTCCAAGTCGTTGCCAGAATGGTTGAAATGGGACAATATTTCCTCTTGAACATTGTAGCTTAAAGGCATCAATGTTAATTTAGTGTGGTATCTGTGTTAGGGTTGGGTACAGATATCCTGTGCCCTAATGGCATCAACTAAAAAGCAGCGCACATTTGGTGCTATATTTCGGTTCTTTTCCCCCCCGGACATATCAAACATGATATGGATGGATATCAAATGGATTCTGAGCATGCCATCAGCCAAGAGCGATTCCCTATATCACCAGAAAAGGCTAACTTTTTTGTAAAAAAAACTGCTAAAAGTTAGGTCTGTCAAAATAAACACATTAACACTGGTCAATTAATTAAATCTCCATTTTTTAAACGTAATTAATACATACAAAGAATACCGCCCTGTTTATTATTCCGCCTGTACCACATCAGCCCCCTTTCCTAACCAGCCATAATACAGATTGTTGTGCAGCAGTATGTGTGTGTTTGCGTAAATGATGTGAGTATATCATTATTGGCGTATTGGGTTGATATTATTATAATTTATGCATGTTGATTCACTGTATAGCATCAGTACATTTCATAGTAAGATACCGTTGCAATAAAAATGCACATTATTCAGTCAAGTCTTGAACAATTAAAGACTTGAAAATGTGCTAACTCAGTGGAAGTAGCTGTGTACGTCTTCACAATAATGACATTCATTTCCTGATGTGATAAACTGGAGAATCTGCCGTTTACTTATGGGAAAATGGTAAATTGTAAAATTTGATTTATGTGATGTTTAACACAGACTGGTGATATCCAAACGTTAAGTTTATTAATATATTTTGGTTAGTTCTACCTGTATTTGTTATTATTTTTCATATGAGACCACACATACATTGTAAATGTGATTGTGGAGTTCAAAACAATAATTGAATTGTTTTTTTTCCTATATTTAATTTAAAAAAAGAGCAAAGGCATCTGGATTTGTCCTTTATTAAGACTGAAAATTGTAGTTTTTTGGGGTCATTTTTAGGAATGGTGATTCATTCACAACTATCCTGTGATTAATTAGATAAAAATCTTTAATTGTTTGACAGTCCTACTAATAATAACACAATAAGAGTTTTTTTTACTATTCTTTAAGCAATGTTTCGAGCACCGTTTAAGCACTGGCACCATTTGAAAAAACTTGTTTAGCACCGGTATCAGATGAAACCAATACGATACCCTTCCCTAATCAGTGTTGTTGATATGACCATTGTTGAGTCATATTGACCATTAAAAATGCTTTACACAGGACCACATTCACCTATTCTCATTCACAAATTTGCACACATTTATGCACAAATAAAGAACTCGGATTGTATACAATTTGTGGTTAAGTACCTTGCCCAGGAGCACATAGAAATGTGAGAGGAGAAAGCTGGAATTGAACTTATGACCCTCTGATTGTATTACTACTGTACTTAACTAAGCCACAGATGTCCCAGTGCATGAATGGGTTTTCTCTCAGATATCTAAAAACATGACTTGTAATTGGTCTTTCTAAAATGATGAATAAAGTAAAAAGGGTGTATATGTGTGTTTATTTCTCTGGTGATGGACTAGTAACATGTTCAGGGTGTACACCTGGTCCCTTTGCGACCCTGCAAAGATGAGCAGGTATGAGCAATCAAATGGACGTAAAGATGGTTTGACAGCAATATTTTATGACAAGTTTGCTTGCCATACTCGTGGATGCTGCGACCGATTCTCCTATGCGCGCGAGCTGTAGCAGCTCCTCCTCCTCCTCATCATCCTCCTCCAAAAATGTCGCAGAAGCTTCTCCTCTCACCGCGACGGCTCTTTTCTTTCCCTCTTTTCTTTGATTCCCTGCGCCCTTAGAAGTCCAGCGAATTCGCAGCTGTCACAGCCGAAGCAGCGAGCTGCATTCGGACGGCCGAACGGTCCCTTCTTCCCTCCCCACAGCAGCCCGGTCGGCGCATCCTCCCTCCCTTCCTCTCTCCCTCTCTCTCTCTCTCTCTTCATCTCTCTCTGTCTAACTCGATGTCTCTCTCTCCTGAAACCGCCGCAGAACTCCGCCGAGCGTCCACCAGGTGACTGCGCGGAGCGGAATATTCATCGCCACCGTCGTCGTCTTTCATCCCTCCGCTCCTTTGGACTTCGGGGGACCGGAGCACCCTCGCCCCGCACCCTCTACCCTTTGCTGTATCCTCTCATCCGGTTCAGGACATTCTCCGCTCCACGCACACGCAGATTAACTGGGCTCCTGCCTCCCCGCCCGAACACTGATGCTGATGTCCTTGAGCTCGGCCTGCACGGTGAGTCCGCGCGTGGCTGCATGCGTGACTGTTATTTCCCCGGGGCGCCTTGTTTAGATGGAGGGAGGATGTGTTGCTGATTGGTAGCATGTAGGGGGGCTAGGACGGACTTGGACATTGTGCACGGCCTAATGTTCTGATCAGGCCTTTGCCAGCTGTACACAGCTGTATACAGTAGTAGAATACTGTGAAACATGTGTGTGTGATGGTGCGCATCCATTTATCCGCGTCCTATCTCAGTGGTTGAGCTGCCATAAAAATGTTCACCGATCAGCACTCGCTGTTCTCCCCGTTCGCCTCCGTTTCTCTTGGGCATCAGATGCGTTGTTTGTCTGGGTTCCGGTGCACCTGCAGCGCCGAGCCGAGAGTGGCCGAGCTGCGGGGGATTCGGTTTCATCAGGCGGTCGGAGGGACCTGGAAAAGTAGGCACAGAGGATGGGGGAGAGAGTTTGGCAGGTTGGAGGCCGGCGGCCGGTAACCTTGCGGAGGGACATTTATTGGAGTCAAGCAGCGCTCCATCGTCTGCGCTTCATTTTAGTCTCCCAGCTTTCACCCTGACTTCCTCTTGTTGCTATTGAGGTTGAGCAGCGGCACGAAAATCAAGCACGTCTGAAGGTGACCAACAAAGGTCGTTTTATGAGTAAAATCCTAACTGGGCCATTCCTGCACACAGAAATGATTCACGTGTTGTTTTGGGTTGAGTTCTGGAAGGAAATTGGGTACTTGGAAGAAGTAAAGTCTGAGCTCTGCTCTTAACTTACTTTCTTTCTTTCTTTCTTTCTTTCTTTCTTTCTTTCTTTCTTTCTTATTGCAGATGTCTGCTATCTATTGGCAGCTCACCTTTAATGGCACTGAATGCATTGCATTTTAAGTGTGCTTGTTCCCACTGGGCTTTATAGGAGTGTGACTGGCGGGGAGCCAGCGAAGGCAGGCGGTATGACACATTTGAAGGCCCTGCCAGAGGTGACCCCTTCAAAAGTCGCTGCTGAAAACCAGGGCTGCAGATGCACACTTGGACAACAGAGCAGCACGATGATGTGCTCCATCACAGATCGTGGATGCGATCTAGCCAGGATGGCAGTTGCATTGAGCAGAAGGAGACAGGAGGGGAAGGAGCACGAACATGTATTCAGTCACATGTGCTCAAATGTGGATCTGTTGTAGCCTCTGTTACCTTATCTGGCGCACGCCGGAGTCACTGAGCGTATAGCATACCCCTCTGGCCTAGAAGAAGATCCAGTGAGGAGCCTCTTCTCTGCATCTTCCCGGCTTTGTGCCATTCTTAACATTCTTTCTGTAGTGATAAAGAGAAAACCTCCTGAGGGGAAAGAAAGAGTGGCCACTTTCTATTAAAAATGAAATAAAAATAACCAAATTACTTGTCCCCTTTGGGGGACAGTATGCGGACAAGCAGGGACTGCTTTCAGGATAAATGGGTAGCCTGCTGAGAATTGTGGTGACTCTTTTCATGTTAAAACACACTCCCAGCCAGGACTATACACCCTCCCCCCACTCGGTCTTACTCTGAAAGCGCTGCCCTGTGTGACACATTTGTGAGTGTCATGATAGAGATCATACAACCGATGTCTCTGGGCGTGAGTGCTCATGTCTTTGTGTGTCTGCTATCCATTTATCTCTCCATCCTATGGAATAGGCTTTGCATATTGTGAGAGTTAGAGATGCAGAACTAATAAAATAATAATTTTATTTTTGCATTATGCATAAAACAGCATCAAGGGAAAGCACATATCAGCTTTGAGGCAAACAAGAAGACTGTCTGAGAGTCATAGCTGCAGTAGTTGGGAGGATGAACACAGGAGTTTTTTTCCTACATGAGCGTTATAATATCAGACAGAATCAGTGGGTAAGAGATCAGGCCAGTTAGAAAAACTGGCTAAGTAAATGATTGGGGTAAGAGATAGAGAAAAAGATAGATTGACAACAAGAAGGAGTCAAAAAAGGGAGAAAATGGAGGAAGGGACATCATATGCAATGAAACATTGAAATGCTGTAAATCCTTATGGATGTGCAGATAAACTGATGGTAGGGAAGGGAAGCCAAAGAAGATGGAGAGCAAGGGGACTTCAAAGGAAGCTGGAGCAGGGTGACTCAGTCATAAACTAACAGCCTCAGTTAGGATAGAAGCATGGCAGGACAGAGAGGAGGGAGGGAGAAGATGAGAAGATGCACGAGGCAGAGGGAGCTGAGAGAGAGCTACGAGTGGAAAGGAGAGAGAAGTAAAGGAATTAATGATGAGCTTCTGCTCATTTCTTCTTTTTTTTACTGCTCATCCTTATGTAAAACACCCTGATCAGAATATGTTTTGTCATGTGTTTTGCTGAGAATATTTACAGCTGCTAGTAATTACTCAAGTGGGATGAGAGGAAAGCTTTATCAGAGTGGCTGAAGAAAGCAAGTTGTACTGGAGCACTCTGGGTGTTAGCTTCATTTACTTAATACTGGATCCAGAGTGAGGAGAAATGTATGTTCAGATTAGGAAGAAACAGTCTTGCTGCAGGTTGAATAATGACAGCACACTCCCTGCTTCAGTTTTCACTAGAAAAGCACCGAGAAGAATTTGCTTGGGTAGATAACCCATTTTTATAAAACATTGTTTGACCAAGCATAACTTCTTAAAAGCTATGAAATAAGAATCTATAATACCGGTGTTAAACATGTTTTTTGGTCTTCCTGCCTTAAGCAGTCATTAATGGTTTATAGCAAGAACAGAGACAACATCACAGTAGATCTGTTGCTTTAAGGCAGAGATTGATTTCATTTAAACCAAGACCAAATGATTACAGAGCTGTCCTTTAGTGATTATCATTAGTGATTACTGTGTTAGCTTTAGCATTACCAACTGTAAACAGCTGTCTCCATAAGTTTTCTTAATGGGTCAAAGAGTAAACATTATACAGTGAAATAATCACACAACTGTCTAATGTCTCAATCATGTTGTAAGGAAGGTTACATTGAAACAGATTTCATTTATTCACGCTGGCAGTAATCATACCTGGTTACACCAATCACAGGTCACTAAAAATTTGTGTTGCCAACTGATTGGAAAATTTTTATGAAATGATTTTTCTCATAAAGTGCCTTGAGATGACATCTGTTGTGAAATGGCGCTATATTATAAACTGAACTGAATGGTGAGCTTTGGTATAGGACTGCGTTTTGTGTCATGCAGCATGTCACTGTGTTGGATTGGTTGGGCGCTGTTGCTTGGGAGTATTGGCGATCACTAGACATGGGGCTGTCACTGCATCTGCAGCAGGGGTGGATGGTTTTGTTTTTCTTCTGTGCTCTGATCATGGCGCTTTTGTTGGTGATTTTTGGGCGGATTATTGATTGGGCAGTGTCCAGAGACTATGCAGTGGTGGGTGGTTCTGTTGTGTCTCTGTGCTGCATAGGTGGTGTGGTGGTTTAGGTGTGTCTGGGGTGTTCACTGTGTTTATCGTGGGCTGAGATGGGGATGGATGTGCTGTGGGGATTATTGTTTGGTGGTAGTTGTTGGGTGGCTTGACGGGAGTCGAGTCCGATGTCTGTATTTGATCACCTGTTCTGTGTATTTCATGCTTGGTTGGTTTATTGGTGGCTGTGGTTGGATGCTTGGTCTTGGTGCTCTGCAGTGTACAGGACTGAAATTCGGTAGCTGGTTGAGTTCGGTGTTCGGGTGATGTGGGAGACCCAGAGGTTTGTTACCAATTCTGCCCTTAAAATCCATTTTTTTGCCTTATATATGTAACATAGTTAAAGTTGCAGCTTAATCGAAATTCCTGATATTTTATCAAATGTTTTACACACGCACGGGAGTACAAGCAGCAAATACAAGATAAGTGGATGGAATGCATATTCACACAAAGAAAAAATATATCAAAACTAAGAATGAGAAACTCTGCAGATCTTAAAAATAGCATAATCAGAATAAAATAAATTTAAACTGATGTACAACTGATGTGCATTGATAAGCTTATGCACAAAACAACAAAAGACTATTTCCAAAAAAATGACTGAATAAAGCCAACATCAGTTAGAGGGATGTATCATTTGAAATGAAAAATACCCTACAAATAACATCAGGGACTTAAACACTTAGTGAGTTTATTGGGGCAGTGATGTTATGGAGTTTAACAACTATTGGAAGACACTTCTGCTGTGAGAACACTTCTTTTGGCAACCAGGATGCAGCCCTATAATTGAAGGAGCTCTCCAGTTCAATGTAGTTATTTCTCCACCTATGCTGTTAGAAATGGTGCCTGACTCACAGGGTTAAGTAACTGATAGGGAAAGGATGGATGGAGAGAGCCCCGCCTAGCCTTCACATTCAGCCTCTCAAGTCTCTAATTCTAACTATCACTTTGAAATTGCAGCAGCCAATGGCACCAACGTTCCATTTCATGGCTGGGCTGATGTTGAAGTCCAGATATGCACTGTGAAGTACGAGCCGAGCTGTGCCGACCATATAGTTGGAACATAAAGACCGTATCTGTCAATCTGCAGCCACTACTGGCTGGTAGATGTAAACATAACGTCATTGTCGTGCCCATTTTGAATGTACATTTTATTATATTTCAATTCAATATAATTTTTTAAAGAAATATCGTAGTTTCATTCAACACCTCTCTTAAAGCCCCATTTTTATGTATGTAGCTTTTTATGAAAATGTTAAATATTTAACCTTGAACTCCGCTCCTTTTGTAATGTAATCACAGAGATTATAAAAACTAACTCAGAAGCGAGAAATGGACCTGACATCACTATAATACTTAAATATACTTTAAGTGAAAAGTGCAGTGGAGGCTTTGGTTTCTGTCCTCCAAATCTCTACCTCTGAGGCTGCTCATTGCAGCATGGGGAAGAAAGGTGAGATCATCCCAGCAGGACAGATTTGTTAAGTTGAGTGCAGAGTTAGGTAATGGCCAAGAGGTAGCTCAATGCTATTCCAGCTAAGTGTTAACAATAGAATAAAACTGAATTGAATAGGCGCTCTAAAGGGCTAGAGCTTTTTCCCAGCTTTATTGAAGGTCCTGAGTTAGTTAATAACAACTGCTATAAAAATCCCCTTTCTGAACATCTCTACACATGCCTTCTGCATTGCCAAAAGAACGGTTTTAGGGACTTTGGAGGAAGTTAAAAAGATGACACCAGTTCAGCATTTCTAAATTATTCCCAGACTTATCTTAATTTTTCTGTAATGTCATGCACAATCCAGTTAATATCAGACAGCAGTAAAGCCTAGTGTTTACTGCGTAGGTATGGAGACACACAGCACCATTATCCGTTGACTCAAGGGGCTCTCTGACGGCTGCGTGACGACAGTTTTTGAAATCAGTTGTATGCAATGGAGAGCAGACGTCTGTAATTGGTCAGCCCAACATCAGCTCTAGATCATTTCACCAGAGCTGTGCTCTACAGTTCATGTAATCAGTAGTCAGAGCAGCTTTTGGGCTTTATATAGAGGCCGGTTTATCTAATATTCACCATGGCGATTTTGAACACAAAGAGGAGAGAAAAAAGCAAAACAGGCTGCTGTCTTAGATTTGTCTTACCCCCTGAATTACAAATATAATTTACCTTAATATAAATGATAAGTAATGAAGTGCATTTCAGCTGTTTTTGTCAAGTGATTTGGGATTTATTTGATTTAAAAAATTCGCAATTAAAATGCCTACAAATCAGAAGTCAGATGTATGATGTCACAGAGCTAACGCTAGCTGGCACTAGCTAGCACTTAAAACACAGACGGTGTTTCTCAATGTCAAGGCGCCTCACCTACCCAGGCCTGGGTAGGTGAGGCGCCTTGCTTACGAGGACATTGGCCTTCCTTGGTCATAAAAACGGTTTGGAACAGAAATGCCTTAGTGACCGCGGCTGCCGGTTTACGTGCTCTGTTTACGTCCCGCCCATTGTAGTAGCATTGTAGCGTAGTAATATTACTTCAACCATGGACATGGAAATGTACAACGAGCGTTTTACTTTTTTTTATTTTTTATATGTCAGTTAAATCAAATGTGCAAACGAATTAGTAGCTGGTAGCCACCGAAGCTGCAACTACTAAGCAACTAACCAACCATATATAACTGCTTTGGATCTAAAAAATAATAATTAAAAAAATAAAACAAACATTTAAGATATAAGCCCGATGGTTAAAATTAGTTTAGCTACATTTAAAATGGAAATTTGCCCCTGTAGTAGCTGCTGCCGGCTCCTACCGCGCTGTATTCTGGGAAATTTTTGACAGACAGAAGGCATCAAAGGACGTCTGATGTATCCTTGGTTAGTTAGCTAAACGGCTAACAAAAGGAGGACAGATTCCTCCGTAGCACAGGAACATTGGAACACGCTTGACCATCCCTGATGACGTATCTCCTAGGCAACCGGGGCGGGACCAAGGCATCAAGGCGAGGGTCCTTGGAATTAAGAAACACCTAGAGACCTTGTAGAGCTTCTCCTCCATGCTGGCTCTCACTCCACTGACTGTTTCTCCCCCAGCATATCTGATACTTTCCACCTGGAGAGATTTATAGAGCTTTTCTTCACATTAGATGTTGCTTCCTTCGTCCTGGAGGCTATTGCCATTTGTCTCCTTTTTCTTCAGTCTTAGTCTGCTAAGTATTTTTTAGGGCTGCAACTAACGATTATTTTCATAATCGATTAATCTGTCGGTTATTTTTACGATTAATTGATGAATTGCTTTTATTAATAATTTTATTTGGCAATTACTTTCACCTATATAAAATATTAAGAAAATGTTTTCATTAAGAACAGGGAAAACACAAGAAAATTGTGCAGTTCACTGCAATCTATTTTATTGGACCTAAACACAGTCAACAGTGTAAAATGAGTGCAAAATATTTGTCCAGAATCATTTTTTAGTTATCAAAATACAAAATGAGGTAGAATTCCATAAAAATTAATGTACAGCATATTAACAAAAATATCTCAGCCAATTAAATGAAAATCATATGTATTTATATTTTGAATGGTAAGCAGAAGGCTTAGTTGGGCAGTATTTTGGGGCCACATTGGGGCTCTCGGAATGAATTAACATACTTTCACTAGACACAATGTTTACATGGTCTGTGGGGTGTAAATGTGGCTTTTTAAATTTGGATCTTCTGCTTTCATTTAAATGAACTTAAAAATTTCACAGAAATGACTAGAAATAAACACCAAAGGACCATTTACCTCTCCACATTCATTAAATCAGTTTAGAGCAGCATCACTTTAAAGATTTCGTCTTCTAAAGCTAGCAATTTAGCTGTTGTTGTTACCTTTGAATGAGAAAACTGTTCTTATTAAGTAATACTCACTAGTAATAATTGTGCAGTTCACTTGAATTAAAATGACCAGCAATATGAAAAATCCGTAAAGAAGT
Source organism: Apricaphanius iberus (assembly GCA_028564705.1). NCBI lineage: Eukaryota > Metazoa > Chordata > Actinopteri > Cyprinodontiformes > Aphaniidae > Apricaphanius > Apricaphanius iberus. The sequence goes on from JAPXFQ010001664.1 coordinate 28,832, forward strand.
CATCTTTAGTTTTTACAATTAAAGTTTTTAAGGTTATACAGCATCTCGCAACACACTTTAAACATGTTTCTTTGACAAAATTAAACGTTTCTCATTTTTCTTGCTCGTTTAAATACTCTCAAAGTTTTGTAGATTTTTAAGCATAAAAGTATTAATATGCAGTGTTTCTTTCATCAGCACCCCGCTTGCTTACGTCTTTTTCCACACAGTTGTCTTTTACACTAACTCATAACATAGTTCTGAACGAGAATATTCTTTTAAACAGACCTGCTAAATGTGGAAAGCGTAGGATACACAACAAGAAGATTCACCATTGCCTCTAGTCAATCAGCAGCAGAACACAATGAACGTTAGTGCGCTGTAGAGAAACCATCTAAAATTGCGCTGTAAAAAACTGAGCGAAACAGCAAAGTCACAAAAGTTGAACCACATTATAGTGAGAGACCACTGTATTTAGCGTTTATTTTCTTATTAGGTGTAAGTTACTGACTGGCTCTTCCTCTGCCAAAATCAACTACAACATGGTTTCATCTCAGATGCTTATTTACAGAAGTTGTGCTTCCATGCATGCTAGATCGTTTTCGCACATCTTGCAGGGGAGCCGTTTTTCACAGCATCTAGAGTGAAGCGCTCCTATACTTTGGATGTCTTTGTTCAGGGCTTTTCTTCATTTTTCTCTTTTTCTCTTGTGCCTTTTCTTGCTCTGCCATCTTGCTCATTGTGAGCTTGCACTTTAGCCATGTGCGTGGTATGACATGAAAATCAAGGGTACCTATTTGTTGATTTCTTCGTCTACTGCTCCACTGGTAGATCAGTGGCTCATTACTGCAACACACTGGCCACAAATATAACAAATTGTAACCGATATAACAGATTGTGTTAAAAGTAGACCGCTTACAGGTAAATGTGATTATAAAGCAATGAATCGATGACTAAATTAGTTATCAACCATTTAAAAAATAAATTAATTGATTAAATCGATTAGTTGTTTCAGCTCTAGTATTTTCACACAAAACCTAAAGTAACTATTGTCTGTCTGCCTTTCTACCCAGACACACATGCACAGCAGTGGGAATCGAGATCATGGTTTAACACCGGAAAAAGCCTAAACTGTCATGGATAGCAACAATGGAGCTCTAATGTGATTTATAAAAATTGTACAAAAGCATGTGTAATCCGAAATCCACAAGGTAGAACCTGCCTACCGTGGCAGGTTGACGCTGATGGTCCAGCATCTTAACAGGAAGCTTGGTGCAGTTGATTAGAAAGAGGTACGGTTGCCTTGCTAAGCTAATTAGCGCATTAGCTGCTAATGTTAACACCATAGACTGTAAAAAAGAATAGACAGCGCCTCCTCACTCCTCCCCGTTTACCAGAATGACTTTCATGGGGGAATTCATGGCGGATTCACAGACTCCTCCTCCCCAGCTCTGAAGAAGCATGTTCCTAAAAAGGGCATAGGGGCGGGATCTTCACTGTAGACTCTGCCCTCGCGGGGCGTGTATGGGCGTGTAGTTCGGTCGTAATCACGCCCATTCTGCTCCCGCGTCTTTAGCTCTGATGCTAAACTTGGCTCGGCCCCCTCATTAATTATGCAAGATTTCAAAAAATTATCTTACGAAAACCAGCCTGGTGCCCAGGTTTTTTATGAGCCCAGCGTTATCTCAGGAAGAATATGTAGCCATAGAAAGTTTAAAACAATGGGGCACCAGGCATTAAAGTTGTTTTTAACGTGTCTAAAGTCCAATGCTTTTTATTGGGGGCCTAGCGGCCAAATGGAGGTACTACAGCAAGGGAGGAGCAATGGCGGCTTCCATGGTATGCGGTCACAAAGCAGAGCAGCCAGCGGCCATTGGTTAACACCAACAGTAGGCTGAATGAACATCCTCTTTTACCCGACATGTCAGCTTGCGTGCTCTGTCTGTGGCATTCATAGATCAATATAAATGTACAGGTTTGTATATTTAGCGCAGTTTTTCTCTCATGTCACCAGTGGCTGGATGGTGGCTGGTTCTGATCTGTTAAAAGCAGGCAGCATAGCGCTGCTGTTGTCTACAATAAATCAAAAAATAGGTGTATGGTTGCCACGATTGTGGAGGAGTGCACATAGTTGGCTCATATATTTCTGATTATGGCAGCAGCCTCATGGACAAAAAAAACAATGAAAAGGCTGAACAAAGTGAGAGTTTATCTATTAAATGGAATATGGATTGATATCTGTAACAGTAACAGTACTGATTGTGACTTTATTTCCCTTAGCACGTCATTTGTCTGCTGTATAGTTAATGTTTTATAAGTAGTTCATAAATGTTTAATAAGTGATCATTTAAATGGCCAGTATTTTGATAGCACATAATACTTAGAGAAAACACTTACAGCTGGAAGCTAATGATGTATATAATTGAGCAGCTACTGTGGTAAGATACAGTTTATGGGTGATCCGATTAGTCGACTTATCGGCAAAATAATAGAAGATTAGTTGACTATCAGAATAATCGTTTGTGGCAGCCCTACACATGTTAAAAGTTTAAAATTTGTTGTTTATTATTTTTCATTAAAAGAAAATAAACCATTTGAACTTTTGAAGCATTTCTAATTCAAATATGTGCAGGTTTATTTTTGTGCAAAATTAAATGTATAAATAAGTAACAATCAGAATCAGAATCAGAATCAGAATCAGCTTTAATGGCCAAGTATGACACATACAAGGAATTTGACTCCGGCAACGTTTCTCTCCAGTACAGAACTTAAATAAGTGAAATTAAAAAGCGGAAAAAATAAAAATAAAAATAAATTAACAATAAAAAATAAAGGATAATATATACACCAAACCAGGGTTATTGTACAGTAAGTATATACAGTAAGTATATACAGCAGTGCAGAGTTTTAGTTTATTGTTCATGTGAGTGGACACACACTCTGTGACTATTCAGAGTTCATCAGAGCGACAGCCTGGGGGAAGAAACTGTTCTTGTGTCGGGTGGTTTTGGCGTACAGCGCTCTGTAACGCCGGCCTGAGGGGAGGAGCCTAAACAGATTGTGGCCAGGGTGTGAGGGGTCAGTGGTGATTTTTCTGGCCCGCTTCCTGACCCTGGCCCGGAAAAGGTCCTCAATGGAGGGAAGATCAGTACCTATGATCCTCTCTGAGGACCTGACTGTTCTCTGCAGTCTGTCCCTGTCTTGCCTGGTGGCGGATCCGAACCAGACAGAGATGGATGAGGTCAGGACAGACTGGACTATTGCTGTGTAGAATATGGTCAGCAGTTCCTGAGGCAGGTTGAACTTTCTGAGCTGACGCAGAAAGTACAGCCTTTGCTGGGCCTTCTTCCTTATAGAGTCAATGTGGGAGGTCCACTTCAGGTCCCGTGTGATGGTGGATCCTAGGAACCTGAAAGACTCTACTGTGGGGACTGGCCTCAAGAAAAGAAGGCAATTTTTTTACTTTATTTTCATAATATTTAGCCTTTATTTTATATAAAATATCTTCATCTTTATTTATATTGTGAATAATCGTTTGTTTTGAAATATATTTTGCACAATAAATGTTCTTTAAATGGCATTCTAAACCTTTTTGAAGTTCTTCTGCTGCAATTCGTCTGGAAAGTGAGAATGTTTTGCCATTTTGACATATGTAAAGCAAAAAAAAGAATAAACAATACCTCAATACGTATATACATTACTGCACATGCTTTAGTTTATATCACAATATAAATTTGAGACCATATCTTCCAGCCCTAATTCACAGCTACCATGTGATTAATTACATAAAAATTGTAATTGTTTTTTTTTAAGAATTCAATGTTTTTATAAGCCCTACACCAATTATTAACTACAGCTCTTTTGAACATCTAATCCTTAGTTTTCCTCACCCAAACTCCAAAAAATTAAAACCACTTTTGTTTGTGGTTTTGTATGGTCCACCAGGCCCTCACTCTCAATTCCCGGACCAGATCTCAGATTTTTTATCTGATTTAAACACTTATCAGGTAATTATAATAGGGGATTTTAATATTCACATAGAGACTGAATATAGCTTACCTGCAGTCTAATATTATCTTAGACTCAATTGGCTTTACTCAGAAAGTGAAGTGACCCACACACTCTGGTCGGCACACTTTAGACATTATACTGACATACGGCATTGAGTGTGATGAACTAATAGTCCTCCCACATAACCCAGTCCTATCTGACCATTTTTTGATAACCTTTGAATTTACTTTACCCAACTTTCCAAAATCTGAAAGAAAATGTAATTACAGTAGAACTTTATCAGACAATGCTATAACAAGTTTTAAAGAATCTGTTCCATTCTTGTTTCCATATGTGTCTCAGAATACCACAGTGGATGGCAGTAATTCCAACACTAACCCTTCAAAAATTGATGGTCTGGTTCAAAGTATTACTTCCTCACTATGTTTGGCACTAGACAGTTTAACCCCTTAAAAAAGAAGGTAATCAGCCATAGGAGGTTGGCTCCCTGGTTTAGTGCAGGGTTGCATACTTTAAATCAGAATACTAGCAAACTGGAGAGAAAATGGGACTCTACACACTTAAATGACTCCTATCTAACCTGGAAAAAAATATCTACTAGTTTATAAAAACGCCCTTCAACAAGCTAGAACAGCATGTTTCTCATCATTAATAGAGGTAAATAAAAACAATCCGAGGTTTCTTTTTAGTACAGTTTGCAAACTTACACAGAATCATAGCTCTGTTGAGCCAACTATTCCCCCTTCTCTCAGTATTGATGACTTTATGGGCTTCTTCATGAGTAAAATAAATTCTATAAAGAATAAAATTATTGGCATTCTCCCAAACATGACTAACTGTCTCTCAGTAACTGAGGCAGTATCAGATCAAGATCACCTGGATTAAGATGATTTAGCTAATTACAGACCTATATCTAACCTTCCTTTCTTATCCAAAATTCTTGAGAAAATAGTTACTAATCATGTATGTGAGCATCTAAACAGCAATAACCTGTTTGAGGAATTTCAGTCAGGTTTTAGAGCTCGTCATAGCACTGAAACAGCCCTGGTAAAAGTTACTAACGATATTCTAATGGCCCCAGATAATGGATTTGTGACTGTTCTGGTCTTGTTAGATCTTAGTGCTGCTTTGGACACAGTCGATCATAATATTCTCTTAAAAAGGCTCGAACATCTTGTAGGGATAAAAGGAACAGCACTTATCTCTCCAACAGATTCCATTTTTTTTCATGTCAATGGTAAATCTTCACACTCAAGGGTTACTTGTGGAGTACCACAGGGTTCTATGCTTGGACCGATTCTCTTTACTATATATATGCTTCCAATTGGTAAAATAATTAGACAACATGGTATGAATTTCCACAGTTATGCTGATGATACACAATTATATTTATCCATAAAACCTGAAGAAACGAATCAGTTAGGTAGATTACAAGCATGTCTGGAAGACATAAAAGCTTGGATGACTCTGAATTTTCTGCTCATAATTTAAGATAAGACAGAGGTTGTTGTCTAGGGACCAGAACCTTTAAAAAGGAAACTGCTAGGTCAATCACTTCATCTGGATGGCATTAATTTGGCCTCTGGTAATAATGTAATTTTTGACCAAGACATGACATTTAAATCTCATATTAAACAGGTTTCTAGGATTTTTTTTCTTTCACCTTTGGAATATTGCTAAAATTAGAAACATCCAGTCCAGGAGTGATTTAGAGAAACTAGTCCATGCATTTGTGACTTCGAGGCTGGACTACTGTAATTCCTTATTATCAGGAAGTCCACAAAATGCAATCAAAAGCCTTCAGTTGATCCAAAATGCTGCAGCAAGAGTTCAGATGAATATTAAATGAGAGATCACATTTCTCCTGTTTTGGCTTCTCTCCACTGGCTCCCTGTTAAATCCAAAATAGAGTTTAAGATCCTCCTCCTTACGTATGAAGCCCTTAATAATCAAGCTCCATCGTATATCAGAGATCTGATTGTTCCATATGTTCCTAACAGAGCACTTTGTTTTCAGAATGCAGGTCTACTGGTAGTTCCTAGGATTTCAAAAAGTAGAATAGGAGGCAGATCTTTTAGTTATCAGGCTCCCCTCCTGTTGAACCAGCTCCCAGTTTTAGTCCATGAGGCAGATACTCTGTCTGTTTTAAAGACTAGGCTTAAAACCTTCCTTTTTGATAAAGCTTATAGTTACTCATATAGATACTAGACCTTATAATCCCTCTCCGATTTCTAACAGTAATGTATTAATTTACCACAATAAAATGATTAGAAAATTGAACAAAGGTTGAATCCTGAATCAGGACAGAAAAAAATTTACACCAGGTTTTAAGGCTAGAAAGTGATTATCAAAGATAATGCCAGAGTCTTCGGAAGAGCGGGCCTTTATCTACTCCAGTTATGTCACTTACCAATAATATTATCTCTCTAATACATAGATTCTGGAGAGGGCACAGTCCTATGAGTAAGGAGAGATGCATAAGCACTACAATACTTACCCATAATATTACCATATACCATATAACATATCTGGATAATATATCCAGATATGTTTTTCCTAATGTTAATGCGATTGTTAACCCGGTTTTCTCTCAGTGTTTTTCTCCCCATAAAAGCTCCACCCGGTCTGGTACCCTGCTCATCTATAATGCCCCCTGCTGGATGGGGAGCGTTGGTCCAGATGATGCTCAAAGTCATCAAGCATCCTCCATGCTGTCTCTTCTCTGTCTTCTCAGACCCCCAGACGGTTGTGGCAGATGACCGCTTGTACTGAGCCAGGTTCTGGTTCTGGTTCTGACAGAGGTTTCTTCCTGTTAAAGGGGAGTTTTTCCTCTCCACTGTTGCTACATGCTTGTTCAGTATGAGGGTTTGCTGAGGAATTGCTGTGGTTGGAGTCTGCATGATCCGGGCACAACCTCACGTTGATGACTCATCACAATCTAATGGGATTCCTTACATAGAAAACTTTTAACTGATTGGAATGTTTGGATAATTGTATTGAGATGACTTTTGTTGTGAACTGGCGCTATATAAATAAAAGTGAATTGAAGTGAATTGAAAATTGTAAACCATAATGTCTGAGCTTCCAGATGATGAATTATAACCTGCATCTGCGCCCCATCTGACTCATCTGCTTCTCCTTACGTAATGTGTATATTAGCCAATCTTGTCTCTTTATTCCACACCGACACGTTTGTCCATGCTTTGTCTTTCTCCTGTGTCACTCAAGTTTATGGTTATTGTCCCCAGCAATTACAGTATAAAAAGAAACCAACTCCTCTGTGCATGGCTACAAGTGTATTCACAAAAGATGTCAGGGCATCAGGGCAACAAAGGAGGATGTATAGTTAATTCTCATGTCTTTGACACACTTTCATCTGTTAGCGTCAAGTTCGGAGGTTAAACACTGTGTTAGCTTCAGGCACCATATTATGTTAAGCATGTAGATTCATATGACATGTTAAAACCATATGGAGTATGCATAAACAGTTGCATTGATGGGTTTTCCCACAAAATCTTATGGTTAAAAGCAACATACACAATGGATGTGAAACCGGCTGGTGAATGTCCCCAGGTCATCTGGCCACATTTAGGAATGGAAAATGTCCTCACAATAGACATCCAAACTTCCGTCCACCATTTTCTTACACATGGAGAGCTGGTGGGCAATTCTGAGAGCTTAAAGACAATAGCCTTTTCATGTGTGACTTTCTGGACAAATGTCTGGTGCAGTTCAGTTTTCGGGACATAATTCACAATTTAATTAAACCATGTGTGGGCACATGGTGTAATGAGCAGAGGTGGGTAGAGTAGCCAAAAATTCTACTCACGTAAGAGTAGCTCTGCTTCAATATGTTTTTACTTTATTGAATTTTAAGCAGCAGAAAGACAATTGTTTCAATATAATACCAATACTTACAGTAGGTATTGAGTAAATATATCTTAGAACAAGGTAAAAAGTATTTACATTGACAATTGATGGACAGAAGATTACATTAGAAAACGAAAGCCTTTATAGAAACAGATGGTCTCCCTTAATAAACTGCAGGTTTCTGTCTTTACCTGGTGTATTTTGGATTACAGTAGGTTTGCTGCTCATTTAGTGAATTTACTCACAGTATATAGTAGGGCTGCAGCTATTGATTCTTTTTGTAATCAGTTAAATTCAACCCATCATTATAGGTTTTCTGAGCAAGACCCTTAAAGTGTAACTGAACCCCATGAAAAAGCATCATCCTGCCCCCTGTCAACATTTGAAAAACTCTACCAAAGTGGGCAGGACCAGAAGACACTGAGGGGCGTGGCCAAGTGTGGAGGATGAGCGAGAGGGGGGGACGTGGGGGTGTGGTCTGGAAGACAGTCACGGCCGAGCTATGGCATGCAGTCGCCGAGCTCCATAAAGCATCTATTTACCTATGGTTAAGGGAGAAATGAGGTCTCTTCTCTGCCATCCACCATAGGTAAAGAGAGGCTTTATGGAGCGCAGCGGCCAAACGACGTATCAGTTCAAGCTGTTGGCTCAGGGCGCTGAGTCAGCGCTGCCTGAAGCCAGCAGCACGTATAGTACCAAACAAGCACAGAGAGCCTAGTGCTAGCATCGATGCTAAGTAGCTTCGGAGGGAACTACCTCAGCTTTTGTTTCCTTATTCACGGTGTGTTTAAAACATATAGGTTATAACTTATGACTTTAAACCACTTCGACGTTGTGGTCCTCCAAAGTGCGATATACGGATTTCAGCTTCCTCTGTTTCTCTCAGAATGCTTCTGTGTGCGCACATAGCACCATAGACTGTAGCACACAAGATAAGCAGAGTGTGTCTGAGAGAGAGAGAGCGTCTCTGTGAGACCGTGCCTGTGACGTACGCAATGGAAAAGATGTACCGCTATCAGCCAATCCCAACATTCAAATGCAGCACCACACAATGACAATGAACAGCAGCACTAAGACGTTTTTAGACCAAAACATTTAGAATTTAAAAAGTTTACACGGAAATGCCAAATATATGCCCTTAAACAGAAAGATTGCATTGGTAAAAACCCATTTATACAGTTTATAAGCAAAAAAACGTAGTTTTGGGGTTTAGTTACACTTTAACCACTAGACCACCATGGAAACGTGTTTTATTGTTCCTGTGGCGCCATTTGAACCAAATGAATGGATGCAAACAGCGATTAACTTAAAAGTAATTTCAAAATAAACATTACAGAAGCTATAGTAGTTTTAATGCATAATTGTTTTAATGCATATATTTAGACTTTCATTGACATTTTTTTCACTTTCAATACGGACATTTTCATTACAAATTTTGCAGATTCAAAATTAAGATTTTCAGTTGCAATTATATTTTTAAATGCCAAGTTTTATTTTCAGAGCCAATATTTCTTTTCAGTTTCATCTTAAGGTGATATCGTTATAAGCCCATACAAAAGGTCCAGGAGGGAACCCTAAACATTTGTCCTCCCAGGGATATCCAGCCCATTCTGGGGATCACAACACATTCCGAAGAGGGATAAATAGTCCCTTTTAGGGGTGTCCCCCGACCAAGGATTTACACATTCGAATCAGAACCGTAGAATCTTTCCATAGTCGACGGGTGGTCGACTGATCTACAGGTGCTGGCCAGTAAATTAGAATATCATCAAAAAGTTGAATTATTTCAGTAATTCCATTCAAAACGTGAAACTTCTACACTGTATACTTTCCTTCCACACATAGTGATATATTTCAAGTGTTTATTAATTTTCATTTTTATTATTACAACTGACAGCTAATGAAAACACCAAATTCAGTATCTCAGAAAATTAGAATATTCTGAAAAGGCTCAATATAGAAGACACCTGGTGCCACTCTAATCAGCTGATTAACTCAAAACACCTGCAAAGGCCTTTAAAAGGTCCCTCAGTCTTGTTCTGAAGGCTCCACAATCATGGGGAAGACTTCTGACTTAACAGCTGTCCAAAAGACGACCATTGACACCTTGTACAAGGAGGGCAAGACACAAAAGGTGATTGCTAAAGAAGCTGGCTGTTCGCAGAGCTCTGTGTCCAAGCACATTAACAGACAGGCGAAGGGACGGAAAAAATGTGGTAGAAAAAAGTGTACAAGCTCTAGGGATAACCGCACCCTGCAGAGAATTGTGACGACAAACCCATTCAAAAATGTGGGGGAGATCCACAAAGAGTGGACTGCAGCTGGAGTCAGCGCTTCAAGAACCACCACGAAGAGACTCATGAAAGACATGGGATTCAGGTGTCGCATTCCGTGTGTCAAGCCACTCTTGAACAAGAAACAGCGTAAGAAGCGTCTCGCCTGGGCCAAGGACAAAAAGGACTGGACTGCTGCTGAGTGGTCCAAAGTTATGTTTTCTGATGAAAGCAATTTTTGCATTTCCTTTGGAAATCAAGGACCCAGAGTCTGGAGGAAGAGCGGAGAAGCACAGAATCCACGTTGCAAAAACTAGAATATTTTAAAGGCCAATGAAAAAATTTTTTTTTTCATTGGCCTTTAAAATATTCTAATTTTTTGAGATACCAAATTTGGAGTTTTCATTAGTTGTCACGTATAAATATCAAAATTAAAAGAAATAAACATTGGAAATACATTGGTCTGTGTGCATTGCATGAATATAATGTACAAGTTTCACGTTTTGAATGGAATTACTGAAATAATTCAACTTTTTGATGATATTCTAATTTACTGGCCAGCACCTGTATGTGTGCAGGCTGCGCTGGGGACCGTTGTTATTCCTCAAAGACTTATGGGTAATGTGTTCATATTAATTGTACAATTTCTTCATTTTACATTATAATTTCAGTTCCAAATGTAGTCATGTTCATTAGTGGTCCTTTGAGTTAAGTGGTTGTCAGTGTTTGGTTGTGTTTGTCTTTGCACCGTATTAGAGACGGTAGTTTACGAGAGTTATCACTGCCTCGAGTGCTTAATTGACAATCTCTGCCTGCACATTCTGAAATTACACAAAAAACTGCCCTCTAGTGGTTGAGCAGTGTGAAGGATGAGAGAAGTAAATCTGAAGCTCTCTCTTGTGACTTCCAAGCGCTTTGTTGTCATCATGTTGATGAAATTCTTTATTGTCTTAAGTATTAAATTACAGATTTACATTTAAAGACTGTTTAAACTTGATGGGACTGTACATGACCGGCATCCTGGAAATGTGTTAACCAAATGATACTTGTTTCAACTGCTTGTTTTCACATTAGGATCTTGGTCTGTTGGTTATTATGTATAGCTCTTGGACGGGTGAGGGTTGGCATATAGATGAAGGGCTAAATGGAAAGATTAGCTTTTCGCCTCATCTCTTTCTTCACCATGACGGACAAGAGCAGTGTTTGACGGCCAAATCCATCTTTTCATCTCCTGTGTGATCCTACCATCACTTATGAGCAGGACACCAAACTCCTCCGCTCGAAGCAAAACCCCAACCCAGATGGGGATGTCTAGTTTTCCTGCAGTATTACTTATATTTTTGCCCCATTGGCTCACACTACCATTTAAACAAATGGTGCCCTGCTGTTATTAGAGATTTCCATCCAGATCTCTTATGCCCTCTCAACTCATGAGCAGAGGATATGAAAGAAAGCTGATCGATTCGTAGCAGACATTCTAATTCATTCCTTAGTCCGACTGAAATCAGACTTTTAAAATGCGTGTATACACCTTAGTTCAGCTGGAGTCGAACCGAACTGGAGTTTCAGAAGGTCGGCTTCTCTTGCTGCATAATGTGATATGAATCAGACTACTATGCAACCAGCCCCCCCGCCCCGCACGCACTCGCGTACCCCCTCGGGAAGTCATGTCCTCAGTGCATCATGCGCTCTCAAAAGTTTTTCTCATTGACTTCAGAACTTTTTGATACACTGATGTACACCTTATTTATTTGAAGTGTGTTTAAAAACTATCATCTTTAAGAAGCTGATACAGTTGTGCCGCTTGAGAAAATCTTTAACTATTATTGGACCTGATATTAATTATTACTGCTTGTGTAATTTAGCTGCTGTTTTGTGTCCACTTAGGATTTTATTTGGAAGATACTGTGTTTTCACCTTGTTAAAGTGAGCCAAAATTACCCAAAAAAATGATGTTGGTTGGAATATCATGCAGAGATCTGTGGAAGGGTGCTTCTGGGCTGTGCCACTTCACTAATTTTTTTATTTTATTTGGAAAAGAACAGATGCTGATATGATTTTATTTGCACTTAAAACTGACTCTGATGTGCTGAATGAGATATGTACAATCAGCATTAATGGTTCTGTTTCTGCTTTTCTCTCTCCCAGGTCCTGGTGGTGTAGCAGTAGCTTCTTCTAAACTGGATCTGCTTCCTGTTTGTGATTTATCAGCCGACTTTGCCCTCTCTCCATCTGTCCATCATCGTTTGATTCCCGTCTGCAAGTCTGCCAGCATGTCCGTCCATTCGTCCATGGACCAGCCGTGACCCTGGAGGGAGGGGGACAGAGACGAGGAAAGAGTGGAGTCACCGGGGAGACGAAGGAGAAGAAAGCTGGATTCATTCAGACGTCACGTCTCTGAAGTGCTCCTGCTCACTGTCCTTCATCCTCCTCACCCTCCTCCCCCACCTCCCTCTGTTATGGAGATTTAAAGGAGCAGTGGGAGGTTAGGTCAAGATTGAAAGGAGGAAAGAAATACAACCAACAATCCTCACAAAAAATAAAGAGTGGAAGATTAATTGAATCACGTATAAGTAAAAATTTAAGAGCACTTTGAGCACATGAACAGCCAATCACCTGCAACAGGAAGGAGGAGCTGAGTAGACCCCGGAGAGAAAGGACAATCACACATCCAAATTATCTTACTGACATGTCAACAACCGCAACAGTGGGTGAAATGGCAAACAGTGCTGTGGAGTTTTATCCTAAAGGGACTAGAGGCAGGGGCGGAGGAGGAGGAAGGGCAGATGGCAGCCTTTCAGGGGGAGACTTTGGAGTCACGGTGAAGGAGCTTAGGGAGCTGATGGAGCTACGCGGAACTGACGCCCTACAGAAGATCCAGGATAGCTATGGAGATACAGAGGGCCTCTGCCAAAGACTACAGTCCAGCACCACTGATGGTGAGTGAAGGGGCCGAATTATAACATAAAGATGAAGGGATGAAGAACTAGACTGATAGATGGGTTCATGAACAGGTTTCCTACAGAGCCAGGGAAGGTCTTTGAGGATTGAGGATATCCCAGGTCTAGATAAGTATGAAAAATGAAAATAGATTGTATTTCAGTGAAAAAAATATCTTAATTTCCAGACTGTTCTTTCTGTTTAATCAATAGTTACTTCCTTCCTTTTTTTTCATTCCACATCTCGTCTGTCCCTCTGGTCTTTCTTAATTTCCTTTTTTCCTTCCTTTTCCTCTGTACTTCCTTGCACCTTCTTTCTTTTTTTCTTGCTTTTATAATTCCTTCTGTGCTTTTTATCTGTCTTTTTTTAGTCTTTCTTTTGATGAGTATATTCCTTCCCTACTTCCTGTTAGAGATTCCTGTTCATCTAAAGGATGTGAGGTACAATATCAATAGAAGTATAATCTTTTTTTCTTTATATGTCAGTGCTTATGAAGATTCTTTCTTTCCAGAGAAATTGCAGTGGAACAACTTAAAAAAGGTTTAGAAGGATTTAAAGAACATTTATTTTGCAAATTAATTTAGAATATAGTCAATTATTTGTCCAAAATAATGCAACACAAACATTTTTACAATGTAAATAAAGATAAAAATATTGTAAATAAAACGAAAGCTAAATGTTATAAAAGTACATTTTAAAATTGTCTGCTTTCCTGGTTACTTATTTATAATTTAATACCTCACAAACAGAAACCTGCGTATATTTGAATTAAAAATGCTTCAGGTTCAACTGGTTTCTTCTCTGTTTAACAAAAAACACCAAACTGTAAACTTTTAATAGTGTAAAAACAAACGCTGAAAATTAATATTTATCTTCCTTATGCTGTATGGCGATATAGTAAAAATATCTTCCTATGGCTGAATATATATTATTTCTACCTTATACCTTTTATATTGTCCACTACTAACTCCTGTTTTTTTTGTGGCTGCATGCTTAAAACCTGACATCAGTAGAAACATCTGTAGTAAGTCTATAGTCACTTTTTGACATTTTTTCATTTAGTTTTGTGAAGGAGATACATGTGCAATCACAGACAGAAATATACAGTGTTTGCCAGCTTAGCTTTCCTTTCCATACACTTTCCCCCTCTATGTACACAAATAAAACGACCCCCTCCCCCCCCAAAAAAACAAAAAAACAAAGTAAAACCAAAAACCTTTGAGTAGCTCCAGAACATCAGGCGTCACATGTGAAATCACTTTATATCATTCATTTAGTCCACCCAAAGTTTCCAGCATTCTTCAAATTTGTCAAGGTCGAGTCTAGTGTGTATTCAGACTAGGGCTGCATAATTAATCGGATTTTGATTGTGATCACGGTTTTGGTGGCCACAATTAAGTGAACCTGATCGTCAATGATATTTACATTCAAAATGCGAGCTTCACTGCGTGCCTCTTTATCATACACTGCCTTAACCAATAGTCTGCCAACCACCAGGGGGCAAACGCATGGCTAAAGCTTCATTAAGCTGCCCAAATAAAAACTGCGCATACGCACTCAGTACTCGTAATGGCTGCACTACGCTTGCTATGTAGCAGGTGAAAATGAGTATCTGAGCAATGTAGTAGATCCAAATCTCCATTATGAATCTGACTAGTAAGCAGAAAGTTCCCGAAAGTGTACTACCGCCACAGTAAGCAGCCGGTGGATGCTACGCTATCCCACAATGCAGCGGACGCCCCGAAATCATTGCAGAAGGACCTAGCTAAAAATGGCTACAGACGAACTGTCAACCATTGACACCGCCGCAGTTTGGGCGGATAAATGTACGTGAAGCAATGTTACTGATTACTGTAATTGTTTTGACTGATTAAACATTTAAGTTGTTAAGTCATACCAGACAAAATAACGGCTAGAGGAGGCGGGACCACAGGCGAACGTAACGTAAAGATCTGGGTCAGCAGAACAGTCAGTACGGGTCAAAGGACATGCAAAATGGTGGAGCAGTATGTCTGATTTCATGCCTATTACGAGATTTTTTGCTATGCAGTATTTACTACATTAACGGGCGAGTAATAGTTGCTACGTAGTATATAGTAAATACTAAGGATTTGGATGCAGGGAATGTCAAAGGCCTTTTCTGTACACAGGAGGCCTTTTCTTTATAAGCTGTAATTGTTTCCGTTAAATTGCACTTTGAGATTGCACTCTGCAATAACATATTTAGCTTGTACTTTTATATATATATATATATATATATATATATATATATATATATATATATATATATATATATACATATTGTAGGAGTTTGTTTTTATTAGTTTTTTTTGCATTATTTATCTTCTATTCTAATCTAAAGTTTTATGTTTCACAAATTTTTCTGCAATATTGTATCTTTATAATTGGTGCAATAAAAATAGTTATTTTACAGGACTGGATGTATGATCGTGATTAATAATTGTAATTACAATATTGATCAAAATATTTGTGATTATTATTTTGGTCATAATCGTGCAGCCCTAATTCAGACCTGCACTTATTAGTCCACTTTAAAAGGACCAGAGTTCTGCTGGTCTGGACCTTTTATGCAGGTGTAAATACACACAAACAAATCCTGCTGCAAATCAGAAAAACAAACTCGATCCAGTTCCAAATGGACAGAGGTTCGCTTCGCTTCAGGTCTGAGTACAAACCAACTCCACAATATGTGCGCCTTTTTGTCAAATTATTCAAATGATCTAACCCACGTGTTTGACTCACAAAGCCACAAATCAATATCCCGTATGCTGTTGTGAATGTTGTTAATTCCTGATCTTCTGTCTTCTGTTTGATCATGCTGCTGCCAACATATCAGGGGTCAGAGTGCGCAGAACGCATTGTTTCCTTCTTTGTAACGCAGGCATTCGCTGTTCTAAATTTTCAAACAGAGCAGCGCAAAACTTGCATTGCATGAGCTGCTCTGACACGTAATTGACGGGAGATCATGACACAGACAGGACAGATTTGTCAGAATAAACAGCTGAGGAGTAGGTAAACAGGACAGGACTTTAGCTTCAGTCTGAAGATTCCTGCACTTACCTCTCATCGCTCAGTCACTCTCCCACCTTGCCTCTGATCGTTACCACACATCAGTTCAACAAACCGCGTCACCACACATCTTGAAAACTCCGATCCAGTCCGCCTGCTCCGTCTCTCCGACTTAATTCTGCTGCAGCTCTTGCTGCTGGCTATAAGCCCCGGGGCTAACTCCTCCACCTTCTTGGGTCTCATCCGCGACTTAGTTCCATAGCTTGGCCCTGAGCTCGCTCACCTCCCAGCCTTGACAACGCCTTGTCATCTTTCTCTGGCTCTCTTCAGTGTCTGGAACCCCGAAAGATATCTTCGCCCTCGCATCCATTCCTGCAGCTCTGATAGCCATATGATTTCACAGCTGCTTACCTCCTTTTCCGAGTCTTTGCTAGTTCCGCCCACGTCATCGCTGTTCAATAACAGCACGTGAATGTGTTTACAAAATATAGTCCACTTGCAAAAAAGGAACAGTCTGATTACAAAACGCACCAAAGGAAAAAAAAATAGTTTGCCTTTGATCCGGACCAAACAACCGGACTAAAGGACATTTCTAGTCTGAATACACGCTTAATGCAAATGTGAGTTTTTAAATCTCTGAAATTTATTGAACAAGCTTCATACATTCTCCCAGTGTGGGTAGTTTGAAGAACATAATTTCAACATAATTTCAACGTTTAAAGTCATCTCCACCCCAATAACTCTGCCAAAACTATGATTAATTTCCCCCCAGAATTGGGACAGTTTAGCGCAGCTGCAAACGTTTCACGGAGATGTGCCTTTTTCATCCTACATGATCTCCAGCATGAAGTGTCTGCATTGCCCTGTTTGAACTTGTATTCTAAACAAAAAAGATTTTTCCTTGCAAATTCCCTCCAACTTCATAATGGAATGATACACATTTATAGATAATACACATTTTTCTCAAGTCTTATATTTATTTCCTAATTTAAAAAAATCTCAATTTTGTATAATGACATACCAAACATAAAAGCTAACTGCACAAAGTATATTAAAGAAAAATGGGAGGAGGGTCATTTTGAACTGAATATGAACGAACGGACTAAAATATTATAAAACTAATGGAAAAGTACATCATCATTTAAAGGATATGTTTTTTTATTTTTTTTCAACCAGGACTTTATTTTTAACAAATATTATGTTAATTTACTCACCCAGACAAGTTTGGAGCCACTTGGAGTCCTTCCGGAGAAGTTTATATCAGCGTATATCCATATAATGGGAGTTAATCAGGACAAGAGATTTGTTGCTTGTAATAGGGCATTATCTGTCCCGGTATCGGCATCAGCACAAAAAAATTGAAAAGGAGTCAACCTCAAAGTTCTTCAAGAACCTTGACGATAAAGGTCATTATATTTCACAAGTCGTTTTTTTGTCCATTTCTGGAAATTTATATCGGTTTTACTTGGGATGAAGTCTTCATCATATGCTAGCCACCTAATCATCAGACCGGATTTGTTATTGTCTTTAACCAGCTTTGACCAGGTTCCGAGAGTTGACCATGGATTGAGATTAGTAATTATACATATGATGGATTGCAGATGTCTATGAATGCATTGATTTGTGCTGCCCTGTAATATTTTCTCATATGTGGGAGTAAGAAGCCCCCTTTGTCTTTATCCAGTTTTATTGTCCTATATTTGGTTCTTGGCCTCTTCCCTTGCCATATGAATCTCAAGACAAATTTATCAGTTTCCCAAACTATAGTGTTGGGGGGTACAGATGGTATTGTCTGGAATAGATATAATAGTTTAAGCAATATCATTTTTATTGCCTCTTGTCAGGGCCTTTCTGCCCCTGGTAGGGTCAGTCATGGCAAACTGGTCCTAGGTGAGGGATCAGACAGGCGCAGCCCGAAGAGCCCTATGATAAGCAACACCAAAGGACTTAAGCTTGGTTTATGCTTGACGGATTTACATTCCGACCAGAAATGAGATGCGTGGAACAGTGTTAATACCTTTTGTGGCTTGTCCCTGCTGTAAGCCAATATTATCAAAGACTGTAGGGGCAGCATACAGCTCTATGGCATGCATATAAACCACTACACCATAGTAGAAGTAGAAATCGCTGTTATCAACAAGGCGACGCCCTTGAGTTTAAACGCAGAGGAAGAACTTATGCTGTTTACTACTGGTCCACTTGTCCATTAAACAAGACAAAACATTTTTTCACTGTCTCCTTGTCTTTCCCAAGTGTCATAGCAATTTATCCCCAAGAATAGTGAACAATATTTTAATCACACTGATCTTTATGGTCTAAATCATAAAGATGTCTGTATTTACGGGCCTGAAGCGGATCACCGCGACCCCACTGTGGAGCCAGGCATGAAGGTGGGCAGGTTGGTGAGCCTCTGATGGCCGGGCCTTTACCCATGTGGCCCTGCCAGGCTCAGCCCTATGGGCACACCATCTCTGGGAGGGGCCAAAGGGGTCGGCTTTGATGTTGGATAGAAAGGAACTGAAGGCAGGGACCATAGTGGTCGGATCCTCGGCTGTGAAAGCTTTCTCCTGGGATATGGAACGTCACTTCACTGGTTCGGGAAGGAGCCAGAGCTAGTCTGTGAGGTTGAGAGGTTCCGACTGGACATTGTTGTACTCACCTCGACGCACAGCTCTGGCTCTGAAAGCCATCTCCTCGTGAGGGGTACGACTCTCTTCCACTCTGGAATTGCTCACCCTGAGAGGCGACGAGCTGTACATTGGGGTTTACCCCGGTGAATGAGAGGGTAGCCTCCCTTTGTCTATGGGTGGGGGTACGGGTCCTGATTATTGTTTGTGCTTATGCACCAAACAGTAGATCCGATTACCCACCCTTTCTGGGGTCCTTGGAGGGGGGTGCTGGAGAGTGCTCCTCCTCGGGACTCCCTCATGCTACTGGAGTCTTCAACGTTCACATTGGCAATTTCAGTGAGACCCTGAGTGGTGTGCTTAGGCAGAATTGCCTCCCTGATCTGAACCCAAGTGGTGATTTGTTATTGGACTTCTGTGCTTGTCATGGATTGTCCATAACCAGAGTCTGGGAATTTTGGGTTAGGCTCTCCAATCTCTGGTGCTGAGGACACCAAGGTCATTAAAAAGCTCCTCGGTGGCAAGGATCCAGGGGTGGATGACATTCGCCCGGAGTTCCTCAAAGCTCTGGATGTTGTAGAGCTGTGTAGGTGTGTGGACATCATGGGCAGTTCCCTCGGATTGGGAGACCAATTGGGAGACCAATCCCTTGGATTGGGAGACCAATCCAAGGGAACTACAGAGGGTAGTGTTCCCCCTAGTTAAAAAGGGGGGCCACACAGTGTGTTCCAACTACAGGAGGATCACACTTCTGAGCCTCCCTGGTATGGTCTATTCAGACCGTCTGGAGAGGAGGATCAGATGGACAGTCGAACCTAGGATTCATGAGGAAAAATGCGGTTTTCGTTCTAGCCGTGAAACAATAGACCAGCTCCAGGACCTCCAGGACTCCAGGACCCTCAGCAGGGTCCTGTGGAGGGTGCAAGGTTTCCCCCCATGCTAAATAAGCACGTTGGCCCGCCAGGGTTTCCTTGCCCCCCCCGTCACTAATATTTCACTTTTTAATGCACCAAATCAACACTTAAAATGTTAAAATGAAGAGGGTTAACACATCTGACTTTAACCGCATATAGTGATACAGCGCTATTGCGACATCTTACAATTAATACATACACAGAAAGGTCAGAGGTCACCCAAAACATCTACCTTTTTATTTCGCAGTGGCAGGTTTTAGGCTACCTGACATGTCATGCCGAAGAAGTCAAAAAACGCTAGACACTTTCTTCTTCCGAAGTCGGAGGGCCACTGGAGGAAAAGATGAGTCAACGCATTCATCCCGAAGTCAAGAAGAGGGTACCTCCGCCGAGCAAGTGCGAGTAACCACAGCTGGTAGCACGTTGGAGCGCCCCCCTGCAGGTTCCGATGCTGAACGTTGAACAAGTGGATTTAATGTGAAGGGGTTGGCTCACCCTAAAGTTAGTGGATGACTCTACAAGAGCGATAAGCCTGGCTTGTATTTATATTTAATATTAACAATATTATGAACGCTAATTCAAGTCGGTTCAGCTACTGGTCTGTTCCAGCTATCCTCCTACAAGCAGAAATGCATGAAAAAGTGAAATAACATAAAGGCCAGGAAAAGTAAAATCCACAAACACCGGTTAATTTTAGCACCAACATTTGTAAATTTTCATATTTGCAACAATAATGATAATAGACTTGTTCTACTAAGAAGAACTGCTGCTCAGTGCTATATGAAAAAGAGTAAAGAAAACAGAACATATAACTGAGAAAATAGAAATACATACAATAAGGCCCTGGAAGAGTTTTTCAAACAACCCTCACGGATTGCTTGCACTGATCTAACCTGCACCATGTGCAGCAAAAGTAGAGGTCACACAACAAAGCACACCTCTTCAGCTTCGGCGCTTCCTTACCAATTGGCCATGTTTGCACGTTTTTGTTTATCTTAACTTATGTTACCGGTACTTTTAAATATGATCAGCAATGAGGATGAGAATTTAATTTAGGTGAAAACAATTAAAATAATTTATTTTAATTTTATTTGTTTGGTAAAACGGTATTTCAAGCTTGTGCCTTTTTGTAATACAAACACATACTGTTAATAAAAGGCTTATAACACCACGTACTAGTCATCATTTTAAACTTTCTGAGAGTCTATCTCAACGGCTCATGTGTTTTGTGAACTTGGAGAAGGCGTTCGACTGTGTCCCTCGGGGGGTCCTGTGGGCGGTTCTCCAGAAGAACGGGTTACCAGGCTCTTTGATATGGACTGTTAGCTCACTGTATGACTGGTGCCAGAGCTTGCTTTGGATTGCCTGCAGTAAGTCGGGCTCGTTTCCAGTGAGAGTTGGACTCTGCCAAGGTTGCCCTTTGTCACCGATCCTGTTCTTAACATTTATGGACAGGATTCTTAAGTGCAGCCAGGGTGTTGAGGGGGATCCATTTCGGTGGCCTCAGGATCGGGTCTCTGCTTTTCGCACACAACCAATGGTCCTGTTGGCTTCATCTGAACGTGATCTACAGCTTTCACTGGAGCGGTTTGCAGCAGAGTGTGAAATGGCTCGGATGAGGATCGAAATCAGAGACCAATGTGTTTAGCCGGAAAAGGGTAGGGTGCCTTCTCCAGGTCAGGGATGAAGTCCTTCCTCAAGTGGAGGAGTTCAAGTATCTGGGGGATTTGTTATGAATGAGGGAAAAATGGAGCAGGAGATTGATAAGCAGATTGGTAAAGTATTTGCAGTTATGCGGCCGCTGTACCGGTCTGTCTTGGTGAAGAGAGAGCTGAGCCGAAAGTTGAAGCTCTCGATTTACTGGACGATCTACGTTCCTACCCTCATCTTTGGTCGCAAACTCTGGTTGGTGACCGAAGAAACGAGATCACAGATACAAGCGCAATGAGCAAATGAGTTTCCTCCGTATGGTGGCTGGGCTCTCCCTTAGAGGTGGTATGAGAAGCTTAGCCATCCAGAGAGGGCTCAGAGTAGAGCTGCTGCTCCTCCACAGAAGTCAGTTGAGGTGGCATCTGGTCAGGATACCTCCTGGACGTCTTCCTGGTGAGGTGGTCAGGACATGTCCACCGGGAGGAGGACAAGGGGAAGACCAAGGACGCGCTGGAAAGACTATGTTTCTCTGCTGGCCTGGGAACAGCTCGGGATTCCTCCTGAGGAGCTGGCCCAAGTGGCTGGGGAGAGGCAAGTCTGGGTCTCTCTGCTTAAGCTCCAGCCCACACAACCCGACCCCAGATTAGCGGAAGAAGACGGATATTTGCCAAGACAAGGCCATTTTATTTATATAGAACACTTTCAACATAAGGCAATTCAAGGTGCTTTACATGATTTAGTGGTAAAAAACCTAAATAAATGATACAACAATGAAAATTATAACAGAGAATTAATAGAAGAAAACATTTAGTAATTTATTTATGAGTGTTGCCTAATCCATGGTGCCAGGGGTTCAATGAAAATACTGAAGAGCTGTAGAGAGAGATTGCAACCCTACTGAGATTCCTTAAATAGAAAAATTTAATTGGAATTTTTATACAGTTGTACTGAAATGACCTTTCTTGTAAAGTGCCTTGAGATAACATCTGTTGTGAATAGGTGCTATATAAATAAACTGAATTGAATTGAAACTGAACGTAACCCTGCCTACAGCCCTGTTCAATTCTTAAAGATTCTTATAGACTTCCATTTATCTTGATTTCAGCAGTAGGATTGCTGAACAATTTTTATGAATGTGTCTGAGAAGTTCAGTCAAGTGAGCACTTTAAATAAGAAGGCAGAGTCAACGGTGTCACATGCTGTTTGAGTGGCTAGTCCTAAAAAAACTGCTTGTTCTAGGGCTGAATGATTTTGGAAAAAAATCTAATTGCGATTTATTTTTCTTCAATATTGCGATTGCGATTTAATGTGCAATTATTTTTGTGGGGCTTTTGTCATGCATTTTTTAATTAATGCAATCAAAAATATTGTGTATTATAAACAGATTTTTATACATAATTTATTCTATTCCATAAGATTATTTACTTATTTTAAGACAAAGGCAAATATGAACAACTTTATCTACTTTTTATCATCACACTTGATGGTTCATCGGTGTTGTTCTGCAATAAAGGTTTTCTTCCTTTTGATTACAGCTAATAATTCCCTCCAGCTGCAATGATTTCCTCCGTGTGGTTATCCAGGAAGTAGGATGCTTGAATGAACAAGCTCTGATTTTTAATTCTCCATCGATCTAATGCACTTTCAGATTCTGGTATGGCTCCGTAGAGCGGTTTGATCTCAGGTCAGTTGTTGCAAAATACTCTGCTGTTTTGGTGCGGCTTTAACTTTCTGTCGGCATTTTTTATACAGCGTAGTTAAAATTTGGCTAAAATGTGTTTGTGAGATTGAATCCTAGCTTATTCATCATGGTTAACAAAGCATACTTTTGGCTATAAAACCCGTTATAGCATGAATTATTTCATTGTGCCGTTTTTTTATATTCGTAAGGAGCGATTCTTTCAAACAGCTCGGTCAGCGATCCCTGTCGCCTCGAAGTTTGTTTACTAGAAATTTAAACACTGGTGGCGGTCAGTTTAGCCGTGAAACTCTCATATATGGTGGTGTGATGTTTTTAGATGTTGATAAATCGTCGTACTGTAGCCTACCTCGTGAAGCAGCAACAATACAAAGACGGGTTCTGCATTACCTAGCGTTGCGCAGCATCAACGTTTTCATAGCAGATATAATTTCTCACAACTGATGTACTGTTCCTCTTTGGTACCAACTATTGTGTAGTGTTTGATTCTCTTAAGCTTTTGGTCATTTTATAACTGGTTAAAGTGCGGCGTTTCCTTCTCTCCCTGCGTTGTTTACAAGTCACGTGACTTTAGAGGATATGTTTACGTCAAGTCAAATCGCAGCCTTTGCGATTAGGAAATCACATTTTACCAAATCGCGATTTAATTGCAAATGCAATTAATCGTTCAGCCCTAGCTTGTTCCTTCTTTTTCTGTATATGTTTGGTCTTGCAAAATATTCGCCAAATATTGTCTCTAGTTTTCCTTTAGTTTGTGAAACCACTTTGATGTTATTAGATTTGGAAGGATGTTTTTCAGTCTTTTGGCTAGTATGGATGTGAAAATATATTGTATGACCTAAAAAAAATTATTTGTGTCATGGAACAGAAACACCTACAAACAAGCAAGAGCGCTGGCCCTCAAAGACCTGTTACTACTTTTTAAAGAAGTTTTTCCACCCTCCACTTGTATGAACTCGTTATTCCTAAACCGTCAGACTCCAACCTCCACCATTACCAGGACCAGGGATCTGTCTAAGGACACCAGGGAGAATATTTTATACCTGCACAAGACTGGGATTGGCCACTTTTCAATAGCGTCCCTTCACGGGACGAAGGCCAGGATGGCGTCCTTCGGCAGGACAGGAGAGGGGCGGACAGCCCAAAAGAAGTCCTTTTTTGGGACCTGGAGGTCCAGCGGGAAGCTGGATAGACGTCCCTTGACGGGACAGGAGAAAGGCGGTCTTCTCTTGCGGATGAGGCAGCGGCGCTTGGCTGGTCGGCGGAGGAGCCTGGTTGGTCGTCGGTGGCGACAGAAGGACCAGGTTGGTCCCCACCGACAGGGACAATAGAACCTGGCCAGTGAACCTGGGCCTGAGACTGGGCGCTCCATGGCCGGCGGGCCTGAGACCGGGCCTTGAGGCTTGCAGGCTGGCGTCGGGTCTCTCCTGATCATCACGGGAGGCTCTGGCTGCCCAGAAGGAGACGGTGGGTGCTGAAGGGCTGCTGCAGTTTGTTTGTTATTTTTCTTAAGATAGTTGTCGACTATCGGTCTCGTGCGGTATTTAGCCTTAGATGGAGTTTACCACCCACTTTGGGCTGCATTCTCAAACAACCCGACTCCGAGAAGACCCCGGCATGACGGGGGCCGTTACCGGCCCTACACGCCACGGGTCAGGAGGACTAGACAGAGTGTTGGTAGCCAGTCTCCTAGTAGCTAGGAGACAGGTTAATGTTAGTAGCTATGCTGCTTTAGGCTGTTGGAGGATATTAGGGTCTGTTCCTACTTTCTCTCCTACTTCTCCCCAACTGCATGTGTGCTGTCAATTCAAGCACTTGTGCTCCGGTTAGCCTGCTTAGACCTGACTAGTGGCATTGCAGTGACGGAAAATTCTCCAGTCTGCAACAACTTTGCATCAGTTCTATTGCTCTTTCTGTGTCTCTGTTATGTATTCTCCAAGCACAGAGGTGCGGCAGATAACGTTGTTGAGTGTTCTGGGTTTCTTGTTAAAGGGTTTTTTTGTGTGTGTTTGTTGGGGTTGTGGTGTTTTGTGGTTTGTTTTTTTGTTTGTTTTTTTGTGTGTTGGTGTTGTTGTGTGGTTTGTTGATGGCCAGGAGGATTGCAGCAATAAGCATGTCAGGCTCTGGCACTTTGACTGGTTCAGGTTTTGGTTTTGGCAGCAGCAAATCCAGCAGCTCTGGCGGCGGCAAATCCAGCAGCTCTGGGAGCAGGGACTGAAGGGGCTCAGCTGGCTCTGGGAGCAGGGACTGAAGGGGCTCTGCTGGCTCTGGAAACAGGGACTGAAGGGAGGAGAAGGTTGAACAGCCTAATGCAGACGCCAACTTCGGGGCCGAACGGGTTGATGCAGACGCCAACTTTGGGGCCGAACAGGCTGATGCAGACAGGTTGATGTGCCCTGGGTGAACCGATCTTGAAGCTGGGGAGCTGAAAGGAGCTGGGAAACCAGGAATTCGAGGCTGACTGACAGAGGCATGACCGGCAACAGTCTCTGGGCTGAGGTCTGGAGCTGCGACGGTGACTATGCTGTGTGCCGGAGCTGCAACGGCGACTGCACCGACAGACAGAGCTGCACCGGGGACAGAGCTACAGATCCGAGCTATGACAGGAACTGAGCAAGCAGAAGCGGGAACTGCGGCTGCAGCTGACAGGCAGTTAAGGACGGGGACTGGCGGGGTGAAGCCAGGAGATAGCTGAAAAGGCTGGGTTTTGCAGAGCCCATCCGGAAACTCTAATAGTTTCTTTGCAGGTGTCAGAGACGCGACCTTGCTGGTTCCTTCCGGAGGTGGACACCGCAAGGGTCTTGGAACCCGGAAGCGATGCTGCGGCGTCGGGGGCTGAAGCTGTGGTGTCTGGAACTCAGGCTCGCAGCAGTCCCACCGTATTAGGTTGTGGGGTGGAACCCATGGAAGCGGCGTGTGGGACGGGACCCACCGGAGTTGGGAGCGTTGGACCCGGGGAGCCGTAGGAGGCCGAGAGGAC
This sequence comes from Apricaphanius iberus, assembly GCA_028564705.1. Lineage (NCBI taxonomy): Eukaryota > Metazoa > Chordata > Actinopteri > Cyprinodontiformes > Aphaniidae > Apricaphanius > Apricaphanius iberus. The sequence goes on from JAPXFQ010001664.1 coordinate 54,805, forward strand.
AGATCGCCTCCCCTCTGAAGAAATCCGCTGCTCGGCTGCCTGGTGAATGACCCACGCTGTCATCTCCAGGTCCTCCAGGTCAGAGCGAGGCAGGGCATGGGCGAATCAAGGAAGGAGCTCGCTAAGGAGTTCCTCCATACCTGCGAGGCGATCCGAGGAGAGGGGAAAGGCGACCACCCTCATAAGACGACACCACAACACGTCCGTCAATGTCTCCGGGCCGGGAACGTCCGCTGGGTCTTTACGTGTCCGGATCATTCTGTCAGTAGTTGCTGTCTCTGTGAGGAACAGACCCAGGTGCAGACGTTGGACAAAGGTAAAAGAAGATTTAATGGAGAGACAACAACACAAAAACTAAAGACTTCAATGATCCGGCGAGAAATAAGGCGCCCCGCCAGAACTTAAATAGTGGCAGGAAAACGAAGGAGAACAGGTGTGTCTGATCTCACAGGTGCAGTCACTGAACTAATAATTAGGCAGAGCCTTGCAGGCTCTGACAACCTACAGGAAACATTTGACCTCTGCCATTGTCAACAAAGGTTATGTATTTAAGTACTTAGGTGAACTTTTGTTTTAGATCTAATACTTATTTTCTGCACCCTTATACAAATAAATTCTTTAAAATTCATATGTGATTTACTAGATTTTTTCATATTCTGTCTTTTACAGTTGAGTTGAGTACCTATTATAAAAAATACAGACCATCTCATCTTTTTAAATGGGATAACTTGCACAATCGGTGGCTCCTAATACTTTTTGCCCTACTGTAAATGACTCTGGAAAATCTGGAAATGCCATGATAAAGGTTTAGGAAACACTGCATTCACAAATGTGTTTGTGAATAGTTTGGATAGATGCTTATGTGCTAAATCAGAGCGCAGAAGAAAGAACTCAGTCAATAGTCCAGCTGTGAAAAGTGCATCCAAGTTATCTGATCCCTGATATCAACATTAGGCTCAGATGAAGACTGTAAACACAACACATTAAAATACAGACTGGAAATGACCATTCATGTGGTTTTAGGCTGGGGTTATTCCTGCACAAGCAAACTGAATTACCTTCAGTACATCCTACACATTGAAAGCTCTGAGAAAAAACTGTCAAAACACTTTACTCTGGGCGGGTAATCCTGGTTATAGAAAGCAGTTTTTGGGTTAGCAGCATGGCCACGGGTGGATGGACTGATGAGTGGATGACAGGATTATGGTGGATGAATGAAGGCAAAGCTGAGATAAAAACAAAACATGGGTGAGTCAAGTAAAAGTGTGTTACTGTGGGATTAACCAGGAATCTCAGACATTACCAAACTGCAGATGTGGTTCTGTACAATGGTGGGTTCGGTCCATTCTGTTACCTTCCAAGTCTTTTAATTATCCCTGCTGGTAATGGTGGGATGGGAGTGAATGGAGGTTTACGCCTTGTCCACACGTAGCCGGGTGATATTGACAGAGATATTTTTCTACAGTTTGGCCTGTCATCCACACGTAAATGCAGATTTTACGCACCTAAAATGAATCTTTTTAAAAACTCTGGCCAAAGTGAAGATCTGCTTTTTCTCCGTTTCCAGTGTCTGCGTGTGGACGGATAAAACCGGAGTTTTAAGGGCCGTAACGTCACTATCTGCAACAAAAAAAAGCTCCAAAATCGATTGTGCATCATGTGATTCCACTCAGAAACAGCATTTATGCTCTCAGAGCTGTGTTGGTATTCATGATTGTTAAAGCGCTTTTTGTTGGTCACTTGTTTTTACAGGCTTTATCATTCCTGTATGCCGAAGTTAGAGAGTAGAAATTTACTCTGAACGGATAGAATTTGGGAGAACTACTGCCCCCTACAGGTTTTCCACATCTAGAATGTGTTTGAAAACGCATTTATCCGGTTATGTGTAGATGGAGATTTTTTTAAAGGAGCTTAGGAAAATCTTAGGTTGTTTTTTTTAAACACGCTATGTGTGTACATGGCCTTAGTCCTAGAATGGCTCACTACCAAATTCAGACTAACCAGTAGGTTAATATCTACATCCAGGAATCCTGCCAGTTTCCATATATGTGCTTTGTTATACGTCTTTAACAAAGTTTTCATACCTCTTAAATTTTAAATGTTACGACTAACTTGAATGTGGTTTGTGGGGTGCTATTTGTAGGCTATTTGACTGGAACCTTAGTTAAATGATTCTGTTTATAATATAATTGACTGTTCCAAATGAACCTTGACACGAAGAAATAAATAGTAACAACAAAAGAATAACTCAAATAACACTATAACTAAATCTGTACAGCTAAGTTGTATAGCAGATTTACACATAGTATAAAAAGAGTAAAGGAAGCTTTAAAGCTGCTGTCTGGAGTTTTTGAGGGAGATTTTTTAAAAATCCAACATACCAAGGCCCCTCTCAAAACATCCATGCCCCCTCTTCCTGCTCCCTTTACAACTGGGCACGCACATCACCTGTGATTTCACAGCATGTCATTGTCAAATGTCTTTATTAACAAATCGCTTTATTGGTTTGCTTTACTAAATCTGACTGTCTTACATGTTTAGCAGAAATGTCTCCAAAGCTGCGTTGGTCTGAAGCTTTTTAAGATTCAAAGGTATCTCCATTCTTGAAATCCATCGCTGATGTAAATCCTTCTCCAGCCTATAAGGCGTTTTTTGTTAAGTTTAGTCTCTGGACTTTTCTTTGTGTTTCTGACTGAAGTTGATGTAGCCCTGGCTAGCCGGGGAATCTCAAACTTTTTAGCAGAAGTTTGCTCCGACTTCTCCATGACCGCTCTCTGCCATTATGGCAACTGTAAACAGGAAGACGCAGAGTAGCCTGTGTGCGGCCCCATCTCCACAGGTCTGCGCAAAGTGCAAGCACCTTGATTGACAGCCGACAAGCCGAAACTACAGAAATTTGCCAGTCTGTGTGATCTTCATAGAGGTCTATGGGAGGAAGGAGAGACTTAAGAAGAAAAACAAATATTGTGGGGCACCACCCATATAGTATAGAACTCAATTATCATTTGGAAGATTCAGAAAACTTTGATATATAAATAAATTCTCTGGGCTGCAGCTTTAAGTCTAACGAAAAGCTTTGTTGGGATTTAGAATTTCAGCACAAATCTTAAATTTTGCATCTTACACATATAGAAAAATAGATTATTGAAAAGTTATATTTCACCTAATTAATTTAAAAGGAGAAACTCATAGTTTACACATTTATTGCATACAAGTAATAAATGTTACCACAGTCCGGATAAGCGGAAGATAATGAATTGATGGATGGATATTACATACATCAAATACTTCTAGCTTTGTCTTGCTCATTCAGATGATTATGGCTTACAGTTAATAAATTAAAGTTTATCAGGAAATTATGTTTGATGTCGAAATTTTTCATTATGACCATGTAGTGACCAACACAAACATGAGAAAGACTGCTGACTTGACAGGTTTGATAAACTATACAGGCATCTTCAAGTAGGAGGGTCAAAAAGTCATTGTAAAAACAACAAAAGATTGTTTGTCTTTTGTTTTTACAGCAAATCTTCAAACATTCAAAGGGAAATAGTGATTGTATTGGCTGATTGGTGGGTGGAGGGTTCCTAATTTTTAAGCTGTTGAACGGGTGCTTGGTCAGTTAAAGTCATAACGGAGACATTCTCTGCATTTACGAAATCAGATAGCAAATCAGGATTCAGAGTGAAATCTTCTGTAAGATGTTGCTTCATGCTGACTGATTGAACCTGATCACCTGACCATCAGTTGGCCATTCAACTCTTCTTTCCAAATTTGTAGTGATTTATTGAGACCAGCTGTTTTAGGAGCTTTACGACTTACATTGGCCAAGCTACTTTTCATTAGGCATCCAATAACATTAACATCATGGATTTAGTTGTAAAGCTAAACGCTTAGACACTGTTTTGGAGGCATTTTTACTGTAATTCAATAGAGGAAAAAAAAAGCTAATTACACAGTGTAAGACTACTATTTAGGTTTTGGATGGTTTCATTACTAGCCTTTATATTTACATTTTAACTTTCTAATATTTGAGCAAATTTGGTTCATAATACCAACTAATGGCATGTCATTTTGGTTTTTGGCAATCCAGTTTGTATGCGCTATATAAATACAGGCCATTTACTATTCTTGGGATTGTCTGCATCATCCTCCTACCTCCCAAACATGGCGAGTGGAGTTTATACCAAAAAGTTCTGTTTTGTGTTATCTGACCTTATGGTTGTCATTTTGTTATACCAAACACTTTGTAGAGATAAATCATGCCTCTCTGTCTGCCAATCCAATGAATAAGTCTGGGTTCCCCAGTTGCAGGAGAAGCATCATTGCCTGACTCCTTTTTGTCTGGTGCAGTAGGGATGATGGTGTTGGGCTGTTTTCCAGGAGTTGGGCTCAGATGTTTTCTTACAGTAAAAGGTGTTTCAACATACCAAGAGGTTTTAGACAGTTTCATGCTCTCAGCATTGGGAAAACTGTCTGGAGATGATCAACTTCTCTGCTAACATGACTGTATACCACTGCCATACAAAGTTCAAAAAGACATGGATGAGCAAGTATTGTGTACTTCAACTTGTCTGTCCTGAACAGAGACCTGAGCTTAACCTGATAGAAAACCTTAAGAATGAATCAGACACCACAAGCCAGGCCTCCACTAAAATCCATGTCTGACCTTAACCATTCTGTTCTGGGAAAATATTCAAGCATTCTCTTAAAGATGAAGCTGTTAAAGCAGCAATAGGTGGGCCTATGGATTTAAAAAAAAGGATGTCACTCAAAGTAGACATACTTTTGGTAGTATAGTGTATGTTCATCTTACTACACCAATCAAACCTCTATAATTACCCCTCTGGGAGTTCAGATATCAGTGTCTTTGCCTTGTTTATGTACTGTAAATGTGAACAGCGGTTCTAACGGGTGTGGTAACACACTACACCCACTATTTCAACTCGTTGTAACCTAGCAACACAACATCATTGACAAGTTGGCTCAGAAAGTCAGCAACAGCAAGAAGGATAATACAGAACTGTCAGATGGAGAGGAACCGAGATGGATGAATAAAGGAGGCTGAATGAGTGTGTGTGTTTAACCGCAACGTCGGTGAGGCGTGCGTGTGTGTGTGAGTAAGTGAACGAGGGAGGTGGAGGAAAAGTATGAAGAGTGGCTGGTGTTGAGTTACAGGGAGTCTGTGTTGAGTGTTGCTAATTTGATACTGTGAGTTGGTCAGCAATCAGTGCAGCAGGTCCCAACAAACCCATCACAAACATACACAAACTCTTGTGTCTGCAGAACCACCCACAGAGCACAAACCCTGCTCTCCAGTGTCTTCTGTTGATCCACAACTGCTTGTTCAAACTTGAGACTCATAGGTCAAAGCTCAAACAATCTCTTTCTGCTCATGATCGGCTCCATCCTCTGCTTGCTTGAGTCAAATCAAACTGATGGCAGAGCTGGAAAATGCAGATCTGATGATGAAATTTGGGAAAACATAGATGCCAAGGGATACAATATAATGCATTTGGTCCTGAACATCATCTGTAATGTGATATGTTGAGTAGGATGGGGCTTAAATCAAGAGAGTAAAATCGCATTTCCCCTCTGGTACATATGGATACACCAGCACTGCAGTATGAGACCATTATATCCACACCTAACGGCCAGAATGGACAGCTATTTGGAAGAGAGAGAAAGAGACTGTATGTGTTTTAAGAGGAGGAAGGTAAGGGCTGAAGGAGGGAGAGCTTGAACAGCTTGCCGCATTGTCAAGGACACATCAAGGAGAGATTGAGAGAGAGGGAAGAGAGCCATGGAAGAGGGGCGAGAAGGAAGGGAGAAAAAGAAAGAGAGGAGGCTAATGAAAGGAGAATGCAGCTCCCTAGGATTACTCAGCATTAGGTCACTTGTTTTGTGTCACACCTGTGTTTGCCTTGGCCTTAACCCTGTTGAGTGCCAGAATTCCCCACAACTCCCCTGCAACACAGGGAGCTACATACGGATCCCTGCAGCAAGCATATTTCATCCACGATGCAAAGACAGCCACCTGTATCAACCAACCACAGCCTACAAATCCCCGCCTCCGTCATTGTTGGTAGCCAATCAAAAAAAAAAAAGAAAGAAAAACTCCCCTCAAAGCTATACACACTGGAGCAATGACATCACCTGTTACTGGGTAAAAACCTGTTAGACACAGGAAGCCCTGGACCTAAAATCCTGATCACCTTGGAAACTGAGGCTGGAGGGGAGAGGAAGTTGAGGAGGCTGCAGATTGGGGCAGACTTTGGAAGAACGTACATACACTCAATGTTTATCTAGATCAATACATGAGCAAAATACACTGAAGTGCAGAAGGAGAAAGTATAAAATGATCTAACTGATCATATGTAAAACAGAAAGGCAGCACTTATTTTTACCACAATACCATAAAGTACTGATTATAGTACAGGGTTCCTACGCTCTCTAGAGAAGTTCATTAACTTTATGACAGCATGTATCCCTCTCCCATCTAGTTCCTCTCCTGTCAGCTTTCATATTTAAAGCATAACCTTTGTAGAAATATCTACCATGACTTAAGGATTGACCTTTGCATTACATTTTGATAACGGAGAATTCTGGAACTTTTGTCCTGAAAATGATGAAGTACAGAAAGCAGATTGTGATTGGATAATTAATCAGGCTAGCTGCAGCCACATGCTTAGCAAATGTGCAGCTTGAAGCTTGGTACATGTACTTTTAAATCTGTGTTGAGACTGTTGGGTGTTTTTTCATGACGGGGTTTAAGCTGCTGTTTGTAAAGTTACACAGTCAAACAGCTGTAATTTGGGTTATTTAGCTTCACAGTTTAAAGTCATATGTTCCTGATGTCATTCATATCTGAGAATGTCACTGTTCCAAACTAAATATTTCATTTGGAGCTAACTATTTGGGTATTATGAAAATTATCTTGCAGATAAGCGGAAGTGGACGATCAAAATAAAAGTTGGGTCTTGCAAATCTTTATCCTGTTGAATGAATCATTTCAACACTGGTGCTGTTCTGCTTATCACCAAGTCTGTTTGCTTATTACCTTAATATTTAGCTCTTGCTAATTAAATATGTGGTTTGGAACTGTGACAATTATAAGTTAATGAATAAAATAATGAAAAATGACTTGACTTTTATCTCGTAAGATCCACATTTTTGCTGTTCATTTTTGACTGTGTAGCTTTACTTCTCTTTCAGCAGCTGACTGAAAAAGCAAAGTAAAGGGTGGGGAGAAGGCAGGACTGCTTTATGCTAGGCTCCAAACAGGTTACTGTGTCTCGCATTTCATCACAGATGGTTTCATGAATGTTTTTTTCTTTGTTGAACTTTTTAAAACCTGTGAATATCTTGACGCTGTCAGCTGGCCCCTGTTTAATCTCTACTGATGTTTTGGTACATATGAGTTGTCCTGATTGCTTCATATTACTAGAAATAAACCATTGTCTATATTGGATACAGGTAGAGAATGATTTGACCTTTATGATGACTTCCTGTTTGTTTTTTCCTTCCCATCATCTCTGTGTCCTGGAGATTACATGGCAGCTTCTGTAGGGTTTTGTCTTTTTCTGCTATACTTACATGGAATGAAGTGAAATCCCACTGATATTAAACTGTTCATTTAAACTAATGAACTAATCTTTGCTCTGACAAAAACATTTTCATCGTTTGATCTTCCAGGTCTCAGTGGCGACCCGGCAGACCTGGAACGTCGATGTCAAATTTTCGGCCAGAACTTCATTCCCCCAAAGAAGGCCAAGACATTCCTGGAACTGGTGTGGGAGGCTCTGCAGGATGTCACCCTCATCATCTTGGAAGCCGCCGCCATCATTTCACTCGGTCTCTCCTTCTACCAGCCGCCTGGGAAGGAAAGCGAACGTAAGAACTGAAAGAGAAGGGGGGAGCTTGTTGCTTTTTGGAGATGTGTGTGTGTGTGTGAGAGAGAGAATTATCAGGTGAGAAAATAAAGACCAATTTATTACTAAGGCTTTGAATGAGGCAACAACCCATGAAAGTGCATGCATTTTATCACAAAGAGGCTTCTGATAGACATTTCTGAATAAATAGTTAATTGGTATTCAATGGACAACTGGACATAGATTGTGAGCAGAGAGCTGATCTAGTTTGCTTCCCTTTATTCACAGTGGAGATTAAAACTCATCAGTGTGTGACACTTTGGTTGTTAACTGTTGTTTGATAAAAGAAAATGATTAAATTGCTCACTAAATCCAGCCGTAGTGGGCAGGACTGGAGGGCCTGAGCTAATAGGTTATGGGTACAGTTTTATTTATATGTTCAAACATAACAATCTCACCTACATTTGATGAAATTTTGTTTCTTCAGAACTATGGTTAAAAACTAAATCTGAAAAAAAGGCCAAAAGTGTTTAAAGTTTAGTTCTTAAATTATTTTTTTTTAAACAAAACAAATAAGTACATAATATTTACTATTATGATGAAGCTGAGGTGCTGGCAGACATCTTTAACACCTCACTGTCACTGGCATCTGTCCCCACCTGCTTAAAAACTGCCGCGATTGTCCCTGTCCCCAAGTGCTCCACAGTGACAAGCCTGAATGACTACCGGCCAATAGCTTTAACCCCGGTAGTCATGAATGAGAGGTTGGTCATGACCCACATCAAAGACGCCATCGATATCACTGTGGACCCCCACCAGTATGCCTACAGGAAAAATCGCTGCACTGACGACGCCATATCATCGGTGGTCCACACAGCCCTGACCCATCTGGAGAGCAGAAACTCCTATGTTCGTCTGCTGGTTCTGGATTTCTCCTCAGCCTTCAACACCATCATCCCACAGACGCTGGTGCAGAAGCTCCCCTCCCTCGGACTGAGTTCCACGCTGGGGAACTGGGTCTTGGACTTCCTGACAAATAGACCTCAGACTGTTAAGATCCACAACACCATCTCCTCCTCCATCACCCTCAGGACAGGCTCACCACAGGGCTGCATGTTGAGCCCCCACGTGTTCACTCTGCTGACGTATGACTGCTCAGCGAGACACCCAGCTGGCATATAGTTAAGTTTGCGGATGACACAGCAGTAGTGGGACGCATCACCAACAATGATGAGTCCAAATACAGAGAGGAGGTGAAAAACCTGGTGCAGTGGTGCAGAGAAAACAACCTCTGCATCAATGTGAAGAAGACCAAGGAGATGGTGGTGGGTTTCAGAAGGGACAAGTGTCCTCTCCTTCCCCTGTACATCGGAGGAGCAGCTGTGGAAGTGGTCTCCAGTTTCAGGTACCTGGATGTGCACATATCCAACGACCTCACCTGGAATGCCAACACTTCACGTCTGGTCAAGTAGGCCCACCAGCGTCTCTACTTCCTGAGGAAGCTGCAGAGAGTTGGACCTGGAAGCTCCTTCCTGAGGAGTTTCTATCACTGTGCAGTGGAGAGCTTCATCTGCACCTGCATCACCATGTGGTACGGTAGCAGTACTGCTGCTGAGAGGAAGGCTCTGCAGCGGGTGGTGAAAGCTACACAAAGGACTGTAGGGAGCACGCTTCCCACCACCTCGGACCTCTACACGTCCCGATGCAGGGGACGGGCCCGCCGCATCCTGAAGGACTCCACCCATCCCGCTCATAGCCTGTTTCAGCCCCTTCCCTCAGGCAGGCGGCTGAGGAGCATACAGAGTAAGACCACCAGGCTCAATAACAGCTTCTTCCCTGCAGCTGTTAGACTGCTGAACTCCAGCTGTGTCCTGTAGAGCACATTTATTTATTTGTTTTTGTCTCTAATTTAATTTAAATGGCTTTTAATTCCGGACCTGAGTCCTAATTTCATACCATCACATGTAATGTGAGATGGTATGACAATAAACGTTCCTTGAATCCTTGAACAATTTGGACACTTTCCAAATTTCTAAATTATACCTTTAGTGAGTGAAATCTCATCTTAATTTGTTAGCTATTCTTTGTTTTGGAATGATAGAATATCAGTAAGAGCTACTAAAATAAAGGAGAGGTATTTGTTATCTATAACAACAGCAAACAATGCAAGAAGCATATAGTAAGTCATGACATTTTGTCTAGTTCGCTGTTTTGTGCCTCTAATCTGCCTTCGCTTGAAAGTAACATTTTACTTTTTTATTTGCCTTGTCATATATTGTTGTGAATATAAATATAAAATTATTAGGATAATTATAAACCATTCAGGTTCATAACCTTGTCAAAATGATCCTAAAGATTTGCATTTCTCCCTTTCCATTGAGCAATGAATTACATACACTCAACAAAAATATAAACGCAACACCTTTGTTTCTGCTCCCGTTTTTCATGAGATGGACTTAAAGATCTAAAATTCATTCCAGATACACAATATTACCATTTCTCTCAAACACTGTTCATAAATCAGTCTAAAGATAGTGAGCACTTCTGCTTTGCTGAGATAATCCATCCCACCTCACAGGTGTGCCACATCAAGATGCTGATCTGACATCATGATTAGTGCACAGGTGTACCTTATACTGCCCACAATAAAGGCACTTGGAATGGCAGTTTTGTCTACAGCAAAATGCCACAGATCCACAGCATTGAGGGAGCGTGCAATTGAGCTGAAGAGGAATGTCAACCAGACTGTTGCTCGGCATTGAATGTTATTTTCACCATAGCCGTCTCAAAGGCTTTCAGAGATTGAATCCACGTCACAACGCGAGTTGGTCACTGCAGCTTTGTCCTCTCGGGGTCTTGACCTGATCAGCTGTCCTAACAGACTTGAGTGGGAAATGCTCACATTGAGGGTCTGGCAGTTGGAGAGGTGTCTCTTCACGGATGAACTCGGTTTACATGTTCAGGCAGATGGCAGACAGCGTGTTGGCGTCTGTGGTGAGCGCTTGTGATTCATTGTGGATCATGCCATGGTGTGGTGGGGTTATGTATGGGCAGGCATCTATGGACGAGAACACAGGGCATTTATTATGGCATTTTGAATGCACAGAGATACCGTGAGAGATCTGAGGCCATTGTTGTGCCTACATCCATGAACTCCCTCATGTTTAGCAAGTAATGCACGGCCCCATGTGCAAGATCTTACACAATTCTTGGGCTGAATGTCCCAGTTCTTGCTGGCAGCATACTCACCGGACATTCACCCATTGAGCATGTTTGGGATGTGCTTGACCGGCGTTACGACAGGTGTCCATTCCCACTAATATCCAACAACTTCCACAGCCATTGAAGGGAGTGGACCAACATTCCACAGGCCACATTGACAATCTGATAAACTCTATGCGAAGAAGATGTGTTGCACTGCATGAGGCAATGGTGGTCAACCAGATACTGACGGTCTGAGTCCCCGACCCCAATAAAGAAAAAACTGCACATTCCAGGGTGGCCTTTTATTGTGGGCAGTATAGGTACACTGTGCATAATCATGATGTCAGATCAGATTTGATGTGGACACTGTGAGTGGTGGATTATTAGCAAAGGAAGTGCTCATATCTTTAGACTGTTTTGAACATGTTTGAGAGAAATGGTAATATTGTGTATCTGGAATGAATTTTAGATCTTTAAGTCCATCTCATGAAAAATGGGAGCAGAAACAAAGGTGTTGCGTTTATATTTTTGTTGAGTGTACTAAAAGAACATGTTCAGAACTTATGAATTTATCCAGGCAACTCAAATATGGGCCATTTTATAATAATTGTAATGACAGATGGTTGAAAATCACATATAAAATAAAGTAAGAAAAAAGAATGACATTTCTTATTAACCAATATTCAGTAATTTACTAAAAGAATCAAGATACACAACTACTAAACAGCAATGATTCTATTTTTTTATATTTCTAACTTTATTCATTGAAGTAAAAAGTTCTCAGAAGCTTTATAAAAAGGATGTGATTACCTAGTCCTTCCTGTTAAGACCTAATCTTAGAAAAAAGAGGAAAGGAGATATGTGGTCAAGTCCTCTTAACCAGCTTTATCAGTACCAGACACCAGCTACTGTAGAGGGAAGAGAGCATCTTACTTTGGGTCCAGTTCGTTCCTCTGCATGGCCCCCACCATGCGGTCTCTGGGGATGTGTGGTTCCACTCAACAAACAGCTGTTTGAATAAGTCTGGTAATTGCTCTGATGCAGGCACATGCTGTTACTACTGGCACAGGTTTCTGGAGGTATGGACGGCTGAAAACTTTGGATCAGTTCAAGAAGCTTGCTGGGTTAAGCTAAGCTTGTCTCCATGTGAGGAGAGCCAGATTTTCACAAACTTCACACAAAATAGACAAAAATTCTAACAATGAAACAGAACACTTTAGAGTCAAACTAGGAATTGGTTCTGCTCCTTCTAAGTCCAGATACATTTCCTTTTCTTAGTTCCAAAAACCGATTCCTCTTCCAGGTGTGACCACTCAGTTGGGAATATGACCAATCAGATGTGAGGGTGATCAATCTTTGAGATTTTACTGACACTTTCAGCTAAGTCATTAATCCATGTTACAGCTAATGTTTTTCTTTGACTTTAGAACTAAATTTAAAAGCTGACCTCTTTAACTTCCTTTTAAATCATTGTCAAAATAAGATAGTAGATAGAATAAACGCTTAAGCCTTTGTCTCATGCTAGCATGAAGTAAATCATTTATTTTAGTTGAAATATTCACCTCTTTTGGTTATATGGGCATAAAAATGAAATGTTGAAAGCTGAAATAAAAGCCTAAAAGAAAGATTCACCAGTGGTGTCCTTGTGCTCAGGAAGTGGTCTGACTGAATAGAGGATGCAAATATGGGACAATGTGGTTCAGTCTGAAACCTCAGAGTGTACACTAGTGATCACGGACATGCAAGCTGCAGCTACATGGCCAGTGCTGTGCATGTAGCAAATGAGTTCAAGCAATCTGGATTTCCTTTCGTTTAGTCAAATTTGAGCTGAATGACAATGTTTGGCAGTGGCTGTGGCAACTTTATACAGAACAATGTTCTTTTGACAGTGAATGGTAGCAGGTTCATGCAGAACAGCAGTCCATTTTTTTATAGCATGAGAATAATGCTTTTGTCTGTTGTGAGGTCGCCATGCAATCAAGTGAGATAGAACAAACACCTTTTGTGAGAAACCATTATTGGTGAAATACATGTTCTTTTATTCTGAAACTACATGAGAATGAAGGACATACCAGATACGTAATACCAGAATGTGCCTGCATACCTGGGGGAGCCGCAGACAAAAATTCAGATCGTCGCATGAGTCTGACAGGAGTAGAGCAGAGCAGCATCTTTGAGATAATCTGTGAGAAATTCTCTTCTGACCTAAGATGAATTGTTCAAATATGTTGAACTTACGAACTTAAGAACAGATCATTAACCATAAAATACATTTAATATGTTGTTTTTAGGAACAGTGGCTGGGAATGTCTTTGTAACTAAATTGAAGAATAGGTGTCATGGTTTCTGGTAGCTTCCTGACCCACATGCAGAATCAAACTCAGGCACCCGGGTAAATCTAAAGATTTATTTCAACAAATGTTGAATACCTTCAAATAAATGAAGGTATTGTTAATGGCTTCCTGAACAGCTTGGCATCTGGAGGGTGAGGGAAGATTAGTGACAGTGTAGATGAAGAGATATTTGGTGGAGGATAATCTTTACTCATGGTCTGCTGTGACTTCTGACTCTGGGGGAAGGTAAATCCGAAGGTGTGAGCATCTGAGTGAGAGAAGTTGATCCATGGAGATCATTTGTTGGTTGAAAGAGGAAATGTTTGAGAGCAGGGTGGCAGATGGAAACTGCGACTGGAGAACATGTGAGACGACAGAGGAAGAGGACTTGAAAGCTTATCAGAGAAAAAAAAAACATCTAGGTGGAATTCAGATATTTTTTAATGAAAATCTGTCAGGGATGTAATATAGAATATGTATCTATTATCTTCCAGAATGATGAGGCTATAGTCTCCATCAGCATTTTAAAATATTTTATTTTGGCCTTACCCGTCTCTGGGCCACTCTGCTCTCCTATCTCTATCATGTCATTTCTCCTGCCTGTGTGGGCTGCTACAGCTTTCTGTGTCAAAATGTTGTGTCTTCCTGGGAAACTAAAAGAAAACACGAAGAGTCCTTCGGTTAGATTAGAGTAGGTAAAAAGCCTCTTCACTAACTGCCCGGATGCCTTTACTCATAATTACTAATAAACACATTTGAATAATTTCCCCATAACATGTGAATGATTTTCGGGTTACCAATACATGAAAGCAACTATATTGGAAATTAAGTCATATTAATATACAGTATGAGGGTAAAGAGAATAGGAGAAAGCCATACGGATGCAAGAGACTGATCATTTAAATGCAATATGATTATGGAGTGGATAGGCTGATTAACACACAAAATCATCATGCAACATTTTTTGACTTTTTAAAGAATTTCTTTTGTAAATTTTATTGATTTTAAATGCTCTATGTAGAAGATGTAGCGGAATTGAAATGGTTTTTATTTGATTGTATTTATATTAACAGTTGTATATCTACATTTTGAGGCCAGCAATGGAAATCCTATACCAGCTGATTAATTAGTAAAGTTTGATTGAAATATGCAACCTAATATCTACAACTTCTCTCTTCAGTGTGCGGGGAAGTGAGTGGCGGAGCGGAGGATGAAGGAGAGGCTGATGCTGGCTGGATCGAGGGTGCCGCCATCTTGCTTTCTGTTGTGTGTGTAGTCCTGGTGACGGCATTTAACGACTGGTCCAAAGAAAAACAGTTCCGGGGTCTGCAGAGTCGCATCGAGCAGGAGCAGAGGTTTGCAGTGGTTCGGAAAGGAAATGTCATCCAAATCCCCGTGGCTGACATGGTGGTGGGCGACATGGCTCAGGTCAAATATGGTAGGAACATTGTCCCAGTCTGCATCACCGTACACAATTTTACTTTAGTGCATGATTATTCATTGCAGGAGCAGAAGATTTAAAAAGAAAGACAAAATGGTCATGGAGTTGACATTTTAAATAGTTTTTGTTATAGTGGTTAGCATGTCTGCATGCTAACCACTATAGCATGCAGACATGCATGCTATAGTGGTTAGCTATAGTATTCTCATAGCTCTATCCATGAGAATAAAGTTAAAATGTCAACAGGTTAAGACAAAGTAACATTGCTGTTCTCTCTATAGCCTTCCTGTTATGGAATCAAAGTCTTGCTCTCGCTCCATCCTTTATAGGGCTGCCACAAATGATTATTTTGATAATCGACTAATCGTCTATTATTTTTGCCGATTTGTCGACTAATCGGTTCAGCAATAAACTATATCTCATCGCAGAAGCTGCTCAAATATATACATCATTATCTTCCAGATGGAAGTGTTTTCTGTAAGTATTATTTGCTATCTAAAATACCAACAGTTAAAATTATCACTTATTCAACATTTAATAAAAAATGAATCTTACAGCAGACAAATGACGTGCTAAGGGAAATAAAATCACAATCACTATTGTTAATGTTACAGATGTCAATACAAGTAATAAATTCCATTTTTTTAATAGTTTTAATAGTTTAATAGATAAACTCTAATTTTGTTCAGTATTTTCCTAGCTTTTGCCACATGAGACCAACAGGGTATTGGGCTGCTGCCATAAACAGAAATAAATGAGCCAGCTATGTGCACTCCTCTACAATTGTCGCAACCTTTCATTTATGCTCTGACGTCTTGTTGACAGCAGCAATACTACGCTGTCTGCTTCGAACAGAACCAGCCACCATCCAAGTGCTGGTGACATAAGAGAAAAGCTGCGATAAATATAAAAACCTGTATATTTATATTGATTTATGAATGCCCCAGACAGAACACACAAAGCTGATATGTCCGGGTAAAAGAGGATGTTCCTTAAGCCTACTGTTGGTGCTAACCATAGACTGTAAAAAAGAATAGACAGCGCCTCCTCACTCCTCCCTGTTTACCAGAATGACTTTCATGGGGGAATTCATGGCGGATTCACAGACTCCTCCCCCCCAGCTCTGACGAAGCATGTTCCTAAAAAGGGCATAGGGGCGGGATCTTCACTGTAGACTCTGCCCTCGCGGGGCGTGTATGGGCGTGTAGTTCGGTCGTAATCACGCCCATTCTGCTCCCCCGTCTTTAGCTCTGATGCTAAACTTGGCTCGGCCTCCTCATTAATTATGCAAGATTTCAAAAAATTATCTTACGAAAACAAGCCTGGTGCCCAGGTTTTTTATGAGCCCAGCGTTATCTCAGGAAGAATATGTAGCCATAGAAAGTTTAAAACAATGGGGCACCAGGCATTAAAGTTGTTTTTAACGTGTCTAAAGTCCAATGCTTTTCAATGGGGGCCTAGCGGCCAAATGGAGGTACTACAGCAATGGAGGAGCAATGGCGGCCTCCATGGTATGCGGTCACAAAGCAGATCAGCCAGCGGCCATTGGTGCTAACGTTAACAGCGCACTAATTAGCTTAGCAAGCCGACTGTCACTCTTCGTAGTCAGCGACACCGAGCCTCCTGTTAAGATGCTGGAGCATTTCTGTTGTCCTGCCACGGTAAGCAGGTTCTACCTTTTGGATTTTGGATTACACATGCTTCTGTACTATTTTTATCAAACACTCCTAAACATTAGAGCTCCGTTGTTGGTTCGCCATGACAGTTTGTGCTTGTCCAGTGCTATGCCAGAACTGATTTGGATTCCCACTGCAGCCTATGTGCATCAGGGGCAGAGAGGCAGATCGAGTCATAGACATACAGTATATAGAGAGCAGTGAGCGGTACGGCAGCAGTTTTAAGAGAAAAACAAAGCTTTTTTTTTTGCAAAACAATGACATCAACAAATACATGTATTGTCGACAGTTCTGGTTGTCGACATTGTCTTGACGAATCGACTAATCGTGGCAGCCCTAATCCTTTACAGTATAAATTAACCGTATACATGTCTTGACCTGTAGAAAAATAATAATTTAAAGGGACTATATCATGCTATTGTACAGCTTTCAATTTCTGGGATATAAATGTATATCATAAAATGTTACCGTTGGTGTTATACAGTATTAATTTGTCCTGAAATTTCACTTGTATCCTGTAGTTAATGTTAGTCCATGAAGTGAAACGGCTCGTTTCTCTATAAACCCGCCTCCTGCACCCCCGCTATGCTCCGCTACGCTGCAGAGCCGGGAGCAGATCACACTGAAACAATCAGTGCTAAGCTTCATCACAATCAGTATTCTCACAAATAATTTGAAAAACACAGAGTAACACAATGAAACTGTGTTATATTAAGGGCTCAGACATTTTTTTGTTTTTTTTTTGTAAAAAACTGAGTCAATAAAGCCTATTTCATTTGCTAAATCTTCAGGCTTTAGACAGAGCCCAAACCAACCCAGCTGCGTCCAACAAGCAAATCTTTCCACCCCTGTATATAAAAAAGCCGTGGGTTTTTTTGCACTAGTTTACTGTACATTCTGAGATGCTAGAGATCACTTAATTAACCATAAAATGCTGTTATAAGATCACATAAGCAGCTTGATAAATGGCTAACCCACATTAGCATTAGCATATAGCCACTTACTTCATCTTTGTTATTTGATCCAGCTGCTAGCAGTTCTTTAGGAATGTAGAATAAAATCCTGTAATCCATAAAGCCAAACAGCCGTTTTCACAGAGAAAGTAAAAAATCCAACAAAAAAGTGTTTTAAGCTGCCAAAAACCAAAGCAGCCATTAGCTGTGAGAAGGACGAGGAAGTTCGAAAATCTACCAGGGATAAGCCGCTCTGCCTGCAGGGGAGGTGCAGACACACTAGCACTCAACTTTCAACCAGTGATGTCATTAGTTAGACACTCAGTCGTTTTCTAGGAGAGGGAGGGACAGCTGCTCAGAGAGCAGAATTCAGGAGGATTACTCAGATATGCATGAATAAAGCCAAAAACCACTCTGGTGGGGTTTTTTTATGAGAAACTTGCCTTACCATATGGTTGAAAACTCCAAAAACTTGATTTTGCATGCTATAGGCCCTTTAAAAAGCCTCAAACAGTTTCTGGACTTTTTCTGACACTTGACTCATACTGGAAATAGCCAACCCTGAGTCGTCACTCAGTAACTGTCCACACCGAGGGATTCTGTGGTTAGCACCACTAGGGCCAATCAAGATCATGAATTCTGTTTTCAATCACTGACATATTTCTTTGGCTTCTGTTCATAACGTGGCCTCCTCTGTCTATTAAACGGACATATTTTCCCCTTTTAAATGATATAGATAGGTAATAAAGAATGTTTATGTTCAACTATTACAGCATTTGTGAATATTCAGATTTGCCACACTTCTCTTTTTCTTCATGTTTTATATTGGTATATTTTTCACTTTGGGTCAAAACACTTTCATGTTCTTTAAAATCTAAAACATTTTCCTCAATCTCCTCTGCAGGTTTAGTTCTTACCTTCTGTCCCTCTGTTTCTTTGCCCATTTCCCCATTAATTATTCACCCTGCTGATCCCTGTAAGATGTAATGGTATCCACTACCTAACATAGGAACTAGATACCGTATATTGAAACAGCTGGTCTATGCGTGATAGAATTTGAACACAAAAAGAAAAGCATACTTGCCTGATGTGAATGGGATTTGTGCTTCAGGTGACCTGCTTCCCGCTGATGGGATCTTGGTCCAAGCCAATGACCTGAAGATAGACGAGAGCTCCCTGACAGGAGAGTCTGACCATGTACGCAAATCTGTGGACAAGGACCCCATGCTGCTCTCAGGTTTGTTCTTACAGTTTAAATTGTAGCTTCTGATACTCTTTTGCCATTATAAACAGAGTTAGATTTCATGTCGATCATAATATTCTTTTATCTCATTTAGAGTGTTGTGTTGGGCTGAGGGCCAATGTCCTTCAGTGGTTCTGGTCATACTTAGTTGATCCTAATTTAATTTACTCTTAACCTACCTTGAATATGTAAGGAGCTGAATGGCTTTACCTTTTTTTAAAGCTCAATGAATATAAAAGAGAGATAGTTCTCTTTGGTAATTCTTCTTCCAGAGCCCAGGTAGCTCTTGGTCATTTTCATTTGCTGAGTTTGCTTTGTTTTTTTCATATGTCTGTCTTTCTGTCTGTTTTCTTAATATTTCTGTTAGTATTTCTGTGTTTTGATTTTCAATTCTTGTCTTCTAGCCAAATGGGATTAGCTTTGTACTCTTTGTCATAATTTCTATTTTTTTCTGTGAAGCACTTTGAGCAGTCCTGTGTTGTAAATGTGCTATACAAATAAATTTAACTTTGATCTTAATTAAACATTTATATCACTGGCCTTCAAATACACTGCGGCTTGGATATTAATGCAGTTACCAGTGCACACTGAGGTCATTGCATTAATTAAACCATTCAGTTCACATTGTTCCCTAGAAAGGTGTTTGTGTCATGATGGGAGTTTTTCTTTTTGAGACTCTGGAGCGAACACAGCAATGCACAACAGTGAATTAGTTTAGATAGTGTTTATTTGAAGTTGGACGGATCCAGAGCCGCTGACTGGGAGGAACCCAGGATTGGCCTCACAGGAACTGGAAGGAGGGTGAGTATAGAATCAGGTGAGGTAAATCACAGAATAACCGGGGAAGCAAAACAGAAGGCTTACTGTGAAAAGGAGCTGGAGGTGCCTGGGGAAGGTATGTGGATTCTGTGAGAGGATGATAGGCAGATGGTGGACTGGAGGATTTTAATACTGTTATTTGCTGATGGCAGGTCGGAGGTAGATGAAACCCGAGGTTGGACAGACCAGGCGGAAGGAGGCTTGGAGGCAGTTAGCAGCAAGAAACAAAGAACTGAGGTAAAGTTCCAGGAAACAGACTTTCAGGAATGGGAGGTGCGGCTGACAGTGACAACTTCAACAACTTGGAATCACCAGGAAGCACTGATACCGGTCTTAGAAGAACTCCAAGAACAAGCAAAAAACACTGTGAGTAGCGGTTCACAGAAGTCTGAAAACAAGTGGTGGCCTGATTATCCCTTGAAAGAGTTTAACAATCTGGCGTATGTCTCAGGTAACTGCTCCCCTTTTGAACCGCCTCCTGATTGCTCCTGATGAACTGCATCTGGAACAGGGCCTGTCTAACACATCCTACAGGGAAAGAAGGTGAGGAAAAGAAACCATTCTGCCAGCAATTTCATAGACTCTAACAGTACCCCCCGCCCCCTTTCAACGGACGCCACACGGCGTCCTGCCAGAAGTGGAGAAGGACGACGAGGAACGTTCGAAATCTCTAATGAGAGAGGTGTCCAGAATGTGGGAACGAGGAACCCAAGAACGTTCCTCTGGGCCGTAACCCTCCCAGTTGACCAAATACTGGTGAACATGAACCCTAGGACACACAAGCAGAATCCGGCACACAGTGTTGGCCGGATGACCAAGAATGACCCGGGCGGGTGGAGGGGGAGTTGCTGGAGGGCACAGAACGCTGGTGGAGACAGGCCTGATCTGGGGGACGTGGAAAACTGGGTGCAACCGGATAGAGGAAGGGAGCTTGAGACGTTCCGCACGAGGACTGATGACAGCCTCAATGGGATACGGTCCCAAAAACCTAGGAGCGAGTTTCTTGGTGGTGCCCTTCAGGGAATAGTCCTTAGAAGAGAGCCAAACAGTTTGTCCAGGGGAGTAAACAGGAGCTGGAACCCGGTGGCAGTCAGCATAACGCTTGTTCTGAGCAGAGGTGCGCTGAAGGGCAGCCCTGGTCTGATGTGATTAATTAATTAATAATTTGATTCCGTACTGAGGAAATAGTAGAGTCTGGACAGGAGTTAGGTAAAAGGGAAGGCTGATATCTTAGTGATGCTTCAAAACGGGAGATCCCAGATGCTGCAGAGGTGTGTGTGTGTTATGCACATACTCTACCCAGGAAAGGTAGAGGCTCCATGCGGTGGGATTGTAGGCGCAGACGCAATGCAGCGCATCCTCTAGTTGCTGATTCAGCCTCCCGCACTGACCATTAGTTTGGGGGTGAAAGCCTGATGTCAGGTGAGAGCGGGCCCCCAGGATGCGACAGAAGTCCCTCCTGACACGAGAAAAGAACTGGGGTCCCCGATCAGATAATTAGGGGTTGGAGTAGCCCAGACAGGGGTCTATGGGAGGCTTTGCTGCGGTTGCATGTTGGGCAGGCAGCCACCTATTGAGTGAACTGCCTATGGAGACCAGGCCACCAAAAGTATCGTTGGAGGAGGGCGATGGTTCGGCTGATACCTGGGTGGCAGGCAAACCTAGAGGCGTGGGCCCAATGAATGGCCCGGGATCGGACGGAGGAAGGAACGTAAAGGCGACGTGGAGGTCCGCCTCCTGGCTATCATGTGTTTCATTGTGTGTGGTGGTCATTGGTACCTGTAGCCTCCAGGGTGGTCCCACGAAAGGGTTTTGATGTACTGACATGAATTTGAGGGGAGAATGGTTCCTCACTTATCACAGTGGTCATTTGGGGAGAACTGTCTGGAGAGGGCATCTGGTTTTATATTCCGTGAGCCAGGTCGGTAAGTGATGTTGAGAAGAAATCGGGAGAAGAACAAGGACCTGCGGTGTTGGCGGGTACGACAGTTTCTTATGGTCTGTCCAGACTATGACCGGGAGCTCCGTGCCCTCCAGCCAGTGCCGCCACTCTTCAAGGGCTAGCTTAATAGTGAGGAGCTCTCGGTCACCAATGTCTTACCTACTTTCAGTAGGAGTAAAGCGTCGGGAGAAAAAAGGCACATGGGTGAAGTTTCTTGTCGGTCCCTGAACGTTGAGAGAGGACAGCCCTGACACCGGTCTCAGAAGCATCCACCTCAAGGATGAACTGAGTATTGGGGTCAGGGTGAACAAGGATGGGAGCATTGGTGAATCTCCTCTTCAACTCCTCAAATGCTTGGTTGGCCTCAGAGCCCCAGAGAAATGGGTGTTTAATGGAGGTGAGAGCCGTCAATGGGGCGGCCACAATGCGGAAGTTCCTGATAAGTATACAATAGAAATTGGCAAAACCCAAAAATATTACAGTTCCTTTTTTGAATTGGGAGTTGGCCATTCCTTTACCGCCCGGATTTACTCTGGGTCTGTCTTCATCTGGCCACCCTCCAGAACGTAACCCAGGAACGTGATGGTGGGCACATGGAAGTCACACTTCTTCGCCTTGAACATACAGCTTGTTTTCTAGGAGTCTCTGCAGGACGAAGCGTACGTGGTTGCGGTGTTCGGGTAGACTGTTGGAAAAAATAAGGATGTCATCCAAATAAACAAAGACAAAAATGTCGAGGAAATCTCGAAGGATGTCATTAATCAGGGACTGAAAAACTGCTGGAGCCTTGGTGAGACCAAAAGGCATTACTAAGTATTCAAAATGACCGATATGTGTCTTAAAAGCTGTTTTCCGTTCATCGCCTTCTTGGATACGAACCAAATGATAGGCGTTACGGAGATCTAGCTTTGTCTATATAGAAGCTTTCTGGATGGGTTCAAAGGCGGATGAAATTAGTGGCAATGAGTATTTATTTTTAACAGTGATTGCATTGATACCTCTGTAGTCAATGTATGGCCTAAGGGTTTTTTCCTTCTTTTCAACAAAGAAAAAACCTGCTCCTAAGGGTGAAGTGGATGGACGGATAATACCTGCTTTTAAGGACTCATTTATGTAATTCTCCATAGTTTCCCTTTCTTGGTGGGAGAGGCTGAATAGACAACCAGCAGGTAGGGGAGCGCCTGAGAGGAGCTCGATGGTGCAGTCGTAGGGGTGATGATGAGGCAAAGATAGGGCGTGCTCCTTGCTAAAAACCAGCTGAAGGTCATGGTATTCCAGGGGTACCATAGAGAGATCTGGAGGGGAAACAGGTTGAGTCATGCGTTTCTCCTGGGAGGGAACAGCGGAACGGAGACAATTAGTGTGACAAAATAGACTCCATCCATCAATATGGTTTCTTCCCCAGTCAATGAACGGGCTATGAGTGCTGAGCCATGGGTAACCTAACACCATGGGGAAGTCTGTGATGGGGAACACAAAGAATGAAATGGACTCATGATGGTTGCCAGAAACAATCAGAGTGAGAGGTTTTGTCTGGTGAGTTATGGGAGTAAGGTTTCTACCAAGAGCCGAACCGCGACAGGAACTGGAGCAGTTTCGAGGGGAATGTGGAGACGTCTCACTAAGTTAGGGCAAATTAAATTTTGCTCTGAACCAGAGTCGACAAGGGCCTGACAGGGATAGTGCTGATCTGGGATGACAATGGTAGAACGGACAGATAGTCTGGGGAATTTTCCTGTTTTATACTTTTCTCCTTCTCCCCCTCAGAATCCCCAGACTTACTGACGGGCTAGATCTTTTGGGCGAATAGGGCATGAGCTTATGTAATGCTTGGGCGAACCACAATACAGGCAGCATCTGGACTCCATACGGTGTTGCCGCTCTCCCGGAGAAAGCCGAGCCCTGCCGATCTGCATTGCCTCAGGAAGGGGCTGAAGAGGCGGGGGGGTGGACTGTAACTGACCGCTGGGGCTCTAGAAGAAGCAGACACTGAGCTGGAACTTCTGAATCTGGACCTCTCCCTCATCCGATTATCAATTCGGATGGAAAGGCTAATATGGTAATTCATAGATTCCGGATCATCTCTGCACGCTAGCTCATCCTTTAGTTTCTTATTAAGAGCATGCCGGAATGCTCCCTTTAGAGCGGGTTAATTCCAGCCGGACTCGGCGGCCAGCGTACGGAACTCAATGGCCAATTCAGCCACTGACCTGTTCCCCTGTTTAAGCTCCCACAGCCCTTAGGCCGATTCCTCCTCCCCTATTGTCGGACAGAAGGTCTTTTTAAACTCCTTAGTAAAGTCGCTAAACGAGTGACATGAAAGGTTGTTTAAATCGAACACGGCCTTGAAAAGAACGTGGGGACCTTTCAAATGCTAGCTAGCACTGGAGGAGGAACCCACTGTCCTTGGTGAGATCCCCGGATAAGGGCTCAGGAGTTGGGAACATGGCTTCTCTGAATCCGGCTGAAACAGGAGGATTGTCTGGATAAGGAGGTGGAACAGTCTGGGAGGACTTCGTTGCAGGTGGGGGGAGTCGTGCTCTCAAATCACTAAGGAGTTTGGTTAAATGATTAATTCCCTGTAACAATGTGGTCTGCTGTTGACCCAAGGTCTGAACTGCACTTTCATGCCGTCCCAGTAAGATGCCCTGTTCAGAAACTGCCAAACGTAGTTATGTCGCAGAGTCTTGATGGCCAGATTGTTCTGTCATGATGGGAGTTTTTCTTTTTGAGACTCTAGAGCGAACACAGCAATGCACAACAGTGAATTAGTTTAGATAATGTTTATTTGAAGTTGGACGGATCCAGAGCCGTTGACTGGGAGGAACCCAGGATTGGCCTCACAGGAACTGGAAGGAACATGGCTGTGCGTGACCGGGATATTGGTAATATTCCTGTTTTGAATGGGTTATTGGCTGCATGTAAACACAGTGACTGTCTCCCTGTCTGCGTCACTTCCTGTCTCCCTATGAGTTAATTATTTCCACCTCTTTTCTATTATCTCAGTGTTCCCAGTGTTGTCCTACCCTCTATATACCTCATATTCCTCATCAAACCTTCACTAGTAATGGCCTCGTTGTTGCTCCTCGTCTTTGTGGTTATTTCTTGATTAAAATGGGAAATAACCAGTAAAAACCTTACTCTGCGTCTTAGTCCAATCCTCAAACTCTGACAGTAGGAACTGGCCGAAGCAAGGACTCAGCAGAGTTTAAAGAAAAAGACTCACCTTTGGAAGAGTTCTGTGGTCGCCACCGCCGTGCTGTTCTCTCGCCTCTCCAGGAGGGAACGACGGGAGTAGGAAGTGTCAGTAAAGACACGCCTCCAGCTCCTGTTGTCATCCCTGAGGGTATCTGGGACGACATGCTTCCATTTCCTGTCGTAGACCCCAAGGGTGTCTGGGAAGACACACCTTCAGCTTCTGTCGTCATCACTAAGGGTATCTGGAAGACAAGCTTCCAGCTCCTATCCTCCCCGAGGGTGCCAGTAAATACACGCCTCCTTCCAGGGGATAATTTATGCCTTCCATAGGGTCCTCTTTGCCTTCCAGGGGGCCCTCTCCGCTGCCATGTTGTGGGTCCTCTGGGCCCCCACATTGTCGACACTGCACTGCACAGGAATGGGTCCTCTGCGTCGCCACGTCTTGGGTCCTCAGCGCCGCTTCACCATGGACCACAGTGTCAATCTGAGGGTCCTTTGTAATTGGATCACAGCACCTCTTATAGGGTCCTCTATGTGCCACTGTGGCACCTCAGCATATCCCTGAGGGTCCTATATGCCTCGTTGTTGGACCTCAGTGCCTCTCTGAGAGTCCTCTTCGCCATGTCATGGGACTTCTATGCCTCTTCGAGGGTCCTCTACACCCGGTCATGAGTCCCTCTCTCTTCTTTAGCCCTTTAGGTTCAAGATTAAGGCCAATCTTCCTTCGCCTCTCCACAAAGTTCAGCTCTACCGGCCACCACCTCACTACCACATTCAGAGCTACCGGTCACTGCCTCACCACAAGGTCTAGTCCAGCCGGCCTTAACTTCAGCTTCAATCCAGCCGACCTCTGCTTCACATCAGTGCTCAGTTCAGCAGACCCCACTTGACCACAAGGTTCAGACCAGCCAGTCTCAGCACACTTCATTCTGCCTTCGCTTCAGCACAAGCTCCAGTTCCGCAGACGTTCAAGTCAGCTCAAGTCTCAGCTCAGCCGACTTTCGTCTCTCAGCTCTGCCAGTTTCTTCACAATGTTCATCTCCTATTTGCCCTCCATTGCCTCAGGTTCAACTCTGCCGCCTCACAAGCCAAAAGGTTTACCTTTGCCACCTAACAAGCCACAAGGTTCCGTTCCATCGCTTCACAAGCCACAAGGTTCAGCTCCGTTGCCTTACAAGCCACAAGTTTCAGCTTTGTCCACTGCACAAGTTTCTGCGCTGCCGGCCTCCTAGTCTCAAAGTTCTCCTTCACTACCAGCCATCACACCACCAGACTCCACCCAATCAACACCTCTCAAAAAGAACTCGACACCAAAACAAGATTCTTCATCACCGTCCTCCAAAACACAAGATTTCCACATCACAAGGCTCTGCTCTGCCGCCGGCCTCCCAGGCACAATCTCATGAGGCGCCAGCCTTCCAGACAGAATCTCCTCAGGTGCCGGCCTCCCAGACACAATGTCTTCAGGTGCCGGCCTCCAAGACACAAGCTCCTCAGGCTCCGGCCTCCAAGTCTCCAGTGCCCCTCTCGCCGGCCTCCAAGTCAAACCTTTCCTAGTTGTGACCGACTCATTGTTCCTCGATTTTGTGGATATTTCTTGATTAAAATTGGAAATAACTAGTCAAATCCTTACCCTGCATCTGACTCAGATTCTGTGGTAAAGAAATCAAACATATGATAACAGCATGGAAAGTCATATCAGCAATTTAGCATGAACAATAAAAATGCATAAAGCTTGAAAAGCATGAAAAACATTAGACATCAATTAAGTTAACTTTGACGAGGGCAGTGTCGGCCTTGTCCTGCACACGCAAACCAGACTGAGAAACATCAAAAGGGTTTGCTATTGTTCGGAAGCTATTGAGCTGTTGAAACACCACTTTTTCCTGGACTGCGACCTGTCCAGGGTGTATTCCGCTACTTGTGCCCGATGACTGCTGGAGATAGGCACCAGCCCCCCTGCAATCCTTCGAGGATGAGTGACATAGACAACGGATGCAACACAGGTTTTTCAGTAATCTTGCTGATGAATGGGAAGTTCGAGATTAGCCTGTAGTTCTGCATTAATGTGTTGTCCAGGTTGTTCTTTAGTATTATCTTCTCTTGGCTTATCAACACTCCCTTTTTTCACTATGTACCAGTGTATGGCTAGTCCATGGAGTCTTCTTTCTTACTTACAATACTTTATCTTTAGTTAGAGCAATGGTATCAGTGATGTCTGAAATTTTAGAAAGAAATTGATCAACCAGCTTGTTTACTTAGTCTCTGTTTGAGGATGAAGGGAATGGGGGTAAGGTGGCAGAATACATTTTTGTTTTATTTCACCTGATCTGTTCCATAGAAAGGTTTTTTTCATAGTAGTCTCACTGTGGCTAGATAGTTTATTAGAGATGGTACTTTCAAAGAAAACACAGGAATGGTAAAATAACGCAATATTAATTACAGAGATGTTTGAAATATTTAAACCTCTGCTGATAACTAAGTCCAGAGCGAGTCCTCGATTCTGTGTTGGTTGTTTGCTTAGTGATGAAGTCATTAATTAAAAAAAATTTCCCTGACAAAGACCCGATGTTTAATATCTAAGCAGAATAAATACTTTTTTGAAATTCACTGCATGTTGCGTAGTAAGAAATTGTATACAAAATTACACCTCATCACTGTTATGCTTCATAGCAAAACTTTATAGTTATCTCCTGTCTATGAAAGAAAGCTAACCTGAATTGTTTTGCTGTTAAGGTACCCATGTGATGGAAGGCTCAGGCAGGATGCTGGTGACAGCCGTAGGTGTCAACTCCCAGACGGGGATCATCTTTACCCTGCTTGGTGCAGGAGACGTGGAGGAAGATGGAAAAGAAAAGAAAGGTAAGCTATCCTGCAGTACGACACACAACTAAAGCAATTTATTGGTTTACAATCAGAGAATAAATGGTAAATGGCCTGCATTTGTATAACGCTTTTTCAGTCATAGGACCGCAAAGCACTTTACATAATATTCAGTCATTCATGTACACATTCACACCCTGATAGTGGCAAGCTACTACATTGTAGCCACAGCAGCCCTGGGGACACTGACAGGGGCGAGGGTGCATGACACAGGGACCACCACTTCTCTTAACCTATGATTCCCACTTGGTCTTGCTTTAGGTCAAAGTGGTTTTGAAATTTTAAAACAAATAGACTGATGGGTGCATGTTATTTTAAAATGAAAGAAACACAGATAAGTGAACTGTAATGGGAAAAACATTTAAAATAAAGGGATGCGAGAGATCCCTTCAGATGTATGGAGGTTTTAATACGAACTTGTTTGATCAAACAAGGAGGTTACAGTATTACACGGAAGGGTGTAAAAGCTGACCTGCTTCCCAACAGCTGACACAGCCTTTTATAGATTCAATCTTACTACTATCCATATCATATCAGTAAACATTTCTTCTGGGTGAGCGCACCAGACTTAGAGGCATCTTCAGGTGATACAGAAGTACAATCTTGCTATGTGACAGGTCGTCCAGTGTACAGAGGGTTGTCTCCATGGTAATACAGGACGTAGGAATTTTAATATCAGTTCATTTGACCTGAACTAAGTCATATAGTGTCATACAAACAGATTCATTATCAATGTCATGAAGAAATAGCACACAGTACTGTCAGTATGTAAGAACACACAGAACAGATCATTCTTAAGATAAAGTTTCCCCTACCATGAACATAATCACAAAGGACTAGATAAAAAAGTAAAAACGAATGTCCAGATTGGCTCACGTGATCGGAAATTGGGCCCTTTCAGACTTTATTGGAATAACCATTCTTCAGTATTTATCTATAATTCACTTTAAATAATATTCAATGCAAACAAGCTGAACAAAGAACTACTTATTATAGTGCAATGAAACAGTTCCACTTAGAATACACCTACTTTGGTTCCTGCTCCACATGGAACACTAATGCACGTCAATTTGTCTGTATTCAAATAGTGGGATATCTGCAACTGCTTTTTCATGAGGTTTTGAAATTTTGCTTAGATGTTGTTCTGGAGGCTGAATCTATGCGCTGCCCCACTGGAGACTGAAATTAAGTGTTGCTTAATCAGTGCAAAGAGTCACTGATGGGTTTCTGCCCAGCGTTTGCTGCTCAAGAGTTCAAGGGAGATAAGCAGCAGCTAGCACCTGTGTTTTGCACACATCATAGCACATCTAACCAGCAAGGCAACGATCATGCTCTGAAGTTTCAGAAACTTTTCAATATGGAGTCATTAATATTTGCATGCTTGTTGGTTTTCCTTATATTTGTTCTTGTTCTATCAAAAACACGGGATAAAAAAAGGCAGATCTTGTCCATATATCTGAAATAAATAGGATGTCTTGTTTTATTCAATGAGTGTTTCTGTTATTAGTTTAATCTCCTAACTGGTAGGTTTACCTGTTTTTTTGTCTTAGTAAAGTGATTAGTATTTAATACAGGGAGATTTTGTTTAAAGAGTTCATCCAGTTTTTATTGTTTTGGATTTTTTTAAACATTTATAATTAATTAAAAAATGTCTTCCAGTTGCAGTAGTAAATGTTCTTTAGAAATCGAAGTTTATTGATCGTTCAGAAGTTGTACATGCCTTTTTATCATGAAAATGGTCAAAACGCAGATATTATTGTTTATTATAATATTCTGAGGTGTAATTTATCATTCAGTGAAATTTGTTATTGTAACAGGCCTACTGAACAGTTAGCTTTTTTAGTGAATTTCGTGACTCACCCTCACAGTGTGGGGTATCACATGACCATATGGACACATAACTTTTTTTTATTAGTCTTATGTGATATTTTACAATTTAAAGACATAAAATGCATTTTCAGAATTATAAAAAAGAGTAAAAAAATTAAAAGTTATTTTATGTGTATTTCCTTCCCTCTGGTAATCCTGCCTTTATGATGGGGGTGCAGCGTTGAAGGTTGTCACTTTAGCGTCCAGAAGCTTGTTATTTTCATAATCCCTGAGCGCTCTCACCGTGCTCTGTGAGTGCTGGTGCAGTTTGTCAGATGCTTTATTGATATCAGATAACAGCTTTGACAGGAAGCACACCCTTTTAAACCCATAGATAATTTAACCCACGTCTTCACCGTCCTTCTCTCCAGTCCCTTTCTTTTGGTCTTTCTCACTTATCACACCTCCTCACAGCCCTCCCCTGTCTTGTCTCTGCTTATCCACACCTCTCACTTCTTGTTTACCCCAACATTCTGTTCCTCTTTGCACTCCCCTGTTTCACCTTTCCCTCTTTTATATGAGTGAAAGAGAGGCTGTAGATTCAATCAATTATTGAAAGAGCACAGGGGGTTGAGAGGGGGGGGTGGGCATGGAAGAGGCTGAGGGTAAAGCGTTGGTTGGTCAATGCACAAAGCATTAGTCTGTTCTCCAATCTGTTTTGGAAGTGCCCTGCATTCAAACAACAGAAGCTGTACGATACTTTCAGAAGCACTTAGAGTTAACATCATTAGCAGCCTGCAGCTCTGGCTTCTGCACAGGAATGTATTTGGTATCAGAGGCATCTTCAAAAATAGAAAACATCATCCTGAAGTGCGGCTGGCTGACGATGGTTATTTGTTTAAAGGAATACTCATTTCCTTACATACAAATATGTATCAGCAGTGCCTCTGTGATCTGATCGTTCAAGCTTTCATGCTTGGAACTGATAAATTATTCAAATACCAGAACATGTTACCGTTTCTTCTTGCCTTGTTTTTTTCACTATTATTATATCTTTCATTTTTATGCTGAAGGTATAATCATATTACATTTTTCATTCTTTGCAGTCATTTAAACAAATAACCACTTGTAAAAATGATCACATTTATTGCTCGAGTTTTTTCCTTCCTTTTTTTCCTCTTTTGCCAAATTTCCACCCAAAACCTTTCTTTCTCACAGAGGACAGTACTCAGTTGCTCATCTCTACAGATGCCACAAACAGCACAGTCACCAATGGTATGTGAGCATAAAGTTATCTGCCCTGTCCCTCTACTCAGTCAGTGAATGGACCCCACAATATACACTGTGCAGTGACAGTGACTGATGATGGGCATTTTACAATGTCTCTCAGTTTCCTGATCCAGTTTCCTTACCCATTGTAAACAGAAGATTGCACCTTTTGTTTCACTTTCCTTTTTGTTTTGTTTCTGTGTTCACTTTCTGATTCTGGAAGAGTGTGACTGTTAGAAATATGATCTATTTGGATGTAAAAAAATACTTCTGTTTAAGTCAGCTTTCATTTTTTCTTCTCAGGAAAACAGGTGGATGGTGCTGTGGAGAACAATCAGAATAAAGGTAAATGTTTCTATCTGTTTTATTTCCCAGATTGCGGAGCCTAAGTCTCCTGGCTGAAAAAATAATGAATTCAAAATGAATGAAGTCAATGGAGAGATAAAAGTTATTTTCTGGTCCACTTTCTCTTACGTACTGAATCAAACATAGGTTGTATCTAATTTTAAATAACTAATGATGTGCGTTTCTACTGCGTTTATCAATTGATTTGGGATTTATTTGATTGTAAAAATTCTAAAATGCCTACAAATCAGTCAAGTCAGAAGTCACATATATGAGGCCATTTGGCTAACGGGAGCTAGCACTAGCTATATCACGTAAAACACTCACCCAGAGGTTGTGGAGCTGCTGCTCCATGCTGGCTCTCATGCCACCAACTGCTTCACTCCCATCATAGGTTCCACTTTCCACAAAGTCAGATTTATATTGTTTTTTTCCATGTTTACTGCTCATTCCTTCGTCCTCGAGGTTATCGCCTTATATCTCCTTCTTCTTCTGCAGTTTTAGTCTGTTAAGTGTTTTTATACAAAACCTAAAGTGACTACTTCCGCAAGTCAAAAACCTGTGTTTTCATTGCATCAAAATGTGCCTTTAAAATTCTTGGACATCATATGTTCAATCCATGGCGCATTTCAAACAGGATCAGAAAATAACTTTTATCACTCTATTGACTTTTTTGGGGCAGTAGGGGGCGGGGCTTAGGCTCCCCATCACAACGTCGTCTCAAGGCACTGTACAAGAAAAAACCCCAAAAATTCAATTCAGTCCAGTCATACAGACAGATTCCAAGTCATGTACATTCATTCCGATTTGATTCTAGTTATCAAAAGTTAATTATTCCAATCAGTTTAAATATTTCTATTTAAGGAAACCCAGCAGATTGTATTCATTTACTTGCAGCATTCATATAGACAGTTCTACAAGTATCTCACTAGCAAAATATTTAGAACCACTAAAACAGTCTGTTTAGTGCATGTTAACCTCTTGTGATCTTTGACATTATGATAACAAAAGCAAACAATCTATCATGGAAATGGAAATGCTGTGAGGGAGAGGATTGTCCTAATTTTAGGAATATGGTGCAGGTAAAGGTTGGTCAGAGAAATGTTTTAGAAGAAAATTATTGTTACATTTGTCTTAATTAAAAGGAATAAAATAAAAATAATATTTGGATGTCTCTAAGTCATGCTTTTAGTTAACAATATTGTATTTGTCAAGCTGCCTGGATTCATTATAGCAGGGCACATCTTACTGTGCTGTTTAGGACTACTTGTTGTGCTTTTGATTAGAAAAAGTCAGCACATACTTCTAAATTGATTCAAGCTCCTTAATTTTGTAACATTGTAAAATTATTAATGTAATATTTAATTCTCCGGCTTTTCTCACATACAAAACAATGTGGGTCTGATTGATCCAAATTCCAAAGAGAGCAAAATTGTTTGTGCAGAAAAAAAATATTGAGTCTGTGGCTCGTCAGTCATTTGATCTACTAAGATTGTGAGCCAATTCATAACGGGAGCAAAGAGCAGTATTTAAATGAGGACTTTGTGTGCTCTGTTGTGTGCGCTAGCCTGCTTCCCCATGCCCTGCACCACAGCCACAAAGAGGAGGAATATTCACAGCGGATTTAAGATGCGTCTTCGACAAAAAAAGAGAAAAAGATGACACACATCTCAAGTCCATGGCTGTTAGAGAGTTAATTTTTATTAGGCTAGAATATCTTTGAATTATAGTTTTCATTTGTTATAAATAGATTGAATGCATACAGTGTACATGCGCCACTCTCTAAACCATGGAGGCACTGTATTTCAGAGTAAGACTTATTAGCTTGTCCAGAACAAGGCTGCTCACTTAGTCTTAAGATGTCCATATTCCACTAATATTGTTGAAATGCAATGCAATTTATCATGGCCTCTATTACATGTAAAGTAGCTGTACAATCTACTTATATTCATAAATAAAATGTTAACAGGTCAACTAGAATCATTTTACAAATAATTACCTTACTCTTATCAGATACATGCCCATTGTACTATATTCTTGTGATACTAAATTAATGGTAAAACATGCTAACACAAACTTCCTGCAAAGATCTGCTGTCCAAACAGCATCTTGGGAATGGAGTGAATTATCTTAAAATGTTGGAGATCTAAAGGTCACGCATTCCTTTTAAAAAGTATGAAAATATTATATTAGCTTTGAATCAACCTGCACGTTTTTGGTATTGTATGGCGGGCTGGAAATTTGAATTAATTGGACCCCAGGAAGATTAGTAAGCACTCTTGTGAAAACAACTGAGGATCCCAAAAAATGAACCAGAAACCAGCAGGTATAGACCCATCGAGAAGGGAGTGAGTTATGATGAAAGGGTGGAAAAAAAAGGGAAGAAGGGACATAACTGCCAGGTTTATGGCCATTAGTGTTAGTTACTATTAGGTTAGAATGTGTGTGTGAATGATTTCTTTTAGTTTGTCAGTAATAAACTTTTGTTGAATCATGGTGTGGCAAAGTTAAGACCTTCCTTTCAGAGGTGGTAAAAAGGCGCTAGAACAGCTGACACAAAAAGTTTGATGTTTAATAAATAACACTGTGTGGAACGCATAGTCATTTACGTGTTCTGCTCTCAATACTTTGCACCTTTGGACAGAAATGCACACATTGCATATTTATCAAAGGCAAAAACGCTAACAGGATTGTGCTCATCTTGCTGCCTCTCTCTCTCTCTCACACACACACACACACACACACACACACACACACACACACTATTCATCTATTCATCCAATTTGACAAAGCTGTAGCAATGACGAAAAGTAAGGCAGAAATTGGACAGTTGATGTGCAAACCAGGTAAAGACCTACGTTAAAAGAATTTTTATAGCTTCATTTGGAGCACAAGTTGTTCTACCCACTATTGAAGCACGGGGGCTGAATACATTAGTACAGTTGTCATATTATATTGATAAAACCATGTTAACTATAATCTGTGGTGCTGATCATTCACACAATTTCTCAAAAAAACTATGGTAGGTTTTTGGTTATAACATGACTAAATGGGAACTTTTCCATGAAGTGCAGTGATGAATACTTTGGCAACGACCTATAAATGTAACCAAGCTTTGGGTCAAAGGTTGGAAATGAATTTATTACTTGTTCCTTTAGTTGTACATTCTATAAACTGAGGTGTGTGTTGTTTTATTTTTGTTTTACAACAAACCAAATAGAACAAATGAATAATTTAAGCCATTTCAGCATATTAAAAATGTGTATGCATTACCTTCATACTCTTTGTCCCACTATTGTTTAGTTGTTGCTCCAGTTTGGAGTTAAATATGGATGTGGAGTTATTCCATCTTAATATGCTGTATTAAAACTTTATTATTTATTTTCATTTAATCTGTGTTTTTTTAGCCAAGAAGCAGGATGGGGGTGTTGCTATGGAGATGCAACCCTTGAAGAGTGCAGAGGGAGGAGAAGTAGAAGACAGAGAGAAGAAGAAGACCTCCGTTCCAAAGAAAGAGAAGAGTGTGTTGCAGGGAAAGCTCACCAAACTGGCTGTTCAAATTGGCAAAGCAGGTGCACAAATCAGCCCCCAATATTTGTATTGTATTTATGTATGTGTGGTTGTGTGGAGTACTTAATAATCTAATTCAAGTTAGTTATATTGTGTCAATTCATAACAAATCACATGTAAAGGAGCATTGATTTATATAGAAATTCATCATCAGATAATTCAACTTATTAGCACAGATTCAAACTCAACTACATACATTCCGACTTCCATCCAGTTCTAATATATTACAATTCATTTTATAATCCTGGCTGGCTACAAACTAGCTAGTTAAGGAAGAAGAGCTGATTGCAATCGCACACACTTGGTGTGGCGACAGTAGAAAGGAACAACTTTCTTTTACAGGATGAGACCTCCAGCAGAACCAGGCGCAGTTTGCTGCTATCGACATGGGGTTTAACAGAGGAGAGACACTATGTTGGATGTTCTATGGTACAGAAAAATATACTGTTAATAGACACCTTCAGTGAAATTGTTACAGCTCTTTAAAAAATTAAAAAAAAACTTTTAAATCTTTTCTTCACCCACAAACAGAGTATTGTTAAATGAGCTGCGTTACAGACATTAAAAGCAACACTGCCTCACAGACTAAAACTGGGAGCTGGTTCCACAAGAGAGGGGCCTGATAACTAAAAGTTCTGCCTCCTATTCTACTTTTAGAAACTCCAGGAACCACCGGTAAAGCTGCAGTCTGACAGCAAAGTGTTCTGTTAGGAACATATGGAACAATCAGATCTCTGGTATAAGTAGGAGCTTCATTGTTAAAGCTTCAAACTGTATACTGGTGGACGAATGCTAAATTCTATCCTGGAATTAATGGAATCAAGGAAAAGAAACAGAAACGGAGCACGTATGATTTCTGTGTTTAATTTTCATCAAAATATACACTACAAATGGCGCTATGATGTTCTATGTATCTTATGTTGAACATTTGTTTCGAGGCTCTTAATTATTGACAGCTTTAGATGTTTCGACAGCATCTGCTGCCTTCCTAGCTGCAAAGCTTTGTATAAACTAAAGGCTTTGTATAGAATGTTTGGGTCCCAATAAAGAATTACAGTAGGTCATCCTTCAAATAAGGACAGCATATTCTTTATTTCTAAGAAAAATGTCACTGAAACCTCTTAAATATGGGATTTAAAGGAAATATCTTGGTCAAAGGTTCTGTACATTATTACTGGAGGCCAAGCTAACTGTGACCAACTCAGCAGTTTATTTTTCCGCTTGGTCCAAAAATGACGGAGTCTGAGCATATCTGAGTGTAGCAGTAACTGTAAGGTCAGCTAGTCTTTAACTTCAAATTCATCTGGCTTTATGGATAAACATAGCTGAATATAAGTAGCAACAACCATGACATAATCATTTTACCATATAAAATATATTATATAAAAAACAGAACTGGCTAAAAAATGCTTATCCTGTGGTACTCAATAACTAACTTCATCTTCATGAGGAAGATTGATCATTCAAATTATTAATATGATTGAAGTAGAATCCATCTCTTTCTCTTTGTGGAATACTGCTGGAACAGATCTTGGAAAAGTTGTTACAGCATTGGTTGATAACAATCTGTTGTAATGAAATGTTCCCTCAGGGGCGGATTGATCAATTATAAACTCAAAGGTTATTAAAGTGGTCAGAATGGAAGTCAATAATTTATATGCAGCTGGCAAAAGTCAGAGGGATCTCAGTTTAAAGAACCTGGGAGAAATTATTTTAGGGCAAGTAAACTAGTTGCTACTTTTAGAACAGTGAAGAAAATAATATTTTAATAACTTGAATCACAAAACTTTAACTTTTCCAGCAGTTATTGTAAACATTCTATTAAGTGTTTGTACATCTTGTCATTTGTGCCTGATTCAGTATTTTATGGTATTTCTACTTTCTTAGCCAAATCGGGTATGAATGAGGGAATGAAAAGTGAAGATATACTGTATATATATTTAAAGGAGACAGAAAAATATCTTCATCACTGAGACTCATTACAGACCCTTACTGGAGCGAAGTACGGTACTGTTTAGAATAGAAATGAATAATGATGCATTTTCTCTCAGTTTCACTCCTCCTCTCTGTGTTTAAAATGTGTAGGAATATTTTTGACAAATTTATATCATAGAGCTCTATGATTATTTTTTGTTTAATGAAATTCAAAACATCTGAAGATTTGTAGTAGTTTATACTGTATGCACAGAGGCGATATTTGATGCAGAACTCATAATGCACTTCTGACTTTGAAGTAGGTCTATCACAATAAATCAGTTAATCATGTTATTATTCAAATTAGCTAAATAATTTGTCCAGCTACAATCATTCATTTGGCATACCCATGCTAGGGACAGGTTTCCCTTGTATGTCTCTCTCTTTCTACCAAAGAAACTGGATAAAAAAGGCAGTTTATTTATTTGTCATATGCATATGCCCTGGGGTTCTTTTCACTGATCAAAAAAACCATACACACAAAAAAAAACTACAAAACACAATAAAATATTCTCCTTAAGGCTGATGTTCATGAGCCTCACCGCCTGGATAAAAGTTTTCAGTAAAATGGGATGTCTTTTTATATTCACACTGAATGTTGTATTTCTTAGATTGGATTTTTCTGTTTACTGAACCTCAAACTGGTATTTTTATCTGTTTTCGTTCTCTGAGCTAAAAAGATTGATCAGTTTTAAAGTAGGGATGTCCCCGATCCGATCATGTGATCGGAAATCGGCCCTGATCACATAGTTTCAGACTCGATCGAAATCGGGTGTTACCTCCCGATCAGGACTCATACATATGTACCTGTCAGTTTTTTAATTCCTCGTGGGGGGGGCTATTGTCTATCTCTGCTCCTGTTCAATAGTATTTATCTTTTATTATCTTTAAATAATACGCAATCTAAACAAGCTGAACATAGAACTGAACTTAATAAGGTGAGACTAAACAGTTGCAGTTAGAATCCACCTGCTGCGGATCCTGCTCCACATGGAACCATAATGCATGTCCGTGTGGAACCAAACAGTGTCTGATTACACACGGACAGGAGGTTTTTGTCATCAGGTTTAGGATTTTGCCTGGGATAAAAGACTTCTCGTGGGGGTTCAGGTGTATTTCTGGATTCTGTACGTGCTGCCGCACTGTAATGATGCGTTGCTTCAGCCCAAGTTTTAAAGTGAGGAAACAGTTCTCCACTTAAACGGATCAGAAGTCAACAAGAGTCTGAATAAACAGTTTCTGGAACCGTAAACTATCCGCGGTAGGAAAGAAGCAGCAGCAGGTGTTTGGCACATCGCAGCGCGTCTGACCAAACGGAAAGGCTGCAGTCATGCACCGAAGTGTCTCACAGAAACTTGCAGTAAGCTCCCACCTTGTTCAAAGTGTCCAGGAATCCTTTGTTTAGTTGATTTATTTACCTGGAATCTGTGCGTAAAGTTGATAATATCTGCACATTTCCAACACGTAGTCGGTTCATATTAAAGAAGATATATCATGCCTTTAAATTCTTCCTTTTCACATGTAAATCATTCACTTGTGGTCTATGTAAAGTAGAACCACAGTGGTTTGGTCTAAATTCCATTTTATTGTAGCCCCACAGACCCTCCTTATACCGTTCTGAGGAGCATCTTTAGAGAAACTAATTTTGGATCCGTCCCTTTAAATGTAAGTGAAACATTTCATGCCCCGCCCCCTCCAGGTTACAGAGCGTTCCGCTCCACCCCGTTCGAACATTTTTGTAGTCTGATAGCAGCGATTCGATTACTACCGAAACTTTTTATTGCGAAGCGATCATCGCTAAATTCCTGTACATCATGTGTACCCCACGACAAAAACCGTCAAAAAAAGCCCAATCATTTTATTCAAAGCATGCAGTACAGTTATATCCTCAACTAAAAGCTAGCACACATCGCTAACAGAAGCAGAATGTACAACGCTACAACTATCAAAACAATCGCCCGTACGACAGATCAACACACAACATTCATGTCTAAAATAAAGTTTACTGTCATTTTAGTGTTATTTGAAGCGTACCGCTTTGCTTTGTCCGTCGTTTCCGTGGAGACAAGGAACTGACCCCTCAATCAGACCAAGTCTTTTTGAAAAATCCCTCCTGATACAGACCGAGGTTGCTGAAGCACTCGTCCTCGAAGTGCTTCGCGCAAATGAGGAGAACTTTCCCCACGGATGTCGGTATATTGCCACTAAAAATTACATTTAACCAGGCACTTCTCAGAGGCTCTGATGCCGGGGGTCGATGTAGGGATTTGTGTGGGTTAATACACCCAATAACTGAACATTTTGACTTGCTTACTTGTAATTTAAACATGACTGATCTTGGACTGTAAAATCGCTGTGCGGGAGGAAAAATGGCGGCTTCACAAAATTGGTTACCCGGAAGTCCATTACCTTAATTGGCAGTTCGACAACAAATGCTGTGACGTAATAGACAAGAAAACGTAACAGCGAATAGAGAAAACTAAACAGACTGAAAAATATGACCAAAAAAGAATGTAAAGATATAAACGCAGCACCAGAAGAGAATAAATGTAAGTTGTCTGCACTCCTAAACACCCAAAATACACATTTACATGCATTTAAGTGCTAAAAAAGTGGATTTTCCATGATATGTTTCCTTTAATCAGTAAAAATGACGACAGGCTTCAGATTTTTCTGTCACCGTTCTAATAAACTTGTCAAATCCAGAAAACATAAAGTTAACATGACCCCAGAAATATTTTTGTGCTGTGCGAGCAGGATGAATAGGGCAAAGATCGTATCATTTATTGTTATTGTTGGGGGGGAATTATTGCAATGGGATTAATAATTTAATTTATAAAAATGCTGTTTGCAAACACCCACAGCTAAAACGAAGTGTTCTCACAAAATGGATACGTTTAAAACTACTTCATGCAACGTTTTGTTAAAACAACTGGGGTTATTATGAGGTTGATGGAAACGAACCTCTCTTTTTTCCTCGTTCTTGTGTTTGCATCATTCTTTAAAAATGTTGCATGTAAAGCTGAGAGGAGTGGTACCCATGGTGGTCTTCTGCTGCTGTAGCCCATCTGTTTCACTGTTTAAAGTGTTGTGTGTTTAGAGAAGGTTTTCTGCATACCTTGGTGGTAGTGAGTGGTCATTTTAAATATTATTTCCACTCTGTCATCATCAGTCTGACCATTCTCTTTACACAACTGCTGCTTATTGGATAGTTTCTCTGACTGTTCTATCTTAACCTGTGAGATGGTCATGCATGAAAATCTCTGTAGATCAGCAGTTTCTGAAAAACTCAGACCTTCCTGTCTGGCTCCAAAAAGCTAAAATAATTCTTGTTGATCCTCGTTCTTGTGTTAGTGTCGTTCCTTCATTAATGTTTTTCTGATTCTCCAATACACTTACATCCTTTTTTGGGGGGCAGGGGGCATGGTTTTTGTTCTTTTTACCTCAGTGTGCTACATGATAAATTTAGGAGCAGTTTTCTAGGACGGTTTCTGCTTGGGATGGATTCTAGTGCAGGAATAGAACTTGTCTCATGGTTTGACTGTCTATATAGAACCCATAGTGCTAAATAAGATACAAAGTGTACATTTTAAACACATTCCAGCTCATGTAATGCAGAAGAAGTTCATTGTTTTATACATTTGGACTGCTCTAATGTCTTTCATTAATTGCTGGTTTTGATTTCATTTCTCTTTCCCCCCTGCAGGGTTGGTGATGTCAGCCATCACTGTCATCATTCTGATGCTGTACTTTGTCATAAACACGTTTGTCGTTAAAGGTTTGTCTGCTTGAATCATTGCACCAGAACCAAGCTAAATGTTGGCTACTCTCATTAGCAAAGCTAAAATTGTTGTTTGGTGTGTGTTGCAGGTCAGACATGGCTACCAGAATGCACTCCGATTTACGTCCAGTATTTTGTCAAGTTTTTTATAATTGGAGTCACTGTGTTGGTGGTGGCTGTCCCCGAAGGCTTACCTCTTGCTGTCACTATTTCTCTGGCCTATTCTGTCAAGGTATATGCAACAGATCCAGTAGTAAGCCATATTTAGCCACTATTTCAGCTTTACATTGTGTACCTGAAGTAGTTATCAAACTACACTGAGTGTTGTGTGTTACTTCCACAAAAAATGAAGCAAAAGATGTTTGTGTGGCTCACATTTACTCTTTACAGAAGTCTCTTTATGTTTTCTCCTTTTACTTTCTGTCCCACATCATGTCTCTGTACAGCTTATGAACTAACTCTGTCCACCATTATTTACCTCTTCCCTCTTCCCCAACCTAATGTTTTCCCTTGATATCTCATAACCAGAAAATGATGAAAGACAACAACCTTGTACGGCATCTGGATGCCTGTGAGACCATGGGCAATGCTACGGCCATCTGCTCTGACAAGACCGGCACGCTCACCACCAACCGGATGACTGTAGTGCAGAGTTTTATAGGTGAGAAAGAAGAAAGCTCATCTTATACGTGAAACTAAATT
Source organism: Apricaphanius iberus (assembly GCA_028564705.1). Classification (NCBI taxonomy): domain Eukaryota; kingdom Metazoa; phylum Chordata; class Actinopteri; order Cyprinodontiformes; family Aphaniidae; genus Apricaphanius; species Apricaphanius iberus. Next base: position 95,818 of record JAPXFQ010001664.1, read on the forward strand.
CAGATTTAGCAGTTTGGGCGCCCAAGGCAAACAAAGTGATGAGGCCTTTTGCAGCTTTTTTAAAACAATTTTTCAGTTCTAACTTGGTAAACAAAAAGTTCTATATGTAACTTCTTCAATAGTGAACTAATGTCCAGAATGTAGATGAAAAAACACATTTAACTGTTTAATACATGTATTTTCCATGTATAATAATATGTATTTCAGGAACAATGTGTGCCAGGCAGCCATATTTGTGAATAGCACACTTTTAGCAACAAGGGAATTCAATGTGAACTCTTCAGTAGACCTTTCATGCTGTTTTACATGGGCTGCAAATAGTGACAGCTGGAGAAAAATATTCTTAGTTGAGCTGATATAACAATATATTTGCTGCTGCTTTGAAACAGTTATTATTTCTAAGCTTTTTGTTTATTTCAAAATAGCTGATATTTGGTGCTCAAATCTTTGTTCTTTGAGCTAATTTCTTGGTTTATGTATACAAAGAGCACTCCACACCTACTGGTATCCCTGGTAAAATATTTAAATAGTCTTTTATTTCAGAAATATGATCATAACCATTTAAAAAAATATATAGCTTAAACTTAAGTGCATCATTCAGTGTTAATTATAATCTTACATTATGAATTTAATGATGCCACATTGATTGACACCTCTCCTGTCGCTGCTTTGTACAGCAACGTTATGCCGATAGGACATGACTTCTCTTCTATGACATTTCAAAGGTTAGGCCATAGAGAAAAGGGATTTTCCTCTTTTCATGATCCAGAGTTTTTGTATCCTTCCTGCTTTTCAGCTCAACCACAGTTTGTCTAAAGGATTTAGGCAGGCGTGGGCTGGTGTTGAAATTCAGCCGTGGAGCTTGGTTCAAAGAGGCCTTTTATCCGAAAGCACAAAGGAACCATAACTTTAACAAATATACTTCTATTGGTAGTATAACAGCTTTTTATGTTGTCATGACCAGAGACGGGTAATAAATAGTTAAATTTACTCAGTTATACTACATTTATTTAAGTAATTTTACTGCATTATACTTTTAACTTTTACTTACAACCATACTTGAGAAAAGATTTCTGGATCATCTACTTACGGCGAGTAATTTCACTGAATCCAATCAAACGGGTTTTACCAAAAATACACTAGACAACAACACAAACCCACAGTTAATGTTAAAGTGAAACCTCTTGTTTGTACACAAGCTTTGTTGTTTTAATGTCATTTTTTAGCTGCTGACTTTTAAAGATGAACTGAATATATGGTAAACATATATTTTGTAAATGGAAGCACTTAACGTTGTTTCAACACAGATACATTACCTGTCTTCATTTAATAAGTTTTATGATGAACATTTTGACTTGAAAATTTTTCCTATGCTATAAATTTGTTATCTTGTAATTATATTTAGGCTATATGTATCAATTCTTTCATTGTACTCTTTAAAATACCATCTTTAAATCTTTAAAATAACTGTATTTTTATCTTTCTGATGAAATAATAAAAAAATCTGTGCTTATACAGCTGATCTGATGTTCTGATCCGTAACTCACCGGATGCTTGAGCAGCATTTTTACGTATTACTATTTTACTTTTACTTAAGTAATTTCTTGGATGGCTTCTTTTAATTTTTAATCAAACAAAAATATTTTGCAGTAATACTACTTTTATACGTCTCTGTCTGCCTCATTCATTCCTCCCTGTTTGTTTCTTCCCCTTCTGTCTGTGTTAATTTGTTCTTTCACCTCTTGTCCTATCAGTCCTCCCTGTGTTTTCCTCCTCTGCTCCCAGGTGTTCTCCATATTCTCATTACCCTTCCCACAGTATATACACCCTTTGGTGTCTGTCTGTCCTTGTCAGTTTGTTGTCGTTCACGTCTGAACAACTTCCTGTCTTTTCAGTCAGTGGATTATTTTGGTTTATTTAATAAATGGGGCGCAAAGGCTCCAGACGTCGTCCTACATTTGGGTCCTCTCTCAACCAACTCCTGACATCTACTCTTACTTGAGAACGGTTTTTGTGTACTCCACCCACCTCTGGTCGTGACATAAACACATGCCTAAATATTAGCTAATGCGGCATAATTGAGAGCACATAGAGAGATTTTCCTGCAGGTGAATTTGTGATTCAAAAAGGAAGAAAACATCTTAAACCAGGGACTGTGGATTTAGTTATTTAGTTTTTGTTCACCAATCCTCAGATAAAGTAAATGGCAGCGGTCAGTAGCAATAGTCCAGGTAAATAAAATGTAAATGATTCATCATATCGGCATGTTAGAGAAAATTCAGCTGAAATTAGCCTAAATCGCTTTCAAAAAGTTATTGCCTTAGATGAAAAACTTTTAATTTAAATCCTGAATAAAAAAAGTCCAAACAGTACTGAAATATGTATGTATGATACAAGAGCAGAACTGGGGCTCTACAAACTGACGGTAGAACTCAGCGAAGGTGTGCTGCAGCTGCAGCCTACCGTTCACAAAGAGAAGACACCTCTCTCACGTGTGTCACTCACGAACACAGACATGCAACAGGATCATCACAGTGGCTGAATGGCGGCTGCTTTTGGAGAACAAAAAAGGAAAATAACTGTCCGGCCACTGGGCATAGAACAGATCAGACGTTCTAGGACACCTCCGGATGACCCATCATGCCCCAGAATAAGGCCTGGGGAGATGATCATGGAAAATTGCAAAAATGTCCTGATTTCAAATCCAGTTTGTATGTTCTCCCAGCATGTTATGTCTGGGTTCTCCAGCTTCCTCCCACTGTCCAAAATCTGACTGCTTGGTTAATAGGTCTCTCTAAATTGCCCTTAGGTTGAGTATGTGTGTGTGCATGGTTGTGCTTCCCTGTGTTGCCCTGTGATAAACTGACCACTCTCACCCAATGACCTCTGAGGTTAGGCTCTGCCCCCCACAACCCTGCAGGGACAACTGATGGACTAAATGATGACCCATTTCAAATGTTTGTGATGTTGAGCACTCTAACCCGGTTCTCATCACTACTGGTCCAAAAGCAGGCCCACACCATCAGCTACGGTACATTCTGTATGAGGATCTTTTTCACATATTCATCCATTGTTTTACGTTATTCACACCTGGGCATAATATGGTTATATGGGATGGAAATGGTCAGCAAAAAAAAACTCAAGTATGCTTGTACGTTTAAACAAGCCTCGAGTGACACTTAGGAGCCCAAAGTATAAGGAGATATCCCCCACACCATTACACCTCTTCATCAGCCTGAGCCATTAATACATGGCAGAATGTATCCAGGCTTACCATCACAATCTGAAACTGAGAGTCATCAGACCAGGCAGTCTGTCCAGTTCTGGGGACTTTGTTGAGCTGTGAACAGTTTTCTGTTCTTACCTGACAGGATCTTCTGTTTCTGTTACCATCTGCTTCAAGGGTAAATGTATTGTGTGTTCTCCCTCTATCTATACAGGTGCTGGCCAGTAAATTAGAATATCATCAAAAAGTTGAATTATTTCAGTTATTCCATTCAAAACGTGAAACTTGTATACTGTATACTTTCCTTCCACACATAGTGATATATTTCAAGTGTGTATTAATTTTCATTTTTATTATTACAACTGACAGCTAATGAAAACACCAAATTCAGTATCTCAGAAAATTAGAATATTCTGAAAAGGCTCAATATAGAAGACACCTGGTGCCACTCTAATCAGCTGATTAACTCAAAACACCTGCAAAGGCCTTTAAAAGGTCCCTCAGTCTTGTTCTGAAGGCTCCACAATCATGGGGAAGACTTCTGACTTAACAGCTGTCCAAAAGACGACCATTGACACCTTGTACAAGGAGGGCAAGACACAAAAGGTGATTGCTAAAGAAGCTGGCTGTTCGCAGAGCTCTGTGTCCAAGCACATTAACAGACAGGCGAAGGGACGGAAAAAATGTGGTAGAAAAAAGTGTACAAGCTCTAGGGATAACCGCACCCTGCAGAGAATTGTGACGACAAACCCATTCAAAAATGTGGGGGAGATCCACAAAGAGTGGACTGCAGCTGGAGTCAGCGCTTCAAGAACCACCACGAAGAGACTCATGAAAGACATGGGATTCAGCTGTCGCATTCCGTGTGTCAAGCCACTCTTGAACAAGAAACAGCGTAAGAAGCGTCTCGCCTGGGCCAAGGACAAAAAGGACTGGACTGCTGCTGAGTGGTCCAAAGTTATGTTTTCTGATGAAAGCAATTTTTGCATTTCCTTTGGAAATCAAGGACCCAGAGTCTGGAGGAAGAGCGGAGAAGCACAGAATCCACGTTGCATGAGGTCCAGTGTAAAGTTTCCACCGTCAGTGATGGTGTGGGGTGCCATGTCATCTGCCGGTGTTGGCCCACTCTGTTTCCTGAGGTCCAAGGTCAATGCAGCCGTCTACCAGGAAGTTTTAGAGCACTTCATGCTTCCTGCTGCTGACCAACTTTATGGGGATGCAGACTTCACTTTTCAACAGGACTTGGCACCTGCACACAGTGCCAAAACCACCAGTACCTGGTTCAAGGACCATGGTATCCCTGTCCTTGATTGGCCAGCAAACTCGCCTGACCTTAACCCCATAGAAAATCTATGGGGTATTGTGAAGCGGAAGATGCAATACGCTAGACCCAACAATGCAGAGGAGCTGAAGACGACTATCAGAGCAACCTGGGCTCTCATAACACCTGAGCAGTGCCACAGACTGATCGAGTCCATGCCACGCCGCATTACTGCAGTGATGGAGGCAAAAGGAGCCCCGACTAAGTATTGAGTGCTATACATGCACATTCTTTTCATGTTCATTATTTTCAGTTGGCCAACATTTAAAAAAAAAACTTTTTTTTTTCATTGGCCTTTAAAATATTCTAATTTTTTGAGATACCAAATTTGGAGTTTTCATTAGTTGTCACTTAGAAATATCAAAATTAAAAGAAATAAACATTGGAAATACATTGGTATGTGTGCATTGCATGAATATAATGTAAAAGTTTCACGTTTTGAATGGAATTACTGAAATAATTCAACTTTTTGATGATATTCTAATTTACTGGCCAGCACCTGTACTTTGGTTATAAGGAGTGGGTATTTGAGCTGCTGTTGCCTTCCTATCATCCCAACCCAGTCTATGCATTCTCCTCTGAACTTTACAGTCAGAACTTGAACCCTTAACTCTAGGAGGATAGGTTTCTGACAAATTTTGACCCTGCTTGTAAAAGTTGCAGCTGAGCTTGAAATTCATCAGACCATACAACGTTTCTCCAATCTGTTGACTTTAGCATGAAAATATGATAATTTGAGAGGATGAAGACTGGAACCTTTAAAAAGGGGATCTGATTCAATTCGAGCCAAATCTGGACAGAATGGATTGAGTGTTGCTGACAGCCAATGAAAAAAGAGGATGGGATATTACTCTTTTTAAATGGTTATTTGTAAAGCCTAGTTTATACTTCTCTGTCTGCAAGTTTGCAGACATATTTACAGAATCGTTTTTCTTTCCTACCTCTCCATTGGTCTGTCAGTGTTGTAAAGCAATTCCCCACCAGAACAGCAGGAGGTGCTGAAGTTTTCTGATGGGTCTGCCTACCATTGCAGTGTTGTTTCTGGTCAACTCGAGTTTTCTTCAGCATGTAAACCCATTCCCCCTCAAGGAACAATGGCAAGTTATTGAGCTGGAAAGCTTTATACCGGAAGTGCATCTCAATAGTCGCTTTCGGACTGTGAAGACCTTTTTGTAGTTCCTGAAACCTTTTCAGGAACCAGTTCATTTTTTCACGCATTCAAAGTAAGAACTGTTATTAGTTTATTTAAAATGTCGCACATACAATCAGGAAATTCGACTTATAAACCATCAAGTAATGCTACATTGTGAAAAATGGACACCCAAAAAGCTACAAACTTATTGACAGGGGTCCATAACTCACCACACATGGCAAGAAAATGTGTATAAAAACAAAGCAAAGAATGTCTCACATAGAACTAGCTCCCACTGACATCTTCCAAGAGGTGAAGGCGGAATATAACAGAACAGGTGGCCTCCATCCATCCATCCATCCATCCATTTTCTGAACCGCTTAGTCCTCCAGAGGTCGCGGGGGGGTTGGTGCCTATCTCCAGCTGTCAACGGGTGAGAGGCAGGGTACACCCTGGACAGGTCACCAGTCCATCACAGAGACCCCGTGGCATTTCGACAATATATATTCATTTATATCCCTTTTTTTCCTTCTCATTACAGCAATATCTCACCCTACTAAATTATTAGCAGGGGTTGTACGGTACAGGCTTTTCGACAGTGCAACCTATTATTTTTAAAATCATTTCTGAAAAAGAAAATTTAAATAGATATTGCTAACTAGTCTGGTCCTTGTTACAATCCAAACGTGAACAATCACCTTACTTGGCATCAGTGTAATACTTGGTGCCTCGAATATTTTTCTATGCACAGAGAGAACCCTGTAGAAATGTAGGAGTCCAAAGCTGCAAGCAAACCAGAAGCATAACTCTCCAGAAATTGACTCTTTAGTCTCCTATTAAATATGGTTAAGGTAGAAGATTGTTTTAAGTTGTCTTCCAACTCATTCCATAGGTTTGGACCACTGTAGCATATGCTAGAACAAGTACATTTTGATTTCCAATATTTCCTGTGAACAGCAACTTGTTCCTAGTATTATGTTGGTGACAAGAAGAGTATAACGGAATGAGTTTGCACTATCTAGAATTTAACCTGTTTATACATAGTGCATGCATTATGTTAAAGATTCATTTCAGGGAACTTTTGTAGGCACATCTGTGGAAGAGAGCATTTGTAGGAAAATTTCTTATAGACCTTGAATTGTCTCTTATAGCTTTCTTTAATATTATCAGAAGTTTAGTAGTGTAGGTAGAGTAAGTGTTTTTCCAAATAAAGTTACAATTATTCAAGTGAGGCTCTAACAGAGATCGATACAAAGACAAGAGTGCTACAATTGGGAGCGATTGCCTCATCAATATTTCTTTTGAAATTTAGGAGCTGATCTATGTAGATTCCTAAATATTTTATAGAATCAACTTTTTTAATATCTTTGCCATCTACTGAGATGTTTATGATCAGGTGGTCACTGTTCTTATGATTATTTAATTGGAAATAATATAAAAAGTTTAACTAATATTTAGGGATAATTTGATACATTTAAACCAAGTATTTACCGTAACCAATTGCTCATTTATGTCTTACTCAAGTTCATCCAGGCAATTATGTGACACAAACAAATTAATGTCATCTGCAAAAAGTATTGTGTAGATATCAGTAGAATGTACAAAATCCTAAACGTAAACAATAAACAAATGAGGTCTCAGAATGGATCCCTGTGGAACCCCAAATTCAATGTTTGGCAATGTAGCGCTTACCCCATTTATGTTCAAATATCGCTGTCTTCCACAAACATAGTCCCTGAAGCACTGGAGAGCCACACCTCTGACACCATAGTGAGAGAGCTTATCAAGCAAGACTTCAAAGTTGATCATATCGAATGCTTTTGAGAGGTTGATAAATACGCCAACACCGATTTCTCCCCTTTCAAAAGCATAATTTATTTTTTCAACAAGCTCTAAAATGGCATTACCTGTGCTGATTTTCTTCCTAAAGCCATATTGTGAAGATACCAGTATCTTCAATTCAATTCAATTCAGTTTATTTATATAGCGCCGTTAAACAACAGATGTCATCTAGAGGCACTTTACAAGAAGAGTTCTTCTGTTCATCTAAGTAATTCGCTAGTCTTGAGTAAACCACTCTTCCTAGGACATTTGACAAGGTTGGTAGAATTGATATAGGCCTGTAATTTTGTGTATCATTTTTGTCCCCAGACTTATATACTGGTTAGAAACATAGCCGTACAGTAAAGATAGATTAATTATATAAGCGAGTGGTTCAGCTATTACATTCACAATGGCTTTAAGAATCTTACTACAAATACCATCAGCACCAGCTGAGTATGAACATTTCATTTTGTTAATGATATTTGTTACTTCTATTTTACAGGAAGGTTTAAAGTAGCAATGGCTGGGATACTTATCCTTTAAAAAATGTTTATAATTGGTACCCACTTGTGGAGAAAGTTGTTGGGATAGGTTTTTTCCAATAGAGACAAAAAAATAATTAAAAACTGTTGGTAAGTGGTCTTTCTCATTCTGGCTATTTGGTAAAGTCAGCCAGTGGTGTCAGGGACAACTAATGATTTACTTTTGTGGACCAATATCTCATTCAGCACTTTCCAAGATTTCTTCTGGTACCCAGATGCAGCTTTGAATTGGTTGGTGAAATAGTTTTGTTTGCTGGCTCTTATTAAGTTAGTCAATTTGTTCTTATATTTGGTGAACAGACTTCAAAATTCCTTTTGTAGTCCATGGGTTGTTTGTCTTATTGTGTTTAACCGTCCTTTCAGGAATAATGATATTAAAACTGATAATTGTATTGGTGTATGAATGTGTGTGCGTTTGTGAGGTGAATGTGGCTCCAGCTTAAAGCGCTTTGAGTGGTCAACATGACTAGAAAAGCGCTATATAAATTCAGTCCATTTACCATTTAATAGAATCAGTTATTTCTTCAACCAGGTAACCATATGCATCATTGGGATCCATAGAATTTTATACTTCATCCCAACTTTTAGTTTTAATGTGCTGAACAAAATAAGTGAGGGTTTTGTTATTAAGAACCTTAATTTTTCTCTCTGAGCAAGAATTTGGTACTCTCTTGATGTAATTCGTACAAAATACAACATGATAATGATCTGAAATGTCTGAATATAATACAACTGACTTACAGCCAGTGTTTTGTATATTGGTTATTATGTTTTCGATGGTTGATTTACTACTTTCAGTAACACGTGTAAATTTATCAGTAGCTGGATACCAAGATGAAGAGTGAAGGGTATTTTGGAAATCAACCCCTATATTATCTTCCTTTCACAAGTCAATAGTAAAGTCACCCCATGATAATACAGCTTTTGTTCATCTGGTTTAAACAGAGTAAAAGATTGTCAAAATGGTCTCTAAACATTTTATAAGTACAGTCAGGTGGTCGATATATTACTCCAACGATAACACTTTTCCCACTCGCTGTTTTTATCTCAAGAAATAATGAGTCAGAGCAACTATCATCTACAATCAGATCATTTAGCTCCTTCACAGAGTAATGACAGTTTACATATAAACACACCCCTCCTCCAGTTTGACCTATTCTTAAAGTACACAGAGTATCCATATATTTTGTAAATATCTAGAAATGATAGTTCATTCTTCCAAGTTTCACTACAAACAATTATATCAAAACTGCCTGTACTGGCAAGTAAACCAACCCGATTATCATTATATTTTTTGAGACTTCGAATGTTTAAATGCATTAAATAGAATGAAAAATCCCAGTTTAGTTTAAATTCGTCAGGATTATAGTAATCACAGGTTACATTAGTGGAGGCATGGAAATAATGTTCAAAAATCTCAAGTTCATCAACTTGTATCAGATATTCCCATTGTTTTATTATAACCTAATATTTTAGGGTGTCAGTATCCATTCTATGAACAGAGCTTACGACCACACAATAATTTTCCAGAAGTGTAACACCATGTGAATTAGAAAAAAAAACATAGAAATTAACAAAACAAAAAAGGGTTGGACTATTACCCAAAACATTCACAATGTCCAGTTTCCAACTCTCCATAAGTGATGTAACACCTGTATATTTGATAGCACACACTGTACCCCATATTCCATAACAGTCAATCCGATTATCAATAGTTTATCTTGAAATAATGGGGTGATAAGCACTCTTCTTCTCACCATTTAGAAAATTAGGCAACTTTACCAGTCATGCCAGGATTGAGAGGAAAGCTTCGGCCTTGTTGGGGTCTTTGAAGGACTTGGGCTCTCTGTGAGCCTCAAAGGACGCCATTGCTGGGTAGGTCATCCTGCTCCCCCTGATGAGCTCCTTGCAGACCGTATTGAACGCTCATCTTGCAGCATGAACCTCTGAAGGTGTATCTGGGACAATTTGCAAGGGCCGGCCATAATACTGTAGATTCCCTCTGCGTTTTGTAGCACATGGGCCTTTGTAAAGGTCTCTGATTCCTGTGCAAATTGAATCTGAATAGGTTCTCCTGGCAAGGATAGTTATAAGAACTAAATTCTAAGAGGAAGGTTCTAAGAAGGCAGTTTTTGGAAACACATGGTAACAAACCCAGTGGTCTGTTTTGTTTTTCTCTACCCCTCCTTATGTTCAGAATCACCAAAAGACCATATTAGAAAACTGTCCTTTCAATGTAAAGCATCTAGTGCCCAAATTCTGCATTTTCCGGATTAAGTCGCTACTTTTTTCCCATGCTTTGCACCCTGCAGCTTTTAAAACAGTGTGGCTTATTTATTGATTTTCGCACCTAAATTAGGACCACTAGAGGACCTCCTTGATCTATGAATTGTACAAGTTATGTTCTTCATCTTAAGGGATACTATGCCTTTAAGAGGCCGGAAGATAGAGAGAGAGGAGAAAGTTTGTGTGAACAATGAAAGCAAACATGGAACAGACAGACATTACGAGAGCGGGACAGTTTCCGAAAAGCTTTCATGTACAAACCCTCATTATAGAAAACAAACGATGACATAGATATGATACCACTTTTAAGTTGAAGGCAGTCGATTTGGGTTTTAAAGAAGGAAATAGAGCCACTTCATGTACTCTTTGCCGCAATGAATCAATGGTGAGACGTCGGCGACGCCAGATGAAGAACTGTCTCAATGCAATAAGAGGAAAAAAAGCTTTCAGAGGTGATAAAAGCATAACGAAGATGGCCCAAACTTGAAGTCTTTCTTGAAGATTAGCTGAACAGACAGAGAGGATGGTTTAGGTGTTTCCACCGTGTTGAAATGTTAATCAAATCGAAGCTTCCCCAAACACCAATCACTTTTCTGACTATCCCCTCTGCACGAACCATTACATTGGTAATTAAAAGTTAAAACACCTGCAGCTTGTATTTGTAAACATTTTTGGATCTTTCCTAAAATAGGCTGATGGGGCTGATAATCAGGTCCAGAAATTACGGTACAACGACTGTAGAGGACCGTTCTGGTTAAAATATCTCTGGCTGTTGTTGAGTGGACCAATCACAGGCGTGCACTCTCTGTTACATTCGATGAATAGTTAGAAAATTGGGCTCTACTCTATGCATTCTTGCGTAAGCCAATAAGAGCCCTTGCATTGATGGCTAATGACGCTGCTTCTTTCCGTTCAGACAAAAATGGAAAATTATTAACCAGACTACTTTTTAAATGCAAATAAATGTATAATACAAACATTTTAACTATAAAATTGAGTTAAAATCATGTTGTGATAAAAACCAATGAAAAACACTTGGATATTTAGGAATACAATACATCCAATGATGAAGAGCCTTATATAACCTGGGTTATATTATATAACCCAGACAATAACAAATAAGAGTGCTATATAAGTTCAGTCCATTTAGTTGGTTTGATTGATCTGTTGAAAGCAGCCTGGTAGTTTGGACTCCAGGTCTTTTTGTTATCTGTGAAGTGTGACCCCAGCTTTGGCTCATAAGACTGGAATCCAATGTGGTCTTCAGCTGCTGTAGTCCTTCAGCTACACTACTACTACTAGTTGTGTGTTCAAAGAAGGTATTCTGCACTGTAATAAGTGGTTATTTGAGAAACTGTAGCCTTTCTTTCATGATCAGTCCGATCATTCTCTTCTTTACACAACTTATTGGATAGTTTCCGTCTCTCTGAAAGAGTCTGTTGAAAATTGTGAGATGGTTGTGTGTAAAAATCTTTGTAGATCAACAGTTTGTGAAATACTCAGACCTTCCTGTCTGACGCGAGCAACCACGACACGTTTAAAGTCATCAAAATCCTATTTTATCTCTATTCTGATGCTTGGTTTGGACCCCAGCAAGTCTTCTGAAATGGCTAGATGTCATGTTAGTAGCTGATTGACTGATTTATGTTGACAAGCAAATGATCAGCTGTACCTTATAAAGTGAACTTTGAGTGTTATTTTTTCAGGTGAAGTCCACCATCGTGTTATCCCAGGTCCTGGAGAGATCAGCCCTCGAACACTGGACCTGTTAGTCAATTCTATCGCTATAAACAGTGCCTACACCTCCAAGATCTTAGTAAGTAGCCCTCAGACAAAAGTCGCCCATTTTTCAGACAATTATTTTCCACATATAAGCAAGAAACACCTACTAAGAATCTTGGGAATGATATTGTCTTCTTTGCATCATTTGCTACCTCACGTCTTCCTTTCACTCTTTTCCTCTCTGATTTGTTCTTCAACAGCCACCTGACGTGGAGGGGGGTCTAGCCAAGCAGGTGGGCAACAAAACAGAGTGTGGCTTGCTGGGGTTTGTCTTAGACCTCCAACGAGACTACACCACTGTAAGAGAGCAGATCCCTGAGGAGAAACTCTACAAGGTAGAACATCTGATATCCACTACAGTTTGATATGTTTGCTTTTAGACAACGTAGTTGTTTACTTGTCAATGGGGGAAAAATGATTTTCCTTTTTTCTTTGCTACAGTTTTCTGTTGCATGATTTATAAACACTATTGTGTTTTATAATATGTTTTATATCATGGTTTCCTTCTTTAGGACTTCAGTTCATTTTCCACATATTTTAAAAATTCTGCAAACCAAACAGAAATAAGCTATGCGCTTTAGAAAAAAATACTTTACTCTAAAGCCTATTGTCTTTAAAGGAAAATATATTTCACTATAATTTTGAACAGGTTGGAGAATCAAGGACATTCCATTTAAAAGAAAAAAAATAGAAGTCTGTTTCTATCATAAATCTTCATCATAAAATTCTCTAATGTTGAAAAGTTGTATATTTGAGAGAGAAAGCTAAAAAATGTCCATGATTAATGGCATAAAGTTTCAATATTTAAGCAATGCTATTTTCTGGCATAGTAGTCAGAAAAAAGCCTGAAGTTTGTTGATTTTAAATCACATAATTTCAACAGAAGATGTCAGAAGTTTTAGTGTTAAAGTCATAAGATGCTCATTAATTTCAAATTAATTTAATAATTTCAAAGGGGTTCGTTCGTGCAGCTCTTTTCTAGGATTAGAACGACTTCCCCTGGGTTCAGACTTGCCATTACTTAATCATTCTCTAATAGCTAAAGTTATAAACTTGCAATGTGCTCAATAAGAACTACTTGATGCTTCTTCCTCACACACTCAGCGGATCGGATCGGATTTTGTAAAAAAATTACTCCAAATATTTTTTTTCTTTTATCTGCGATGGTCCAAATACTAATTAACCAAAAACTAGTCTAATTCTGCGTCCTTTAAATAAGTTAGTATTACATCAGGAAAACCTGTGATTGTTATACACACTAAGAAATACGTGTACAGACTTGTACTTTTAAGGGTAAAATGTCTTGTCACTGGGGTGGTACCCTCAAGGTACCATTTTGTACCCTTAACTGTAGGTACTGATTTGAACCCCTATAGTCTATCTGTACCTTTCATCAGCGCTACCCTGACAGCCAATCATTATTGACTTGACATGATTGACACATCACCTGACAATAATGTAGCCAATAGTTGCCCATAAAAACATCATCTTGCACTAATAATGTTTGGAATTTATCAAAATATTTATGCTGGCATAGTAAAATTTATCTTGTCAAAATAATAAAAATAAAAAAAGGTTTACCATTTTTAAAGCACAGAAAGTTTCTTGTAAAAAAATTTTATTACATTTTTTTTAAATAAATGAAAAATGTGTTAACAATAAAACTATGAAGTTCTTTTACATAAAGCTAGCTTTGCTAATGGATGTATTTTTTTGTGAAAAAGATAATCAGCAGAAATTGTACCCTATCCAAGAATTGGTACAGAAATGTACTTCTTAGTGCTGAGGAACATGTATGTACCTTTCAGACAACGATAAAGGCACAGATAGTTAACCTCAGGTCCAATATTTGACCTTAGACTCTCTTAAGTTCTTATTTTGAGGTGTAGTAAGTGCACCTTCATTACCCTTATTTCACACAGTGTAACGTTGCTGAATATTGCCGTAATTCTATTATTTATCCCCCATCTACCAAGTTTGTTTCTTTCCTTTCCTTCATCACAATATCTCCACCACTCTTTGTGGAATTTAACATTACAGCCACAAAAAACAACCTACATCTAGTATGGGCATCAAGGAGAAGAAGACCCCATCCAACACAACCAAATATATTATTGACAATTTACATGTATGTGGTTTGAAATGTATCCTACCTAATATTACATTCAAGTAGTTCTTTACAAATGTGACTCTGCACATATGGATATTGATAGATGAAATAATGATCTCAGTTTGATGCATTGTACAGCTTTATTTTGTTTTCTTCATCTCACATGCTTCTTTCTCTCTCAGGTGTACACATTCAACTCAGTACGTAAATCTATGAGTACGGTCATCAAGCTGTCTGATGGTACCTTCCGCCTCTACAGCAAAGGAGCCTCTGAGATCATGCTGAAGAAGTGAGTTCTGCTTCCAGTTCAAGTACTTAAACTTTATTACAGCTAAATTAAAAATTCACTTTCATGCATTAGCTTTGCTTTATCTATTGAATATATCCATAAGCAGTGAATAAAAGCAGACCCAGAATGTGTTCCGGCATGGTGAAAAGTATGAGTATTGCACACAAGATGATGTCCTTCATTTTTACTCCCAGGTGTTCCTACATTCTGGATGCCAGTGGAGAACCTCGCAGTTTTCGGCCACGCGACAGAGATGAGATGGTCAAACAGGTAAGGCTGGTTCATAATTTCGCATGTAATTATAGCTTTTTTAATAAAAAAGGTCATGAGTAGGACTGTCAAACGATTCAATTTTTAAAATCCAATTAATCATAGGGTAGCTGTAAATTAAGCACCATTTACTAGGGCTGGGTATCATTTAGGTTTTATCCGATACCGGTGCCAAACCCGTACTTTTGAAATGGTGCCGGTGCTTAAACGGTTCTTGAAAAAGTGCCAAACTTCTTCCTAATAACCTCTTATTTTTTTATTTTTAGTAGGGCTGTCAAACATTAAAAAATTTTGATGTAATTAATCACAAGGTAGCTGTGACCAAAAAAAAACGAAAATTTTCTGTGTAAATAAAGAGATAAATCTAGATGAAGATGTACACAGCTACTTCCGCTGATATTTATCACTAATTTAAGTCCGAAAACATCACCTTAACTGAATAATTTCGTATTTTTAACGCAGCGGCATCTCACTGTGAAATTTTGTGAGCCAACATGCATGAATCAGCTTAAATACGGAGCATTTTAACTCTGCACC
The DNA here is from genome assembly GCA_028564705.1 of Apricaphanius iberus. Taxonomy (NCBI): domain Eukaryota; kingdom Metazoa; phylum Chordata; class Actinopteri; order Cyprinodontiformes; family Aphaniidae; genus Apricaphanius; species Apricaphanius iberus. The sequence goes on from JAPXFQ010001664.1 coordinate 111,137, forward strand.
ACATACACAGCAAACACTGCCACTCACACACACACCGGAGCCGACATCCGAAGTGGACGGATAATTCCCACAGACAACTTAGGAACTTATACCATCACAAAGCCAATATGCCAATAATAATATACTCACATGTCATTTAGGATCACAAACACATGTTGCTTTACAATAATCTGCAGTTTGGCTGCTTAGGAAGGAGAATTAATCCACCTGCGTTAATTTTGACAGCCTAACTTTTAGCATTTTTTTGCACAAAAATAGCCATGTTTACCTTTTCTGGAGATATAGATAATCACTCTTGACTGATGGCATGCCCAGAACCAAAGTGCTTGACATCTAAGGGAGGAAAAAGGACCGAAATAAAGCAACGAAATGTGCGCTGCTTTCGGTCTGGTTACTACTGTTAATGTCCTGGATACCGATATCCAGGCCTGATAGCGCTCCGGAACTATGCTGGATTTCCGGCGTACTGAGAGAAAAAAAAATCAGGTTTGAGTGATCTCAAAATACCCAAGATCTGAGAGGCGCTTTCACTCTAAACCACACCACCATAGGCCTACTTAAGCCTATCGGTTATAGGCATAGGTTATAGGGCAGGGGCTGGTCTTGGGTTTTCAATCAATCAAATAGATGTAGCAGTTACTCCACGTGCTACTATTAGGAGGATCTTTGTCGACATCTTTGTGCGCATGCGCGAGTAGTTGGGTCGCAGAAAGCAATCAAAATTTACGGCGGCTACAGAAACGTAACAAACACTTTCAGAAGGCAAACTCTCCGATATAACCACTGTAACATTTGAAAACTGTGAGAACTTTAGAGAGAAACTTAAAATCGCAATTGACGGTTAAATAGAAGTTATTTAAAGCGCCTTTTAGATATGTGAAACACGTTAGTTTGATTCACCGGGGTCATGGCCACAAATCCGCCGGGGACATTTACCCCTATTCTTAAAGCAGACCCTTCACTCAAAAAGTTTACAGCTTTTAAAAGACTGGAGGCCTGAGATTATGTTGATTAAAGGGGAGTTTGGCCGATCTCTGTGAAACAGAAAGCTGTGTTTGTGCTAAAAGCGGAGGTCAGACGAGCAGAAACAGCATGATTCGTATCAGCTGTGAGGAATTACAAAGGAGAATTGCATAATCCTCAACGCGACTGCAAAGCTGGGTAAGTCCTCATTGATCATTGTCCTTATAGCATTTTTTTATGTATTTGTGGAAATACGTTAAATTGTCCTGCGACGACTTTAGTAATTCAGCGGCGTCTGGTCTCTGGCGAAAAACCAAATATCGCTTACTCGGTGCCACCATGTTGCAGCTGATTAAATTAGAAGCAGGTAGGATAGGAATTCCACCTGCTGCTACAGCGTGAATAATCAGGTGCTGATAGCGGTTTGGGACCTCTGCATCAGAACGTGAAAACAATATAACGCAGAGGATATTAAAAAAAGCAAACCTCACGTTTTTTTAAATAAACTTTCTCTAAATTACAAATACGTGATCATTTAAAATATATGGTGCATTCTTTTTAGAAAACTGAATGTCTCCTTGTTCATGTCCTGTAGTCAATATTTAGGCTACTAATTAATTCCTACTAATTAATCATTAGTTACTTTTGAGTATTATAATTACCACCTACTGACCTGTCTTGGTATGGCTGTAGTATCCGTAGTCTCAGTACGCTATACAAGCAATACCTGGGCAGGTGGGTGACTAGTTAAAAGCAGGGATGTATTCCTGAACAGGCCTACCAATCTCTGCTGCTCTACACATATATACTTCTGTAATACAGGCTTGTATTGGGTTTGTTCATCTCATGTCTGAATAATGTCCATTTATATCCACAAAAGGCATCAGAATCTTTAATGCAATGGATTATTTATCAAAATGTTTTCCCAGGGGAGCACACTCCTGGATCTCGCTTAAAGTTATGTGAATCAGGGCATATATGTTGGCTTAAGGGCCTCCCAGGGGGAAAAAAAAGTTCAGGCTCAGGATTTTTTTTTACTATCACCCCTGGATATCCGATGCCATGATGGTACCAGATATCGGTATCCATCCCTAACATTTACCACAATTAATCAACATCCCTAAATAGGACTGGAAACATAGCTTTTTTGTGATAAATGAAGGATAAAACTGGATGCTTTTGTTCTTCCTTTATTAAAAGGACATATAGGAGAGATTCATGGAATGGAACCAGCTCATTTTGTTCTTGTGTCTCTGATCTGTCTTCTCGAACCCCCAGACGGTCATGGCAGATGGCCACTCATACTGAGGCAGGTTCTGGGTCTGGTTCTGCCGGGGGTTTCTTCCTGTTAAAGGGGAGTTTTTCCTCTCCAATGTCGCTACATGCTTTCTCAGGATTAAGCATTACTGAGGGATTGCTGTGGTTGGAGTCTGCATGTTCAGGACACAACATTGACTCAATCTGCTAAAATTCCTTACATAGAAAACGTTTAACTGGTTTAACTGATTGTTTGTATAATTGTATTCAAATGATTTTTCTTGTAAAGTGCCTTGAGATGAAATCTGTTGTGAATTGTCGCTGTATAAATTTTGTTTAACAGGTTTTCTATATTTTTCCCTTAGCTTAAATATAAAATCATCTTATTACATCATACCAGCAGTTATTACACTTTTTAAACCTGTGATGCAAGTGAAATTTCAATATACTTTCATACATTTCAAAACACTGTTAACTTCATTTGTTTAAAGGCATGTGCACTGCACTGTTCATATAGTTAAATTTAAAAAATGCAAAGTTACCTTGTCTCCCAGTTCTTTCACAAAGTGGAAAATCGACATAAAGCCACTTAAGTAATGACTCGATGTAATCTGCAGTTAACTACTTAACATTTTCTGAATGTAAGACCGACCATTTCTTCCGATTAGTAAAGGGATTTTTTGTTTCTTGACACCATGGATGTGCGTGCCGATGGTGTGACACTGACCCGTTACATAGCTCCGGTTCCTTTTATTATTTACAGTTATCTTGCAGTTGCAGTGTTTGTTAGCAATTTTAGCTTATTAGCCAAGGAGGCTCAGCTGCAATGAAGTAATCACTGTAGATTGTTGCATTTTTTTATAATCTGCTTATTCCAATCCCTTCTTCTGTTCGCTTGCAACCAAAGACGTCTTTTGTTTACCTTGAAAAAGATGAGGATGAAAGGAAAAGTCGATGGAATTCTATAGAACTTGCACATTTTGTTTTTATCTAAGCAAATTGTGCAAATAACAGCACAATAGGATATGATCATGTCTCTTTCTGCAGACAAAAAGCACAGTAAAGCAGGGAGGGATGTACCAAAACAGACAAAGGTGGTACCACATGGAAAACACAAATAAAAAAGAAATTATTCATTCTAAATTTACTTTGCTTTGTATATCATTTCACAATATGAAAAAAAATTTTTTTTATGTTTTGTCTGGTCAACATTATTTCATTATTTCCTGTCATTCAGACATGTAACACATTCCAACAAAGGTTGGGACAGGAGCTATTTAGTACTGGTAAACGTAAACAATCAGGTCAATTGTTTGAATATTGCTGTGATTTGAAACAGATGGATTGTAATTATGATTTGGTACAAAAGCAGCATACAAGAAAGATCCCCGTGTCCTCCTGGGCCGGGCCTTCCCAGGTGTAGTGGTTTCCGGTGGAGCCCGTGGGCTTGTCCCTGCGACCTCCCGGGCCCCTGCATTGCGGTTGCCGGGGGTCTCCCCTTGTGCATCCATCTGTTCCTCTCTTGGTGGGTGATCGGCCCTGCGCTGGTCAGCCTGTGGCTCCTGCGCTCTGTGGGGCTCTGGACGCATGCGTCTCCTACATCCTTCATGTCTGCGTCGATTCCTGTAGAACGGATTGACGGTTCCTTACACCAGCTATCAATCACTTGCATGGGGAAACCTTATTCACACCTCCATACTCGCACACACACATATAGGTGTGGGGACATTGGTGAGTACGGACATAATGTTGAGCTGAGGTTATCGTCTTTAGTTAGTTGGTACCAGCAACAATAGTGTTGTGTTCATGAATCCATGTTTGTGTGTAGTGAATGTATAGTTCTTAGTTCATATTACTAGATCTATTTTGTTAGTGTTGTTTTGTTCTATTTTTGGTTTTTGTTTGTTTTGTTTTCCTACTTCTCTGTCGTCCAACAGAGGTGGAGGACTGGGATGTTTTCTTGTGTTCTTTGTTTGCCTCCCTATCTCGTATTTTCAGTTCACACTTCTACCGGTCCTGTTTCTCTTCTTCATCTTCTTTCTTCCTTCTTATCTCAATTTCATATCCATATATTCAAGAAATTAAACCCACAGTAATCACTAATAAATATTTTTCATACATATATATCAAGTGGAGCGCTATAGCAAAGCTGTAATGCTCTGCCTGGGAAAGTAAATATTTTGGGCATGTTCTTGGTGCTCAGACACCAATTCTTAGTAGCAAACTGCCAGACAGGACACGTAAAAAAACCAAAAAAAACAAAAGGAAAGATAGGAAGAAGATTGCCAGTTTGCCAACAAATACATGAGAAGATTAATTAAAATTATGGATCCTAAAATGACGCTTATCGCATCTGGTCAGGATTCCACCTTGACGCCCCCCTGGGGAGGTGTTCTGGGCACGTCCCACCCACGACTCGCTGGAGGGACTATGTCTCCTGGCTGGCCTGGAAAAGCCTCCGGATTCCTCCCGAGGAGCTGGCTAAAGTGGCCGGTGAGAGGGAAGTCTGGGTTTCTCTGCTTAAGCTACTGCTCCTGCGACCCGACCCCGGATAAGCGGAAGAAGATGGATGGATAGATGGATAATAACACTTTTTTTAAACCGATACTTGGATCTGACTACTTGCCAATACCGAGTTCCCATGCTGATACTTCTACCATACAAAAAAAGGAAATGAATAGGAAGACAGGTTTTATTTTCTTCTCTGCTTGTTAGAAAAATGATGGTGAATTAGATAAAAAAAAAAATAGAATATTAATAAAAATGACCACAAAATATTTTTTTTTTTTGTGAAATTATTGCAGAGTTTCCATATTTTAAGTATTGGTTCATGGTATTGGTCAACTATCTGATCCTGATACAGTATACCAGTATCTTATTAGTGCATCCCTAATTGAAATGATTAAAAGCAATGTTCCTTAAAAAAATATAGAAAGAAAGAGATTTGGAACATAATTCAAAGATTCAAGGAATCTGGAGGAATTTCATTGCGTAAAGGGAAAGAGCACCAGCCTAAGTTGAACAACCATGATCCCCAATCCCTCAGGTGGCATTGCATCAAGAGTCGTCATTTATTCATAAGCAATTTCACCACAAGGGCTCAGGACTACTTTGGGAAACCTTCGTAAAGTACCACAATATATAGTTCCATCCACAAATGCCAATTAAAAATACACTACGAATGGTCGAATGCGTGCTCGGACAGAGCAATTCATGCTACCACTCTCAGTTGTCTGTGCGGCTGCACCTCCACCACTGCAAATTAGTACTTATTGAACTCCAATGAAGGAATTTCGGAGCTGTTTAAGGAAAGGTTTCCCGACTGATATTGCGAAGTTATTCACATGTGGTAAACACAAAACCGGGCATATCATCTGATTTGGATTAAAATCGTTCTTCAAAAAACAAGGCATGGCAATTTTATTCGTATAGCACACTTTCAACACAAGGCATGTGAAACATGTGAAAATTAAAAACATAGAATCAGGAAGAGAAAGCATAAACTAACATTTATAAAACAAAACATAGCATTTGATTAAAAACAATAATTTAGCAATAAAACATTTAATAATAATATTGGCAATAATAGTATCGGTTACTCATAAGCATGTCTAAATAGGTATGTTTTATTTTTTTTAAACAGCTTGTTGATGGCATCAACAAGTTTGGGCCCTTGGGGTTGATGTTTGATGAGAGCCTCAATCAGGCATCAAAGAAAAAACAGCTTGGCATTCATGTTCGATATTAGGAGCATGACCATGTTCAATGCAGATACTTTGGTAGTGAAAGCAATAGTTCACCAGTTCATGTAGTGGATGGCAGTTTGTGCATCAGCAACAGTTCATAGAATACGCCAGTTTGTAATGCATCAACTTGCAGTGAATATCAGTGTGCTGGAACTATCCACTCTTTCCATTGCACATTTTATATAGTTTGTTTTATTTTTATTTACTAAGTGCAATAAATATGTGCAATATGTTGTCAACATGAGTGAGTCTCTAAATCTATTATTTTTTAATTGTTATATATGTCAAAATATGTGTAAAAAATAGAAAGGTCACTGATTAACAGTTGCAATTCAGTGTCGTGATGGTTTTAAAAAAAATTCGGGAGGTAATAAAAATGGTATTAAAAAGTAGTAAATTTAACGTTTATATAGCCTGAATCAGTATTTCAGGTATTTTTAAGTAGTAGTGGACGCAGTGTGCCCTGGACCAAAGAAAAAAAGGATCATCCTAACTGTTAGCAGCAGCAAGTCCAAAAGCCAGGATCTGCCTTGGAATAGGGTTGTGTCAGTGTGCTTGGCAAAGGTAATTTGACCTTCTTTGATGGTATCATTAATACTTAAAAGTACATAGAGATTTTGGAGCACATTATGCTGCCTTCAAGAAGACATCTTTTCTAGAGACAACTATGCATATTTCAACAAGACAATGCAAAACCACATTCTGCACTCATCACAAGTTCTGGTTGCAGAGGAAGAGGATACGGCTACTTGACTGGCCTGCCTGCAGTCCCCAACCGTCTCCAGTAGAGAATGTGTGTCGCGCTTTGAAGCACAAAAAAAGCGCAAAATCTTCACTTTTTTTTATTTCATTGATGGACTTGCTGGTGTTCAGGTCATTCTCCTGCTGCAATAACTTCATTAGAAAAATAAAACGATTGAAGATACTGGACTTAGAGCAGATCCTTTCAGCCCCAAGCCGAATGCCCAGACCTCTCATTGCTAATCCCAATTTAGCTTCCCCTCCGGTATTAGACCAGCTCAGTTCAGCCCGAAGCCGAATTGTTACGCCCTGTATAGGGCAAAAACACAACACTTAAAAGAACTACAGCCTGGTTCACATGGAAGGATTTTAACATTGTTGGAAGAGCTTCGGACCACACACACACACACATATATTTCGGCTGTGCTCATACCATGTGCGGTGTCTCACCCCGCAATTGCTTACTGCTGACACAGTCTTTGCACACAGGAAAAATGCACTGTGCACACACACAAATCAAAAATCTAAACTGAATTGAAAATAAAATAAACAATTAGTCCTGTGTTATTTCTCACTGTGAGTCAATAAGAATTATTCTTCAATATACACTTCCAGCCCTTCTGCTGCCCCGCTCCAGTTAAAAAAACACAATCTCCTGTAACCCCTTGTGGTTATTTCCATATCATTGCGGCTGAGACCCCCACACTGACATAACATAGTAATAGCTATATTGCTGTCCTATGACTACAACATAACCCAGAGTATTTACAAATATATACAACAATTGTAACAAAAATGGGTAATTATTGTTTTATGAGATATATATAGTGATTTTTTTTCCCCAAGCTTTGACATTTTATGTTTAAAAAATAAGTCCATGGTAGTTTTTTTTTAATACTACCCAGTCTTTAAAAACTATAGCAACACAAAGACTCCTGATGAAGTTATTACATCAATATAAACTCCCTGGTTTGTCACGTGCATTTACTGTGTAGTAGGGGTCTGCTAAGCGAGACAACATTATTATAGGACAATTATATTATGCAAATTATTTATTATACAAAGGGCGCACTGCTGACAGTCTGATTACCTCAGATACATACAGTCAAGAATTTCTTGAACATTAACCCTTTAAGCATTCAAATAAACACTAAATTACTCAAAAATTCAAGAGAACTTATGCATGAAGTGTCAAAAAAGTGACATCAGCTTTGGCAGACTTACATTTATTACAAGGTTGTGACATATGAGAAGACTTTGCTCAATCAGCTTCATTGTAATGCAAACGCTAACAAGCAGCCACATATTTCTGTGCATTTCATCAGAGTTTGTCACCTAAGTATTGTGTATTTGACTGACAGGCTGACAGATCTAAATTCAGCTCATGATGAACACAGCTTGTGCCGTGAGAAAAATAACTGCTCCTTCCACAACTTGATTCCAGCTCAGTAGTTTGGTTTGTGTTGTGGCAGCTTTATGTCACCTCATTTTTGTGTCACAGTGTGCCATCTGCAGCTAGCTGGGGGTCTTTCCCTGCAGCTGCTTCACATTGTATCCATCGTGAATACACATCAAACCTCATTTCTGCTGTAGATATGGGAATTAAAATGATATATGTATTCAGCATTGTGATATATTGAGAGATTTTTTTAATAATTGATTGCTAGGTGATTGAACCAATGGCGTGTGAGGGGTTGAGAACCATCTGCATTGCCTACCGTGATCTGCCACCAAATCCAGAGCCAGAATGGGACAACGAAGCTGAAATAGTGACTGAGCTGACTTGCATCACTGTGGTTGGAATAGAGGACCCTGTGCGACCCGAGGTGTGTTGCTTTGAAGGCATTTTGAAATGTTGCATTCCATAAAATATGGTCTACCATCAATCTGAAGTATGATTGACATTTTGTTTCTGTGTAAACAAATTCCTTTGACCTTTTCGAGGTGCCGGAAGCAATCCGGAAGTGTCAGCGTGCGGGCATCACAGTGCGGATGGTAACCGGTGACAACATCAACACAGCGAGGGCCATTGCTGCCAAGTGTGGCATCATACACCCTGGAGATGATTTCATCTGTCTGGACGGAAAAGAGTTTAACCGACGAATCAGGAACGAGAAGGGGGAGGCAAGTTTGGATCTCAACATAGTCAACTTCAAATGAAAATGAAAATTCTAACCTTGAGGCATTTCATGGAGTTTATCTAATATAAGTTTTAAACTATTCCTAGTTTCTTTTTGATTTGCTGAAATCAGTCATTTTTTTTACTAAACTGATGTTTCATAACACTTTGCTTGATCTTTCTTTGCCTGTTTCGAAAGAAATTATAAAAATATTGAATTTAACCTCTGACAGACATACAGTGTTCGTAAAAAATCCAGTCAAACATTACCAATGTATGTTCAGGTCGTCTAACATGTTAACTGACCTGCTTTTCCTCTACCCTTCCAAATATATGGCTATTTTAAAAATGTATTGAAGCCGGTGTTATGATAGCTGGACATCACCGAAGTGGTAAAAACCCACGTTGTTGTTATTCAGGATCGCAATCTGAGGTTTGCTTTTCCCCTTAGCTACACCACAACCTGCTCAACTAAGCTCTTAAACACACTGATTTTAAATGTCACATTAAGTCTCTGCTCTAAGACCAACACAAGCGCTGCAGACTCTGGGGACAAAGTTGTCTGTCACATAAGATATTTGCAAAATAATCTGTAGCACAAACGTTTTTTATGGCAAATATGACAAATTTGTCCCATTACTGTATGTACTTTGGTGAAGCGCCAAGAAGGTTAAGCTATACAGAGATTTTTCCTTGGCAAAAACAAACATTTGTCAGTTTGGCAGGTGTGGCTCAAAGGTTTTTGCGACCACTGGATGTAGATTGTTGGCAGACAGTTTTTAAGATTTTTTTTTAATTATCATATAAATCAGTATTTCTTAAACTTTTTAAAGTGGGTACCATCAGAGAAAATGTTGTGCTCTACAAGTACCAAGATCATGACCAACCTAAACATACAGTAGAGAAGGCTTACCATTTTATCTACTGACAATTAACAAAGGAGAATTATTTACTCCTAATAAGGATTAGTTATTGGTGAATATTGCCAGCTACAGATACACTGTGTGTGAATTATACATATTTGAATTAATCTTATTTTCAAAAAAAGTTTAGAACTTTCCTCCAAGTACCATTAGGGTGAGTTTGAGTTCCACTGTTGGTAGACGTACCACAGTTTGAGAAGCATGGATATAAATCATAGACTTTTGATTAACGACTATTGATTGAAATCATTTCAAAGACTATAAGAATGCATGACCGATATCAAGCAATATATAAAGAAATTAGAAATGTTTTAAATCTCCTGGTGGGACTGACAAACCTGCCAGCCTGTACGCATTTTGCGCAGCAATTATGCGATCTGACATCTGAATACATTTGAATACATCTGAATACGCTGGTCCGGCCCCTCTAAATTACAAAAACGCTACGGACATGTTAGTTCTGTGCTAAATGTGCAGTAACCTACTCATGTCTGACAACTCGATGCAGCAACGTGGTGAAGCAGTTTCAGCCAATCATTGTAGAAAAGCAAAGAATAACGAGTCTAGCGAACGTAACACCTCCCCCATGCGACCCACTAAAGTCCCTAATCATAGATTTGGTATGATTATGATGTGGACATCAGCAACCAGGGAGCTGCAGGTAAATTATAAATCAGCCCCGTTGACGTGTGCCAATAAATATTACATTCTTAAAAACAAAACAAAAATAATTGCAATATACAAAATACATCATTACCATTTAATTAAATACATATTCAAATTTTGATTTCATAAGTATGAAATAACTCAATGCAGTTAACTTGTGGCTATTCTCTTGTATGAACAAAGAAATAATCACTGTTCAATATCAAAATACCCAGACATGTGCAGATATTTTGGAGTGAGGTTAAATTTTACAAATATTTCTTTTACTTTTCAAAATAAGAAGTATGAACTTTTGTGTGTGTGTGAGTGTGTGTGTGTGTGTTTTGCAGACTGTCAACGCCATTTGGAGGTCGAACAACAGTTAAAGATCATGTGCAGTACAGTACAAAATGTCTATATTTTCTTTATTAAAAGTATTGTAATATAAGATAACTAATTTCCAGTCAGTGAATGGGAAAATTACTGCATGCAAAGTTATGGATTTGAGAAAAAAAGAAAGTCTGTGAAAAAAAGCAGCACAACACAAGGTTGTGAGGTCTGGATTGTTTGTAATTTGCAGATTTTGTCCTTAGATGTTGTTTTAAAGTGTTTGTGAGAAAAAAGGAACTAAATGTAGATATGGTTGAGGTTTAATGAACATAAATCACAGTAATAAACCTACAAACGAACTCCAAGGGGAGAAAGACAGAGAAAATGCGGCTTAGAGGGAGAGAACAGGTGGAGACGATGAGGAAACACAGACGAAAGATTAAACACAATAACAAAGAAGGAAGGAATGAAAATATCTAAAGACAAGGAGTGAAATTATGAAAGGAAGCTGATGCCAAGACCCTAAAGTGAAACATAACCGGACACCAATGTATTCACTAAAATAATAAAATAAACTGGACAGAGAAAAATAACTAAAACTCAAAGTACAAACATCTAACATCATGACAAAGATTATGACCGAAGACAAAGAAAATGTTTTTGCAAGTTTCAGTCATTATCTGCTGTTTTCACAATCCTTTAAACTTGTCAAAATACATAAGAGATTTAACTTTTCTTCTTGATAGGATTTTGTGTTTGTGCAATAGGGTTGATAAACAGACAAACAATCTAGACTCTAGACTTTTATTATGAAAGTGAACAGACAAGATGCATCATTAACAAGAAAAAAATCCAAACTGGAGGAAACTGGAACAGGAATTCAGAAATATTACAGAGAACAAGGTCAAGCAGAAGCATCTTCGGTTAAGCAGGATTAGAGATGACTTCAGGTTCAGCTCTAAATTAAGAAATCAAAATGCTGATCCACTGCTACAGCCTGCTTCACACGGGAGGATAATAAAAAATTGTCGGAGGAGCGTCAGACTGCACACAGTGATAAAAAAAAATCACGGATATTCCTGTTATGCTCCTACAATGTGTGGTGTCTGTCCACATGGCAATGGAGAGACACCACACAAGAACCGATATTACTCACACACACTGTTTTTTCTGCGCAATTCCGCCCTGCTGACACAGTCTTCACCCACAGAAAACCTGCACTGCGCACACACAAACAAAATGCAACCGTTAATGGAAATAAAATAAACACATAATTCCTCCTGTGCTATTTTGCAGTGTGAGCCAATAAGCATATTCTTCAATATACACTTCCGGCAGTCCTACTGCTCCACTCCAATTTGAAAAAAACACTCTCCCAGAACCCTTTGTGGTTATTTCCATATCAATGTGGCTGAGACCCGCACACTGACAGAACATAGCAATAACTATATAGCTGTCATGCTCTTCCTGCTGCGTTTTGGTTTGTGTTAAAATGTGAGACATCCTTTTTTTACAGATATTCACACTGGAGCCAAACTTGCATCAAATCTGCCATTTCGGCCCATATTACATTTTTCTAACAGTCTGAATCGCACAGTTCCATTTATCTATTTATTTTGTTCTAATACAGAAACATTTGAATATTTTAAAAAGCGTCTGCAGTCTGAACACTCGTGTCATTTCATTCAACTAAGCTGCTGGAGCAGGATCTACTAAATATTTTCCTCCTCCTTTCTTCACACATTATATTAATTGTTCATAATGTTATCAGCTTAACATACAGAATATATTCACAAATGACACACACTGTCATTTGCAATCCAACATATTGGATATCCCCGCTGTTATGCGATTATGCAATCGGAGCGGTCCCGATGTCCTTGCAAGTAGACCCATTGATGCGTCACATCTCCTCCAATACAGGTGACAGTCAAAAAAATTACAATGTCGTGCAATAATTCAACATAAAAGTTAAAATAAATATAGATATGGTACTCAGACACCAATTGTGAGTAGTATACTGCTAGACAGGACACGTAAAAAATAAATAAAAAAAAAATAAAAAAAAATTAAATATAGGATATAGCATCATTACACACAAAGCAACATATTTCAACCCATTATTATAATTCTGATTATTATGGCTTACATATTTTGCATATCTGCCTATCTACATTAAGAATGGAGGTAGGAGCACTCAGGTGGGCTACATCATATGTCGATGTTGTGATCTGAAGGAAATTTGTGCAAAGTAGTGGTTGGTGAGAGTGTGGCTAGACAGCATAGGATGGTGGTATTTAGGATGAAACTGATGGTGAAGAAGATGAAGACAACAAAGACTTAAAAAACTTAAAAAAGAAGAGTGCTTTGAGGTTTTTAGGAAGGAGTAGAGACAGGCTCTTGGTGGCCAGTAGGTGCTCTCTGATGATTGGACAGCTACAGCTGATGTGATGAGGGACAGGTAGGAGGGTACTTGGTGTGTCATCTCGAGGGAGCAAATTAGATTAGGAGAATTGGTGGTGGAACGATGAATTTCAGGAACATATACAAGAAGTTAGTTCAGAAGTAGTGGGACACTGAGAGGACTGAGGAGAGCAGACAGGAGTACAGGGAGATGCAGCGCATGGTGAAGTTAAAGGTTGCAAAGCCCAAACAAAGGGCATATGATGACCTGTATGCTAGGTTGGATAGGCTATAAGGCGAGGCAAAGAGACAGAGATGGAAAGGATGTGCACCGGGTTAGGGTGATCAAGGATAGGGATGGAAATGTACCGCCAAAAGTGTGATGGAAAATGGAAAGAGTACATTGAAGAACTGATAAATGAGGCTATGATGGATGAAGATGTGATAATGAGTGGTGGAAGCTAGGCTTCAGTCAGAAGTGAGCATTTGCGAGCAGCAGTACGGTTTCATGCCAAGAAAGAATACTAAAGATATAATCTTTCCTTTAAGGATGCTGATGGAGAAGTACAAAGAGGGTCAGAGGTACCAAGCATTGTGTCTTAGTAGATTTAAAAAAAGTGTATGACAGGGTGCCAAGAAAAGAGCTGTTGTTTAGCATGAGGCAGTCTGGAGTGGCAAATAAGTATGTTAGAGTGGTGCAGGACATGTATGAGAGCTGTGAGACAGCAGTGAGGTGTGCTGTAGGAGTTACAGACGAGTTCAAGTTGGAGTCTTGGACTGCATCAAGAATCGGCTCTAAGCCCCTTCTTGTTTGCTTTAGTGATGGACAGACTGCCAGATGAGATTACACAGGAGACTCCGTGGACTATGATGTTTGCAGATGATATTTTGATCTGCAGTGAGAGCAGGGTGGAGGTGGAGAAAAGCTAGAGAGATGGAGGTGTACACTGGAAAAGAGAGGAATAAAAATTAGTCGTAACAAGACAGAATACACGAGTGTAAATTAGGAAGACACAAGTGGAACGGTGAAGTTACAGGGACTTACAAAATGTTACAGGAAACAAAGGAAAATGGTCAACTACCGCCAAAAATGAACTCTGCCTACATCAATCTTTTATTAAAACCAGGGAAAGACCCTATGTCTCCTACCAGTTATCGTCCCATTTCTCTCATCAATATTGATCTTAAAATTGTTTGCAAAGCTCTTGCAAGAAGAATAGAGAAAATAACACCTCTTATAATCCATCCTGATCAAGCAGGTTTTATAAAAGGGAGGCTCTCGTCTTCAAATTCAAGTAGATTAGTAGATTTAATAGATTATTCCTACTGTAAAAACATCCAAACCAATATATTATCTTTAGATGCAGAAAAAGTATTTGATAGAGTTAACTGGACATTTTTATTTGCAACCTTACATAAATTCGGGTTCAGTAATTCTTTTAAAAACTGGTTAAGAATACTGCCTACAGCATGTATAAGGACTAATAATTAAACATCATCAAGGTTTTTCCTTCAGAGAGGTACCAGGCAGGGATGTCAACTTTCTCCCTCCCTCTTTGCTATTTTTATTGAACCATTAGCAGCAGCAATCAGGCAAACTAATAATATTAAAGGTATACAATGCAACAAAATATAACATAACATTAGTCTGTATGCAGATGATGTACTACTTTTTCTACAGCATTCACATACCTCTCTCTCCCAGGTAATCGAGTGGATAAAATCTTAATCAAGAGATTCAGACTATTCTATAAATTGGTTAAAATCTACAGTCCTTCCAATCAACTGTTCTTCCAGGGTCCCTTTGCTGTGCAACTTCAATCAGGAAATATGACATATTTAGGTATCCATATCTCACCAAGACTGGCAGACCAAAGCTAAACTACATCCCACTTTTAAAAAAAGTGGAAGATGATCTGGCTAGATGGAAATCCCTTCCCACATCACTTATTGGAAGAGTATCTACAATAAAAAATATGGGTTTGCCTAGAATCAATTATTTATTCTAAATGATCCCAAGTAAACCATCACTGGATTGGTTTAGGTCTCTGGACTCCTCTGTTTCTACATTTCTTTGGAAAGATAAACCCCCACATATTAGCTTAAAAACACTGCAGAAGTTCAAAATTAAAGGAGGTCTAGACCTACCTAACTTTCGTGATTATTTCTTAGCAAACAGGATCCAATACATATCAAGATGGTTAAAACACAGTTCTCTCGATGAGTCCTGGGCAGATGTCAATGGCGGCTGGTCTATTATGGGTGCTGGGGCGCCGTCCCTAAACAATTTTAGAAAAAAAAAAAGAAGAAAAAAAAGTTTAAGTTTGACCCAAACCTTAACTTTCTTCGGTACAGGTGTAGTGTTTTACACACTAGAAGGAGGGGAGGGGGGAAGGGTGGGGTTTCTTTTTGTCTGCCAGCTTCATCGTGTGCTGCAACAACTTAATAAATGTGTTGGGGCGGCGAGGAACAGCGCCCTTGCTATTATCATCTAACCAATGGTGCTCTAAAAGGGTATAAAAACGTCACTACATATCATTAATTCAACCAATCAGAGACGTGCAATGTTAAATCTCCGATGGGTGCTCAGCATCAGCGCCCATCGGAGATTTAACATGGACTTTTTGGTGTGGTCAAGTGTCCGCGAGACCCGGCGGGTGGAGCCAGTCTTTCTTGACAAGTTGACAATGGCGGCGGCATACGAGACAGAGACCGTGCAATCTCTTCTTCAAAATCCATTTGAAAGAAGACCACTGTCTGAAAAGCTTAAAATAAAATAAATGGGACCGAACCAGCCACAAATTAACATCAGACAGCAGGTGAAATACAAGGAAGTGTCTTATAACACGAGTAGAAAGCGGCGTATTTATAGGCATATTGAATTATGCATTTTGGGTCGCTGTATAGCTTGAGTACATTTCATAGTAAGGTATCGCTGCATTACAAATGCGCATGATTCAGTAAAAGTGATGTTTTCTGACTTAAATTAATGCTAACTGATTAGCGGAAGTAGCTTTGTAGTCTAGACAACGCTACTTCACAATAAGGGCATGTATTCCTGTTTATACTGATGATTTGGATAGTTTGTCTGCTGAGTGTTTACATTTTGGAAAACAGTAAATTGTGACATTTTATTACTAAGCCTTTATTACATTAGATTTATTTAATACTTAACACAGCTGCTGATATTCAAATATTAAGTTTATTCATATATTTTGGTTATTTCTACCTTGCATTAGTTCTTATTTTTCATGTGAGATCACACATATCATCTCCCTCCTCACATTTATATCAGCCAAACCTGTATCAGCAGAAATATAACAGCCTTTT
This sequence comes from Apricaphanius iberus, assembly GCA_028564705.1. Taxonomy (NCBI): domain Eukaryota; kingdom Metazoa; phylum Chordata; class Actinopteri; order Cyprinodontiformes; family Aphaniidae; genus Apricaphanius; species Apricaphanius iberus. The sequence goes on from JAPXFQ010001664.1 coordinate 127,594, forward strand.
CTCCACCATATCTTCTCATAATCTGAATGGCTTTAAATGGAACTCTGGCAGGTTCTCCCAGGGTTAACAGAGTGATCCCAGTCTGAACCAGAACCTCTATAGACAGCTCATTGCTTCCTCCTCTACAGTAGCAGTCTGTTCTAGAGAAACTGTTGAAGCCTCTGACTGAAATCATTCTGTTGTTGTAGGATAGTCCTATTAAGAGGATGATCAGGGTTGTTCAACATTAATAAGAAACCGCTTTACATACAGAAAATGTTACCTGGTTAGTTTGTGTTAGCAACTGGCTAAAAGATCAATATGTCACTGTATGAACATCTAGTCAATGTGTGAATATGATTGTGGAGTTAAAAAAGAAATTCTACTAATCTCTATTTATAAAATAACAGCTATGGTAATTGGATTTCTCCTTTTACTCTAAAAAATGTATTTTTTTAGTCATATTTAGGAATGCTAATTAGTCTGAATTAATTCACAGCAATCCCTTAATTAATTAAGTTAAAAAAAATATCGTTTGACAACCCTAATATCTAGCAATCATCCTACCCCCCCTGGAGAAAATTCCACCAGCCGCCACTAGTAGATGTTGAACAGACACTATGCAATAAGATCAAACCTTCAGATCTACCATTTATTAGCTCAAATATAAAACAAAATGAATTTTTTAAAAGTATCAGTATCTGCTCCTCTCTGACAGCTTGGTGGGAATTTCTTAAAATGACAGAGACCTTACTAGTCCCATGCAGACGTACACCCATCTGGAACAACCCGGATATCTTACCAAAAAAAAATGCATGATCAATTTTCCATACTGGAGTTGTAAAGGAATTGAATACCTGGAGCACATATTTGGAGGAACAGACTTTATCCCATTTAATACACTGGTTACACACTATGGAATTAACAAGAGTAAATTCTTATAATATCAACAAATTAAATCAATTATAAAAAATAAATTTAGGGTAAATACGGTTGAATTACAAATTCCAGAAAAAGTTTTAGACTTTCTTAATTTTAACCCTCCCAAACTGCTATCTAAAATATGCAAAACATTAAATAGAATAGATGAAAGAATAGCCCTTCCTATTTCAAAATGGGAGATGGACTTGTCCATCTCATTTGACCAAAACCTCTGGTCTCAGATTTCTTTAAGAACCTTTACATTTCTTAAAAATCCTAATCTACGATTAATACAATATAAAATCCTTCATAAAGTACATTATACAGGCCAACGGATGTTCAAGATGGGTGTTATGTTGTCTAATAACTGTTCACAATGTACAAGCAATCTACCAGACAATCATTTTCATGCTCTTTGGTTCTGCCCACCTGTCAGGAAATATTGGTACCAGATATGTGAAGACCTATCAAAGTGTCTAAAATGTAATATCACACCTTCTCCCACAGTTTGCTTGCTGGGAAATTTAGATGAAGTTACCATTGATACAAAGTCTATTCAATTAGTTCACATTGCCTTATGCATCGCTAAGAATAATATCCTCTTGAACTGGAAAAATAAAAATACTCTAAATATTAATCAATATAGAGATCTCCTTCTTGATTACATTCGGCTTCTGCCTCCACATCTGATGAATCTTTCTGGTCTCCCTTGAACAGCTCCATCACCTAGTGGGGCGGGGCCCTTGATTTTGTTCTGTGGGACGTGGTTGCTGATGTGGAGCTCAAGGGTTGGTGGCGTCTGCGAGGGGTCCTCGGGGTAAGGGCCGCTTGCGGTTGGGGCAGTAGGTGCCATGGCTCTCACCTGGGGTGGGACTTTGGGGGCTTTGGGCGGTGACTCCTAGTGGCTGCATGTGGCGCCTCAAGGGGGTTGCGCTGGCGGACACGGATTACTGGCCTGGTGCTGTGCTGCTCTGGGGTGGGTCTGGGCTGGGGCTCGGGGCTCTGGGGCACTGCGCCACCCAGCCTGTGGTCCTGGCCGTGGCTTGGCCGGTGGGGGGCCCACTGCCGCCGGTGCTGGCTGGGGGGGGGCTGTGGTCGGCCGGTGGTCGGCGGGCGCTCCTGCCTTTTCCATCTCCCTGGGCTGGTTCTTGTCGTTGGCTCCCCGATGGCACCTTGCTCTGCCTGTGCGTCGGGGTGTCGACCGGTGGCCGCGGCGGGTGGGCGACGTCTCTGGGACCTGTCAGCTGTATTGGCACTGGACGTAGCTCCTGGGTCTTGGTCCAAGCACTCTGCGGGGTGCTGGGGTCGGGCCCTTTGACCGGCGTCAGTCGGCCTCCTTGTCAGGTCGGGTGTTTGGCTGCGCTCTGGCCTGGTGCATCTTTTTCCCCTCCATCACTCCCTGTCGGTGACTGATGCCCCTGCCCGCTGGTTGATGGTGGTTTTAAATGCCTGGGGCTGGGGGCCCCGATGCGACCTGGCTCGGTCCTCTTGCATGCCTGCCTGGTCCTGGGTGGGCTGATGTGTCGGGCGGCCGCTGTTTCAGGCCGACGTCCTTTTTGGATTGACTGGGGCACCTCTTATGGGGGTGCTGGGGTTGCAAGGTAGGTTGGTGCCGTTCGGTGGGGACCGTACCTGGCGCTTAGGCCTCCTGCCGGTTCTCTGGTTTCCTCGGCCTGGTCGGTTCATTTGGGGGGGGGGGCTGTCCGGCATTGGCTGGGCCCCTGGTCTCGGCGCTCTGCTTGGGGCAGGATCTGGACCCGGGGGATGGTACAGTAGTAGCAGTTTAAAAGTTCTCATGTTTCCATGATTGGTCCTTGACCAGCCCTTGACTGGTACGTGCCTTATCCGTCAAAGGTCCCTGACAGGTCCGTGGGGGTAATGTAACCCCCCGCTATGACGTCTTCAGTGAGGCCTCGCCCCCAAGGAGCCTGAGTGAAAACCAGCTGCAATGCCTCTTTTGTCCACGGTGAGGAGCAGTGATTTTAATGTTAATGATTTATTGACGTATCAGACTCAGGGTATATAAATGTCATTAAAAAATGTTCCCCTATCTATTCCTCTATGGTTTGCTGGTTTGTATGTAGCCTAAGTTTGAATGTCACTCAGAAACTCAGGGTTCAAATAGCCTACCACTGTAGTCTTATACCCAGATACAGTAGTTTTATAGCATAAGAGTGCTGTGTAATGTGAAACGTATGACAGTACTGTAGGCAATTAGCCTAAGTTTTAGGTTTCATAGGGTTAGGGAACCTGGCCGGGTTCGAGCTTAATTTCTATCATTGTCCACGGTCTCAGGACGGACTTTAGTGGTCAGCTGATCATCTCAGCGCAATCATTTATCTGTAATAAAGTGCTGCAGTGGGCCACTAACATTATTCCGACAATACCTGTCAAGATGATGCAGGCACACTGCATGTGTCACGATGTGTAAGACCCACTCCTCTCAGATCAAAACAGAAAACATGCTTCGACTGCTGCGTTGCGCTCTCACAGAAAATACTGAATTGTAAATGCACTATTATCCCAAGTTTCAAGTTGCAGAAGTCTCCTGCATTTATATAGCAGCTCCCTGATGGCCACAAGTCAGCCAAAATCTCCTTTGATCTCAATCGCCTTGAAATTATTCTTATTCATTTATAATTTTAGGTTTCAGGTAACAGGTCTATTTGACCGGAGTTTCAAACATTTGTCCAGTAAATTGATATACAGACATATGAGTCTTTGTAGCTGGGGTAATATTTATAAATTACAGTTTTTTCCCAACCACTTAAAAACCTGATAGTTTTTTGTTTGTTTTTTCAAACAGTGCGTCCACCAGCGCAATTTTCATCCAATCAGTCTCCAACTTTTAAGGCCAGATTACAGCTCTACTCTGAATCAACGTGTGATTCACAGATGTGATTTAGCTGTGACTAATAATGGTCATCTACCATTAATAATAAATGAAACTGTGAAGCTATAACTTTTTTTTCTTCCATTTTTATTTAAACAAGCAAATTTCACACAGCACAGCAAACCACAAAAAAAAAAAATCGCATTTTGAACGTTTTTTTTTAACGGCAATAGCCAAGGCGCTGTGCCTCAGGGTCAGTCTTGCAGGGAATTCTCAATTCAATTTTCAATTCAGTTTATTTATATAGCGCCATTTCACAACAGATGTCATCTCAAGGCACTTTACAAAAAGAGTTATTACAATACAATGTTTAGTGTAGAAATTACAGAACCACAGAAGATTGCGTCGTGGAATTCTCAGCAATCCCTCATACTGAGCAAGCATGCAGCGACAGTGGGAAGGAAAAACTCCCTTTTAACAGGAAGAAACCTCCGGCAGAACCAGGCTCAGCACAAGCGGTTATCTGCCGCGACCGTCTGTGGCTTGGAGAATACATAACAGAGACACAGAAAGAGCAATAGAACTGATGCAGAAGTTTGTTGCAGGAAGTGGAGAATTTTCCGTCACTGCAATGCCATCTTAGTCAGGGTCGTCAAGCAGGGCTAATCCGGAGCACCTACTATAATAGAAAACAGGTTAGTGCTTGAATTGACAGCACATCATGCAGTTGGGGAGAAGTAGGAGAGAAAGTAGGAACAGACCCTAATAATGTCCTCTAACAGCCTAGCCTAAAGCAGCATAGCTACTAACATTAACCTGTCTCCTAGCTACTAGGAGACCTAGCTACTAACACTCTATCTGGCTTACATTAATCTATCTCTACCTAGCTACTCTACCTCTTCCTATCTCTTCCTAGCTTTTGACACTCTACCTGACTAACATTAACCTGTCTCTTCCTAGCTACCTGTCTAACCTGTCTCTAACTGCCTATTAACATATCTCTAACTGGAAGCTTTGTCAAAGAGGAAAGTTTTAAGCCTAGTTTTAAAGATAGACAAATTGTCTGCTTCCCGAACCAACCCTGGGAGCTGGTTCCATAGGAGGGGAGCATGATAACTGAAAGATCTGCCACCCATTCTACTTTTAGAAATCCTAGGAACTACCAGTTAACCTGCAGTCTGAGGGCGAAGGGCTCTGTTAGGAACATATGGAACAATCAGGTCTCTTATGTATGATGGAGCTAGATTATTAAGAGCTTTATGTGTCAGAAGGAGGATCTTGAATTCTATTCTAGATTTTACTGGGAGCCAGTGAAGAGAAGCTAAAACAGGGGAAAAGTGATCTCTTCTTCTTTTATTCATTAGAACCCTTACAGCAGCATTTTGGACTAACTGAAGATTTTTAATTGTATTTTGTGGGCTACCTGATAATAAAGAGTTACAGTAATTCCAGCCTTGAAGTAACAAAGGCATGGACTAGTTTTTCAGCATCACTCCTGGACAGGATGGTTCTAATTTTTGTAATATTCCTAAGGTGAAAAAAGGAAATCCTAGAGACTTCTTTAATGTGAGATCTAAATGACATATCTTGGTCAAAAATAACACCGAGGTTCTTTGCTGTATTACTGGAGGCTAATTAAATGCAGGTGAAGGGGCTAACTAAGTCGTTTCTTTTTCAGAGCTTCTGGTCCAAAGACGACAACTTCTGTTTTATCAGAATTCAGAAGCAAGAAGTTTAGAGTCAGGAATTCATCAGGATTTATGGATAGATATAGCTTTGTATCATCTGCGTAACTATGGAAATTTATCCCATGCTGCCTAATGATTTTACCAATAGGAAGCATATATATAGTAAAAAGGATCGGCCCAAGCACTGAACCCTGTGGTACTCCGCAAGTAACTATTGAGGTTGAGGAAGATTTATTGTTTACCTGAACAAACTGAAATCTGTTGGACAAATAAGATTTAAACCAGCCTAGTGCTGTTCCTATTATACCGACACTTTGAAGCCTTTCTATGAGAATACTGTTATCAACAGTGTCAAAGGCAGCACTGAGATCTAACAGGACCAGAATGGTCACCAGTCCATTGTCCGAGGCTATGAGAATATCATTAGTAATCTTCACCAGAGCTGTTTCAGTGCAATGAGCTCTAAAGCCTGACTGAAACTTCTAAAACAGCTAATTATTGTTTAAATGCTCACACATCAAATGTGCAACTATTTTCTCAAGAATTTTAGATAGGAAGGGAAGATTAGATATCGGTCTATATTTAATTAAATTGTTTTGATCGAGAGAGGGTTTCTTAAGTAGAGGTTTAATTACAGCAATCTTAAACTCCCGTGGTACATATCCATTGATTAAGGATAAATTAATTATATCTAAAATTGGAGCAGCAATCAAAGGGAAAACCTCTTTTAAAAGTTTAGTTGGGACTGGGTCTAAGGCCACGTCCACACTAAGCCGGATAATGCCTTAAACGTATAATTATTTAGTCTACACCCCCCTATCGTCCACACTAACCCGGCGTCGTTTAAGGTCTGTGGCCGGATAACTATTAGCCGGGTAAGAGAGCCGTGTAAATCTTAATTCAACGGCTAATGAAACGGATAATGAAAGGAAGTGGCGTCAATGAATGCTGCGTCAATAACAATACGACACTACAGACAAAGACAACAGCGACGAGTAATAAATCGATCTCGTCGTCTGTCCACACCAAAAACTCTCTCTTCTTCTGAGCAGCTATTGTTCTCTTCGGTTAACGGGACAAGCAGATATGTACTGTGCTGTAGAGCTTCTTGTATATATTATGTAGGCGCTGGCGTCACGTAGATTATACGCGTGTTTTGTGCGTCTTTTCGCGCATGCCCAGTATTTGCACACGTCGGTATGGGATTGCGCAATCATAGGATTTTAAATGGGCCGTAAATGCTCGTGTTGAGTGGATAACATTAGGCGTCTAACTCCCCGTATAACCTTATCGGCTTAGTTTGGACGTAGCCTAACATGCAAGTTGAAGGTTTTGATTAAGCTAATAATTTTAGTAGATCTGAAAGTTCAGCTGCATTAAAGCAGTTCAAGCATATATTAGGTTCAACCATTTTTGATGCTGCCTCATTAATTAAGGAAGAAGCAAGCATATTGGGAAGGTTCCCATTTATCTTATTTTTTATAGTCTATTTTATTTATAAAAAATTTCATGAAGTTGTCACTACTAAGAGCTTGGGGAATGGTTGGCTCGACAGAGCTATGATCTTGTGTGAGTTTGGCAACTGTATTAAAAAGAATCCTAGGATTGTTGTTATTCTCCTCGATTAAAGATGAAAAATATGCTGTTCTGGCTTTTTAAAGGCTCTTTTTATAAAGCAATAGACTATTTTTCCACACTAAATAAGAATCATGTAAATGCGTGGAGCGCCATTTTCTCTTTAGTTTTTGAACATTCTGCTTTAGGGTACGTAGCTCCAAATTAAACCAGGGAGCTAATCTTCTATGGCTAGCCACCTTCCTTTTCAAGGGGGCAACTTTGTCTATTGCCAGACGGAATTAACGCTATGAACTAAAATGTCAAGTTGTGAGGGGTCAGGAGTTAATTCACTTTTTTCTGTTGTATTTTTATATACTGAGGAAATTAAAGTTGGAAGAGCTTCTTTAAAACTTGCTACAGCGTTGTCTGATAACGTTCTAGTATAATTAAGTTTTCTTTCAGGTTTAAAATCGTATGTTAGAGTGAGATTAAAAGTGATCAGAAAATGATCAGACAGGATAGGGTTATGTGGGAAGACTGTTATTTCTTCACAGTCAATGCCATAAGTCAACACAAGATCTAAAGTGTGGTGACAAGAATGGGTTGGTCCCTGCACAGTAAAGCCTATCTAGTCTAAGATAATGTAAAATAACATAAAAGCTCTATTTAGACTACCACTTTCACTATCAACATGAATATCGAAGTCTCCAACTATAATAACTTTATCAGTGTTTAAAACTAAGTTAGATAGAAAATCTGATATCTGATCTAAAAATTGAGAATAAGGGCCTGGTGGGCGATATGAGACCACGAATGAAAGTGGCTTTACTGCTTTGTTATGTGTATGAGGAAGGCTAAAGATTAAATTTTCAAAGGAACTGTAACTATTATTTTTTGGGGGATTAATTAGTAAATTTGAATGAAAGATGGTGGCTACTCCACCTCCTCGACCAGTACTTCAAGGGACACTAAAGTTTAAGTAGCTAGGGGGAGTTGACTCATTTATTGTGACATGGTCCTCTTCCTGCAACCATGTCTCTGCAAGACAAAACAAATCAATATTAATATCACAAATTAAGTCATTTACCAGGAGTGTTTTTGAGGAGAGAGATCTTATGTTTAGTAAACCACATTTAATTGATTTATTTTTCTGTTCAGTCGGAGTTTTATTTATCTTTATGATATTTTTATACTTTGCTCTAGTAGCATTAACTTTTAATTAATTAATTTTGGGTAGTGGATGGGAAACTTTCTCTATAGGGTAGTGGGTAGGTGACAGTCCCTGTTCCCTGAGTTGGACTCTGGGTTGTCACGGCAATGGGGAACTAGAGATAGCCTTATTTCCAGGAACCTTAATGTTCCTGGAAAGAAGGGCAGCGGCATCTGCGGTGGGATGGATGCCGTCTCTACGTAACAGTCCACGTTTTCCCCAGAATGTACCCTAGTTATCAATGTAGCCCACATCGTTTTCTGGACACCACCTTGACAACCAAAGGTGAAACGACAGCATAGGCCTGTACATGTCATCGCTACTACGATCAGGCAGGGGACCAGAAAAAATGACAAAGTCAGGGACATCTTTGTGGCAGCCCTCCACACCGAAGCTATGCTAATTTTAGTGACCTCCGATTGCCGTAACCAGGTGTCATTGCCACCAGCATGGATAACGATCCTGTTATACCGCCGTTTGTCCTTGGCCAAAAGCTTCCGATGGGACCTAATGTCCGCTGCTCTGGCCCCTGGAATGCATTTGACAGTGGTCTTTCGTGTCTCTGGAGCCACGTTTCTAACTATGGAGCTGCCAATTACAAGAATCGGCCTCTCCTGCTCCGCGGGTGCGTCGCTGAGCGGGGCGAACGTATTGTTCACAGAAAGGGGCTGGAGGTTCGCCTGAGGTCCCGGCTACACGGGAGCTGTTGGAGGACGGCTAAGGAGTACTGTCCTAACTGGCTCCGCACTAGCTACCGCTGGGCCCGGCTGTTCTACAGCGTGGAGCCGGGCCTTTAGCTCAGAAACCCTTACCTCCAAGGCTACTAAAATGCTGCACTTATTACACCTACCATCTTCGCTAAAGGAGGCAGAGGAGTAACTACGCAAACATCTGACACAGAGAGCAGGAGAGAGGAGGAGATTCAGACAGAGACGGAGGAACAGGAGACAAAGCCTAGAAAACAAGTGTAGCACTTAACAAGTTCCCAAAACATAAAGAACACCAACAGAAAATAAGTGTTTCATCTAGTCTCTGTGTTAGAATAACTCAGAAAAGTTCTGGACTGAGAAAATTAGATAAATTAAAGAGGACAAGAGCACCGAGATGCTTCAGCCCAGTGAGTCACCAAACAGGAAATGACTCGAAATGCAGTTTCGCCGTCCCAGGGGGCAGTTAAGAGTTGGTCAGCAGCAATCAAATCAGAGATGAAGTACAAGATATATATATAAAATCTGAGTTTACCACTTTATTTCTAATAACTGCAGTGTACATTTGATATATATATATATATATACACACACACATCAACATAACTCATCCAGGACTAGGTTAAACATGAACTCAGACCTGTTGGGGTTACTATCTTTTAAAATAATGTAAAAATGCTGGCTCTGACGTTATAATTAACTTACCTATTGCAATAAGCAGGCGATCCCCGACGCATGAAAGTCTGATCCAGTTGTTGACCGCGATGGCTGTCACGACGTTCGCCCCTCTGTCTGTCGTCACACACACTTGTTTTTCTTCCTGAAGATTCCAGGAGCTGAGGAATTCCTGTAAGCCTTTGGATATATTTCCCCCAGTATGGTCCTCGGGGAAAAAACTTGTTTCCAGGCACTTGTTTTGTAGCATCCAGTCTTTGTCCACGTAGTGTACTGTAAGGCTCATGTAGGGGTCCAATGTACGGCTTGACCACATGTCCGTAGTGGACGCAAAAAACTCCACCGACACCAGCGCATTTGAAACTTCAGTACGGATTTCCTCGTATAAAGACATGGTGACTTTAGAAAAGTACTTCTTGGATGGGAGCTTGTAGCGGGGATCAAACGTTTTAAGCATCTTCGTGAAACCCTCTCTTTGCAAACTGAATGGGCATCATATCCAGGGCAATACAATGTGTCATTGCATTAGTTAGTTCCCCCCAGCGTTTGCTACTTTTATCATAAGGTGTGCAGCTATTTAAAGATACGCTGATTGTTTGCTGAGCTAGCTTCTTTGTTCTCACCACCAGGCTAGATGAAGCGGACACGTCTTCACGTGCTTTAACAGCTTTGTTGTACTCCGACAAGTGCTTTTGCTTCAAATGATGAACAACAAGTTTGTCGTGTTTCCTCCCTTCGCTACGATGGTCCGCTTGCATGTTCTGCAAAAATATGTTGTTTGCTGAGTATCTGACGGGCGAAAACCAAACCAGTTCCACACCATGGAAGTTGCACTTTTTTTTGCTGACCAATTGTAGTTCATCTGAGTCAGTTAAAAAAACGCTTTCACCCTCCTCCTTCTCTTTTCCTGCCATGCTTCCTCCCCATGTGCGTATGATCACATTTAAACAAAGGCACTGTGAATTCGCGTTTCGCCTATTTTCTATCGCGATATTTCATTTTCTTATCATTCGCCAACATTGTACCGGTGATACCGTGAAAGGTATCATATGGCCCTGCCCTAATCCAGTGTTCCCTCGCCAGGACGCGGGTCACCGGGGCCCCACTCTGGAACCAGGCCTGGAGGTGGGGCACGTTGGCGAGCGCCTGGTGGCTGGGCCTTTACCCATGGGGCCCGCCTGAGTTTAGCCTGAAGAGGCAACATGGGCCCCCCTTCCCATGAGCTCGCCACCTGTGGGAGGGGCCGTAGGGTTTGGGTGCAGTGCAAGATGGGCGGTGGCCAAAGGCAGGGACCTTGGCGTTCCGACCCTCTGCTGCAGAAGCTGGCTCTTGGAACGTGGAACGTCACCTCTCTGGTGGGGAAGGAGCCGGAGCTGGTGTGCGAGGTTGAGAGGTTCCAACTGGACATCCTAGGCCTTGCCTCAACACACGGCTCTGGCTCTGGAACTCGTCTGCTCGATGGGGGTTGGACTCTCTTCCACTCTGGAGTTGCTCCTGTTGAGAGGCGCCGAGCTGGGGTAGGCATACTTTTTGCACCAAGCAGCATATTAGATTACCCACCCTTCTTGGAGTCCACTTACTGGGGACTCCATCATTCTACTGGGGGACTTCAACTCTCACGTTGATAATGACAGTGAGACCTGGAGAGGCGTGGTTGGGTGGAATGGCCCCCGTCATCTGAACCCGAGCGGTTGTTATTGAACTTTTGTGCTCGTCATGGATTTTCCATAACAAACACCATGTTCAAGCATAAGGGTGTACATGTGTGCACTTGGCACCAGGACACCCCTGGTCACAGCACAATGATTGACTTGGTTGTCATTTAATCTGACCTGCGGCTGCATGTTTTGGACACTCGAGCGAAGACAGGGGTGGAGCTATCCACCGACCACTACCTGGTGGTGAGTCGGCTCCGGTGGTGGGGGAGGACACCGGACAGACCTAGCAGGCCCAAACAAGTTGTGAGGGTCTGCTGGGAACGTCTAGCAGAGTCCCCTGTCAGAAGGAGTTTAAACTCCCACCTCTGGCAGAACTTCGAACATGTCCCAGGGGAGGCGGGGGACATTGATTCCTAATGGGCCATGTTCCGTGCCTCCATTGTCGAGGCGGATGACCGTAGTTGTGGCCGTAGTCCTGTCGGGCCTTTCTGGCCTGTGGGACTCCGGCAGGCCAAGCGGAGTGCGGCTCAGATGGTCGCTGAGGCAAAAACTCGGGCTGGGGAGGAGTTTTGAGAGGCCATAGAGAATGACTTCCGTATGGCTTAGAAGCAATTCTGGTCCACCATCCGTCATCTCAAGGGGGGGAAGCGGTCTGCCACCAACACTGTTTACAGTGGGGGTGGTGTGCTGCTGACCTCAACACGGGACATCTTGGGTCAGTGGGTGGAATACCTCTAAGACCTCCTCAATCCCACCGACATGCTTTCCTGTTTGGAAACAGGGTTTGAGGACTTTGGGACTGTCTCTCCAATCTCTGGTGCTGAGGTCACCAAGGTTGTTAAAAAGCTCCTTGGTGGCAGGGCTCCGGGGATGGCTTAGATTCGCCTGGAGTTCCTCAAGGCTCTGGATGTTGTAGGGCTTTGTTGATTAAACGCTGCTCTGCAATATTGCGTTCACATCGGGGGCAGTTCCCTTTGATTGGCAGACCGAGGGGGTTGTCCCCCTCTTTAAAAAGGGGGACCACAGGGTGTGTTCCAACTACAGGGGAATCACACTTTTGAGCCTCCCTGGTAAGGTCTATTCAGAGGCTCTGGAGAGGAGGGTCCGACGGATAGTCGAACCTCGGATTCAGGAGGAACAATGCTGTTTTGTCCTGGCTGTGGAACACTGGACCAGCTCTACACCCCAAACTGGTCTACATGTGTTTTGTGGACTTGGAGAAGGCGTTCGACTGTGTCCCTCAGGGAATCCTGTGGGGGATACTCCGGGAGTATGGGGTACTGGGCCCTTTGATAGGGGCTGTTAGGTCCCTGTACGATTGGTGTCAGAGTTTGGTTCACATTGCCGGCAGTAAGTTGGATTCGTTTCCACTGAGAGTTGGACTCCGCCAAGGTTGCCCTCTGTCACCGATCCTGTTCATGACATTCATGGAAAGGATTTCTAGGCGCAGCCTAGGCCAAGGCCTCAGGATCGGGTCTCTGCTTTACGCAGCTGATGTGGTCCTGTTGGCTTTATCGGAACGTGATCTACAGCTTTCGCTGGAGCGGTTCGCAGCCGAGTGTGAAGCAGCTGGGATTAGGATCAGCACCTCCAAATTCAATCCCAATCTCACCGGACCGTTGTGTAGAAAACCATTATTGACCCCATCCATAAGGAGGGAAAACCTCAAAAGGTCAATGCAAAGTAAGTTGGATAATCCTCAAGTGCTGTATCAAATCACCTTAATAAAAAGTTTTGTGGAAGGTTAAAGTGTGGAAAAAAAAGTTGCAGAAATTGCAGGGATGAATGCAGCCTGGAGAATATTGTCAGGAAATGGTTATTCAAAAGTGTTGGGGACCTTCGCAAGAAGTGGCCTGAGGCTGGAGTTAGTGCATCAAGACCCACCACTCACAGACGGATCCTGGACATGAGCTTCAAATGTTCTGTTCCTCTTATGAAGCTGCTGCTGGTATGTTGTTTAGTGGTCCACAGTCCTCCTTTCTGATGAGAGCAAATGTTGCATCTCATTTGGAAACCAAGGTCCCAGATTCTGGAGGAAGAATAGAGAGGAACACAATCCAAGATCCAGAGATTCTATGGAGCATTGCTCAGAGAATGATGAGAGACATGAGACGGTACAATGCAGAAGAGCTGAAGGATGCTATTGATGCATCCTGGTCTTCCACCTCAACACCTCAGCAGAGCTACAGGCTGATAGTATCCATGCTACGCCTCGTTCTTGTAAAGTGTCTCAGATGACATCTATTGTGAATTGTCGATATATAAATAATAAAGTGAAATGAATTGAAAATTAAATTGAGGCAAGAAGTGACGCAAATGGAGCCTAAACCACCTACTGAGTACATATGCAGGATTAGACTTTTCAGAGGTCCAACATTTCTCTATTTGAAATCCTTAATTTAGTGATTTCATGATTTCATCCGGTTTGGTAGGGAGTTCAATATTCTAATTTCCTGAGATTTTGAATTTTGTGTTTTCATAAACTGTAAGCCATAATCATCAACATCCATCCATTTTCTGAACCGCTTATTCCTCAAGGGGTCGCGGGGGTCTGGTGCCTATCTCCAGCTGTCAACGGGCGAAAGGCAGGGTACACCCTGGACAGGTCGCCAGTCCATCACAGGGCCACATAGAGACAGACAGGACAAAAAACCATGCACGCACACATCCAAAAATAAGGACAATTTAGAGTGATCAATTAACCTGACAATCATGTTTTTGGACTGTGGGAGGAAGCCGGAGTACCCGGAGGGAACCCACGCATGCAGAAAGGCCCTGCGCTAACCACTGCGCCACCTACATTTTATTTCATCAGCAGTAAACAGAAAATCATTAAATTAGCAGAAACAAAGGCTTGGAACCATCAGTATGCGTGCATTAATCTGTATAAGTTTCAATTGGAGTTACTGACATAAATGAACTTTTCAATAATTTTCAAATTTATCAAGATGTACCTGTTTGTTAAAAACAGTTAAAAAATACACTAAATATATAGAAATAATCACTATTATATTATATAGTATATTTAAATATACAAAACAATAGTGGTCCTTGTAGTGTCATTTTGTTAAAATTCTATTCAGTTATTCCATGAAAAAAACAGAAAATATGAAAATCGGCCTTTGTTATTATATCAATATTTACAAACATTAGCATTTCCAGCCAAAGTTAAGAGCCAACGTAGAAGGTCCAAAGAGCCATGTCTTGCAGACTGTTGTAAAACTATGGAACAGTCTGGATGTAGGTCATAAACAATGCCAGCATATTCACCAATTTAAAAGGTCATACAAAGATCAAGTCTGGTCAGATATAGAGGGTCTTAATGGATCTATATCATGCTATTTTACAGCTTTCAACTTCTGGGATAGAAATGTATATGATAAAATGTTACCGTTTGTGATACAGTATTACTTTGTCTTAAAATGTAGCTTGTATCCTGTAGTCAATGGCTCGTTTTTCTATAAACACGCCTCCTGCACCCTCTACTACGCTCCGCTGCAGAGCCGGGAGCAGATCAAACTGAAACAAACAGTACTAAGCTTAATCACAAACAGTATTCTTACAAATAATTTGAAAAGCAAAGACTACCACAATGAAACTCTGCTATATTAAGGGCTTAGACATTCGGTTTATTTTATTTTATTTTATGTAAAAAAACTGGAGTCAATAAAGCCTAATTCATTTGCTAAATCTCCAGGCTTTAGACAGAGCCCAAACCAATACAGCTGCGTCCACTAAGCAAATCTTTCAAGCCCAGTATATAAAAACGCCGTGGGTGTTGTTTGCACCCGTTTACTGAACATTCTGAGATGCTACAGATCAATCAATGCTATTATAAGATCACATAAGCAGCTTGATAAATGGCTAACACACATTAGCATGTAGCCAGTTACTTCTCTGTCTATCTTTGATCCAGCTGCTGTTCTTTAAGAATGTAGAATAAAATCCTGTAATCAATGCAGCAAAAAGGGCGTTCTTATCGAGAAAGTAAAAAATCCAACAGAAAAAAATTTTTTAAGCTGCAAAAAAACGAAGCTGCCATAAACTGTGAGAAGGACGGGGGTGTGTTTGAAAGTCTACCAGGGGTAAGCCGCTCTGCCTGCAGGGGAGGTGCAGACATGTCTAGCACTCAACTTTCAACCAGTGACGTCACGAGTTGAACACTCAGTCAATTTCTAGGAGAGGGAGGGGCAGCTGCTCAGAGGGCAGAATTTAGGAGGATTACTCAGACATGCATGAATTAAGCTAAAAACCACTCTGGTGGGGGGTTTTTAATGAGAAAATTGCATTACCATATGGTTGAAAACTCCAAAAATGTGATTTTGCATGATATAAGCCCTTTGAATGTATATCTTTATTTAGTTTAGTTGTGTTAAAGCCCCCGTGTGTAAGAAATACCTCCAACTAGTGGTGTGCTAAGTGAATTGAAGCAACTGAGCAGTTTTCTCTGGCTTCTCGCCGTTAAAACACATCATTACTACTACGGAAGCTGCGGAGTGTCATAATTGTGATCATGTCAACGTTTGGCACAAGCTTGATTGTCTCGTCAGGTGATGAGGTACAGAACCATACATAATTCTGCTTTATTTATGCAGGTTGCTCGTTTTTCTTTTCATCTCTTCCAACGTCACTGGTTAAAACACGTAAAGCTAACAAGTTTAATCTCTTTGGGCTAACGTATTCAAAAAATGCCGGTGCACCCTCTGTATCTATAAACAACGTATTATAAGACACGAGAACGCTTTCATGATAATGTGATTGTGATTAGACCTCAGTAAAATACGTATTTATGAAAGCAGTACTTGATTTTTCTAATAAAAAGCTGAATTTGTTAAACACTGGACCTTTAAGTATGATTGTTTTATTATTGTTAGAAATTGCCCATCACCGTTACTGGTTGAGTTATCTTTACCATTGCTGGTACTTTTTATTTATTACCATTGTTGGTATTTAATTGTTATTTTTAATGAAATAGCATATTGTTAACAGTGGTAACAATATCATGACACACTTCAGTAATTCAGCCTAAATATACCTGTTAATTGTTATGTGGATGTAAGCTTTAATGCAAAACGTTGAGTTCAGACTTTGGATAGTTTGCTGTTATTATTATTTTTATTATTATTATTATTACCTTTAAGATGTAACGGTGAAGCCGATTGAATTGTATTCATGAGTACATGGGGGTAGGATTGTTAAGTTTTCTTTTTCCTACTCCATTTCATGCAAATTTGATTTATTATTCTGTAAAGCATGTAAATTCTATTTTCTTAATTTTTTTCTTTTCTTTTTCTATTGAAGTATGTAAGGCTATAGGTGGCAACTCACCTGTGTGTATATTGAAAAATTGCCTGAAATAAATAAATAATCAAATCAAAACCCTTGTTCTAAGAAATGAAAATGGAACTAGTCATATATTTACCATCATGAAGTTTCTATCACAGTCTTGTCCTGAAGTGGCTGAATCCACTGTAGTCGGTGCACAGACTTAAAAAATTAAAAGAATTATGCAAAATACTTTCAGCCCATTTAGCTGTGTAATTTGAATACATAAGGCTTAATGCGATAGATAGCTGATTAAGGCATTGGCTTTGCTTTTCTTAGGGATTTGAATTCCTATTTATTCCCTAAAACGTAGGCGTAAAATCCAATTATGCAAGAGTACTCTGTGGCTGAATGAATGGAAGCACAGTGGTACAGTGTCTCTCTTATCCGTGTTCCTCCATTGCTCCCTTGCATAGAGCCAACAATTAATAGTGTCAGCTAGCGGAAGACTGCTGAGTTGAAGTTTGGGGGAAATCTTCATCACAGACTTTTACTTCTCACCAACAGATTGAACAGGAACGCATAGACAAAATCTGGCCCAAACTTCGTGTGTTGGCTCGATCCTCTCCAACAGACAAGCACACACTGGTTAAAGGTGAGCCACGAGGTTTGATCACTAAAGCACAAATTTGTTTACATTTTCAGCCTGTTTTTCCCGCCGCCATGTTTCTAGGCATTATTGACAGCACCATCTTGGAGCAGAGGCAGGTCGTCGCGGTAACGGGAGATGGGACTAATGACGGACCAGCTTTGAAGAAGGCTGATGTGGGCTTCGCCATGGTAAGCTGATATATAATCGTTTGCCTGGACAAAATAATTCTAAATACACTTTTCGTATTCACTGAGAGAAAAGAAAATACTTGTTTTTAGGCAATGTGTGCATAGAATTCTGTTTTTAAAAAAAAGTTATATTTGTTTCAAAATCAGCAGATTATGTTATTCATTCCCAACCATGTGAAGGACAAGACTAGTTCTGCCTTTTTTTATTGATTTTTTATTTTATTTGTAGGTCTTTAAATTTGACCCGCGAATAAAAACTATATAAATTATATAATACGATATATATAATTTTATATATAAAAAAATTTTCAGTTGAATTATGGAGATTCAACGGTTAATTTTCATCTGATATTCTGAGCTCCAGTTTTTATAAAACTTTATCAGACTTTGTTTGTTTATTTATAAAGCACTCTAAAAAGAACACATGGTTGACCTCTAACACTGCTCAGTCACATCTGAATAAACACAACAGTCAATGTCAGACTCACTTTAGGTTGAGACAAATGAGATTTAACTTTTACTGTGGGAGCTTGATTTATGTAGAAGCAGCTCTCATTCTGGAGCTTTGAGGCCACAGCAGAAAAAATCTGATCTCCATGGGCGTCAGTTTGTTTTTACAATGGCTGGGGACAATAACCATAAACTTCAGTGTGTTTAGAGGATTGCTGGGGACATTTATTAAATATTCATAAAGCCTCTTAGGTATTCTTTCATTTTATGTATCACGTTTTCATTACAATATGCACTGCAGTGTATAAACGTGTGGAATGTCGCATCTTTATTAAATCAATAATAGTTAAAAGCCATTGGTTTACTTGTTATGCTTTTCAAAGTCAGTTGGGAAGAATTATTATTGCAACACTAACACTGCTCTGCATGGAGAAACTTCAACTTTAATTTACAGTTGAAAGTCCAGCAATAGGGCAGGTACCTGAGGGTGATCTGCAAAAAGTTGTTTCAGGTGGAAAAACAAAAATTCTATTTCAAGGCTCCAGTTGGACGTTTATTTATGTATGCGGGCGGACTGAGACAATATTATTTTTAAAAACATTTTGTTTAAGAATCCTAAAGAGGAACATTTTTATATATTGTTTTGATGGAAAGAACAGGAGAGAATATTTCCTGAATTTGCGTTGATGGCGGAATGTTCTCGCTGTCTATCTATCCAGTGCTTCTAGAAAGAGCATTTTCTGCAGCTGTATTTGCAATTCAGGAACAGAAAATCAAAGTAAAGCCAGGGTCTGTGGACAATATTTCGTCTCTGCACAGTGATTTTTGCCTAATATAAATTTCAGCAAGAGTATCCAGATAAATCAATCAAATCAAACTTTATTTATAAAGCGCTTTTCAAACACAGTTTCTCAAAGAGTTTTACAGATTTTAAAATGACCCCAACGCCCCCGCCAAAAACCAAAAATAAAATCATCATCACAACTACAACCCCCCTCCCAAAAATTACACCGAGGTTCTTTACATTATTACCAGAGGCCAAATTAATGCCATCCAGATGAAGTGATTGATTTAGCAGTTTCCTTTTTAAAGGTTCTGGTCCAAAGACAACAACTTCTGTCTTGTCTGAATTTAAAAGTAGAAAATTCAGAGTCATCCAAGTTTTTATGTCTTCGAGACATGCTTGTAATCTACCTAACTGATTGGTTTAATCAGGTTTCATTGCTAAATATAATTGTGTATCATCAGCATAACTGTGGAAATTCATACCATGTTGTCTAATTATTTTACCAATTGGAAGCATATATATAGTAAAGAGAATCGGCCCCTGTGGTACTCCAAAAGTAACCCTTGAGTGTGAGGAAGATTTAAGTAAAGGTTTAATTACAGCAACCTTAAATTCCTGAGGCACATATCCATTTATTAAAGATAGATTCATCATGTCTAGGATAGGGCCAGTAACCAGAGGGAACACTTCCTTAAATAATTTGGTTGGTATTGGGTCTAACATACAAGTTGAGGGTTTAGATGAAACTAATATTTGTGATAATTCTGAAAGTTCAACAGAATCAAAATGGTACAGACATAAACATGGTTCTACAGTTCTCTCTGATACTGCCTCATTTACTGAAAGAGAGTTAATTTTATTTTTAATAGAATTTATTTTACTTATGAAGAAGCCCATAAAGTCATCACTACTGAGAGAAGGGGGAATAGTTGGCTCAACAGAGCTATGACTCTGTGTAAGTTTGGCAACTGTACTAAAAAGAAACCTAGGATTGTTTTTATTTACCTCTATTAATGATGAGAAATATGCTGTTCTAGCTTTTCGAAGGGCGTTTTTATAAAGTAGTAGACTATTTTTCCAGGTTAGAAAGGAATCATTTAAGTGTGTAGAGCTCCATTTTCTCTCCAGTGTCCTAGTATTCTGCTTTAAAGTACGTAACTCTGCACTAAACCAGGGAGCCAACCTCCTATGGCTGATTACCTTCTTTTTTAAGGGGGCTACACTGTCTAGTGCCAAACGCAGTGAGGAAGTAATACTTTGAACCAGACCATCAATTTCTGAAGGGTTAGTGTTGGAATTACTGCCATCCACTGTGGTATTCTGAGACACATACGGAAACAAGAATGGAACAGATTCTTTAAAACTTGTTACAGCATTGTCTGATAAAGTTCTACTGTAATGAAATTTTCTTTCAGATTTGGGAACGTTGAGTAAAGTAAATTCAAAGGTTATCAAAAAATGGTCAGATAGGACTGGGTTATGTGGGAGGACTATTAGTTCATCACACTCAATGCCGTATGTCAGTACAATGTCTAAAGTGTGCCGACCAGAGTGTGTGGGTCCCTTCACTTTCTGAGTAAAGCCAATTGAGTCTAAGATAATATTAAAGGCTGCAGTTAAGCTATCACTTTCAGTGTCCATGTGAATATTGAAATCCCCTATTATAATTACCTGATCAGTGTTTAAAACTAAATCAGATAAAAAATCTGAGTTCTGGTCCAAGAACTGAGAGTAAGGCCCTGGTGGACGATATAAAACCACTTTTCCGCTTCCATACCGGGCTGGCAGGGGATTGTGCTCCAATTCCTTGATTTTCTTCGTTAGCCTGACCCAACCATCACACCCTGAGCTACAGGTCAGTGGAGGCAGGATGAAAGTAACAGTGGTCTGTGCTCTGATTAAAAATGCTTCCGATAAAAGATAAGTCGCTAAAAGTTAAAAACGGTTAAAACTAGTCATAAGAAAATGATTTAAAAAAAACAGTTAAAAAGAATTAAAAACAGTTAAAACCATGCTAAAGAGCCAGAGTTGGCAGGAGGCATCAGGACGCCGAAGCATGCGCAAACTCAATAGAAGACAAATAATTCACTGTACCATAATTTACATTCAATAATGTATCGCGTTATTTTTCTCTGATTATTTTTTCCAACATTGATGAAAAATTCTAAAGACATAATCAATATTATTAAATTGTTCATGTTCATTCAATGTTAGTTTAAAGGCCTATATCATGCAAAATCAAGTTTTTGGAGTTTTTAACCACCTGGTAGTGCAATTTTTTCATAAATAAACCCCACAAGAGTGGTTTTTGGCTAAATTTATGCATGTCTGAGTAATGCTTGTTAAGAGACCAAGATACAGGAGGATTACTACACATCCCTCTCCTGGAAAACGACTGGGTGTTCAAATAGTGATGTATTTCCCGTCACTAAGTGAAAACAAGGAAATGCTGGAGGTGTCTTCACCGCCCCAGCAGAGAGAGCAGCTTACCTCTTGTAGAGCTGCAAACTAGGGTGACAATTTTTTTCTAGATTCTCACGGGTCACGGGATTCCTGCGGGATTCCTGACGGGAGTCAATTTCACTTTTGGTAACGTGATCGGGACGGGACAGGAAGTAATCCACGGGATCAGACAGGAAACCGGAAATTAGAATTTTCTTTTTTCCGGGTCTACTACACCGCACGCACCAAAACTGAAACTGCTATGTTGTTGGGACACCACCTGGATAAACTGGTAAGCATATGATATCCGACTGAAAATGCGTGTATCTTATGCTGCGTTCGAGAGCCCATCCAAACCAGTGGGACATGGGACTTAACCTACCTCCAAATCGGAAAAGTGCACTGGAATGCCTGTCGAAGTGGAACATCCTACCTGCAAACTCGGGGTAGTTCGACGTACCCCGACTTCACCAAAATTAAGTCGGAGGATAATGGCGGCGCCCCCGGAGTCTCACGTCCTGAGAGGTAAAACTTGAACAAATAGGCTATTAACTGTACTTCTGTGCTTCTAGTGTTGTTTTAGACACTGTAATTTTAAGACAACTTGTTTTTCATACTATGCAGTGAATGTCGTTATTATCTGTTAGCATGCGTCTTCATAAACAAAGCGACTATCTGTTTAGCGCGGCGGTCGTCCATGTTTTCTGTTTACATTCCACTTCAATTGCCTCGAACGCTTAGAACTGGGAGCTAGTACATTTCAGGTAGGAGAAGTCCCACGTCACACTGGTTTGGATGGGCTCTCGAACGCAGCATTAATAGTTTGGTAGTTAGACGAGTCGAGTCCATTCATGACGTAGTAAGGTGGCCAAACGAGAATACAGGATATGGTTAAAGACGGCGGATAAAGCTAAATAGATGATCTTTGATACTGTGTTAGGCTATGGTTTAAAGGGGGGCGGGGGTGGGGGAGCGAGCGCCATAGGAGGTAAATTACTAATCTACGGGATTCGGGTCGGGACGGGAGTCTTTCTCTCAGTTTATCTCTGCTAGATCAGAGCTGGTAAAGACTTTCCACATCAGGTTTGATGGTGACAAACGTGTCAATCATTAATAGTGCTGGGGACATGTCTGAAATTTCATGACTGAAATGCTTTTACAGTATGAACCTTCACAGGCTCAAGACTCACCTTTTTAGCTGAGCTTTTAACTGATTGTTTATTGCCTATTTATCTGCCTTTAATGTTTTAATTGATTTTATTGATCAGTGCTTTACTACTTGGTCTTGTATTTGCGCCATTAATTTAATCTTATTTTCTTTATTTATTTGTTTACTCATTTATCTATCTATATATTTTATTTATTTATTTACCTATGCATTTTAACATGTTTTTCTGTTATTGTACACAAATAAATAGACACATTGTTCCAGTGTTTCCTCTGTGGAAGTCCTCTGCATCGGCGGTCACACTGCAAAAACTGTCCATCTAACAAGGTCACAAAATCTTTTGTCCAGCTAAAAAGTATTTTTGATCTTTTTTCAAGACTTACATACTAACCAAAAGCAGAAGGTGTTAGATTATTAATCTTATTTTGAGTATATTTGTCTTATTTTGAGAATTCTTACCAAGCGAATTTTGTCTCGTTTCATTGGCAGATTATTTCACTTAATCTAAAAAGCTTTAGTCTAAAAACAAGATCAAAAATCATTTTTAGCTGGAAACAAGATTTTTGGACTTGGTTAGATGGACAGTTTTTGCAGTGCATCTTCAGCTGTCTGGGTGCTTTCCGGGTAGCCCCCTTCACCTTCCCTGGTTTCTAGCTGATCTTCATATGATCTCTCATATGAAAACATTGGACATGATATAAGGTCCTATAGAAAATACTGATGGGAATTTCATAGAGCAATTAAAAAAAAACACACAGAAAGGAAGATAAACTTTGTTTTATGTGTGGAAGATCTGTAACGCAACTTATTTTCAAATCACATAGGTTTAGGTAATAGAAGAATTATGTTCTTTAACATCTATATTAAATAGGCTAATGTATTAAGTGTTACATTTCTTTTATCTGTTACTGGAAAGCCCAACATTATTTTAGACAAAAACATCAATGTCTTTCTGGACAACTGTATTAGAAACTTAATGTTCTTTCTTTCTTCTCTTACCTATGAGAAATAACTAATTTAAACAGAGATGCAGCTGTCTTTGTATCCTAAACTCTGACTGTCTGCAGCCTTAGCCTCTCAATCTGCGCTGTTGAGGAACGGGGCTGGGTCTGTGAGAGACCGCTGTTTCTTTCTAAATAAAAGCATGTGGTAAACTATTTCAAAATCAAATATTTTTTCTAGCCAGCTACATCCCTAAGCACCATTTCATTTCTATGGGTCTGCTGAGCAGATGCTGTTAGTGGTTCCTAAATCACAGAAAAAAACTCAAATCACATCAAACTTTATTGCAGTTCAGTATGCTTTACAGAATAAAAATGAACCCTACATATATTCCCCCTTCCCCACCCCACCCCATATAGAAACACAAGTTCACCATCATCCCCCCAGTCATATCCCCATGTACAGACACGCTCCAGAGCAACATCAAAATAAAAAAGCCATCTGCACCGGCAGCAGCAGATCCACAGCAGCAGCCAAGGCTGCAACCCAGGGCGCTTAAAAGAGGCGGAAGAGACTACTTTAGATTGTTGGAGATGAAAGGAACATTCAAACATGATAACAGTTTAATTTAGATAACTTGAAAACACAATTTTAATGTTGCAATAGCCCCAGTATTTCTCTATAGACCTTATTCATCTCCACATTTTCTTATTAGAGCTAGAAATTTTTGTAAAGATAAGACAAGGAGAGGCAGAACTGCAGGTAGTTGCAAAAATGAAGGGAGAGTTGATTTTACATTCTTAATTATGAGAGGAAGGTTTGAACAGGATAAAAAATGAACAGTTAATTAAAATAATAACACAAGACCGAACTCAGGACCGAATATAGCTTTTCTCTTTTTTGAAAAAATGCAGCCTTTTCATCACTTGGTAGATTTTGTTTTTGAAAGCAATTTATTTGAGATACATTTTAGACTTGTTACAGGCTCACATCTTGGTTTTGGTCTACAATGACAGAAAATTGATTGAACCATGTTACTCTATGTTATATCATTGACTTAATGGACAAAAATCAAGTTGTGAGCTATTTCTGGCTGAAAATGACAGAGGAAAATAACCCCAAGTATTTTACAATCTGTTGTTCACTCTCATACATTGATTTATACCAGTTGGTAAGATGCAAACTAAAGTATTGTGTTCGAATTTTTCGAAGAAGAATAGTATGTTTACAGAGTCAACCGCCTTGTGTAAATCAAGAAAGACTTTTCTTACTACACCCTCTTGGCCAAGGCTTGATTTAATCTCTTCAAGGAAGTAACACCAAACTGTTGCAGTGGAGAAATCTCTCCTGAAGCCAAATTACATGGGTCGGTTACCAACTGAGAAGCCAAGAATAATAAAAGAAAATTGGGGACATTCAATCTGAACAAGCTGAACAGAGAACTACATATAAAAATGAAACTAAATGATTGCACTTCAAATATGAATAGTTCAGCTGCTTTGGCCTAAACCCACAGTCTCATAAATTTCTAATCTGTGAAATGAACTGTGTATCCACTTGTCAGATAGCAGGAGAGCTGGCGGGGTTATTTTCACGAGTTTTTTGATTTTTGTCTCAGACAGATGACTTTTCATGGGGGTTTAGATATTCTGGTGGCTCAATCCATCCTCTGCTGCCAAACAGGAGACTAGATGTAAGCACCATTTCAGCCAAGGATTGGAAATTAGGTAATATTTCTCTCATTGAAGTGATCAGAAAACAGAAAGACTCTCTGAATGAACCCTTTCCTGACCCTCAAGCTATCACTTCAGTAGGAGAAATCCCACAACATACATGACAGTTGGCATGGCACCGGGCTCTTTGAGTGAAGCACTCCAAAGCCTCCATAACTCTTCAATGTGCTGTCTCCTCCTGTTTAGCGAAATCCCTTGATTAGGTGTCCAGGTCTGAGATGATGCTCAAATGCTCTCTTGGGAAGCTTTTTTGATTGATTTAGCTGCTTGTATTCCATGGTTTAACTTGAAAACGTCTGTGCATTTGCACCAAGTGTCCAATGGTGTAAATTCTAATCTGTTAAAATGATGGAAAACCTTCTGATATTTCTGTCACCATTCTAAAAACCTGTCAAATACAGAAAATACTCAATTAATGCGACCTGGACTTATATCACATCCCTCTGTCAGCCGATACATTTCAGAAAGGAATACAATGAAGCATTTGGTGACTGAAAGGGGTATGAAATTCTAATTACTTCTGCGTTGGTCTCTCTCCTGTTTTTTGTTTTGTTTTTGTTTTTTACATAAGATGCTCTACAACACGTGGGGTCCAGGTCCTGCTGCCCCTACTGGTTCCACAGTCAATGCTCTTACTCACACCAAGTAGCTGCACTCAGAGGCAGAAAAACATGATATTGAGATAGTCGCACTCCAAAGTAATTTGTATGCTTGAACGCTTGTATGAATCATGTCATGAGTCGTGTTCCTCTCACTCTGTCTCAATCTCTGCCAGGGTATTGCTGGGACAGATGTGGCTAAAGAGGCGTCCGACATCATCTTGACTGATGACAACTTCAGCAGCATTGTCAAGGCAGTGATGTGGGGACGAAATGTCTACGATAGCATCTCTAAGTTCCTGCAGTTCCAGCTCACGGTCAATGTAGTGGCCGTCATCGTGGCCTTCACCGGGGCCTGCATCACTCAGGTGGACAGATTTCTTAATACGTAATACATGTTGACATATTCTGACACACACACTCAAAGACACACACACACCTATATGTAATGCAGACACACAAATGTCACTTCTGTAAGCATCACTCACCTTATATCTGCTAAGACAAAGCAAAGCATGAAATGCTTTTATTGCATTTTTAAACCTGCCTTACATAAGCACTGATGTCCTGACACTGGCTGAGATTCATATGCATTCTTGTGAAATGAATATTGAACTGCACATGGAAGTATGAGTGAGATATCTATCTATCTATCTATCTATCTATCCATCCATCCATCCATCCATCCATCCATCCATCCATCCATCCGGCGTCATAATTTCTTAATTAATTTGATTTCATCTATCCATTTACAGTATATATTTATTAAAACTATGTTTAAATGAATTTTAAATACACATTGTGTTAGAAAGATTTAGGAAGTTCTTGAATTAATTTCTTTATTTTGGTCTTTATTTTGAACCAAAATGGCACACAACAGAGTGTATAACATAGCAGCTAAATCATGAATAAGTCAGTCAGACAGGTGTAAGTACCCATTCACTCCCATGTTAAAAATGTCAAGTTCACTGCAAAAAAAACAATGTTTACAGCCTGGTTCAAGACAGACAGACAGACAGACAGACAGACTAAGGTGCAAGCTATCAGTTACCATTAGCCACCAGGGTTAATTTAACCAGACCTGTCAATCAAAAGGACACGCCACTAATTATTCATACTTTCACATTTAAATTGGAGTTAGAAAAAAATTCACCCCCTCAGAGTTTTCATGATGGTAAACCTAAACTATCTAACCTAAAATGGTGTTTTGAACCAGGCTGTAAACATGTTTATTTTTGCTGTAAAGTTGGCCTTTTTAACATGGGAGTCAATGGGAAGTTGCTCCTTTTTGGAGCCAGCCCCCAGTGGATGAGGGCTGTACTGCAATTTTTGTCACTTCCTGGTTGGCTTCACATTGTGTGGGTGGAGTTTGCTCCTTGGTTCAGCCATGGTTTCTTGTTGTTGGGGACTGTGATGATTATGACGTTTGTAACGTTCTTAATGCACTTTTTGATGTGGCCCAGAAGTGATGTAGTCTATTCCTCTAGGTTCACCGTGTCCTCCTCTGTTGCAGGTTCTCTGAACATCTGCCACTTTGTGGTGTCAAAACAGTCCTGCAGTATCGATGTACCTTCAGTGAGCCATACAGTGATGGTTTTCTGTGTGGGCTTTTCTTAGTTTAGCATGGGGCAGCATGCAGGGACCAGCATGATGGAGATGTGTGCTGAGCACCGAGGTGGGGGCGGGGGAAGGCTCTGCATGTTCCACGTCTGTTTGTGTCGACTTTGTCAAGTGTATTTTCCCCACGAGTAGCGATGGTAATGTGCTGTTGGAACATGGGGAGGGTGTCTTTCAGGTGAACATGGTTAAAGTCCCCTGCAACAACATACACGTCATCCTGGTGTTTGTTTTGCAGCAAGCTGATTGTGCCATGCAGTTCCTTCAGGGCCACGTTAGCATTAGCTTGTAGAGGGACATAGACAGCAGCTATGAACACAGCTGCAAATTTGCGTGGTAGGTAATGCTGGCCGCATACCTAACCAAGAATTCAACTCCTTCAGAGCAGTGTCTGTCAGCCACAGACCTTCTTCACATAGATGCAGAGTCCAGAGTCCTCCTCCCTTTGTTGTCCCTGACAGCTGGTTTCAGTCCGAGCGAAAGAAAACTTGCCCCTCCAGCTGGAAGATGGAGTCTGGAATGTTGCTATGGAGCCAGGTCTCTGTCATTACAAAGATAGAGCAGTTTTGCATCTCCCTCTGGCACAAGGCTCAGTTTTAGGAAGTCCATTTTATCATCCAGCACGCAAACATTTGACAGGAAAAGTGATGGGATGACTGGTCTGCAGATCTTAGTTAGCTAGCAGCCCTGCTCTTTTGGCCCCCTTCTGTCTCCTTGTACACCGCCTCCTCTTTCGCCTGTAGTATAGTCGTCTATTACTCCATGCCGCTGTCCTTAGCACCTGCATTCTGCCTAGCATCGTTTTGATTATAACTGGTACAGGCCAGTTGACGTTCAGTTTCAGGAGCTCAAACCTACAGAACTTTATGTCGGTAACACCGGGAGCTAGAGAAGCACGCTGCACTGTTGCGTGCTGCCATCATAGGTATGTCAGGTTTACTGTCATGACAACTCTGAGGGGGGAATTTTTTATAAGTCATTCCTTTAGATGTTATTTAAGCTTGAAATAATGAATAATTAGGGGCATTTTCTTTTGATTGACAGATCTCAGAAAAACTGTCAATACTAGCGCTGTTGGATAGCAGGTTGCTCCGCCTACTTATTCCAGGGAAACCACAGCCTCAGTCATGTTAACAGTCTAGGGCAGGGGTACTCATATACAAAATATAAAGGGTCACAGAAATGTTTCTGACCAGTCAAAGGTCTTTATATTATTGATTTTATTTAAATTCAGTTTATTTATATTGTGCCAATTCACAACGCATCTCTAGGCACTTTACAGGTCATTTGAATTTAATCATGCATTGTCTTAAATATTTTCTATGTAATCAACACACCTTAATAAAATTCACTTGAACAAAAATTGTCTGTTTCAATCAAAACAGCAACAAGAATACCATGTAATTTCCATTTAGTAATAAATTCAGATGAATACTGAAATAAAACTGAACACTTCTATTATTTATGCATCATGGATTTGTTCTTCCCCCAAATCCATGAATCTCTGAGGGAGAATTTTTTTTGGTTGAGTCATAGATGTAACTAAAATCCAGCTTCCAGCTTCATAGAATGACTTCATTGCATTTGTGGTGAGATGGTGATTTCCCCTCCACTCTGGTTGAGCAGGTATGGTGGATCACACAGCGCTGATTGCAGAGCGGAGTTGGCCGCTATGGTGAGGCAGATTGCCGCTGCTTCCGTGTGTTGCTCCTGCAGCTGTGGTGTGATGGTTTTCTCCTGGGGTCTCCTCAACTAAGATTGTAGTTATCTTTAACGTGTGTGTCACGGGTCTTAGGTCTTGCAGTCCTTTAGATTGATCATTTAATGGTTTCTTCGTAAATTTAGCACATGGGTCTGTGCTGAATGGAGGGAGAATAGATGCAAATTCTTCTGTTTGTCTCTAAGCTATCTATTTTCATTGGCCTCTTTTCTTTTAGCAGGAAATTTAGAACACAGCATTCCCCCCATCAGAATAACTGCCAAGTGAAAATCCATTAACGCGCAGATAAAAAGTGAAATATAAAACGTCTCTGCTCATGCAGCGGTAATGTGCGATTGACAGTATGTTGATGGCACAGAGAAAACTGTTCCTTTGCTCTGTTATGGAGCAGACACACGGGCGTCGTGGGGTTTTCAGTTATTTAACTCAAATGCATACAATACCACGCTGCTTCGGTATGAAAATGTGGATATAGATAAGAATAAGAATAATCCTTTAATAGTCCCACCAGGGGAAATTCGGCCGTAAACAGCAGCCAAAGAGACAACAAATATACAACATTTAAAAATATTTACAAAAAAATACAATTATACACAGAATATGTACATCAACACAGAATAAGAATATGTTCATCAGGTTGAAAACAATGTGTAAATCGTATATCGGTGTGGTTGTTTAATGCAAATGTAAGATACAGTGCAGGTGTAAAATATTTATATTTGTTGGGAGCAGTTTTGGTTGTACAGTCTGACAGCTGCAGGGAGGAAGGAGCTGTGGAAACGCCCCTTTGGTTCCGCCTATTGGGAGACACTGGTCTAGGACATTTTTTCCTGAACTGGTCTACGTTGGGGAACACAGAGTGCCAACAGTGTAGTTTAAATAATTACCAATAATTTTGATCAATATTTTTAAATGAATATGATTATTGATTAAGTTTGCTTTATTAATTAGATACAGGTGCACCAGCTTTAAGAGCAATTTAGATTCTACCAGACTTCTATTCTCATCTAAAGGATAAGTTTAAACAGACGCCTCTCTGTACAGCAGGGAAGGGGAGGTGTGTGGGTGTGGGTTTCTCACAAAAAGCGAGATGGCTAATATCTCACTCCAGGGGGCCCGAGAAAGAGATAGCCTGTAGGACAAGGGTCATAAAACTTATCTCTGAGCCATGTCGGAGGACAGCACAAGGGGAACAAAGGGTCCTTAAACAGCTAACCACACGGCATAGCCTGGCCCCACATGGAACGGCCGCAGCTTTAACCAGTAAGACAGAAAACAATGGAATTAGCCTTTCAGCTAACAGACCAGCTAACACAGATTGAACTGTGCTATGCTCTGCAGGCCATGCATCAGAACATGAGAAAGAAAGTAGAACAACGTAGAGAGAAAGAGAGAGAGAAGATTCCGCTCAGGATAAAATAGAAACCAAAAACTAGTATCAAGAGAGTGAGCAACAAAGCAGTTTACAACTCATGCATTTCATGATGCATTTAGCACATGTTACAGCACTTTAAACAAGGCACTTTTAACTGAATAAACCGGTTCTAACCTGTTAAGGCCTGTTTTACCCTAATTTCTATCCATCTACCCAGGCACATGTTAAAATAAATGTGTGGTTCGATTCCACTGTTGAAGTGAGGTTCAGTCCATGAAGGAGGGAGTAAAATAAGACCAAAGTAAAAAATTTGTGCGCACAAGAAAAAGAGTAGGTCAGTTCAACACTGTCACCCAAAGCTGGATACACAAACGGCTGTTAGACAGACAGCAGAGCTTCGAAGGTTTGCCAC
Source organism: Apricaphanius iberus (assembly GCA_028564705.1). Lineage (NCBI taxonomy): Eukaryota > Metazoa > Chordata > Actinopteri > Cyprinodontiformes > Aphaniidae > Apricaphanius > Apricaphanius iberus. Next base: position 158,172 of record JAPXFQ010001664.1, read on the forward strand.
CCAGCAGGTCAGAAAAAAAGAAACTTCACTGGTGAAATGGGATGTCCAGCTTAGTGTATCATCTATACAGAACGCTTTGCCCTGGGACTGCTCTAATCACATATCAGGGATATTCAACATGTCTGATAACAGCGTTTGTCCTTACAACGGTGTGTTGTAAGGACAAACAAGCATACAACCTTTTGAATGTGACTTGTAGCCAATGAGAAAGTTACTGGCAACAATACACCTTGGAATTGTCGACTGATATTTTGAAGTGTTGGATTGTTTGAATACAGTCCACAAACACAAATCTTTGTGTTGCAAGTAGAACCGATGCTCCTGCGATCTCCACTCCTTTATCCACTGGCTTCTCTGACGTTTTTTTCTACATTAAAACTAGTCCAAAAAGTAATGCCAATCCCTCTTCCTCAATAACCATGTTTATTTATCTTGCACGGTTTCCCATTAGAGCTGGGAATGTTTGTTAAATTTGTTTGTGTCACCACTGACGTGTGGCGGTTGTTGGGCCACAGCCATTATGACACGACCAAAGAAACACCTCCAGCTGTAAGGGTTTATAATCCCACGATGTATTCTTATTTCAACCAGAAAAGATTTAACTTCATGTGACATCGTCACCCCTGTTCAAGCATATGCGCCGTTTATGGTGCATTCACACCACAGGCTTTATCGGCGTCAGGCAAAGCTCACAAAGCATGTAGTTTGACGCTTCTATGTTGAAGCTTGCAAAGTCTGAGCAAAAAAGAGCGCATGGGCGGGGCTTCTGCTGTTGCCGGACATTCTGAACTATGGCGGATAGTATTGAGAGAGTGGCTTGGCTTTTTTTGCTAAATAAAGCTAGACAACGTCGACTTCGGCAACATCAGCGCCGTTTGTGGATACACCCTATTCTACGATATGCGTTCTGAGTTTGGGGAGTTTAACCATTTGCTCCAGGAGTTACGTATGGATGAGGTTCGCTTTCAGCGGTACTTCTGTCTGTCCCGCGCCTAATTTTACGACCTCCTGGGCCGCATCAGAGCTCAAATCTCCGACCAGGACACCATCTACATGTTCTATATTCCTCCAGAAGAGCGCCTGTCCATCTGTCTTCGGTAAGTGTTACTTATGATTTTTTAAATCTGCGTTATGTAGAGTTAAAATGTAGGTTTTTCCTGCTCCAGCTACATTCAAAATACGTGTAGTGACATCGCTACAATTATAAGCTCTGATTGGTTAACGCGCCCCTTCAGGGCCGTTAGCACCGTCAAAAGTTAACTAGCTGAACTTCTGCATTGCTGGCTTTATGAGCTTTGAAGCATGAAAAGCAGGAAAAGCTTGAAAAGTTGATGGAGCGAAGGGGCAGCAGAGACTGTGACGCTCCTCCAACGGCCTCCGCCATAGGCTTAACATGTAATCTTGACGTCGCTAACGCTGACAAAGCCTGCAGTCTGAATGCAGCATTACTCTTTTCCTCTTTGTTGGTTGGCAACCAGAAAGGAGAGGTCTGCGCTTTGAACAGCCCTGTTTGTTTTGATTGTCTATTTCACTTTTTGGTTTGGATTGGTTTTAAAATAGATGGTTTGAACACAGAAAAAACTGGTCTTATAAGTAATATTTCAAACTGCTTTCTTACTATGCAAAATACTAAAACTGATCCATAAAATAGAATCAATTGTCCGAAAGTTACTGATTTCTAATTCAGTAAATTATTCAAGCAAACACTACTTCCTCTTCACTTGTGCTTTGCATTGTGAATTGGTTGTTTGAACACAAACCAAACTGTGCTAATTATTCTAAAAGTTCTAATTCACCCTCTTTTTGATAAGTTTGCTGTGTTCTCTAGTTAGGATGTAAGAAAATATTGATACATAAGTATATTGTGATATTTTATCTCATAATATTATATCAATATTCAAAAGCAATGTTTCGATTTTCATAAAAAAATTATTTATTTGAATGGAAACATTAATGATGACATTAATTTTTGTAGTAAAATTATAACCATGACTGGTATTTGGTGGATGTTTTCATAGTCACAATATATAGTCTTAATCATAGTATCGCAATATATCGTATCATACTCCATATACATATGGTATACAAATGGTATCAGATCATATCGTATCGGATTCTTGCCAATACATATCCCTAGTCTGTAGTATGAAGGAATGCCTTGTAAACTGTTTTATGTGGAAAATAAATATTAACTTGCTCCTGTTTCTGAAAGCTGAAGTTTGTTGTATAAGTGTGTGGTGGTGACACGTCAGGATCTCACTAATTATTATTCAAGATATGCAAACATCTCACGTCTGATTGGATTAACAGCAATGCAAATCTTCTGCTGCCTTGAGACGAATAATTAACTCTTGATGTTTTGGGACTTAAATTAGTGCTAACTGATTAGCGGAAGTAGCTGTAGTGCAGACGCCGCTACTTCACAATAAGAGCATGTATTCCTATTGTGTAGATTGATGACTTGATAGTTTGTCTGCTGAGTGTTTACATTTTGGAAAACGGTAAATTGTGACATTTTATTAATAAATCAATATTACATTTGATTTATTTGATATTTAACACAGCTGCTGATTTCCAAATGTTAAGTTTATTCATATTTTTTGGTTATTTCTCCATTACCTTGCATTTGTTCTTATTTTTCATATGACATCACATACATCATCTCTCTCCTCACATTTATATCACCCAAATCTGTATCAGCAGCTGTGTGGAAATAATAAAGAACAAAATAAATTTAACAGCTTTTTCTCCACAACATTTTCTCATACTCTGAATGGCTTTAAGTGGAGCTCTGGCAGGTTCTCCCAGTCTGAACCAGTATCTCTACAGACAGCTCAGTGTTTCCTCCTCTACAGTAGCAGTCTGTTCTAGAGAAACTGTTGAAGCCTCTGACTGAAATTATTGTCATTGTAGGATAGTCCTATTAAGAAGATGCTTTGGGTTGTCCAATACAGTATGATTAAGAAACAATCATCTTTACATACAAAAAAATTTAGCCAGTTAGTTTGCCTTAGCAACTGGTTAAAAGATCAATATGTCAATGTACGAATGAATGTAGTCATTGTGTGAATATAATTGTGGAGTTAAAAACAAAATTCTACTAAGCTCTATTTATAAAAAAGAGCTATGGCAGTTGGATTTGTCCTTTTACTCTAAAATTTTCAGTTTTTTAGTCATATTTAGGAATGTTAATTAGTCGGGATTAATTCACAGCTACCCCTTAATTAATCAGGTTAAAAAAAAATATCGTTTGACAATCCTAATAAATAGCCATCATCATATCCCCCCTGGAGAAAATTCCACTGGTGGTGGCAGCATCATGCTGTGGGGATGTTTTTCAGCGACAGGAACTGGAAGACTAGTCAGGATAGGGAAAAAGATGAATGCAGCAATGTACATAGACATCCTGGATGAAAACCTGCTCCAAAGTGCTCTTGACCTCAGACTGGGGCGACAGTTCACCTTTCAGCAGGACAATGACCCTATAAGCACACAGCCAGAATATCCAAGGAGTGGCTACAGAACAACTGATGAATGTCCTTGACTGGCCCAGCCAGAACCCAGACCTAAACCCTTTTGAACATCTCTGGAGAGATCTAAAAATGGCTGTGCACCAACGCTTTCCATCCAACCTGATCGAGAGGTAGGACAGAGAGGAATGGGCAAAACTACCCAAAGATAGGTGTACCAAGCTTGTGGCATCATATTCAAAACGACTTCAGGCTGTAATTGCTGCCAAAAGTGCATCAACAAAGTACTGAGCAAAGGCTGTGAATACTTATATACATTTGATTTCTCTGGGGTTTTTTTGTTAAATACATTTGCAACAATTTAAACTTTTCTTTTTACATTGTCATTATGGGTTGTTGTGTACGGAAGCGTAGAGCTGCCACCTTGGCAAAAGAAAAAACAGAGCTGTAACACGTTATTTCATGATAACTTTATTGTTTGAACAATATAATATCACGTTATTATGTGAAAACTTTATTGTAGTTTATATCAATGGAGCCTTCCATGTCCCTCCAGGTGATCAGCGAGAAATGTAGCCACTTCCATCGGATCAGACTCATTCTTCCTCCTGTACTGCCCCATGCATTTTAGGTTCCTTCTCAGTGTCCGCATACTTATCACAATACTGTCCAAGCTGCTCAGTAACTGCAAAATCTCCCCATGCCTCAATCCAAGCATAAAATAGAACTTAATTCATTCCAGTAAACGAGACATTTTTGCACGCGCTGATCTGCACCGTAATTTTTTCCAAGGTCAAATTTCTATTCACTGTTTTTTGTAATTATATTTTTGTTTCCAAGCATATGATTTTGTATTTTTTGTATTTGAATTAACACATTTGTATTTGTTTTCTGATCCATTAATTAATTTACTTTCAAACCACAGTTTTTGTCTCTTGCCTTTCATTCACTACAAGCCCCAAACTTGTTCTTTTGATGTCACGTTTGTGCTTTTAAATGGGCACAAAAACAAGCAGCAGGTGATTTACTAACCACGTTCAGGTAAGACTGTGCATGACTCGGAGACCTATAAAAACTCAACCATGCATTTATTTCTAGCCGCCTTGATTACTGTAACAGTGCCTTTACAGGTCTGCCTAAAAAATCAGACAGCTGCAGCTGATCCAGAACGCTGCTGCTCATGTTCTCGCTAAAACCAGGAAAGTAGAACACATCACCCCAGTTCTAAAGTCATTAAACTGGCTCCCTGGAGCTCAGAGTATAGACTTCAAAGTGCTTTTATTAGTTTATAAATCATTGAATGGGTTAGCACCAGAGTACATTACAGATCTGCGATCGCCGTACAAACCATCCAGATCAATCAGGTCCTCCATCTCTAGTTTACTGATCGTCCCTAAAACCAGAACCAAACACGGAGAAGCAGCTTTCAGTTTCTATGCTCCCCAAAGTTTGAACTAACTGACGGATGAATGCAAAGCTGCAGAGACACTGAACTCTTTCCAATCTAAAATTAAACCTTACCTATTTAGACTTGCTTATGAGTAACTGATACTATTATTGCTTTTATTCAATCACTAAATGTTTTCTTGTGTTTTGTCCGTTTTTAATTTTCATCCTAAATTGTTGTTTTAATCAAATGTTCTATTGTTTCTGTGGGTTTTTTGTCATACACTTGTCATATATTTGGGTTTTTTGCCAAATCATGTAAAGCACCTTGAATTGCCTTGTGTTGAAATTGTGCTATACAAAAATAATTGCCTAGTCTTGCTTAGCACTTTTGCCCTTGATGAATACGCAATATCAGTGTGTCTGTCAGAAAATGCCTAAATATTGGGAGGAGAACATCCAAATAAGTAGCCATTCCAGCTGTAATATGATTTATCAAACATCAAACTTTCTGTGCTGGCGGTTTTAGCGCCTTTTTTTACCGATTCTGAAAGGCATGTCTTAACTTTGTGCCGCCACATTCAACATAAGTTTATTACTGACAAAAAAATATTATTTACATACATTGTTTTTGAATAGCATTTAACACTAATGGCCATAAACCTGACAATTATGTCAGTTTCCTCCTTTTTCCCTCAAAATGCATCATAACTCACTGCATGCTCAACCCATTTGCAAATGCTGTTTATTTTGATTTCTATTAGTTTCCACCGGAGTGGTGGTTAATAATCTTCCTGGACTGCATTTTATAGAATATATAATAATCTGTCACGGTGTAATTTCCTCCCTGTCTCCCTGTGTTTACCTGTTAATTACATTTACCTGTTTCTTGTCATCCCTAATTAGCTTCCTATTGTTCTCCTAGCCTTTTTAAACCTTAGCCTACCCCGTCTGTTGCTGGTTCCCTCCATTTGTGGTCATGTCAGCGTCTTAACCTCCAGCATTGGATCTCTTTAACAAAATGGGTAACAATAACTCTCCGCATCCGAGTCCGTTCCTAAAAATCTGACATAATCATGTATAATACTCAGATGACAGTTACATATATAAAATTTAAAAAACAAAATTCATACATTTTAGAATACATACAAAAGCCAGATGTTATTAACTTATAAATTTCCACCCTTTAATAAAATACCTAAAACATAGATCGTAGATCCAAAGTTAAACGGTTTTTTTTAAGAATAAATGCTATTTAGTGCTAATAGCAAATAATCCTACCACCACCTACAACAAGGTGGCCGCCGCCTAATGTCACTCATTTGCCTTCACAGGCCTGATGAGAGGGGTCTTCCGTCAGGCCACACAAGGACACAATGTCCCATAGTACCTACATTGTACAGAGTGAATCGATTGAAAGGGAATGGAAAGTTTTAAGCATCATCTTAAAAGTAGATTGGGTATCTGCCTCATTGTCTCAAACTGGGGGTTAGTTCCACAAGAGAGCAGCTTAAGGATGTGCAACATTCCACTTTTAGAAACTTTTACAATCACCCATAAAACTGCAGTCTTAGAGTCAGATGCTCTGTTAGAAACCATTGATACATACATACATGTAAAAGGATATATCCATATGCTCTCATGATTACACCACTTTTTGGCCCTAGCATCAGAATGCTTAAATTGAGACTCAGACCATGCAGAAGTTTCCAATCTGTTACTTTCAAATTGCCCCTGTAGGAAAAGTTTGTAGTCCTTACCTGATAGGATCTTCTGTTTCTGCTTAAAAGCTTAATGTGTTGTGCATCTGGGCAGGGTATTCTGCATAGCTTGGTTGTAATGAGTGGTTATTTGAGTTGCTGTTGCCTTTCTGTCATCTCAACTAAGTCTGCCCATCCTCCTCTGAACCTCAGCAAGGTATTTTCATCCATACAACTGCTGCTCTCTGGATGTTTTCTCTGCAAACCTGAGCAATGGTGTGTGTGAAAAATTTTGTATATCAGCCCTTCTGAGGTTCGCAAACCTGCCCATACTCAGACCCTCTGCAACAATACCCATGACACATTTAAAGTTTCATAAACCCCCTTTCTCCCCCACACAGATATTTGATTTTAACTTTAGTAAGCCATCTTCACCATCATTCGATGTCTAACTACACGGAGTTGCTATCATGTGCCACACCTATTCACTTTTCTGTTCACAAGAAAATGAAAATGTGTGCTTAAAATAGCGGCTAGTGATCATCTACGCAACAACTTAACCAACATTACAGTAAAACCAGTGTTGTGCATAATTTACATACATACACCCATACATACATACATACACACATATATACATACATACATACATACATACATACATACATACATACATACATACACACATATATACATACATACATACATACATACATACATACACACATATATACATACATACACACCTACATACACACATACTTACACACATACATACATACATACACTACCGTTCAAAAGTTTGGGGTCACCCAAACAATTTTGTGTTTTCCATGAAAAGTCACTCTTATTCACCACCATACGTTGTGAAATGAATAAAAAATAGAGTCAAGACATTGACAAGGTCAGAAATAATGATTTTTATTTGAAACAAGATTGTTTTTACATCAAACTTTGCTTTCATCAAAGAATCCTCCATTTGCAGCAATTACAGCATTGCAGACCTTTGGCATTCTAGCTGTTAATTTGTTGAGGTAATCTGGAGAAATTGCACCCCACGCTTCTAGAAGCAGCTCCCACAATTTGGATTGGTTGGATGGGCACTTCTTGCGTACCATACGGTCAAGCTGCTCCCACAACAGCTCAACGGGGTTCAAATCTGGTGACTGCGCTGGCCACTCCATTACCGATAGAATACCAGCTGCCTGCTTCTTCTCTAAATAGTTCTTGCACAATTTCGAGGTGTGTTTTGGGTCATTGTCCTGTTGTAGGATGAAATTGGCTCCAATCAAGCGCTGTCCACTGGGTATGGCATGGCGTTGCAAAATGGAGTGATAGCCTTCCTTATTCAGAATCCCTTTTACCCTGTACAAATCTCCCACCTTACCAGCACCAAAGCAACCCCAGACCATCACATTACCTCCACCATGCTTAACAGATGGCGTCAGGCATTCTTCCAGCATCTTTTCAGTTGTTCTGCGTCTCACAAACGTTCTTCTTTGTGATCCAAACACCTCAAACTTGGATTCATCCGTCCACAGCACTTTTTTCCAGTCTTCCTCTGTCCAATGTCTGTGTTCTTTTGCCCATCTTAATCTTTTTCTTTTATTGGCCAGTCTCAGATATGGCTTTTTCTTTGCCACTCTGCCCTGAAGCCCAGAATCCCGCAGCCGCCTCTTCACTGTAGATGTTGACACTGGTGTTTTGCGGGTACTATTTAATGAAGATGCCAGTTGGGGACCTGTGAGGCGTCTGTTTCTCAAACTAGAGACTCTAATGTACTTATCTTCTTGCTCAGTTGTGCAACGCGGCCTCCCACTTCTTTTTCTACTCTGGTTAGAGCCTGTTTGTGCTGTCCTCTGAAGGGAGTAGTACACACCGTTGTAGGAAATCTTCAATTTCTTAGCAATTTCTCGCATGGAATAGCCTTCATTTCTAAGAACAAGAATAGACTGTCGAGTTTCAGATGAAAGTTCTCTTTTTCTGGCCATTTTGAGCGTTTAATTGACCCCACAAATGTGATGCTCCAGAAACTCAATCTGCTCAAAGGAAGGTCAGTTTTGTAGCTTCTGTACCGAGCTAAACTGTTTTCAGATGTGTGAACATGATTGCACAAGGGTTTTCTAATCATCAATTAGCCTTCTGAGCCAATGAGCAAACACATTGTACCATTAGAACACTGGAGTGATAGTTGCTGGAAATGGGCCTCTATACACCTATGTAGATATTGCACCAAAAACCAGACATTTGCAGCTAGAATAGTCATTTACCACATTAGCTATGTATAGCGTGTGTTTCTTTAAAGTTAAGACTAGTTTAAAGTTATCTTCATTGAAAAGTACAGTGCTTTTCCTTCAAAAATAAGGACATTTCAATGTGACCCCAAACTTTTGAACGGTAGTGTACATACTGTACATACATACATACACACATACATACTGTACATACATACATACACACATACACACATACATACATACATACATACTGTACATACATAAATACTCACATACATACATACATATATACATACTGTACATACATACATACATACGTACATACATACATACATACATACTGTACATACATATATACATACATACATAGATACATATATACATACATACATACTGTATGTATGTATACTGTATGTATGTACGTACACACATACATACATACATACTTACACATATATATATATATATATACAGTATACATACATACATACATACATACTGTGCGTACATACATACATACATACACACATACATACATACTGTACATACATACATACACACATACATACATAAATACTTACACATTTATATATACATAGATACATACTGTACATACATACATACACACATACATACATACACACATACATACTTACACATATATATATACATAGATACATACTGTACATACATACATATACACATACATACATACTGTATGTACATACATACATACATACACACATACATACATACATACATACATACTTACACATATATATACATACATACATACTGTACATACACACATACATACATACTGTACATACATACATACACACATACATACATACATACATACATACTTACACACACACACACATATATATATATATATATAGATATATATATATATATATAGATATACATACATACATACATACATACATACTGTACATACATACATACTGTACACACATACATACATACTGTACATACATACATACACACACACATACATACATACATACTTACACGCATATATACATACATACAAACATACATACATACATAGATACTACATAAATACACACATTCATACGTACATATATACATACTTACACACATATATACATACATACATACATACTGTATGTATGTATGTATGTATGTACGTACACACATGAATACATACATACATACATACATACTGTACATACATACAAACACACATACATACATACTGTACATACATACAAACACACATACATACATACATACTGTACATACATATATACACACATACATACATACATACATACTTACACACATGCATACATACGTACACACATATATATATATACATACACACATACATACATACATACATACATACATACTGTACATACATACATACACACATATATACATACATACATACTTACACACATACATACATACACACATACATACATACTGTACATACGTACGTACACACACACACACATACATACATACTGTATGTACGTACATAGATACATACTTACATATATACATACACACATACATACATACATGCATACATACTTACACACATACAGACATGCATACATACATACATACATACATACATACATATGTACGTACACACACACATACATACATACATACATACATACATACATACTTACATACATACATATGTACGTACACACACACATACATACATACATACATACATACATACATACATACATACATACTGTACAATGACTGCATGACTGTGGCTCAGTGGTAGAGTAGAGTTGGCTTGCAATCGGAGGGTCATAGGTTTGATTTCAGCTTTCTCCAGTCACATGTCGATGTGCCCCTGGGCAAGGCACTTAACCCAAAAAACATCGTCCTACCGAGCCATGTTGGTTGTCGGTGTATGAATGTGAGTGTGATTGGGTGAATGTGGCTTCAATGTAAAACGCTTTGAGTGGTAAATATAACTAGAAAAGCGCTATATAAGTTCAGTCCATTTACCATACATACATACATACATACATCTTTTTTGCAGATTGTGCTCTTGAAGGCTCCTGTATTATTATGCTTATAGTAACTAATAGAAGGACAGAGAACTCTGGACATTTGTATTTGGAGGATTATTTCATTTATTTTAGCTCTAAGAATGTGTAGTAACCCTGTTCCTAATGAAACAGTCAGTACGTTTACATGCACATTTAAATCAAATTTTGGCAATACTCTGACTAACAGCTCAACCAGAAAGGGAGCCTTTATCCCACTTTACATGTCACCCAGAAAATCAAATTATTGAATGAAGTGTGTTCAACTCTGCAACACTAGGTGGCGACATTCTTCCAGTTGGACTAGAGACTCAAACAGATAGTAATCAAATTCTGTCAGCTGTGAAGCAGAACAATTAAAGGCAGGATGTCCACACTGCAGCACAGAACTTTTCGTAAGTATTGTACTGTTTGATTGTGTTACACCTGTTGTTGCAGTGTTGTTGTGTACCCATGTTGTTATTCCTGCTTCAGTAGTGAAAAAAAGCTCGACTGAGGTGGGGTTGGAATCACATGCAGAGAAATTGTTTTTTCTCATGGCATTATCTGGGTGGGTTAGTCCGATTATGAGAATTACAGTTTGGTTCGACTTCAACTGGACTAAGGTGTAAATATGCATTTCAAAAGTCTGACTTTAATTAGACTAAGGCATAAATTCAGCTTTCTCTTACTGCATGTAAACGCACTGAGTGACAGAGGTGAAAAAAATTTGACAGCCACAGATCTTTGAGGAACTGTCTCTTTGCAGCATGGTTTGTGACACAGGTCTCTGGCTGAAAATCTCTGTGCAGGATTCTCCTCTGAAGGCAGTGCAGATGCTTTGGGTGAATTTGATCATGGACACATTCGCCTCTCTTGCTTTGGCCACCGAGCCACCAACTGAAGCCCTGTTGCTACGAAAACCCTACGGTCGAAACAACCCCCTCATCTCCCTGACCATGATGAAGAATATCCTGGGCCACGGAGTGTACCAACTGGTCATCATCTTCACGCTGCTGTTTATAGGTACAGAAATATATATGCTGTCTTTGTGAACACATTCAACCAAACAATGCACTTTTACTGAGTTCCTAATCTCTTCTGACTATTTTAGCACTTAAATCTAAAACTTCTTGCAGAAAGTCGTCTTGTAAGGACTGAAAATGACAACAAATTACTCTTTCAAACAATTTCCCCACTGCCTGAGTCTCAAACCAAAGTTTGTTCACAAACTTGAAATACTAACAAGTTTAAATATAGTCTCTTATTTGTTTGTGCAACTGAAGATGTCAGATTACTTTTGTCAAAGAAAGCAAGAGAGAATAATTCTGCCCTAGCAGAGACACACACAAAAACACAGTCAGCCTAGCAGTTGTCTGACTCACCGGATGTCTGCTGTTTGTAATTGTCCTGGTCATACTCGTTGGAGAATGCTCAAATGAACAGCTACAGGCAACATGACTGTTTTTATTAGAGTTCTCTTCAAGTAAATAAAAAGGGATTTTGGTTGCTGTATATGTAACTTTAAGGATGAGAGAAGTCAAAGGACAGTGGGAAAATCAGAGCAATAAAGAGCTATGTTCTTTATTAGTGTAGCAAAATGCAGGGAAGCCATTCTTTGGGGTTATTTGGAAAGGAGACAGAATTTCTTTGGCAAGTGGACTCCAAAAATAGCTATCCAGGCTTTCTAAAACCTTAGAATTCACCTTCTTTAGAAAAAAATGACATAGTAGTCTAGTATGTCTACCATAAACAAGTTGAGCCATTAGCAGAGTCAATTTCCCAACATTTTGTGTAAACTTTTTTTTTTTACAGCAGATCAGACTGAACACAAGACCTGAATAATACAAGATTGTTCAGTTGACCTTCTACCGTATGTCATGTTTGCAACTAACAGCTGTTATCTAAAATCTTATTTCTGCTAAACTGTGTTTTGGAGTTTTAAATACATTTTGCTAAAAGAGTGGAAAGAAATAGTTTTTTTGTGGCAGATTGCTGGTAAAATAGTGCCTAAAGATAGTTTAAAATTTTTTTTTTTTTTGGCTTTCTTGCCTGTTTTGTTCATTTGTTGATCTTAGGACAAATTTTATACAAAAAAAAAGATATCTTAACTGAGCAAAACTTAGCTAAAAGTGCTCAAGGTTTGGCCTTAAACAGATGGAAAATTAGTCAAAAACCAGAGAAAGAAAAATGGTTAAGGTAAACTTGAAAAGATAAAAAAATCGGAAACCATGGAGTTGAGCTTAGGGGTTGACCAAAATTTTGCAAGAGAAGTGTTTACCAGCAACAGCACTGTAGAGATTGGTCTTTCTATATTCTGCATGCCTAGTTGTTATATTATTGAGAGACAAAATACAAAAGGCTAAACATATTTTTTTTTTTAAGCTCAGCATAATGTCTGTTCTCGTATGACGTCTCTATTATCTGCTGTTTACCCACCAGGCGAGCGCATATTTAACATCGACAGTGGTCGCAACGCACCGCTCCACTCCCCTCCCTCTGAGCACTACACAATCATCTTCAACACCTTCGTCCTCATGCAGCTTTTCAACGAGATCAACGCTCGCAAGATCCATGGAGAGAGAAATGTCTTCGATGGCATATTTGCCAATCCCATCTTCTGCTCCATTGTTTTGGGGACCTTTGCAGTGCAGGTCAGGTTATCATCTTATACACATTCAGTTGTTCGACAAAAATATTGTAATGTTTTGTTTTTATTTGAAATGTACGGTTTTTTATATTTTTTAACTTGCCAATTCTCAACACAGGTTGTCTCAAGGCCCTTTACAGAAAAAGTCAATGCAATCCAATCATACAGACAGCTTAAAATTTAATTACATACTGTATGTTCTAAGTTGACTGAATGCAGTGAAGTTCAATTTATATAGTGGCAACTCAAAACAGATGTCATCTCAAGGGATTTTACGTTCAGTACCATACACTCCTCCTGGACGAGCATGTAGCGACAGTGGAGAATCGAATGTTTGAATTATGCTGAGGGATTGTTGAATGTATTGACAGCAGAAAGCAATACTCCCCTTTAAGGAAAAGAAAGCTCTAGCACAGGGTTGTCGATCTCATTTCCATTTTGGGCCACATCAAGATCATGAATGTCCTTAAAGGGCCGGTTGTGGCAGAAATTATTGATCAAACCATCTTTAGCAAATTGTTGAAATGTAATTAAATATTTGTCTCCACATTCGACAAATGCTTCCTATGTTAGAAAATGCTGAGCTTATTTTCACAGTGATATGATTTTGAATTATTTCAATAAACACTGATTGATTTGACTAATAAAATACTATTTAGGTGCACATAAATATAACTTAGAGGTTCTATTTATGTGATCCTCTACAGCTTAGGATAAATGGCTATGTCAGGCAGGATTTGGTCTGTGGGCTTTAGTTTGACACATTTGCTTTAGCAGAACATGGCTCAGAGTAAGAACCACATAAGCACTGATCAAGGAGTACTTCTATATTAAAGAAAACTAAACTTAATGGCAGTAGTAGCACCTTTGCTGACTTCATCTAGGAAAGAAACACAACCAAGCAGTTAACCTCTGAGCCAGTTTTCATGTCTATAGGCTGATAAAAAGCACATACAGTCAGTGGCAGGAGAACCTCAGCTAGTAGCCATGTCTTAGAGAGAGACAGGGTTAAACACTAAAGGACAGCAAAGTGTATCATCTACAGGAGAACAATGAATTGTTGGATCCAGTAGCTAATTATTCTTTGTTGTCCTCTGTTAATGATGAAAACGGCGCTGTTCTAGTTTGGAAAAGGGTCTTGTTATACAACAGTAGGCTTTTTCTCAAGGTTAAATAGAACTCTTCTAGTGTAGCGTGGCATTTTCTATCAGATTTCCTAGTCTTATGCTTTAAGGTATGTAGCAGGGAATTAAACCTATTTTTTAAAGGGCTACATTTTCTAATGCAAAAAACAGTGACAAAGTAACACTATGAAAAAGAAAAACTACTTGTTTAAAGTTATGTTTAATGAAATGTATAACAATATAATATTTTAGCAATGATATTAATTGCTGCCCTTTCTTTTTTGTGATACCAAGGAAATAAGAAATGGAACATATTATTTAAATGTTGTTGCAGCATAGTCTAGTCATAAAAATCTACTTAGTGAGTTTTGTCTAATGGATTTAGTACTCGGATTATTTAAAAAGGTGAGACAATACAAGGTTAAACATGACCTGGTGGCCTAAATTGTTTTAAGGGTTAAAACCTAATATGTCAAGAGTCCAGAGTATGAAGACAAAAAGGGGTAGGTCTACGGATGTTTTGAACAAAGCCAATTAAATCTAAAATAGCATTAAAAAACTACATTTAAATTATTAATCTCCCTATTTAGAGGTGTGAATCTTCAGAAGACCACGATTCGATTCAGTAACAATAATGTCAACGATTCAGTGCAATTCAATATCCCGATGCATCTCAGTGCATAACAGTTATTTCATTTGGATTTCTATTCATAAATAAATAGAAGGTGTCAGACATTATCCTTTTATTTATTGGCGACAACATGGCACCACAAAAAAGCTCTCTGATAACAACACAGTCTTTGGGACAATGCAAAAGTACAAAACATTTTAAACATTATTTTGCATTTGAGGGGATGGAAGAGCATAAAGAAACTTTGCTCATTCAAAAGTCAGTGACTTCTTAGGCTATGGTTAAAACATGCTTTGCAAACACTAACAAAATCTTTAATACTGGAAAATGATCATGATTAGCTAACATTTGGAAGATTGAAGGTTTTTGTGTAAATCACCAGTTGATCTACCTGCTCTCTGTTGATTATTGTGTTAGATAAGGATAGAATCTATGTCTTGATTGTAGAACAGAATATGAATAAACGACCGATTATGGTTTGCTTCTGCAGCGATGCAGAATCATTTATGGCCGCATCATGGTGCATTGATTAGAGCCAGGTGGACATAAAAAAAAAACAAAGACAGGTGGTTGTAGTGCTTTGCAGTTTGCATGAGGAAAACTAAGGTTCAAGTATTCAAAAGAATTAGAGTTGTTGATTGCCTTGGAATTAATTATTAAATTGAATTGAAAGATAGTTGCTATATCTCCTGCACTTTCAGTACTTTGAGAAATGTAAATAAGTAGGAGTTAGATTATTTATATTAATATTGTCTGCTTGCTGCAGCCAGGTTTCTTTGGAAAAAAAAGAATTCAATCCAATTAAAACAAATCGTTGGGGGAGAGATCTGATGTTCAATAAACCGCATTTAATTGATATTAGAGGGCATATTGCATAGTTCTTAATTAGGTGTTTTTACCCCAGAGAGGTTTACTTCACTAAAGTCATGTTTGTTAACAATCACAATAACAGCAGAAAAAATATATCTGGAGAGTAGTAGAAGAGAAAAGTAGAAGAGAGAAGAAAAGTGGTCAGTCTGTCCTCCAACAGTCTAAATCTATAGCAGCATAACTACAAAAATAGCTCAGGATAACCTAATCCACTAACTTTAAACTTAATCAAAAAGGAAGGTTTTAAGCCTAGTCTTAAAAACAGACAGAGTATCTGCCTCATGGACTAAAACTGGGAGCTGGTTCCACAGGAGAGGAGCCTGATAACTAAAAGATCTGCCTCCTATTCTACTTTTAGAAATCCTAGGAACTACCAGTAGACCTGCATTCTGAGAACAAAGTGCTCTGTTAGGGACCACCTGGATCTGCAGAAAGAGGATAACATGACAGGCAATCCAAAATACAGTTCTCAGAATCTGGCCTGCAGACCAAAACATAGTTATAACTAGGGTTGGGCATCATTTGCATTTTAACGATTCCAATTCTGATTCCAATTCTCACTATCAATTCCTGTTCTACAAAGTTCTCAATTCCGATTGTTTGAGGTACAAGGGAGAGAGAAAAAAACTTTTGAAAAAGCCTTTACACAGGCCATGTTTATTTGTTCTGTCAATATGTCAATAAAGTTAAACCTGAACTGTTACTGTAACTTAGGTCAGGGATGGATAAAGTAGCTACCAGCTAAGTTTTTTAGCTTAAAGTTCTTATTTACTTAACATTACCTAAATGTGGGAGACTCGCCTTTTGTTTCAACCACATAGACAGTCATTGATATCCATGTTATATTCACATAGCTATTTGTTTGAAATGTAGGCAGGTAAAGGAATAAAATTATTTTGCCCTTTTTATTTAGCGATCTTTTAGCACCATTGCAGTTTAATCTGCTCCTCCCTAGCTTTTTATGGTCTTTTGAACTGGTTCATGCCTTTATCCCTGTAATTGACCGAGCAGTAAAGAACAGTCAGGCACAGATTAAAGCTTACAAGATTGATTTTTTTTTTTATGTAACTGGAAAAATAAAGTAGGACAAATTTGAGAAAATTGGGTTCTTGGGCCTATAACAGGGGTCAAAAGGATATAACTATAACCAAAGAGCTCCTAGCAAAACAACACCAACTCAAACAAATTGACTTGATTAACTGAGACAAAGGGTAAACAAAGGGTAGAACTAAAATAGCAAATCCCCTAAGTGTTTTATTTGAAAGAACTTAATTTTTTGTTATGACAAAAAATAGTTTCTTTTTAAACAAAGATGAGACTGAGTCCTTTAGGTCTTTGTCCCACAATATTTGACCAATATGCAGTGGCTACTGGTGGGATTTTCTCCAGGAGGGGCTATGATGATGGCTAGATATTAGGGTTGTCAAACAATATATATATTTTTAACCTAATTAATTACAGGGAAGCTGTGAATTAATCCTGACTAATTTACATTCCTAAATATGACCCAACAAACTAAAATGTTTAGTATAAAGGGACAAATCCAATTGCCACAGATCTTTTTTCAGGAAATAAAGGAGAGATTAAATGAATTTTGTTTTTAACTCCACAATCACATACACACATGACCCTTTTATTTTCTGCATGTAAAGCTGACTGTTTCTTATTAATGTTGGAAAACCCTGGTCATCCTCTTAATAGGAATATCCTATGATTTCAGTCAGAGGCTTCAACAGTTTCTCTAGAACAGACTGCTACTGTAGAGGAGGAAGCAATGAGCTGTCTATAGAGGTTCTGGTTCAGACTGGGATCACTGTTCACACTGGGAGAACCTGCCAGAGCTCCACTTAAAGCCATTCAGATTATGAGAAGATATGGTGGAGAAAAGGCTGTTATATTTCTATTTTTCCAAACAGCTGCATATACAGCTTTGGGTGATATAAATGTGAGGAGAGAGATGATGTGTGTGATCTCATATGAAAAATAAGAACAAATGCAAGGTAAGGTAGAAATATCCAAAATATATGAATAAATGTAATATTTGGATATCAGCAGATGTGTTATATATCAAATATTTCAAATGTAAAATAGACTTAGTAATCAAATGTCACAATTTACCTTTTTCCAAAATAAAAACACAGATTAACAATCAAATTCATCAATCTAAACAATAGGAATACACGCTCTTATTGTGAAGTAGCGGTGTCTACACCGCTACTTCCGCTATGATTAGCACTAATTTGAGTCTGAAAACATCACTTTAACTGAATAATGCGCATTTTTAATGCAGCGATACTTTTCTATGAAATGTACTCAAACTATACAGTGACCCATTCATAATTTAATATAAATATGCGCTTTTTACTCTCGTTTAACTGCTGAATGATCTGATATTTGAATGATCAGATCGGCGCTATTTTACATTAAGCTTCTCCTGCTGTGTTTTTCTCTCAAACGGTATTGTTTTTAGGGATATAACTGAATTATCCTATTTCTCTTTCTGCATTTTGCAGTATACACCTAGGAATCTGGGGGAGAGTTTTCTGGTAGCTTCCTTAAGGGGAAAGTCTTTGAAGGAGAGCCATATGAGTCAGCCTCGACCAGAATGGTCTGGTTTTGTTTCCATTGCCATCTCAGGAACGCAGCAGTGCGAGAGGACATGGACACGCTAAGCGTAGCAAAACAATCTGTCAAAAAAACAGTCCTCACTCACAGTTTCCCCAAGTTATAATACTGGAGCAGTCGATCTAGCCCACTCTCTCTCTTGTTGCTCGTCGGCCTTTTACCATAAATGCGCTGGAGAGCCACTCTAATCTAGGTCCAGACTCTTTTACAAGTGTTGATGTGAGACCAGCCAAAAGTAATAGCAGAGTCTGAGAATAAATTAGAAAGGAGTGATGGTTGATAACCCAAGGAGGCTTCAAAGGACTAAGTACTTGAAGCTGCTGAAATATGACTATTGTGTGCGTTCTCCACCCAGGGAAGGCGGAGGTTCCAGGATGTAGGATTAGAGGTATACACACAATGGAGGGCATCTTCAAGATCTTGGTTTAATCTGTCACATTTGGCTGATTGTTTGGGGATGGAAACGATATGAGGGGCAAGGTTACGCCCAGGGAGAGCAACAGAAATCCTTCCAGACTCAGGAAATTAAGTGGGGCCCTTGATAGAAAAAAACCTGTGTGGGGATGCCATGGAGCCTTAAAACACGTAATATGGTAAAATTCCATAGAGATGGAGATAAGGATAAGGATGATTCACTCTCAGTTGGAGTTTTAACATATTTATTTTGACAGTACAGGGAGCACTGTTGGGCCACTCTCTCTGGCTAACATAGTGTTTCTGCCTGCCTGTTCGTTATATCAGAGCCACGGTAGCCACAACAGTATACAGAGGAGTCCCTCTGCCACACCAGTGTAGGTAAAAGGTTCATGATTCTCCAGCATTATGCCATATTCTTTGGCTGTCTTTACTGTTAATTACTAATCACTAAATAGAACTAATCTTGAAATAACTTTCCCACTACACATGCCAGAATAGTAGTTTGACCATTTCAGTGGCAGAAGGGAATTTAGAGAGTGCCATAAAGTCAAGAAAGCCTTAGAAGAACATGCCATGCCAACATGCCATGTGACAAGCTAGGGCTAGCTGTGAGATTGCTTTATGTCTAATATCTAATAAATCTAATATTTTAATTTTTAACAAACACTAATTTTGAAAATATGAGAATCCCTAATTAGATATTCCAGACTAACCCATTAAAGTACAGTTCAGTGTGTGAAAAACTATTGAATAAGACAGTAAATTAATGTACACTGATTAAACTTAGTTTAGGGAGTCTTCCTTAAAACACGTTTCTGTTACATTTCCCATTGTCCCTTGGGAAAAGTGACTTGTTTAGCTCACAGAGCCGGTGATTCTTTCCTAGTTTAATTTCCATTGCTACTTCCAGTTAGCTAAAATGTCGTGATGAAGCAACATCATTAGCAGCTTCTAAATCTTTCAACATCTACAGGCTGGTAGTCCTTAATATTAGCCCTTCAATGAATCACTTAAAGTTTTGGGTATATTAAAGTGGCCATATTGTTATGGTTACACTCTGTAGGGTTTTGCAGTCAGTATGTGAATGCTACTGATCTGATGCAACAAGGGAAACCAGCACATTGTCCCAACACTGAGTGAACCCCAATAAGGCACAACAACCACCTAGAAGTAACTCTTGTTTATGTCAGATAACTAACCTGAGCCATCTGCATTTGGATAGAAGCATTTTCTGTTTCATAATGATTACTGTAATGACTCCTCTGTACAATGGTGCTGATTTACCACTTAGTGCTATGTTAACATGGGTCACAGTAGTGACATTCTCCTTCCTTGTGTTTGTGCTGCAGATTGTGATTGTGCAGTGGGGAGGGAAGCCCTTCAGCTGTGCCCCTCTCAACATCGAGCAGTGGCTCTGGTGTCTGTTTGTGGGGGTTGGAGAGCTTCTCTGGGGGCAGGTAAGACATTTTTCAGTCTACTGTGTCATACCAAAGTCACCAGTGGTTAGCCTAGACTTCCTTGAGATGACAAGGGGAATATTCACCAAGCTTCTTTCCCATCAGACATCTCCTAACTCAGAGTCAAGTAGTCTTAGATCCATACTTATTCAGTCCCTATATCAAGGAAACTGTGGATTAAAAAAATTAGCAGATTGTCTTTCCTAAACTTTTCATCTTTTCTCAAACATATTTAAAAAGCCCAGTAAGAAGGACATATGTGCTGCAGCAAGAGTTCAACCCTAACTTACAGCAAGCTGTGATGTGAATCTGAAGCTTTGAAATCTCAACTGTGACTAGTTTTTTTTTTTTTTTTTTTTTTTTTTTTTTTTTATAAAAAAAAAAAAAAAAAAAAAAAACTGTGACTAGTTTTCCATCCATCCATCCATTCCACTTATTCTTAAAGGGTCACGGGGGGCTGGTGTTTGTCTCCAACGTACATCGGCAGGCAAATTACTTTACACATAAAGAACTATAAAATAGATGTGTAAAGAAATGTGTTTTGCAGTAAAATGATATTGCACTACTGTTTAATTAATCAGTGAGTCCTGCACGTTTATCAATAGTCAGTCAATAATGTAAATTACTTATTTGGGTGAAATCTATTTTTTTCCTCCCTGTAAAGTTATTCCAACTCATGTCTGATTGGAAATGTCCGTCACTCGCTCTTTGCATCTCAGACCCGTAAATAAGCAGGTAGGCAGGCAGGAAAATGTGGGACCAGATTCTTGTTACTAACCAGCTAGCATGTCCATGTGGGGCCCATAAGAGTTGTGAAAAGGCTGAATATGTGTGTCCCAGGTGGATTTGTCCACAGTTTCCATGGTGGCCCAACATTGGTTTACCTATGTGCAGGGTTTAATTGGTTTTTAAAATTATCATTAGTTTTTAATTCGTTTTAACTTAAAGGGACTGTATCATGCTATTTTACAGCTGTCAACTTCTGGGATAGACATATATATCATAAAATGTTACCGTTGGTGTTATACAGTATTAATTTGTCCTGAAATTTAACCTGTATCCTGTAGTTAATGTTGGACCACAAAGTGAAACGGCTCGTTATAAACGCGCCTCCTGCACCCCAACGCTACGCTGCAGAGTTGGGAGCAGATCACACTGAAAAAACAGTGCTGAGCTTCACCACAAACAGTATTCTCACAAATAATTTGAAAAGCACAGACTACCACAATGAAACTCTGTTATATTAAGGGCTCAGACATTTGGTTCATTTAAATTTTTTCTTTTGTAAAAAATGGAGTCAATAAAGCATATCTCAGTTGCTAAAACTCCAGGATTTAGACATACCCCAAACCAACACAGCTGCGTCCACCAAGCAAATCTTTCCAGCCCAGTATATCAAAGCGTCGTGGGTGTTGTTTGTACCTGTTTACAGAACATTCTGAGATGCTACAGATCAATTAATTAACCACACAATGCTGTTATAAGATCACATAAGCAGCTTGATAAATGGATAACCCACATTAGCATTAGCATGCAGCCACTTACTTCTCTGTCCATCAGGCGTATTTTCTTCTTTGATCCAGCTGCTGTTTTTTAGGAATGTAGAATAAAATCCCGTAATCCATGCAGCCAAACAGCCGTTTTCACATGGAAAGTAAAAGAATCCAACAAGACATGAGAAAATTGCACTACCAGATGGTGTAAAACTCCAAAAACATGATTTTGCATGATATAGGCCCTTTAAGATTTCAAATAGTATTTTTGTTTCAGTTAGTTTTTACCATTTGTTAGGTAGTTTAGTTTTAGCTTTTTGAAAATCCTTAGCTTCAGTTTATTTTTCGTTAATTTCAGTTTAAGTTTTAGTCTTTTCGTTAAACAAGTTGTGTACCAGGGCAAGACAATAACATAGGAAAAATGTATAACAAAATTTTAGAAAATAATTATGCTGTTTTAAAAAGATATTGACATGGGCCAGGTAAACAACCATACAAATTAGGCAAGTATAAAAGATATATGGCAGAGTAACGGTCAAAGTTCTGTAAACACAATAACAGCACCTATGCAATAAAAAGCCCAACAATTAAAGTGATAGTCTGGATCTCTAAATGAATTACAAATTTTAAGAAATGTATTAAATTGACCTCCTGGCCTTAAATGTTGATATAAAATAAGTCATTTTATGAATTATAACATTACGGGTAAGTCCCGCCTTCCCGTATCTCAGCTATGGCTCAAAAGCCACGGTGCCGCCCACTTGAACCAATCAAGTGATGCCAAGGGCTGTCAATGATCACGAATGCTGTGTGCTCGTGCTCGTAACTGCGTGCATGCTCAGTTTTCTGTTTACACGGAGCCTCCGAATCAAGCCTCTGCCATTAGTCCCGAGCGCAGCCATGGATCAACACTCAGCTCAAGAGCAGAAGATACTTATTTCAAGCCAAAAAAACATCCTCACCTCCGATACCTCAATTGTTGTCTCTCTCTCCTCCGCACGTCTTGGCCCATTGACCTGGCGCGTGCACGGAAATTAGGCGCAGCTTCATGACCTCTTTTTTCTTACAAAGTCCAGACTATCACTTTAATGCAGGGGCTACAGTTTTAAAAAAACACAGTGGCGACACAAGAAAACAAAAGCCAAGCTACCTTAAGTACTATGAATCGGATTGTATCCAACTTTCTTGCTCTTTGTTTTTATCGAGGCAATTTGTGCAACTATAAAGGCACAACACAGATGATTGCATCCGTTACTGGTGACAACACGCAGAAGGCAGGGAGCGACATAGAAATAATTCTTCTTGATTATTATGAGACACACTATGAAATGAAAACTAAGCACATTTTCTCAATAAATTCAGTTGATTTTAGTTAGTTTTGTGAACACTCATTACAGTTTTAGTTCGTATTCGTTTGTTACAAATTCTTGTTTTTACTTTTATTTCAGTTAACGTATAAGTTTTTTTACTTCTATTTTTCGTTATGTCGTTCGTTTTCGTTAAGGACAATAACACTGCCTATTTGGGCCTCAAGAGGGTTCTGAAATGGTTTAAAGTAGGGCCCGACTTGGCAAATTGTAAAGGACCTCTGTAGGACCCATATGGGCCCAAACGGCAATCAAACTATGTGCTAAATAGGGCCCAAGTGGGCAACTTATCAGAAATCTGTTTAGGCCCCACATGTTTGACACTTCAGAGGGACCTGACTGGTAGGAGATATGGCCTCAAATCTATATTGCGATAAAATCTAACACATCTGCGGTAACAATATGTTTTAATTATTTATTTATTTATCTTAGAGATGCAACAATACCACTTTTTTCAAACCGATATGATACAAATACTTGAAATTGAGTACTTGCCGATAGGAGGATCTTTGTGTGGATGCAAGTGGTTGGGTGGCAGAAAAACAAAATGAACGGCTATAGAGACGCAACGAACACTTCCAAGAGAATCAACAGGCGAAATCTGTGATATTTAATCACTTTAACATCTGAAAACACGGAGAGCTTTAGAGAGAAACTTATAAACTGGGTAAGTCCTCATTGGTAATCATCCTTATTTATTTATTTGTAGAAATTTTGTAACTGTTGTATAAGTTGTACTGGAGCTTTAGTAATTCAGTGGCTTCTGGTCTGGTGAAAAAATTAATATCACTGCTTACACTAGGGTTGGGCGATGTCCACCAAATTGAGAGTTAACGATGTTGACAGTAAAACATCTTGATGGACGAACGGGGGGGAGGGGGGGTTTGGTTACTTTTTTTTTTCATTTATCTCTTCACATCAGCCTAAAAAGTACTTAAAAAACAGCACAAAAAAAACAACTTAATTTTTTTAACCTGTACTTTAGTTACTTTACTGCACTTACACAAGCAGTTTGTGAGTTGCTATCCCACTTGGTGTGAGTTTACTTAATAAACTCACACCAGGTTGTTCTCCTTCCAGGTAAAAGTCTTAATATAAATTCTTCCAATCAAGCAGACACCATTACATCAGCTGACAAGTGAACCGCTGATCTCCTTTGAAGCTCTCATTCCCCATTGCAGCAAAAAGTAGCTAGCTGGAAAACAAAGAGCAGGCACCGATATCTGCGCAGCCTTGACTCATAGTGCGCATAGTGCAACATTTGTGGCCATCTTTGCTCGTTTCTAAAAATGGTAATTATCTGCATCGCTCAGACTGTCTGCCGCCGAAGACTTGTTAGAGCTGTAATCGGGCCTTAAAAGTTGGCCCCGAACCGACCTGAACCACAGAGAGTTCAAGAGTATATTTGGATTGGCAGCTTATTATAGCGCGAACCGATTAAACCCCACATTTTCCGTTAGAATAGTGCATTTATTCTTCAGCATTTTCTGTGAGTTTATCTAAGAGGAGTGGGTTTTTACCATCATGACATGCTGTGTGCCGGTAACATCGTGACAGGTAGATTGGGAATAATGCAGCGCTGTAATATAAATTATCGTGCTAAAGAGGCGGACGGGTAAAGACCTTCAGCTCTAGTGCGCGGTAATCGCTCGTGGTGTTCGGCCATTGGGTTCAGTCTTTGCCGTCCTGCCTCAGCTCTTTTTATGTGCAGCTTAACAAGTTTTGCGCAGCTGTAACAAAGGAGCTGATTGCTGCGCTCCTTGTCCTGAATCATCCAGATCAATTCTTTTTTTTTTTTTGGAGCTTCACAGAGGGAAAAAAATGCAAACAAAACACACCAAATCCACACACTCAAACCACGCAAAATAAATAAAAATATATATACAAATATTTTCCACTGTGTTACACTCATTAGTTAGTTATATTCTCAATATTTACAGAGCGGTCCATGCAAAGGTTTTAGTTAAACTGTAGAAGAGACTAAAGGATTAGTGCGTGTCTGACAGGGTGGGGGGTTTGGCATCACGATGGTGGGTTTCCATTGTGATGTTGGTCAACCATCATGATGGACGATGACATCGTTCATCGGCACAACCCTAGCTTACACAATTCTTCGTGTTTTTAAACGCCAGTTTTGGAGATACATGCCGTCATGTAGCAGCATGATTAATATGCTGATAGAAGTTTGGACATCTTAATCAGAACACGAAACTAATATAACGACGATTTTAAAATACGTTAACACATTTTTTAAATAAAACATTCTCTAAATAACAAATGCATGATCACAGGGACTTACCATTAACAAAACGAGCCTCACAAACTGTCAATTGCTGCAGGCTTTCTTTTGTAGCATCCAGGTTTAATCTTGTAATTTCCTGCATTCTTTTTCGTTTTTCGAAAAAACTTTTTATCAGGACCCCAATGGGCTGTCCAGTCGACCACACAGCAGGAATGAATAATCTGCTCCACTAAATCCTCCTCAAAACGTACAAAACAATCGAATTATAGATAAAATATGTTTCCTGCCTCACGCTACCATGATGCATTGCAAAAAAACATTAACATTGACGTCACAAAAGATCCCCCTTTATCGAGTACCATTACCGATACCTCTACCGTTTTCTTCTCGGCTTGTTACAACAAATGATGGTGAATTAGGTAAAAAAAAAAAAGTGATTAAAAATGACCAAAAACCAAAAATTTCAAGTGAAAAATAAACGTTTTCCGTGAAACTATTGGAGAGTTTACACATTTTAAGTAACGGTTCATGGTATTGGTTAACTTTAACCGATACCGTACATAAGAACGGTATCGGCCCTGATAACAGTATCTGTGCATCCCTAATTTATTTATTTATTTATTGCATATATTTAAATCAAAAATGCTTCAAGTTCAACAGGTTTCTGTTAAATGAAAACCAATAAACTTTCAATATCTAAAGTGAAGACAAACACTAAACATCAGTATTCTTGCGTACCTGCTGCAAAGTACGTAAGCACAACTTGATGCTATCATCAAATTGTATAACCACGATGTGGCGGTGCAGTCATAATCTCTACCTTTGGCTAAATAAACATCACTTCTGCACTAAAATTGTTTATATTACCTACTGGGTGACTGACTGGGCTTAAGTGGGACCTTAACAGTCTGTGTTATCGGTCTTAATCAAGCAAGTTTATTTATAGAGCACAATTCATACACAAGGCAATTCAAAGTGCTTCACAGTTACATAAATTAAGAACACAAATAAACATAAAAACACCAACTTAGAAAAAAGATAAAAATAATTAATTACAATAAAAAGCAAGAGTGAAGATAAAATACTTTCAATTGTCATATGCATGGGTAAAAAGAACAGTTTTCAGCCTGGATTTAAATTTTTTGTTAGAGTTGAGGCTTGTCTCACATCCTCATGAAGACTGTTCCAGATTTTAATTCAATTCAATTCAGTTTATTTATATAGCGCCATTTCACAACAGATGTCATCTCAAGGCACTTTACAAAAAGAGTTATTACAATACAATGTTTAGTGTAGAAATTACAGAACCACAGAAGATTGCGTCGTGGAATTCTCAGCAATCCCTCATACTGAGCAAGCATGCAGCGACAGTGGGAAGGAAAAACTCCCTTTTAACAGGAAGAAACCTCCGGCAGAACCAGGCTCAGCACAAGCGGTTATCTGCCGCGACCGTCTGTGGCTTGGAGAATACACAACAGAGACACAGAAAGAGCAATAGAACTGATGCAGAAGTTTGTTGCAGGACGTGGAGAATTTTCCGTCACTGCAATGCCATCTTAGTCAGGGTCGTCAAGCAGGGCTAATCCGGAGCACCTACTATAATAGAAAACAGGTTAGTGCTTGAATTGACAGCACATCATGCAGTTGGGGAGAAGTAGGAGAGAAAGTAGTACAGACCCTAATAATGTCCTCCAACAGCCTAAAGCAGCATAGCTACTAACATTAACCTGTCTCCTAGCTACTAGGAGACCTGGCTACCAACACTCTGTCTGAGTCCTCCTGACCCGTGGACGGTGTAGGGCCGGTAACGGCCCCCGTCATGCCGGGGTCTTCTCGGCATGACGAGCAGCCTGAAAGTGAAATGCAGCCTCACCGTGTTTAAACTTAAGTGGGTTTAAACTTAAGTGGGTTTGTCCACAGTTTCTATAGTGGGGAGACCAAATATTTGATACACTGCTTATTTTTGAAGTTTTCCCACTTACAAAGCATATAGAGGTATTTTATTTGTATCAAAGCTCCTCTTCAACTGTGAGGGACAGAATCTAAAACATAAGTATTAGATCGCCCATAAACCAGAAAGAATGTAGGCTCCCACAGACCTGTTAGTTCTTCTATAAGAAGCCCTCCTGTTCTCCACTCATTACCTGTAATAACTGCTTCTCTGTGAACTTTTTACCTGTATAAAGACACATGTCAACACACTCAAACTAACTTTAACCTCTCCATAGCGACCAAGACAAGAGAACTATGCATGGACATCAGGGATAAAATTGTAGAGCTGAACAAGGCTGGGATGGGCTAAAGGACAATAGGCAAGGAACTTGCAATATATAGAAAATGGAAGAATTTCAGACAATGGTTAATCTCCCTCGGTCTGTAGCGCCATACAAGATCTCTCCTCTTGGGGAATCAATGATCATGAGGACAGTGAGCGATGAGCCCAGAACTAAACGGCAGGACCTGGTCAATGACCTGAATAGAGCTGGGACCACAGTCTCAAAGAAAACCATCAGTAACACACTCTGCCATCATGGATTCAAATCCTGCAGTGCATGCAAGGTCCCCCTGCTCAAGCCAGCGCATGTCAAGGCCCTTCTGAAGTTTGCCAATGACCATCTGGATGATCCAGAGGAGAAATGGGAGAAGGTCATGTGGTCTGATGAGACCAAAGTGGAGCTTTTTGGTTTAAACTCCACTCACCGTGTTTGGAGAAAGAAAAAGGATGAGAACAACACCAAGAACACCATCCCAACTGTAAAGCATGGAGGTGGAAGCATCATTCTTTGGGGATGCTTTTCTGCAAAGGGGACGGGATGACTGCACCGTATTGAGGGGAGGATGGATGGGGCCATGTATGGTGAGATCTTGGCCAACAATCTCCTTCCCTCAGTAAGAGCATTGAACATGGGTCATGGCTGGGTCTTCCAGCATGACAACGACCCGAAACACATCGCCATGGTAACCAAGGAGTGGCTCCGTAGGAAGCAAGGTCCTGGAGTGGCCCAGCCAGTCTCCAGACCTGAATCCAATAGAAAATCTTTGGAGAGAGCTGAAAGTCCGTGTTGCCCAGCAACAGCCCTGAAACCTGAATGCTCTGCAGAAGATCTGTATGGAGGAATGGACCAAAATCCCTGCTGCAGTGTGTGCAAACCTGGTGAAGAACTACAGAAAACATCTCAGCTCTGTAACTGCAAACAAAGGTTTCTGTACCAAATATTGAGTTATGTTTGTCTGATGTATCAAATACTTGATGTAAATTAATACTTATGGAAATTAATTATTTAAAAAACCATCCTCTGAGATTTTCTGCATTTTTGTTTTAGATTCTGTCGCTCACAATTGAAGGATACTTTTGATACAAATTACAGGCTTTGTAAGTGTCAAAACGTCAAAAAAAGCAGTGTATCAAATACTTGTTCTCCCTACTGCAGGGCTCTACTGTTAACACACAGGATCTAGGAAGCAACCATCCTCTAACAAAGCAGAAATAACCAAAAACGCCCTTCTTTCCTATTGGTAAAATAGCCAAAATAACCTTCTTTCACCAATATCCAACAGCATATAAGTTTCTACACAAAGAAACGTAATGTCCAGTTTATTTCCCTAAGGACTAGACAACAGCAGCCAAGAGAGTACTTTCAGAGCAAAGTTCACCAAAACCTGCACCCAAGTAGCCACTTCTGAGTCTGAGCAAGATCTGATATACTCTGCAGGTTTGCCACAGCTGCAATATTCTGCCTCAGCTGCTGATTGGCACAATTGGTCAGAGCTACATTGGACTGCACAGCCAAGACAGGGTGAACAAGTGGAAAAACCCTGCCTGCACAGAGCTGCATGTACCAGAAAAGAGCAATAGAAAAAAAATAAAGTGACAGTCACATTAACCTTTGATCTTCCAAATCAAATAGAGCTTGTTTTTAACATTGAACATTTGAGCTCATGCCCATGTAGTCCACCTTTACCCCTCACAGGACTCATATACGTTGCCCATATGGACTTCACATGTGGGACCCATATAACCAAAACCAGATGGGCCCCACATGTTGTTTTCGTGATTGGTAACGTGATTTTGGACAGGACAGGAAACAATCCACGGGTTTGGGCGGGAAACCGGAAATTAGAATTTTTTTTTTTTTTTTTACATTTATCTTGTCAGATATCAGGGAATTAGCTTTAAAAAATGATGCTGCGATGCCAATGTGTGTGGTTATTAACTCTGCTGCAAAATGCAATCCGACAGATCACTATCTTTAGTTGAATTCCATCGGGTCTACTACCCTGCACACACCAAAACTGAAACTGCTACGTTGTTGCTTAACCACCTGGAAAAACTGGTAAGCATTTGATATCCGACTGAAAATGCGTGTATCTTAATAGTTTGGTATTCAGACGAATCGAGTCCATTCATGACGTGGTAAGGTGGCCAAACAACGAGAATGCAGGATATGGTTAAAGATGGCGGATAAAGCTAAATAGATGATCTTTGATACTGTGCTAGGCTATGGTTTAAAGGGGGGCGGGGGGAGCGAGCGCCATAGGAGGTAAATTACTAATCTACGGGATTCGGGTCAGGACGGGAGTCTTTCTCTCGGGATTTTTTCAGGGGACAAGATTTTTTTTGGGTGGGCTGTCACGTGATCTGTACTTGATGGGAATATTTTTTTGGGATCGGGACGGGACGGGAGCGACAATTGATTCCTGTGTCACCCTCTAATGCAGACATCTCAAACATTGTCATGATTCTGCAAAGTTTTACGAGATGTTTACTTGTTCTATGTGAGCAACAAGAAAAACAAATCCACAGCAAGAGAACTGTAGGAAGTCCGCTAAGAAGTTTAATAAAAGCATGTAAAGTAAATACCATATAGATTTGAGGACACATTGGTCATTATTCACCACTGATATGAAGTGGTCACCACATAAGCGAAAACCTTTGCTCGGGGTCCCACAGCTTCGTTTAAGCTGATCACTAGCGTGTTTCATGGCAATAATCCAACGTTTTCTGCGTTGTGGATCCTTGAGAATCTCGTTAAACTCTCTTCCCTTACCTCGTCTGCTTCTGTTATGACATCCTGGTGCACAGCAGGTATTAACTATATTTACCGTTTCTAAGTTTTGGTTAGCTGCATATAACTATAACTTTAATATAACTGTGGTAGACTGCCTGTCACTATGGCGCTGATCCGATTTGAACCATTGAATGCTGGGAAAAGTGACGTCAACTCCCAGAGCCCAAGTATTCCTTAATTATCCATTACAACAATTATGGATGTGCAATATTGGTTGATGTTTTTTCATAAATCCAGCAATGAAGATGTAACAAAAACGTAATTGAAAAGAAAACATAGTTATTTCCTCATCCATAATTAAACCAACAGGGGCATAATATGACTGTGATGATGAATCAGTGCTTGGGGATAGGTTGGCAGACAGCACCACGAGAGGATGCTTCAAGTGCATGTGACTATGCATAGCAGATGTTGACAGATGTTTGATATCGCCGCCTCTGCTGATTTGACTTTTGCACATATTACATATCACTTTTGTTTTATCCACAGCACTGACTTTAAAATGCTTCCACAGATTACTTGAGCACGTTTTTTTGGCAGGTGGAGGACCAAGAGATGGCCATGTGAAGAGTTTCAGCTAACTAGCCTATAAATTACATCTTAACTTAAACTTAAACCAAATAACTCCCACAAGTCCACACAATTTGACACAACTACACAAGCCTTGGTTTAAACTTTTTAACCGAACATTGTTACTCTGTCAACAGGCTATTGTCTAACTAACAGAGCTAACACAGCTACATAAACAGAGCACAGAGCAAACATGAAAGCACCCAACTGCAGACATCAATACTAATGCAGCATAAGGGAATAATCTGATCAAATTCCACTTTCTGGAAATTATAAACTGTTTCTGGAACCCAGTTAAGGTACAAAAATGTATTTTTTTCAGTCAGCTGAGCCTCCTCCTTTGATGTCCCTTTTCAGTGCCCTCTTTTATTCTCCTCCCAAATCTCCGAAAATTATGTCAAGATTAGTTCTATTTAGTGATTGGTAATTAATAGTAAAGGCTTTCGGGAAATATGCAAATAAACATTTGGGACTCAATGAAGAGACTGAAGTTGGAAAAGACTTATGGACATTTCCCCTACTCTGGTTAACTGAAGAGCTCATCTCATTGTTGTTATGTCTGTACAGTAGGCCAAACACTTCTGATAGAAAAGCTCTGGAAACTGACAGGCAGCCAGAAATGCCATATTTGGAAGAGAGATGGATTCCTGTACCATCATAATAAATATCGAGCTGAGAAACTCACCCACTGAGAAACTGTGTAATACTTGTTTTTTTTTTAAATACGATTGGTCACTCTGAGCTGAATATGCTTGCTGCAGGTGAAAATTTTCTCGAACCCCAGTTTCCTGAATTAGCCACAGAAAACCAGTCCCTTCTATGTCACTGGCATAATTAGTATTCATGGCCCTGCCTACCTTGGTTTGCGACTGCCCACGGGAAGGCAGATTTTGCTGCCTGAAGAGGACAGAGCATGTTCTTGTAGCTAGAAGCTGGAGCTAACTGTTAGCAACAAATCTACAACATGGCAGAAATTGTTATGGTTGGTTTATTTGAGGACATAGCACAGGAACTGCATTTTTACTCAAGAAAGAGGACCTGAGGAAGAAACTGCTGGAATTTGTCTTGGAACAAAATTAGACAAGTGAGTTAAGTAAATTATTTCTTTGAAGGCAACATAAGAGTCACGTTCCTGTTAGTCAGTTAGAGGCATATCATGAAGGATAACCTGACGTTTCATCCTATCCATTCCACCGACAAACTGCAACCTTCTGAAACAGCAGTGCCAGACTATTCACTCTACATACATCAGCTCACAAGGCATTCATTCATAGTGGAGACCACAGCAAACTTATTGGGAAAAAAAGTGAATGAGAGCTCTTGCAGTATAAACCATGCAAAGTCTCTGCCACGCCTGCTCCACAGAACCTCCTTCTTGTTTCTTTCCTCTGGTGAAGAAAGTAGAAAGAAATCTTTATCCTCTAAATGTCCTCCCTCTGAGGCAATGAAGCTCTCATTACTATTGCTCTCCATCTTATTGGCCGTCTGTTTGTGCCGCTGCAGCAGCGCTGCTGTCAACATGTCAGTCACAGTCCAGACCACGGCCAGACCCCGTTGGGTGCTGGCTGGTCCAACAGGCTCCACCCCCTTTTGAGGCATTTTTCAAACAGGAAATGTGGAAGGAGCTAGAATCTTGTAGGGGGTGAGTTGCTCTTTAATACTGTATGTATTAATGGGCACATTGGAAGCAGTCTTAGCACTAATTCCTAACATCCATCTATATATGGATTCTTGGGTTGGAGCCAATCAGCAATAAAGAAATTGGATGGCGTAGATTGATGGGCTGATTTGCAGACACTAGCAAATACTGTATCGAGTAGCATAGTGCTCCGGTATTGCAGCTTCACAGGATGCATTTTGGTTTTGAACACTTTAGACATGAAAATAATTTGTAAATAGGCAATTTTTTCATAAATACTTTGAAGTTAAGTTTCACAAAAAAATCTGCCTTAAATATAACTTATTTTGAAACTGATAGTAACATAATCTGGCTTTAGCTAAAAATGGTTTATTTTACCTTGAGTATCACTAAACTTATTGTGGTAAAACCAACAAATGTGACTCCCAGGTAATCGCCACGGTGCCAACAGAGCGGCTGCCATGCCTTAAAGAGGCGGGGCTTGGCCTGGAGCCTGGGGAGGAAGAAGGGGAGGAGCTAGCTGAGGATGAGGAGGAGATCGACTGCGCAGAACGAGAATTGCGTCGCGGACAGATTCTGTGGTTCAGAGGCCTCAACCGTATCCAGACTCAGGTACCCTTTGAGCAGACCACCAGTTCAACCCTTACTTTCTCACAGGAGCACACACAGACACCCAGACATTTCTACCTGAACCGCCACTCGGTCATGACACGTGTGCAGTTTGTTTGAGGTGAATTATAGAAAAATGTGAACTCTCTTTTAAGCATTCTATTGTGCCTGATGTGCACACCACTTTCATCAATTGGTTTATATATTATCAAAAATCATCAGTTATATTGGTGTAATATAGCAGAACCCAAATAAACTGCCAGTATCATTTCCTCCTCATGCTAACGGAGCAGACTTTTGTAAAGAGATAAAGAACTCCTTAGGACTTCATTTTATTTTGGAACAATTTTAAATAAGTTTAAACTGGTTGTCTGATTTGTTCTTACTCTTCAAAAGTCAGACAATCTCATCCAGTCTCTGCTGTTCTTCTGAATTGTGCCAAACATAATGATTTTCTTTCTTTCCGACACAGCTGACATTTGTGTTCTACCTAATTCCTCTCAAAATGGCTTTCTGTCTTGGAAGTGGGACCATAGAAGCGCATGGTCAATGTGAGAGGGATAGATGGTGTGGTTGTTTGTAGATCATGCAGTCCAACGTTTGACAGGACATTATTGTGTGGACATTTGTAGTCATGTAGACATTTTGGCCAGTCCACACAATGTTTAACGTGACTGAACTCTGCTAGTTAGGAATGGTGCCAATTACATTTTGGTTAAGGTTAGAATAGGCATGTCCAATTAATGCCGAGAGTTAGGGAAAGTGTAACTGCAGAGTAAAACCAATGGAAATCAATATAATGTCCACACAAGTAGGCCTATAGCAAAACACGTGTGTGGAGTGCTGTGTATGTGTGGAGGATAATTCTTAGTTTACAAGTTACTTGAGTTCTTTATATAATGATCTCCTTATCTTGTGTTAAAAAAATGAATCTTGACCTCTTCTCAGAGAGATGGGCCAGACTCTCTGCTTAAGTGCCTCCCTCATATGTGGTCAGTTTTCAGTGAGATTGTTCAATCTGAACACAGAATCCAAACATACAGGTTTGAAACATTGTTGGGTATTTTCCAACCGAAGCAGCAAGATTTGATTAATTGTGTGAAGTGGTCTTTGTAGCCCTTCAGAGATGATGGGTAGGTCTGCCCACATATTTAAACATGAAAGAAAAGTAGCATTATTGAAATATGAGAGGATATACAGTATGTTTCCCAAATCAGTGGGAGGATTTTTTTTTTTTTTTTTACAAGTCTTGGGTCCGTCTAGGACTAAATTTCAGTTCTTTTAGCAGAGTAAAAGTTCTTATCAAATTCTGCCAGGCATCTGACTTTTTCACAACCGTTTCTTATTTCAGTTTTGGTTTGTTCTATGTCTATATCTATATATTTTCTCTATTTCGATTACTGTGCATTAGACATTCCACCAAGCTGCGGTTAATTTATCTCGGATATCTGACAGCAAATAAGTTTTCCCACTAAATCTAAAAGCCGTGTCTTTAAGAAACAGGAAATTAATCTATAAAGATCTGGTTTAAGACCTGTCAGATGGATCATCCTTTGTTTGATCCTCAACTGCAGTAATTTGAATCAATGTACCACTTTGTAACCAAGTCAGTAAAAATGCTTGCAAGTTCAACCAAGACTTGGGGGTCAAGAGCCTCTTACATTTTTATTCTTAGGCTCTGAAGCTGGAAAGTTGGGGATCCGCTGTTCCACTGTATGCCATATTTTCTGCTAACAGCTCTTTGGATGTTAAATCATTATCTGTGGCATTTCTCATAGGTTTGACTAGATAAATAGGGATAGGTAGACAGGAAACAGATTGTTTAAAATTCCAACTCTAATTTATTAATTTTCTAAATTAGATTAAATGTGTAAAAACGTTGGCGGTTAACGATTGGATTTTAAACTACGCTTTTACTCTCATTTGAAAATGGTCAGGCACTGACTATTAATCAGAAAGATAAGTAATAAAAGAAAGCAGATTTCCAAGAAAAACTATTTAAAAACATTTAGAAAGCTAAGAGTACTATTGATTAAAGCCACCTTCAAAGATTAGAGGAATGTGCAGCTGCTTTGCAGGGAAATGTAATTAAACAGAGATGACCCAAGACTTTTGCACAGTAGAGTAGTCGGTCATATTTTTAGCTAAGGACAAAAGGAAAGAAAGTCCCTAGCCACGAACAGACACTCAGGCCGGATGGTCGTGCCCTCACTGAGTGACGCTGCTGTTTTGTCTCTGTCCTGCAGATGGAGGTAGTGAGCACTTTCAAGCGAAGTGGTTCGTTTCAGGGAGCAGTGAGACGGCGCTCCTCCGTGCTCAGTCAGCTCCACGACGTAAACACTATCTCTACCCCCTCTCACGTAGCTCTCTCCACTGCAACAGCCAATACCAGCCCAGCCCCTGGGAGTGAGTTCGCCGAAAGCATGCACACACATTTCCCACACACGTCACACACACACATCCACACAAACACATGTATACACTGCTGCACGGCACGTGGACTGCGGTATTTTTACTCTCTATGGTTGTGTCCCCTCTCTGGCTCGCCCGCTGCTCGTGTGTGTCCAATGTCTCCTCTGTTTTTTGGTTTTTCCTTCCTATTCTCCTGTTGGAACAGCACCGAGTCGTGACTGACTGTCATTCTGGTCTGATCTGGACTGGTCCAATCCCAGGCCAGAGTCTGTTTTGTTGTTGAGTGTTGGTTCGTGCAGGAGGCGGCTGACCGCTCTCTCTCTCTCTGTACGAGGTGACACAACCGATAATCCTGAACCACAGATTAGGACTAATTAAAAACCAAAAGAGGCTTTATCTTCTGATGTTACTGGTGTCCCACAGTTCAGGGAATAACCGGCAGCTCCTCCTGCACCACCTATACTTATGTTTGCAAATGAGGTCAAGCGTAGTTATTTTGGTTTAACATCTCTAACAATTGGTGTCATTTCTTTACTCCTAAAATAAGGCGATATACTACTGCAATAAAAATCATTTAATGACATTTTAACAATGGTACATGAATTCTCACTGCCATTGAATTCATACTCATCACTAAATGGCTTCCATATGGCTTCTGTTGTTAAACTGTAAACCTTCGAGTATAAAAGCCCATACCTCTGTGCTGTCTCTGAGACTAAGCTTAAGAAGCACTTCCCTTTTCCTCTGTCACTCTTGCTTCCTTTCTCTTTCCTCTGCTGCTCTATTTTGTTTGGTACTGTAATGTTGTCAACTGGTTAATTATGTAACAGTATTTCCAGCTCTGACGTCACACGCTTGGGTCCTTCCCCCACCCCACCCTGACGTCTCCAGAAAGTCCTGACTTCTTTCTCTCTGTCCCAACCTGTTTTTGATTTTTTTTCACGCTCCCTCTCTTTTTCACCATCAGAGCTCTCCTTCCTCTTTATTCTCTATCCATGAAACAATACAGGTTCCCTGTTTGCAGAAACACTCCTTGAAACGTCTTCTACTTGTTCTTCATATGTAGAGCTGTTCTGTCCTGGAGCTATTTAGATTGTGATGGATCTAAATGCAGGCTCTTGTAAAGTATACGATAAGATTTATTTAGTACATTTTTCTTTCTTCTTCATCATGTTTTCCCCTTTTTTGGATCTCATCTCATCATTTTGTCATTCTCCCTTTTTCTTATTAATATAGCTACCATCCCTCTTTTTTTCTTTTCTTTTTCTGAATGTCAGTTCCGCGTGGGTCTGTTTGAAAGCGAACTAAGATGGATGCGTGTCTGCAGACATGTCGGCAAGCCGCAGTTTGACCTGTACAGTTACTCTAGTGCTCGTGTGCCTGTGAATAAGTGTGTGTATGCATGCTTCGTTTGGTTGTCTTCATCTGCCCTCTCAGTTGCTTATCCTTATCTTCCTTGCTCCTCTCCTTCACATCCCCCACCCCATTCTGCCCCTCCTCCCTCCCTCCATCACCTGTAGTGGTAGAAATAGAAAGGCCTGGGTCAGTTGTTGTCATCCTGCACAGTTATGAGGAGGCACCTGGGCTTCATGTTTGGATTAAACATCATTCGCTTCATCTCTTTACAATATTATGTCACCCCCCAAAAAATGTTATCTGCAAAAATTGGCTGCAAGAGGAAAATACAATAAGTGTTGAAGTAGAGATGTTCAATCAGAGTATGGAGCTTAGCTTCAGGTCCTTCCTCTGCCAGCTCATTGCTTGCTGTTTTGATTCTTTAATCATAGTTTAAAAGGCTTGATTCCGGTTTTGATTGTTATGTTCCGGTCTGGACTGTGACAGAGTTTGCAGCAGGTGTCTTGTGGTTCAGTCAAAAACTCAAACAAATAAACAAGGAAGGAATGTGAAGGAGCGAGCGCTGGATTTGTGTTTTATGTGACGCAAGTTGCTTCTCTGAATCGTCTTACCAAATAAAAAAGCACTGTCCTCCTTATAGGTTTGAACTCTCAGGAGAGTAGGTTAGATGGAGCTTTAGATATCTCTATCAGACTTGATACTTTCAGTTAAAATTTTGATCATTTGCTTTTATCAAAAAATGACTTTAAAAGAGCAGAACAAAAAGTGAATCCCTAGCTGTAACAAGCATTGTGCTGTTTGTGGAACCCTGTTGTTTTATTCATTCATAGTTGCTGGCCAGAAACCATTAACTGAGCTGAGAGTCTGCAACTATGCCAGCAGCTCTGAGAGCTTTCTGGTTCGTATTTAATGCTCAAGTCAGCATGCAAACAGCGCCTAGAGCCTAATCTCTGAAGCCAAAGTTGTTTGTGGTTGTAGAGTGTTGCCTTAATTAACACTGGCAATTAAAGTTCTGCTGAAACTTATAGAAATGAAAGTATTTAATCCTACTTAAAAGGATTTTCATCAGATTTCTGATCTTAGTCAACTTGTTTTTTTTAACCACTTGCTACTTTTTAAGAGACACCGCTTCAACAGATTGTTAGACAAATAGAAAATCAGCCAGGGACTTAAAAGGCTTAACCTATAACCCATCCTTAACCCATCCTCCTCATAATACTATCCTACAACAACAAAGTGTCTACAGTTGCTGGCTTCTTCAGTTTCCCTGCAACACAGACAGCTTCAAGAAATGCTTCCTGCCCACAGCCATCATGATCTACGATAACTCCTTGAAAAATTACTAGTAGGAGCTACAGCAACACCTGATTTCCCTCTTGGATCAATAAAGTAGTTTTAAATAGAAATGAATTGAGAGAATTGGCTGAATGCCATCAGTAGCACAAGCAACCAATGATTACAACCGAGAAATGCAGAACACCCTCTCTGCTGCAAAACATGTGAAACCTTAAAGGAGATGGGCTACAGCAGCAGCTGCCACTCCTTGCTTCAAAGCAGGAATCCGAAACTGCAACTCACTTAGGCTCACCAAGAAAATAAAATTGTAGAGGGGGGTTGTCGCACTTCTTAGCTTCAGACGTTTAAGTTTATTTACTGTGATGAACATAACTATTTGAATACCCTGTAAAGTTCTCCCAGTTAGAAAGTTATGGAAAGGTCTGAAATTCACATTAAGGGTGCATTCCACTGTGAGAAACAGTATTGAAAAGAAAATTCACGAAATCAAACTGTATTGTATTGCTGCATATAAATCTTTGAACATCTGGGAAAATCAGTGTTAATATTTGGTACAAAAACCTTTGTTTGCAGTTCCAGAAATCAAACGTTTCCTGTCGTTCCTGACCAGGTTTGCACAAACTAAAACAAAGATTTTGGCCAACTCCTTCACACAGATCTTTGCTAAATCAGTCAGGTTTCAGATCTGTCAGTGAGCAAGATGGACTTTCAGCTCCCTTCAAAGATTTTCTATTGGATTTAGGTCTGGAGATTGGGTCGGCCACTCCAGAACCTTGATCTGCTTCTTACGGAGACACTCCTTGGTTATCCTGGCTATGTTTCATGCTGGAAGACCCAACCATGACCCATCTTCAGTGCTCTGACTGAGGGAAGGTTTTTGCTTAACATCTCACAACACATGGCCGCATTCATCCTCTGCTCAATGAGGTGCAGTCGTCCTGTCCAGAAAAGCACCCACAAAGCATGATGTTTCCACCTTCATGCTTCACATAAGGGATGTTGCTCTTGGGATACAGCTCATCCTGCTTTTTCCTCCAAACATGGAGAGTGAAGTTTAGGCCAAAAAGTTCTATGTTGATCTCATCTGACCACATGACTTTCTCCCATGCCTCCTCTGGATCATCCAGATGGTCATTGGCAAACTTCAGACGGGCCTGGACATGTGATGACTTGAGCAGGGGAACGTTCCATGACTGTGTAGTGTTCTACCAACAGTAACCTTTGAAACTGTGGTCTTAGCTTGTAGTTCTGGGCTTATTCCTCACCTTTCTTATCAACAGTGATCCCCCACCAGGTGAGATCTTGCATGGAGTGGCAGTTTGACTGAGACTGTCAGTCATCTTTACCCTCTTCCATTTTCTAACAAATACTCTAACAGTTGATCTATTTTCACAAAGCTGATTAGCATTTGAGCCATAGACATTTCCAGCCTTGTGGAGTCTACAATTTTATCTCTGGTGTCTTTTGACAGCTCTTTGGCCTTGTCCATGGTAGTAGTTAGAGTCTGACTGGCTGTGAGCTGGACAGGTGTCTTTAACAGGCTTAGATGGGCGCGGGTAATTTAGATTAATAAGTGGAGGAGAAGAGAACTTTATAAAGGGAGAGGAACAGGTCTTTGAGAGCCAGAATTCTTGATAATTGCCAGGTGTTCAGATACTTGTGTGAATTAATAAAATACAAAGAAGTTATTTAGAAATCATAAAAAGTGTTTTCCTGGATTTAGAACAAATGCTGTCTATCACAGTGGAAATGCAGCTATGATGTGATTTTCAGAACACTTCATAATGACCAAGCAAAATTGCAGTTTGTTAAAATACTTATGTTCTTCACTCTATATAGCCCGATTTACAACACATGTCATCGCAAGGCACTTTAAGGCATTTGGTTACATGCATGATACCAGTCGATACCTCCATCTAATGCTGCTTTCGAGAGCCCATCCAAACCAGTGTGACGTGGGACTTCTCCTACCTGAAATGTACTAGCTCCCACTTCTAAGCGTTCGAGGCAATTGAAGTGGAATGTAAACAGAAAACATGGACGACCGCCGCGCTAAACAGGTATACTTTTACCGTATCTTCATGCTAACAGGTAATAACGACATTCACACCATAATATGAAAAACAATTTGTGTTAAAATTAAAGTGTCTAAAACAAAACTAGAAGCAGAGAAGTACAGTTAATAGTCTATTCGTTCAAGTTTTACCTCTCACGACATGCGACTCCGTGGGCGCCGCCATTATCCTCCGACTTAAATTTGGTAAAGTCGGGGTACGTCGAACTATCCCGAGTTCGCAGGTAGGAGGTTCCACTTCGACAGGCATTCCAGTGCACTTTTTCTATTTGAAGGTAGGATAAGTCCCATGTCCCACTGGTTTGGATGGGCTCTTGAACGCAGCATAAAAAGGTATTGCATCCAGACCAGGTCTAGATTTTATGGAAAGAAAAACACTAAGTAGTAGTAGTAGAAGAGAAAAGAAAAAAGCAAAGTAAAGAGAAGTGGTCAGTCTGACCTCCAACAATTTAAGGTTTTAAAACTAGCCTTTTAAAGTAGACAGGGTGTCTACGTCATGGAGTAAAACTGGGAGCTGGTTCTACAGGAGAGGAGCCTGATGACTAAAAGATCTGCCTCCAAATTCTACTTTTAGAAATCCTAGGAACTAAACCTAAACTAAACCTGCAGTCTGGTAATGAAGTGCTCAGTTAGGAACATATGGAGCAATCAGATCTCTAATGCATGATTGAACTTGATTATTAAGGGCTTTATATGTAGGAAGAAGGATATTAAATTATATTCTGGATTTAACAGGGAGAAAATGGAGAGAAGCTAAAACAGGAGAAATTGGAATCTCTCTTTTTAAAGGGATACTCCACCCTATCTTAAGCCTAGTTTATACTTCTCCATCTATGTCAAAACGGATAGATGAAACGGAAGAGCTTTGAGTCACCTATGCAAGCATGGACGGAGTAGAGCCCAATCGTCATCGGAAAGTGCATGTCTGTGATTGGTCAGCTCAATCAAAACGTACTTTTTATTGGTCATTGCCGCTTGAATGGGATTGCCGTTCTAACTCAAGTTAGAACGGCAATCGTAGGCAGATCCCTTAGAAAAAGTTAACACCCCCTGCCGTCCAGGATGGGAAATTGTTTTGCTGCCACACCAACGAATTACAATAAAAGGGAAAACGTCTCTTTCAGTACCTATGCAACGGGGTGTAAACTTGCTGACAGAAAACTATAAACTAGGTTTTAGCATAAATCAATGTAAGTGAATGGTAGCTACTAGCATGCCCTCACTCTAGTTCCCATTCCCTTACATTGATTTGTACTATGCTAGGGTTGAGTAAGAGTTACAGTATTCCAGCCTCGAAGTAACAAATGCATGGACTGGTTTCTCAGCATCACTCCTTGACCAGATGTTTCTAACTTTAGCAATATTCCAGAGGTGAAAGAAGGAAATCCTTGGAATCTGTTTAATATGGGATTTAAATGTCATGTTTGTGTCAAAAATGGACTGAATGGTAAATGTACTGAACTTATATAGCGCTTTTCTAGTCTTACTGACCACTCAAAGCGCTTTACATTGAAGCCGCATTCACCCAATCACTCGCATTCATACACCGACACCCAACATGGCTCGGTAGGACAATGTGGATTTTGGGGGTTAAGTGCCTTGCCCAGGGGCACATCGACATGTGACTGGAGGAAGCTGGAATCGAACCTACGACCCTCTGATTGCAAGCCAACTACTCTACCACTGAGCCACAGTCGCCCTGACTGCAGTCTGCATGCCATTTGCACAGTCCCTCAAAAGTTATAACATCTGTGGCGTTGTGCTGTGTTATTAAACTACAGTTCAGACTGCCTTTTTATTTAAATTCAATTAGGTTCATTTAAATAGCATCGATTCACAACATATGGCATCTCAAGGGACTTTACAAGAAAAGTAATTTCAACACAGTTATGCAAACATTCTGATTAGCTGGAACTTTTTCTATTTGAGGAATCCCAGCAGATTGCATCTAGTCATTGACTAGCAGTTGTGCCTGTTGTTGAATTAAATAATTATCATAAGTAATTCAATGCATGTTCAAGCAGAGACAAAATGGAGCCAATTTCCAGTTTAACATTTATTTTGAACAGATTAACAAATTGCAGTTTACAGAGAAAGTTGCCCTAGTTTCTCTATGGTCCAGACTTAAAGAAATCTGAACAATTAACTGATCTTTATTTCACAGTTTTATAGACAAGTGGGCCTCTAGGCGTTTCTAATCTCTCCAATCTTACTCCAATCAGATCATTTCCAACCAGTCTCTTAGCCATGATTTGCTGTCAGAGAATCCTGGAGTCAGAAAAGGAATCGTCTCTGTTCTGGGTCAAAGGTTCATTATAAAAATTTATGGTTAAATGGCTATCTGCTTCTCTAAAACTTTTCTCCCAGTTTCTTATCTAAACATCCTGCTTTTACAGCTTTGCAATTTAAACTCACCCCAGAGTTTTATGACTTAAAAGCTTTCCTGCATAAACAATACTTGACAAAACATTTCTTTACTATCATGCAAGCTAATTAAAACAGACTTTTACTTTCTGAATGATAAAAGTTTACAGAATTACCACAATTCCCTCTTTTCAATCCATTTTTAAAAATGGATTGATTAAAGATCAAAACCTGTAAAGCTTTTTGAGAATGCAAAAAATCAAATCCAAGAAATTTCATCAGTTTAAAAACATGAAATATTCCAGACTAAAATTCAAAAGACAAACTATTAAAGTACCTTTTTTAACCTTAACTCCCATTAAAAATGTAAATCTGTTAATCATAGATTCACCCTCTTTTGGCATTAACCAAAAAATTTATTTTAACAATTCCCACAAACTAAATTCAAAAACCCACAATGTATAAGAATGTCTTACATGTGAAGAAATAATTAAATCTGACTTGATACATGTTAATAGTGTGGAAGAAGCTCAGAAAATCCATGAACATAGACATTATTACTATATTATATTCTGAAAGAAATCAAACTTAAAGTGTTAAGAAACCTGTGAAATAGAAGGTATTAAGAACCCTTTTAGGCAGTGTTACGACTCTTCACTTGTGAATAAAATAGTTAATCAAATAGTTAAACAACCTGTAAAATGCAAAAAATTATTAATAAATGTTCAGTCTTTATATTTGTATT
Organism: Apricaphanius iberus; assembly: GCA_028564705.1. Taxonomy (NCBI): domain Eukaryota; kingdom Metazoa; phylum Chordata; class Actinopteri; order Cyprinodontiformes; family Aphaniidae; genus Apricaphanius; species Apricaphanius iberus. The sequence continues at coordinate 202,023 of JAPXFQ010001664.1, forward strand.
CTGTTCCTCTTTCTTCACTCTCATTATAGCCCCCTCAATGGCACCTGGCAGCTGGAGAGCGATGTACAGAGCTGATCAGTGTGGAGGGCTCCTATTTTTTAGTGTTCCAGTTTTACTCCCATATATGCAGATAACCACTCTCTGAAATGCCAATTACTTAATTAATTGAGCATTTCCCCCAATATACACAAATGCACAGCTGGTCTCTCTTCCAATAGCTTACCCCACCGATGTGGGGTGGTCAAAACCTGCTGTGCAGCTGATTGGTGAGTTGTGATCTTCTTCTGTAGATCCCTCTTTGAGATGGCAATTTCAATTTGCCCATCTCATTCATTGGCACATAGATCACACTGGATGAGTAATATCACCACCCAAACAACCTTCTGGGTGAGCTAGGCCCCGCCGCCTGTGGCCCCAGCTTCCGATTCAGCTTGGTGAAACCCTTCACGACCCTCCTTAGGCAGAATCCTGCTGATCCTCGACCAGGTTCGTCGTTGGCGTGGAGCTGCACTTTGTGTGTGTTCCCAGCTGTCATCTGGAACTTTGCTGAACCACTGGACTCCTCACGCCTTCGACCTGGAGCTGTACCTTGGACCCCTTCAGCAGCTGTGACCAGAGGAGACTGTGTGCTCCTCACGTGCTGCTGAATCCTGGAGATAACCCTGGGGGCATAAGCTTGTAAACATCTAAAAAAGACAGTTTTTTTTTTTTTTTTGATCCGGTCTTGTGATCACTCCTTTTCAATCTAATTCAACTGCATTGTGCCAAGAAATTATTTCACCCATCTAATTAAAAATAATCCCTGGGGAAAGAGCAAATCCACATTATTTTGACACACCGTTGTTTTTCCTAAAAACTAAACCAAAAAACACCTCCCTCATTAATGGACTTAAAACAAGAGCAGGCTCAAGAATTTACTTTTTGTGTACAGTTCAACTGATTACTATCCATTTGCTTGTTCACCCAAATTGATTCTTAAATTTACTTATTTTATTTATCCAGTTTAAGACACTTATGTCTGTTCCATTACAATATATCCTTTCTTAAATTCAGTACATCCCTGTGGATGAAAACGTAAAAATAAGAAAAAAAAAATTTTCTCTCTCACCAGCCAGCAACCCCCTGCTATCGGCCCAATTTTTCCTTCCAAATTTTGTTCCCGGTAAATGGTGGTATTTTACCTGGAGATAATCCTGGGGAAGACGAGGGGGTATCAAAGTTCGAGGAACCTCGGCCACCTTCGATCAGACAAACAGAAACTCTTGTGGTTAATTCAGCAACAGTGACATTGAATCAACAGTCATTGATCATCACTTCTTCAGCAGAAACAGTCCATCTCACGCCAGCCAAGTGGATTCACACATATTGTCCTTGAAAGTTCAGCTCAGCATGAGGAAACGTGCTCCCCCCTAGGGTGTCCTCCAGTTCACCCCTGAAAATATACAGTCACCGGTGCCCCCCTGTGTGGGAGCAGAGCACAAGAGAGACAAACTTCTGCGCTGGTCGTATAGATGTTTCTTTCTTTGGCAGTTATGGCGGGCGCCTGGCACTATCCGTCATCAGCCCACGCACCCCCACCCATCTTATCTCCCCAGGATCATAAATTCCATCTCAAGAATGTTTATCTGAGGGGTTCTCTGTTGCAGGATGAGAAAAAGAGAAAAAATATATAATTAGAGTAAGAAAAAAAAAACAGACAGTCGATCCTCTCAGCTTATTCAAATCAAGTTACATTCAAACTTTTTATTTTCATATTCATTAGTCTCCTTCCTCGAATGCTGAATTTAAATATCTTCCACACTCAGACTGCCTATGTGGGCTCTATTTTAATTTTACTTCAATCAGTTATACTAGTAATAATTTCTTCAATATTAATTCTGGTAAAAATATACCAATCAACAGGTTTGCTCTCTCCACCAGGAATAATAATCAATCCTTATACGTCTAATTAAACTGTTGTTCTAATACTTCCCCTGCGTATTTCAATTAATGATTCCTTCATTTTTCATCCAATTTATATTCTATATTTCATCAATGCAATGCCTTCCTCAATTTTTTCAATTTGATAAATGTCTCTTTCATCTCATGTGTAAATTAAACATATATAAAGATGGAGCATCGCAATATCTCATCAACACGCTTAGTCCTTAGAAAAACAAAATTAAATCAAAAAAGAAACAAACAACAAAAAGGCTGGATTTTTCTGTTAGATATTGCTAATACACCACTAAAACATTGCAATAACAAAAATAAAGGCAATAACCATCTGCAAAGGTTCTATCCCTTTTTTTTTAAAAGTCGCTATGGAAAAGTGGCTCTCCTGGTTTCGCTTCACTGAGGTTGAGACGAATAGCTCATATTGAACTAAACCCCTTTGTAATCAGACTTAACACCACTTTTCCCCGACTCTGTCCCTTTAATTAATTAATAATTTCTGCTAATATAAGTATGCTACTTACATTGAGATAACTGTTGTTGATGTTGAAAAAGGTTAAAAACATCAAATGTTTAAAACAAAACCAGAGAAGAGTACTCACTGATAACACAACATAGTTTACAAAAACAGTCTTCAGTTTGCTATACTTCAAAGTCTATCTATATGTCTAAAGAAAAATCCAAGATTTAAATCACCGACAAAACAACTTCCCTATAAATATTTGCCAAACCTAAAGTATATATATATTTTTTTTTAACACAATCCAATATCCATTCAAAGTACTTTTGCTTATATGATTCCTCTTTAAACAAACCCAAATGTGGTCACTTGCCCAAATATTCTTGATTGTAAACAATGAAGACTTTTCATACTTCAAAAACATCTGTCCGATTCTGTGAAGGGAACTGAACATAGTCAAAGTGATTTTTGCAACTAAAACTCCTCTTAAATTTTCGTAGGATACACAATAGTCTAATTCCCTTCAGCAGTCAAACAAAACAAAACAAAAAATTCAATAAAAGAGGTTCAAGAGATGAGATTTCTCTAAACAAAAACTAGTCGCAATAAAATAAAAAATAAAAACCAACATTTTTCTTTTCAGTATCCCTCTTTTCCTCTCAGGCTTCTTTTTTATTTTATTTTCTCCAATGATAAACACCAAATTAAATTGAAGCTTCTAGAGACGTCAAATACATTACCACTGAATCATGTTTTCTTTAATCCAGCTTCCCAAATTAACATTTTCCAAAGTTCTAATTAATAACCAGACCGCAGTTCAGAAATCTGGGTCATAATCCAAATCGAACCAAATATATAAATTTTGAGAGAGAAAGAGGAAAAAACAAAAAATAAAAATAAGAAAAAATAAAGAAAATAAAATCAAAAATCTAAATAAATTGTCAGTTACAGAGTCCCCACTAATCAAATGATATATTATGTCATTATTCTAGGCTCAGATCTATTCCAAAATGTTTTAGGACCTGTAAATTTACTCTCAGCATCAAATAAACTAGCTTAATCTTAAATTTCAAACCCAAAACCGATTCTTATTTGTCAAAACAAAATGTGCATTCAAATATATGGTAAAAATTACTTCAATGTAGCTGGTCCAATCACATTTTGCCTCTACACGATCAGAATAAATGAATTTAGAATTTACTTCTTACTTTCAAATTAAACCATCATTTCGGTCACATTCATTATTTGTTCTTAAATAAATCTACCAAAGACTTTAATTGTTACTTTCAATCCTTAGACCAATTCCAAATTTATCCCCAGTCTGTTAAAAAACAAACTGATTACTTAAAGATGACTCTGTGTTTTAATGTTTTCTTTTTTTAAAACCAAACATTCAAATCCCACTAGTTTATAAACTATCACTATGATAAGTGTTGTTTTGCATGGTAAAAACATTTAATTTGTAACGGAATTGAAGTGTGCTGGGTTACTTCATGAGCCCCAGTTAAATTTTGATAACTCCAATAAGCATTTTTGTCCATAAAATCCTTAAGAATGTTCAATTGTGTAAATAATTTAACACCAGTCTCTTTTAGGTCATTCATTCAGAGACCAAGCTATATTTCTAAAGTCTATAGAGCCATCAGAAATAAGCCAAACATAATTTTAGCATAAATGATACTTATTTAAATCACAGACTCATTTTCTGTACCATTCAACACGGTGCTTATTAAAATAATTTAAACCAGTTTATTGCTTTCCAATTAATACCGTTTGCTTTTCGTTAAATGCTTATAATTACTACTCATAGCTTTATCTTTATTTAGGCCAACTTAACAACTCCTGCTTAGATCAATCAAAAAAAGCAAAAAATCCACCTATTTAAAGATTCAAAAATGCATCTTTTATTTTGACTATAAACTCCCTCTTTTTAATTTTAAAGATGAAATCAAAAATTAAAACTACACCAAGTCAGAATCGACTCATGAGTAACTGTTCTTAGTCATTTACGTTTAATTGTAACATGCATAATTATCCCAAATAAATTTACATGCTATCCTCATAGTTTCGCTCTCCTCGTAAAACCAGTTAACCAAATTCAGCATGTACTTCTTAATCTTTAATCTCCGTACCGTAACAGTTCAGTTAAACATGAAACACCTTAAATTGCCCTTCGTAGAAATGTGCTAAACCATTGCCGAAAGGGAGTAGCAACCAAAAGTTATCTGAGCAGTTTTCCCGAGGCCGTTTTACATCCTAATTAACCAGAAAAATTTAACAAAATCCAAATTCGTTTAAGTCTTAACACGGCATTCGTCTGCAGGAGTCTGTAATCACTTTCCATCCAAAATCAACTTTCAGCTTGCAACACATAGAACATGCAGTTAGCCACCACCGCTAACTTAGCACAACAGCCTATAGCAACGTGCTACCGTTAGCGTCCTCTGTGAAACGAAAGCTAAAACAGCACAAAACGTACGGCGAAAACACTCCAAAAAATCACAACACACACTTTAGAAGATGACTTACCGCAATACCAGGACTTAATCCGCACAATTTATACCACTGTACCAAACTTTAATTCGGCACGAACAAAACATCCTCCTGTTCGTCCACGCGGACTGAAACATATTTTTCCAATTCTAGCCGTCCCGCACAGCAAACACCGATTCAACTACGTCCGTTACAGCCCAAAACCATTAACAAAAAAAAAAAAAACACAACATTATAAGCTGTGGCTTTTAGACCTAATTAATTATTTTATCGCGGAGGTTTCAGACCAGTCTGTTACAAGTTTCGTAGTCCGCTTTGAGAAATTTCCTGGCGCCGGCTTCCAGAAAACCCCTCAAAAGACTCGAACAGATGGCAGAAAACCGCCTATTACCACTAATTTATTTATCAAAACATATAGGCACAGCTATCGTATGTTAGCCGTGCTATCAAGCAAACAACTCCGACAGAATTAGCTCCTAGCTTAGGGCGGCCGCTCTGATGGCCTGTCGTAAATGTTCACAACCAATTCTTATAGGTATTTAATTTCAGTTATCCATCATATGCAGTTATATATTTATTTATCTATGTTAATTTATTTATTATACCCGAGTTCATTATTTATACTATAACATTTTAACCCAGAACGCAACATCACCAGCACTTCTCGCCAAGCGCCTGCGTAAAAAACATCTCACACACACACATACAGACACACACTTGTACAAGCAGAATTTAAAACACTAACCTCGTCGGAGCTCACCAACAAACCAATGCCGGACCATTAACACAATTCCGTTCGTGGTGCTCAGCCACGCGTCTGGAATTATACGCAGCCCCTCTCCCAGGCAATCCGATAGACCTAACAGAGGGCGACCCAGGCCCTTCCTGCTGCTATGTCGCTCGTAGCCTGGGAGCGTCCAGAAAAGCGTCCTTATCTGGGTAGAGTGGCCAACTCGTCGAGTATCGATCCGCACGTGTGGCTCCGATTTGAGTCGTTTGAAGAGACCGCACCATCCGGTCCATCTGCTCCATTGTCCTGCAGAGTAACAAACTCCATCTCCCAGCAGGCACCGGTGTTTCTCTGCGGAGCGCAAAGCAGTCGCAGTCCTGCTCAGAAGAGAGACACAGACCTCAGAGCAGCTTCAACACACTCCGGGCATGCAATAGTGAATCTGCTCAAAACAAAAAACATATTTAACTTGCATGACAACATTACCCAATGTTAGATTAACCAATCAATAGAATTAAAAAACTACGCAACTCTGCGCAGATTGTCAATAGAGCAAATACATGTCCGTTAATTAACTTAAAAAAATAACTGGATTTCGGTCCAAAAACCCTGCACACGTCGAGGTCACCAAATTTGTTGTTGAATTAAATAATTATCATAAGTAATTCAATGCATGTTCAAGCAGAGACAAAATGGAGCCAATTTCCAGTTTAACATTTATTTTGAACAGATTAACAAATTGCAGTTTTACAGAGGAATTTTGCCCCCGTCAGTTCCTCTGTGGTCCAGACTTAAAGAAATCTGAACAATTAACTGATCTTTATTTCACAGTTTTATAGACAAGCGGCCTCTGGGCGTTTATAATCTCTCCAATCTTACTCCAATCAGATCACTTCCAAACAGTCTCTTAGCCATGATTTGCTGTCAGAGAATCATGCAGTCCGAAGATGGGTGTCTCTGTTCTGGGTCAAAGGTTCATGTTCATTATAAAAATTTATGGTTAAATGGCTATCTGCTTCTCTAAAACTTTTCTCCCAGTTTCTTATCTAAACATCCTGCTTTTACAGCTTTGCAATTTAAACTCACCCCAGAGTTTTATGACTTAAAAGCTTTCCTGCATAAACAATGCTTGACAAAACATTTCTTTACTATCATGCAAGCTAATTAAAACAGACTTTTACTTTCTGAATGATAAAAGTTTACAGAATTACCACAGCCTCATTGAGGCAGACTTCAAACCACAGTAATCCTTCATCCTGAGTAAGCATGTAGCGACAGTGGAGAGGAAAAAACTCCCCTTTAACATGAAAAAACCTTCATTAGAGCTAGAACCAGGCTCAGTTCAAGCGGCTGTCTGCCATGGATTTGAGAAGAATGGCCTGTATCTGTATTACGTTTTTTTTTAACGAGAGGGCCACAAAGCGCTTTACTCTACACTCAGTCATTCACCCATTCACACGCTGATGGTGGCAAGCTTCTGTATTGTAACCAAAGCTGCCCTGGGGCACACTGACATAAGCGAGGCGCCATCGGGCCCTCTGACCAGGAGTAGGCGAGTGAAGTGTGTTGCCCAAGGACACAAGGAGTTGGTATTGAAACCGGCTACCCACCGATTACAGGACGAATTCCAAACATCTGAGCTACGGCTGCCTCAAAAGATCGTGGATCACGAAGACAAACCAGCAATAAGGAACGAAAAAAAAGAACTGATTTAAGAGTAAGTTATGTATTACAGCTGCAGGCTGGAAAATGTATTTATGTAACAAATCTTTGAAATGATAGTTCGGTTCTGTACATCGAAATGTTGGTGGTGTTTCACAACATTTGTTAGTCTTCTTAAGTTCTTTTCTCCTATAGACCTCTGTGCAATTCACACACTGGGTGTCAAATTCTTTTAGCTAATAGAGTTTGAGTTTCTGCCTTGTCGATGTGCATCGTGGAAACCTGTGAAGATGGGGCAGCACACACAGGCCACCCTGTGTCTTCCTGTTTACAGCTGCCATAATGGCAAAAAGTAGTCATGGAGAAGTCTGAGCAAACTTCTGCTAAAACATTAGCCATTCCCCAGCTACTCAGGGCTACGTCAACTTAAAAAGAAATCAAAGTAAAGTCTGGTGACTAAAGTCGCCGAAAACCGCCTTGGACACTGTTGTGGGATTTACATCAGAGATGTGTTTCATCAATGGAAATACCTTTGCATATTAAAAAGGTTTCAAAACAGATGCAACTTTGGAGACATTGCTGTTGAACATGTAAAAGAGTCAGATTTAGTAAAGCAAATCAATACAACGTTTCATTAATAAAGACATTCAACATGGACAAGCTCTTAAATCACACAGTTGTGTAGGTGGGGCTAGAGGGAGCAGGAGGGGGAGAAGGACTGTTTTGCGAGTGGCCTTGGTACGTTGGATAAAAAAAAAATCTATCTCCCTCAAGAGGCATGTTACGATTATCAGAACGTTAAGGTAATTTAACCAGATTATTTCTGACAGGGTAATCTCTTTGCTCGCTACTCTCAGCTGCAGTATCTTCATGCACAGCTGGCCCTGCTAAAGACATCCATTATGACTGTTTAAGCAGTCAGTGATCAGTGCAAAGGTGCCCAGAGCAGCAGAAATAAAAGCTACATTAACACAGAAGAAGCAGGGTTTGTTGCTGGGTTTCTGCTTAATCTGACTTGATAAACCCATATCCGAGCACACACCCCCATACTTTGGTTCCTGAAATGGCCTCGAAAACAGCCCTGGTAGTCCGGCCCGATGAAGTGGTGATACGTGGGTATCTGGCCATTTTGCTCAAATTACCCTGAATTTCTGATCAGGGAAACACATCTAAACACTCCGGACAACAGCTTTAAAGAAAGTACAAAGTTGATAATAGAGCATGGAGGATGTGCAGTTACTGGGGGCATCATCTCAGTTGATGCCCCCCATTCAACAGGGCATTGTAGCCTAAGGCACACCTGTGCAATATTCATGCTGTCTATTCAGCTCCTTGATATGCCACACCTGTGAGCTGGGATGGATTATTTTGGCAAAGCAAATGTGCTCACTAATGAAGATTTAATAAGATCTGTAAACAATATTTAAGTGTTGGGTGTTTTGTGTATATATAAAATGTTTCAGATCTTTGAGTTAAGCTTATGAAAAATGGGAGCAAAAACATAATTGTTGAGAGTTCATATTTTTTGGTGTGTATATTACTTATTAGAAAGAAAAGCTGTACTTTGGCTCAGAAACTCTTAGCGTTGTGACCTGTGTGGTTCTGCTGAGGTCAGTTGGTAGTTGAGGAGGTCAGTAATGTCTGAGGAATATGTTGTCTTTGAATGCAGAAGGATATAAATCTGCTAGAGTTTAGTGGTGGTCTCTTCTGATCTCTGGAGCTGATCTGCGAATGCAGTTGTCTTTAATCTCAGCCTGTTTATCAGATGTAGGGTGGGTTTAGTTTTTTCTTGGAGAGGAAAGAAGGGGAAGGAATAACGTGCAGATCTCAACTTATGTCCACCTTTAGCTTAGCAGGGGACTGAGGAGGGTGTTCCAGGGGATGGCAGTCATTCCATCCTGTAGTCAGGTGACACTGGGAAACTAGCACCATTAACCAGTCACCTACCTCAATGCTTTTCCCTTTGTTTAAGTTGCAGTTATTCTTCACATCAGCAGTTGTTTTGCAGCCTCCCATGTTGCAGTCTGTTTCCTCCTTGAACTTTGACCATCGTTGTTTTTCCAGCCAGAGCGAGGGAAAGGAGATATGTGAGAGAAATATATAACAGTCTTCCCTGACCTTCTGACCTTTCTGGTCACATTGTGGGTGTCATATACTCGAAAGTTTACTCTTTCCCTGAAGACGAAATAAAAAGACACAAGTGCCGAAGAAGTGAGAAAGCAACATTCCGAACCCTTGTCAGTCTGCATGAGGTGTTTCTCTACTGTCTGAAAGGCTCTTTGGAAAAACAGATAAGCACTGAACCTACTGCTTGACCGTCTGTCTGTCTGTCTGTCTGTCTGAGCCAGAGTCATATATAGAGACGCCTTGTGGAATGACCAACTGCAGCACTGATCTCCATTCAGCTGTCTGAACATCCACCTCTTATAATCACAGTTTGGACTCCTGGCAGTATTGCAGTCAACATCAAACTTTATTATTTGGCCATACTGTCTCTATGTAGGGTTCTGTCTGCCTCTGCCTGTCTGTATATCTGCACTGACCTGTCTTTATTTCTTTTGAGCTCATGCTGCTTCTTTTCCTCTATCTGGATTGAGGAATGGTTGCATGGACCCACTGCCATGGCAGACGAATGTATTACTGCACGCATACACCATAAACTGCATAATGCACCTAAAAGTAGACTCATTAAACTCGCTCTGATGTGTGTGTGTGTGTGTGTGTGTGTGTGTGTGTGCATTCATGACACAGCTCTGATTCAGCATGACCTGGCTGCCTCTCTGTATGTGACGGGGCTGATGCTCCAGCTGCACTCCGGCCTTTGAACCAATCACCTTCTGTTTCTAGCAACCTAACCAATCACACACTCTTCTAACCCACTGATTCTATGTGATGTCACTCTTCTGTTTTGCAGTAAATTTAAATTTTTGGATTGTTCTGCAGCTACCTTATCGTCAGCATCCTCCTCCTTTCACTCACTCTGCTCTCCTCTGGTTCTCACTGCTTGCATGGCTGCAGAACATTCTGCACGTGTGCATGGGTGGGTGGGTGTGTGCGTGCAAATAAAGATGCTTACTGTCTCACTGACTGACTCACTGTTTGGCTCTCCATGTGTTGTGTGTGTTTGAACCAAATCTCTTTAACAAACAGCCTAAATAACAGACAACTGTATGACGACTTCAGCTTCTGGTTCCTCACTTCTGCTGCATGCTCCTGTCTGTGCTCTCTCTCTGTGTGTGTAGCCACTGCCATGGGTTCCTGCTAGCTTTGTTTTTTTTTAAATCTAAACTAACACACTGACCATGCTGCTATTTCTCCATTTGTGCCTAACAACCATCTCTTTGTGCATGTATCTGATGCACTGGTTTGACTGTACTACCACCCCAACACAGACGCTCGCATATATCACCCATGTGTGTATGAGGCTTCTGTGTTTTTTGTGATAGTGGCAACAAGTTTTTTTGTCTTTTGATCTCTTGATTGATTTGTGAGAACTGACAAACGTATCATCGTTCAAATCATTTTAAAACACCATTTATTTATTTGTTTATTTACTTTTTGGCACTTTAGGGACACTAGATCAGGTGGATGTGGAGTTGGCATTCAGTCAGTCAACAAATAATATATTGTATTATTTAATCAAATCAAAACTAAGGAAAAGTGTTCTGCTTACAGAATCATTATAACTGTTTTCCCCACATGTTCAAGCTGTATTAGCTGTATATGAAAACATTAACCTCACATTGAATTTAGGGACACAGGGCTTACTTAGTTTCTCTGTGTTTCATGCAAATGTTTTCCAATCATAAAACCACATGCAAAAAAATGAATGGACAAACAAAAATAAATTATTCATCTGCAATTATATTTTCTGGTTTCATAAAAGTTGCAAACCTTGGCTGAAAATATTGGAAGCAAGTTATATCACAAAAGCCCTAGAAATAAGTGAAATGAAGTGAGATATAAAGAGAAATAAAATAAAACATTGTCATGTGAACTTCAACAATTAAAAATGGCTCATAATGATCTCTTTAGCTGGATCTCATCATCAAAACTACTGCTATTTAGCTTGGCCTTAGCACATCAACTATAATTAGATTGATCATATTAAGATTAAATTTCCAGCAGATAAGCTGTAAAATAGAGATGTTGTTTAACTAAGTTTAGACTCTAACATGACTGTCTCACATAGGAAACAGTGAATTATGCAGGTAGCCTATAGACTAGTTCTCAAAAGTTCTGACAGTATAGGATCTCATTTGGCCACTCCATTATTCAATCTCTATTAATGAACATGATCCTTTTTAAGCTTCAATACATACATTGAAGAGAATAGTTCAGGTGCAAGCGGTGGTCCGACATCCGAGCCTCCACTTCTAATCAGACTGAGCAAAGGCAGCCTAGCCACTAGCTTCACAGGCTGCTGACACATCATTAGAAAGAAATAGTAAATGAGGAAACAGCTAGCTTCTTGTTAATCCCATGTTTAAGTCATAGCTACTGTCAATGTTTTAGCTTTAAATCCTGCTAGCATTATTTTTTGTTTTAGATTCTGCTAATGACTGCCTCTTGTTGTCTTTCTAAAAACTATCATACATACAAACTTGTTTTTTGACAGTTGCTTTATTTCATGAATAAAATGTAATACAAAGGTTCTGCGTGTTACTTTATTTAATCAAGTCCAACAGATCATAAAATAATCATACAATTATTCAAATAAATCAAAACCTGAGCTTTATCCTTATTCTTAATAAATGTATAACAAATTCCATTACAGAACATGCAGCTTGGTCATGTTTACAGATAGAAAACAGGAGTCTTTAAGTTGATTTGAAAAAAATGGTTATCAATGGTTATTTCATGTTAGTCATGAATTAACTACGTATTTAATTTAGTAGAGCACACATATCAAACTCAAGGCCAAATCCACCACGCCATGGCCATTTCTATGGCCCTCTAAACTCTTGAGGAACATAGAAATAGAACCTTTATGTTCTATTTATGTACGCCTATATACTGTTTTATCACTCAAATAATTGTTTATTTGAATAGTCCTAAACCATGATTTTTGATAAGACGCTCAGTGTTATTTCATTTTAATAAGTAATTGTCAAATGCAGAGTAAGCTATTTTTCCTAACCCTAACAGTTTGTTAAAGATAGCTTTGTAAATACTTTCTGCCTAAAGCGGGCCTTTAAGGACATGATCAAGATGTGGCCCAAAATGGAAGTGGATTATGACACCTCTGTACTAGATGGTGAAAAGTACTCCTCTAAAATAACTTGCATAATAATTTACCAGTTAATTTTTGTAGAGGCAGATACATTTTAATGGATTATTGGAAAGACTTATTAAAAATTCTGGCCATTGTGGTCCATCTGTTGATAAGTTTACTTTATAAAAGAGTTATTGTTAATATGTATTTATTTATGACTCTGCTCTACTGTCAGGGCTAAGTGGATTCATGAATAAATACAGCTGTGGAACATGGTCTTTTTTACCTTCATATATAAGGTGAAATAAAACTAGAAAAAGAGCCTTTGTAATCTTGGGAAGTGTGCGACATTGTGACCTAAGCACTGAAATTATTGTAGCATACATGCGCCATGTATTCATAAGTGTTAAAACTTCAGTGACATGGAGTCAGGGGAAAAAGCGGAAGTCATAAAAGATATTCCATGTGTTCCAAACCTTTTTGTGAGGTTATTTTAAATCAAGTGATTAATTCAGAAACATTTTTTTGAGCTTGCTAGACCGTATCCACCTGGTCCTGAGCTCCCATCTGTCCGTCTTTCACTTCCTGTTTTCCGGAGGATACCAGTCTGTCTGTTTCTGGGTTTCCCATGCCTCCCTCCCCCAGGTCTTATATCTGACTTTGTCCTTTTGTCTCTTCTGGTCTCTCCTTCATCTCTCTTCGCCTTGGCAGATGCGAGTGGTGAAAGCATTCCGTAGCTCGCTGTACGAGGGCCGGGAGAAACCTGAATCCCGTAACTCCATCCACAACTTCATGGCCCACCCAGAGTTCCTCATCAATGACCTCATCCATAACATCCCGCTGATCGACGACACTGATGTGGACGACGAATCAGAGCTAAGCAGATACCAGCACCTGCACCCGGCCCTCCGCAAGCCGCCGCCCCCTCCAGCCCAGCCCCCAGCCCGCACCAGGCCAACCCGGCCCTATCGCCAGTACAGCCTTCCAGTGACCCCATGTAACCGAAACAACAACAACAACAGCAGCAGCAGCTGTTCCACAATCTCCCACAGCAACAGAGTCTCCCCTGACAACCAGAGCCGCCATCAGAAACATCACCACAATCACCATGGCAGACACAGGGCTGTCAAAGCTCCCGCCCCCCACCCGGCACATCTCTTCTGCGTGGAGACGTCCTTATAACTGGGTCTGGAGGAAGGGAATGTTGAGGAAGAGGAGAGGGATGGAAGGGTAGAGCATGAGAGAGGGCTGAGAACACAGTGACGTTTTCTTCCAGTCTCCCTCTATACCAGCTCGCAGAGAGAGGACAGGGGATACGTGAGGGAGTGGATCATAGCTGGAGACTTGTGCTTGCAGCTCTCTGAGAACAACTGTTCCTCCCTTTTCCCTGCTCCGGTTCTCTCGGTTAGATTTTCCACCTCCACTCACCTCCAACCTTCCAACTCCACCCAGCCTTATCACACTCACTGCATCATCCTGAACGATGGTTGGGATGGGGAGGGAAGGTGGTTGTGTTGCACGGGGTGGGGTCTGGAACACACCTTACCATGTGACTCACCATGATTCTAACAGTGTTCATTCTTAGTGTCGTTGCCATCTACACCTCTCTGAATACAGCCACTCTAAGTTTCACTGCTCTGCTTGCAATATATGTGAGGCGCTTTGTTAAAGCTTTACCTAGACCTCCGTCTCTTCCATCTCATCTACACTGATTGTCCCACATGGCGCTGTTCATTTGTTTCCTTGCTGAACAGATTACTTTCACCCCTCTGTTTCACAGTCTCTCTGTGTTTGTGTGTGTGTGTCGTCTTTTCTCTACTTATGAAAAAAACCTGACAGGAACAGAAACTGCAAAGAAAAAAATCTATTTATTTAAATCTAGTATTGAGCTGAATGGATGCAGAACTAGGTGGGGGTATCACACCTATACAGTGGGTTAACATGCCATTTCAGAGTGTGGGAAGCAGGTTAGGGTATCCCCCCTTTCCCCTACACTGAACTCTTCATGTTCGTCACGGTCAGACTTCACATTGCCAGCTGTCCGTCATGATCGTGGTTTCTCCATCTGTACATACCGCTCATAAGTCTTATGGGATCTCCTCCTGTGTCCACATATTTCTGTCCCATGATCTTCTCTCTTGCTGTTCCTCCTTTGCTCATTTTGTGTCGTCCTTTCCTCTACTTTTGTCGATGGAAATATTTAAGGGGGCTTTTTTCTATTGAAGAAAAAGCTGAACGCTAGTGAAGCATTAACCCTTTAATACACCATTAAACATGCACAATGCACAGGCGATGTCCCTTTAAGACTCACTTGTATCTATTTTGCTCTCACTCTGACGTCTTATTTGATTTGATCTGTTGGATCTTTGATCCAGTTGTTTTCCTCAGAAGGAAAGTAAAAGCGCTCCCTCTCAGCTATTGAGAGCACATCAGGCCCAAATCAAACCTCAATGTCCTGTTTTATCTTCAGGCCCAAAGCTGGCTCAGTTCTGTCTGATCCAACCATGTTCCTCTGCTTTCCCTCATCTCCAAAATATCGAGGTCAATTATAGAAAACTTGTAAACAATTTCCTGCTGAAAGTTGGACTAAAGAATGACTGATGTAAACTGTACAGATCCATAAAACACCAGGCAAATAATAGTAATACATTTTTTTGTTGACAGTAATTTTCTTAGGCTTATGTACCAACATGAGTTATTGTTTCATTGGGATATTAATATCTTGTGAAAGTAATTACTGGTTCATGAATGAAAAGAAGCTAAAATGAAAAGCATAAAAAGAAGCTTTGCATTTAGAACATAGCCATCTTTTTTAAAGATGCAGTGAAGTGAAAGTGATCTGCTTCCAAAAAAACGATGTTAGTCCAGCACCCTCTATACTTTACCTCTTAACCCAGATGCTAGTGTCCAGGTAACATCAGTGGTCCAAAGCTTGCTTTGCTTCAATTCCCTGAATGAACTGACTTCCTACTCAATCATCCAACTTTCTGCATAAAAACCAAACATTTTCCCAAGTAGTCCTTTACAAAACGTCTTGGTTAGAGCAGTCTGGTTTGAAAGGGCTCAACAAACTGAATGGCCAATCACCAGACAGACACATACGCAAGTACCGGTGCAGAGCCTGTGCCACCGTCACCTCTTAACATTCCCATGAAACATTCCAAACAGCATTCCATGCGAGGTGTTGCGGTCATCCCCCCGCCCCCTTGTTGCACATGGTGCGAGTAAAAAGCTTTGTTCACGTTGCCTCGGAGAGGGACTTGGCTAAACAATGCAAACCCTCTAAGCGATCCCTAACTTCCTCCCTTTGCTTCCCGCCTCCGTTGATCCCTCCCTCGAACTCACCCGTCCACCAGAGCAAGGCAGACAATATGCAACAGACTGCCATGTCAGCACACCCAGACACAGCGAGTCCCACGTCTGTCCTGCCTCTTGTGTTTTCAGGATGCTTGCAGTGCTCTCTGGGAACACCCTTACCTGTAAAGAACTCTTGTCTTCTTGAATGCTCATCTTCATCGTCATCACCTAACCCGCCGGAGCAGCGGGCGGTGACTCTGTATTGGTCAGTCTGTTTTGAAGCATGCATTTGGTATCATTAATGTCACTCTATGTGTTGGTAAATCATTTAGGCTACTGTCACTTCTGTGTGCTATTATCTCTCCACATCTGCTTTCTTCCTCTTTACTTCTCACGCAGAAACACACACACACATACACACATACTTCCATCCATTTCGAGTTGAATCTGTTCCCTCACCTCGGAGCACGCCGACACCAGTGCTCTGGAGGAAACTTGTGTACACCGATTTACGGGGAGAATGTGCAGGAGTGTATATGTGACTGTGCGGCTCCAGGCGGATCCACACATCCATCCAGCCACGTCACGACATGATGTTGTGAGACAGTTTCACAGAAGGCAAGACACAATGTGAAAAAGAATAGATTTAATGAAATGATGAAATGTACAACTGCACCACAACTGTACAAATTCCCCAAATGTGCACATGTGCATCTTTAATTTACAGGTACCATGTTCCTGTTACACTTTTTTATTTCTCTTTCTTTCTTTAATTCTTAATGCTTTTCGTAAAGAGAGGAACAACGACATGGAAGCGCTTGTATATTATTATTATTATAATTATTTATTGTTATTATTATTATTTCTCTCCACCGGTGCTCCCACTGATGGAAAAAGACAGTTGCACATTCTCCTGAGCATATTCTGAGGGCTGTGTTTTCTGTCCACTGAACAGCCCCCTGAGGTGTGCAGACACTGAGAAACGTCAGGTCTTTTAAGACACCAACTCTGTAAATAGAGAACTGGAGACAGAAATGTACCTCATTACAACCTGAGGGATCTGATAAACCTGGGGGGACCCTGCAGAGGACCAGGAGGCGCCATGCAGAGCTAGAGTCTGCAGAAGTGCACTGCATCCTGGCATTGTTTAGGCTGCTCTCTTAGATCTGCCAAGAGTGTTTACTGCCATGGTATGCGGGGTCAGACATTAAGGTTTTACATTATTCATTATACACATTGCTGTAAATATTCTGTGTGGAACGGTCCCCCTTCATGCACAACGCAGTGCTGTTCCGGAGACAGAAAATGCAGCCTTAATTGTGCTGAAATGACATTTTAAAAAGACATAAAAAACGTTTAAAAAAACAAGAGCAAAAGCAAAACAAAAAAAAATTTAAAGACTATTGAATATATTAAAGAGTTACCTGCCTGTTATTTAAGCGAATAAATATCTATATATGAGAAAGAATACACCTGTATACTGTAGACTAAATCTGTATTGAAATCTAAGAGAATTTAATGGGAAATAAGTCCAACACCTTTTGTCTGTATGAAGGAAAAAAAATCCATCAAAGTATTCTACAATAATAACTTTGACAAACTCTGTTTGGTCTTGTGTTGTTTGTTCTTATCACAATGCTTCCCTAGTGTTGTTGAATTAAATAATTATCATAAGTAATTCAATGCATGTTCAAGCAAGGACAAAATGGAGCCAATTTCCAGTTTAACATTTATTTTGAACAGATTAACAAATTGCAGTTTACAGAGAAAGTTGCCCTAGTTTCTCTGTGGTCCAGACTTAAAGAAATCTGAACAATTAACTGATCTTCATTTCACAACTTTATAGAAACCGGCCCTCGCCAGGACTTTAGGCGTTTCTAACTCCGTCCAATCAGAACATTTCCAAACAGTGTCTTAGCCATGATTTGCTGTCAGGGAATCCTGGAGTCCGAAGATGGGTGTCTGTGTTCTGGGTCAAAGGTTCATTATAAAAATTTATGGTTAAATGGCTATCTGCTTCTCTAAAACTTTTCTCCCAGTTTCTTATCTAAACATCCTGCTTTTACAGCTTTGCAATTTAAACTCACCCCAGAGTTTTATGACTTAAAAGCTTTCCTGCATAAACAATGCTCGACCAAACATTTCTTTACTATCATGCAAGCTGATTAAAACAGACTTTTACTTTCTGAATGATAAAAGTTTACAGAATTACCACAGTTCCCTCTTTTCAATCCATTTTTAAAAATGGATTGATTAAAGATCAAAACCTGTAAAGCTTTTTGAGAATGCAAAAAATCAAATCCAAGAAATTTCATCAGTTTAAAAACATGAAGTATTCCAGACTAAAATTCAAAAGACAAACTATTAAAGTACCTTTTTTAACCTTAACTCCCATTAAAAATGTAAATCTGTTAATCATAGATTCACCCTCTTTTGGCATTAACCAAAAAATTTATTTTAACAATTCCCACAAACTAAATTCAAAACCCACAATGTATACGAATGTCTTACATGTGAAGAAATAATTAAATCTGACTTGATACATGTTAATAGTGTGGAAGAAGCTCAGAAAATCCATGAACATAGACATTATTACTATATTATATTCTGAAAGAAATCAAACTTAAAGTGTTTAGAAACCTGTGAAATAGAAGGTATTAAGAACCCTTTTAGGCAGTGTTATCACTCTTCACTTGTGAATAAAATAGTTAATCAAATAGTTAAACAACCTGTAAAATGCAAAAAATTATTAATAAATGTTCAGTCTTTATTTGTATTCTGATCCTCTTTCTTCACTCATTTTATCCCCCTCAATGGCTCCTGGCAGCTGGAGAGCGATATACAGAGCTGATCAGTGTGGAGGGCTCCTATTTTTTAGTGTTCCAGTTTTTACTCCCAAATTTGCAAATAACCACTCTCTGAAATGCCAATTACTTCATTAATTGAGCATTTCCCCCAATATACACAAATGCACAGACAGGCCCCGCTTCCTATAGCTTAGCCCACCGATGTGGGCTGGTCAAAACCTGCTGTGCAGCTGATTGCTGAGTTGTGATCTTCCTCTGTAGATCCCTCTTTTGAGATGGCAATTCCAAATTGCCCATCTCATTCATTGGCACATAGATCACACTGGATGAGTAATATCACCACCCAAACAACCTTCTGGGTGAGCTAGGCCCCGCCGCCTGTGGCCCCAGCTTCCGATTCAGCTTGGTCAAACCCTTCACGACCCTCCTTAGGCAGAATCCGACCAGGTTCGTCGTTGGCGTGGAGCTGCACTTTGTGTGTGTTCCCAGCTGTCATCTGGAACTTTGCTGACCCACTGGACTCCTCACGCCTTCGACCTGGAGCTGTACCTTGGACCCCTTCAGCAGCTGTAGTCAGCTGTGACCAGAGGAGACTGTGTGCTCCTCACGTGCTGCTGAATCCTGGAGATAATCCTGGGGGCATAAGCTTGTAAACATCTAAAAAGACAGTTTTTTTGATCCGGTCTTGTGATCACTCCTTTTCAATCTAATTCAACTGCATTGTGCCAAGAAATTATTTCACCCATCTAATTAAAAATAATCCCTGGGGAAAGAGCAAATCCACATTATTTTGACACACCGTTGTTTTTCCTAAAAACTAAACCAAAAAACACCTCCCTCATTAATGGATTTCAAAACAAGAGCAGGCTCAAGAATTTACTTTTTGTGTACAGTTCAACTGATTACTATCCATTTGCTTGTTCACCCAAATTGATTCTTAAATTTACTTATTTTATTTATCCAGTTTAAGACACTTATGTCTGTTCCATTACAATATATCCTTTCTTAAATTCAGTACATCCCTGTGGATGAAAACGTAAAAGAAAGAAAAAAAATGTTTTTTCTCTCTCACCAGCCAGCAACCCCCTGCTATCGGCCCAATTTTTCTGCCAAATTTTGTTCCCGGTAAATGGTGGTATTTTACCCGGAGATAATCCTGGGGAAGACATGGGGTTATCAAAATACGTAGAACCGCGGCCACCTTCGATCAGACAAACAGAAACTCTTGTGGTTAATTCAGCAACAGTGACATTGAATCAACAGTCTTTGATCATCACTTCTTCAGCAGAAACTGTCCATCTCACGCCAGCCAAGAGAATTCACACATTGTCCTTGAAAGTTCAGCTCAGCATGAGGAAACGTGCTCCCCCCTAGGGTGGCCTCCAGTTCACCTGTGCCTCCCTGTGTGGGAGCAGAGCACAAGAGAGTGGTAATTCTGCGCTGGTCGCAAAGATGTTTCTCTCTGTGGCCGTTACGGCGGGCGCCTGGCACTATCCGTCATCAGCCCACGCACCCCCACCCATCTCATCACCCCAGGATCATAAATTCCATCTCAAGAATGTTTATCTGAGGGGTATTTCTGCTGCAGGATGAGAAAAAGAGAAAAAATATATAATTAGAGTAAGAAAAAAAAACAGACAGTCCCTCCTTTCAGCTCATTCAAATCAAGTTACATTCAAACATTTTACTTTCATATTCATTAGTCTCCTTCCTTGAATGCTGAATTTAAATATCTTCCACACTCAGACTGCCGATGTGGGCTCTACTTTAATTTTACTTCAATCAGTTATACTAGTAATAATTTCTTCAATTTCAATTCTGGTAAAAATATACCAATCAACAGGTTTGCTCTCTCCACCAGGAATAATAATCAATCCTTATACGTCTAATTAAACTGTTGTTCTAATACTTCCCCTGCGTATTTTAATTAATGATTCCTTCATTTTTCATCCAATTTATATTCTATATTTCATCAATGCAATGCCTTCCTCAATTTTTCAATTTGATAAATGTCTCTTTCATCTCATGTGTAAATTAAACATTTATAAAGATGGAGCATCGCAATATCTCATCAACACACTTAGTTCTTAGAAAAACAAAATTAAATCAAAAAAGAAACAAACAAAAAGGCTGGATTTTTCTGTTAGATATTGCTAATACACCACTAAAACATTGCAATAACAAAAATAAAGGCAATAACCATCTGCAAAGGTTCTATCCCTTTTTTTTTTAAAAAGTCTCTATGGAAAAGTGGCTCTCCTGGTTTCGCTTCACTGAGGTTGAGACGAATAGCTCATATTGAACTAAACCCCTTTGTAATCAGACTTAACACCACTTTTCCCCGACTCTGTCCCTTTAATCAATTAATAATTTCTGCTAATATAAGTATGCTACTTACATTGAGATAACTGTTGTTGATGTTGAAAAAGGTTAAAAACATCAAATGTTTAAAACAAAACCAGAGACGAGTACTCACTGATAACACAACATAGTTTACAAAAACAGTCTTCAGTTTGCTATACTTCAAAGTCTATCTATATTTCTAAAGAAAAATCCAAGATTTAAATCACTGACAAAACAACTTCCCTATAAATATTTGCCAAACCTAAAGTATATATTTTTTTTTTTTAACACAATCCAATATCCATTCAAAGTACTTTTGCTTATATGATTCCTCTTTAAACAAACCCAAATGTGGTCACTTGCCCAAATATTCTTGATTGTAAACAATGAAAACTTTTCATACTTCAAAAACATCTGTCCGATTCTGTGAAGGGAACTAAACATAGTCAAAATGATTTTTGCAACTAAAACTCCTCTTCAATTTTCGTAGGATGCACAATAGTCTAATTCCCCTCAGCAGTCAAACAACACAAAACAAAAAAGTCAATAAAAGAGGGTAAAAAATAAAATAAAATAATAACAGACTAAAAAATAAAAACCAGCATTTTTCTTTTCAGTATCCCTCTTTTCCTCTCAGGCTTCTTTTTTATTTTCTTTTCTCCAATGATAAACACCAAATTAAATTGAAGCTACTAGAGACGTCAAATACATTACCACTGAATCACGTTTTCTTTAATCCAGCTTCCCAAATTAACATTTTCCAAAGTTCTAATTAATAAACAGACCGCAGTTCAGAAATCTGGGTCATAATCCAAATCGAACCAAATATATAAATTTTGAGAGAGAAAGAGGAAAAAACAAAAAATAAAAGAAAAAATAAAGAAAATAAAATCAAAAATCTAAATAAATTGTCAGTTACAGAGTCCCCACTAATCAAATGATATATTATGTCATTATTCTAGGATCAGATCTATTCCAAAATGTTTTAGGACCTGTAAATTTACTCTCATTCATCAAATAAACTAGCTTAATCTTAAATTTCAAAACCAAAACCGATTCTTATTTGTCAAAACAAAATGTGCATTCAAATATATGGTAAAAATTACTTCAATGTAGCTGGTCCAATCACATTTTGCCTCTACACGATCAGAATAAATGAATTTAGAATTTACTTCTTACTTTCAAATTAAACCATCATTTCGGTCACATTCATTATTTGTTCTTAAATAAATCTACCTAAGACTTTAATTGTTACTTTCAATCCTTAGACCAATTCAAATTTATCCCCAGTCTGTTAAAAAACAAACTGATTACTTAAAGATGACTCTGTGTTTTAATGTTTTCTTTTTTAAAACCAAACATTCAAATCCCACTAGTTTATAAACTATCACTATGATAAGTGTTGTTTTGCATGGTAAAGACATTTAATTTATAACGGAATTGAAGTGTACTGGGTTACTTCTTGAGCCCCAGTTGAATTTTGATAACTCCAATAAGCATTTTTGTCCATAAAATCCTTAAGTATGTTCAATTGTGTAAATAATTTAACACCAGTCTCCTTTAGGTCATTCATTCAGAGACCAAGCTATATTTCTAAAGTCTATAGAGCCATCAGAAATAAGCCAAACATAATTTTAGCATAAATGATACTTATTTAAATCACAGACTCATTTTCTGTACCATTCAACACTGTGCTTATTAAAATAATTTAAACCAGTTTGTTGCTTTCCAATTAATACCGTTTGCTTTTCGTTAAATGCTTATAATTACTACTTATAGCTTTATCTTTATTTAGGCCAACTTAACAACTCCTGCTTAGATCAATCAAAAAAGCAAAAAATCCACCTATTTAAAGATTCAAAAATGCATCTTTTATTTTGACTATAAAACTCCCTCTTTTTAATTTTAAAGATGAAATCAAAAATTAAAACTACACCAAGTCAGAATCGACTCATGAGTAACTGTTCTTAATCATTTTCGTTTAATTGTAACATGCATAATTATCCCAAATAAATTTACATGCTCCCCTCGTAAAACCAGTTAACCAAATTCAGCATGTACTTCTTAATCTTTAATCTCCGTACCGTAACAGTTCAGTTAAACATGAAACACCTTAAACAATTGCCCTTCGTAGAAATGTGCTAAACCATTGCCGAAAGGGAGTAGCAACCAAAAGTTATCTGAGCAGTTTTCCCGAGGCCGTTTTACATCCTAATTAACTAGAAAAATTTAACAAAATCCAAATTCGTTTAAGTCTTAACAAGACAATCGTCTGCAGGAGTCTGTAATCACTTTCTATCCAAAATCAACTTTCAGCTTGCAACAAATAGAACATGCAGTTAGCCACCACCGCTAACTTAGCACAACAGCCTATAGCAACGTGCTACCGTTAGCGTTCTCTGTGAAACGAAAGGCAAAACAGTACAAAAACGTACGGCGAAAAACTCAAAAAAATCACAACAAACACTTTAGAAGATGACTTACCGCAATACCAGGACTTAATCCGCACAATTTATACCACTGTACCAAACTTTAATTCGGCACGAACAAAAACAATCTCCCGTTCGTCCACGCGGACTGAAACATATTTTTCCAATTTCAGCCGTCCCGCACAGCAAACACCGATTCAACTACGTCCGTTACAGCCCAAAACCATTAACAAAAAACACAGCATTATAAGCGGTGGCTTTTAGACCTAATTAATTATTTTATCGCGGAGGTTTCAGACCAGTCTGTTACAAGTTTCGTAGTCCGCTTTGAGAAATTTCCTGGCGCCCGCTTCCAGAAAACCCCTCAAAAGACTCGAACAGATGGCAGAAAACCGCCTATAACCACTAATTTATTTATCAAAACATATAGGCACAGCTATCGTATGTTAGCCGCGCTATCAAGCAAACAACTCAGACAGTATTAGCTCCTAGCTTAGGGCGGCCGCTCTGATGGCCTGTCGTAAATGTTCACAACTAATTCTTATAGATATTTAATTTCAGTTATCTATCATATTCAGTTATATATTTATTTATCTATGTTAATTTATTTATTATACTCGAGTTCATTATTTATACTATAACATTTTAACCCAGAACGCAACATCACCAGCACTTCTCGCCAAGCGCCTGCGTAAAAAACATCTCACACACACACAGTAATACACTCTTGTACAAGCAGAAATTAAAACACTAACCTCATCGGACCTCACCAAAAATGCCGGACCATTCTCCATTTCAATTTGCGGTGCTGACGCGCACGTTTGAAAGAAACGCAAGCAGTTCAAAGTAATCCGTTCAGATTAACAGAGGGCAACCCAGGCGCTCCGTAATCTATTTTCCGTTTGCCAGCCTCGAACAACCTTACGAAAGCGTCCTTCCGTAATTGAGATCGCCACTTCTCCAGCCCCGATCCGCACTTTGGTTCCGATTTTGAGTCGTTGAAGGGACCGCAACATCCGGTCCATCTGCTCCATTGTCCTGCAGAGTAACAAACTCCATCTCCCAGCAGGCACCGGTGTTTCTCTGCGGAGTGCAAAGCAGGTCGCAGTCCTGCTCAGAAGAGAGACACATACAATGGAGCCGCTTCAACCACGGGCTTGCAACAGTCAATCTGCCCAAAACAAAAACAAAAAACATATTTAACTTGCATGACAACATTACCCAATGTTAGATTAACCAATCAATAGAATTAAAAAAAACTACGCAACTCTGCGCAGATTGTCAATAGAGCAAATACATGTCCGTTAATTAACTTAAAAAATAACTGGAGTTCGGTCCAAAAACCCTGCACACGTCGAGGTCACCAAATTGTTGTTGAATTAAATAATTATCATAAGTAATTCAATGCATGTTCAAGCAGAGACAAAATGGAGCCAATTTCCAGTTTAACATTTATTTTGAACAGATTAACAAATTGCAGTTTACAGAGAAATGTTGCCCTAAAGTTTCTCTGTGGTCCAGACATAAAAGAATCTGAACAAATAACTGATCTTTCATTTCACAACTTTATAGAAACCTGCCCTCGCCAGGACTTTATTAGGCGTTTTCTAACTCCGACCCAAATCAGAATTTCCAAACAGTGTGTCTTAGCCATGATTGCTGTCAGAGAATCTGTGCGTCCGAAGATGGGTGTCTCTGTTCTGGGTCAAAGGTTCATTATAAAAATTTATGGTTAAATGGCTATCTGCTTCTCTAAAACTTTTCTCACAGTTTCTTATCTAAACATCCTGCTTTTACAGCTTTGCAATTTAAACTCACCCCAGAGTTTTATGACTTAAAAGCTTTCCTGCATAAACAATGCTCGACAAAACATTTCTTTACTATCATGCAAGCTAATTAAAACAGACTTTTACTTTCTGAATGATAAAAGTTTACAGAATTACCACACTAGTTAACACAGTGCCTCCTCCATAGAAGCCAGGAACCTGATAAACTACGTTATATTCATGCTTTTGGTCGCAATCTGTAAAGGTGCCTAAGTTTTTTAGTACTTTGTTGCCCTGGAAACATACAGTACTCCCTTTCAGATTTCTTCCGTTATGCCTTTTTTCAGACATTTTTTTATAATCAAAGAAACCCACCAAAGAAAATCTGTGAAGATATGTAGAGCAGTTTTCAGATAAGTTAATACATGCAGATATATTGTTTTAAAGTAGTTAACAATACTAATGTTACTTGTTACATTCCTTGCTAGTTAGTTCATTCTTGGAATAAACCTAGTCTTCTTTCATTTCTGTGCAGAACGTGTTATCTCCGAATAGAAAGATCAGAGTCAGGGAGGAGACATGAGGCAAGCAGTTGCAGCAGGGAGGATGGTGCAGGGTCTTCACAGGTAAGGAGATTAGAACAGGCTCAGAGAAAGAGATCAAATGCTGCTAGAAACCAGGAAGGTATCAGGACAAAGTTAGAACTGATATTTTAGAATTACTCTGATTCACACTCTAAAATATGCTTTTGTCTGTATTTTATTAGGTAACCAAGGATTCATGTACATGTGAAACTTGAAAAATGTGGATATTATGCAAAAGTTTATTTATTTTAGTAATGCTACGTAAAAGGTGAAACTAATATATTATATAGACTCATGTTATGCCAAGTGAGATATTTCAAGCCTTTATTAGTTTTAATATTGATGTTTAAGGGCTACTTATTAATTAAATTAAAATTTCTGAAAATTAGAGCATTATATGAAATCCATAATACCATCCATCCATTCATTCATTTTTATTAACCGCTTAATCCTTAATGGGTCGCGGGGGGGCTGGTGCCTATCTCCAGCCGTCAACGGGCGAGAGGTGGGGTACACCCTGGACAGGTCGCCAGTCCATCACAGGGCAGGACAAACAACCACGCACACACTCACACCTAAGGACAATTTTGGAGAGATCAATTAACCTGACAGTCATGTTTTTGGAATGTGGGAGGAAGCCGGAGTACCCGGAGGGAACCCACGCATGCACGGGGAGAACATGCAAACTCCATGCAGAAAGACCCTGGGCCGGGATACGAACCCACAACCTTCTAACCACTGCACCACCGTGCAGCCCTTGAAATCATTAAGTGAGGGAAACATTTTTCAGAGGTCTATTAAATACATCAATTTTATATAGAGAAATGCAATTCGAATCCTTCATATGTAGTCAGTGGTTGGTTTGAGCTGTTTTGCATCACTTCCTGCCTCAGTGTGGCTGTGGTGGAGTGTTGTTATGGATTTAATTTATTAAAGGATGAGAGAGAATTCCTTCAGAAGTTCAGGAGTTTTTAAGATCAGCCTGTTGATCAACAAGAAGGTACAGTATACACACACAGTACAACCACATGGACTGACCTACTCTCCCCAACCTGACACAGACTTATATAGGATTTAATAATCACAAGACTATCAACTTCCATCAGATACAGCTCCGAAGCCCAGCAGGACAGGTTAGTTGCCCCGATAGGAAACGAGTCATCTTGCCTATGTCAGCAGTGTCCATAGATAGCTAATGGTCGCCATGGGCTGATGTCCAGGGCTGAAGATTGCGCACACACATCTCAGAAGCCTAACACATTTTCCTGATGACATCATCAAGCATACAGTGTCATCCTATCATATCTGATGAACAGAACAGAAGAAAACTGGACAGTGATTATCTTCATCACTAAATTTCCACCACAGTGTCGTAGCATGAACGCCACCAGCCTGTGGCTCTGTTGAGGTGTTATGGAAGACCAGGATGCTGGTGTTTTGGATTAATTCACTGTTCAGAGCGTGACACTTTGAGCCTAAAATATTGAACCATTTCACTCTATTCTAATTTTCTGAGATTTTGAAATTGAGGTTTTCTTAAGCTGTAAAACATGATCATAATTATAACAAATAAAGGCTTGAAATATCTCACATCGCACATAAAGAGTCTTTATCATATTTTAGTTTCACCTTTTAGGTCAAATTACTGAAATAAATGAAATTTTGCACAATATTCACATTTTTCGAGTTTGACCTGTAAATCGGTTTGGTAGCCTGTACAAAATGAATTTTCTGAAGAGTTAATCTGTCACCATTGTGTAGTGTTTTTCTAATTCGCTCAAGCCAGTGTGTGAACTTTAACTGCCTTTCTTTAACCTGTAGTTAAATCTTTCCAGATTGACGCCAACAGACAATTGAGGCTGACATTTGAGCTTAGTTATTTGTTTCTATGTAGCAGGGAGAGCTGTCACTATTAATTTCATTAATAGTTGTAATAAAGATAATTAATAACTACTGGAATCATTAAAATTATCGCTGATAACTTAGCCACTTATTGAGCAACTTCATTTAAATGGTTCTCTTGCCACTGAGGAAAGGTGTGATTGAATGTGAGAGGATAATATATCACACAATAGGGAACCTAGGTCTCCGCCCCTTTTGCTGCATTATCTGTGATCAAAAAGTCTTTTTAAAATTCACAGAAATCAAATGTTAAATCAATGGCAGATTTAAATGGAATGAGGAAAAAGTGTATGGCTCCACACAGTAGGGGACCCATGGACTGGGGGTGGATGGCCATGAATTAGGCTCCCCATAGACCTCTGAAAAAATGTGTCCCTCACTTCTGAGAAGGCGGTTATTCCCTGACCATTGTAAGCTTTGCTGCTGCTGCACATCTTTGCTGACTGTCCAGCAAATTATGTACTCATTGTACTTATTTGATCTGGAGAACGCCGGACAAAACCAAAATATGATCCACAGTCCCTGGGCTAAGATGTTTTCTTCATTCTTGAATCCCCAAATCAGCCAAAGAAAGGTCTCTCTCTCTCTGGCTGGACTCGATTCCACAGAGTTTGAAGATATCCCAGAATGTTTTTATTTTGTGAACAGAGGTGGGTAAAGTACCCAAAATTGTATTTAGGAAATGTTGCATTAAAGTATAAAATAGCCATCCAAGAATTTACTCAAGAGTAAAAATATGTAAAAAGGGTATTCAACTACTGAGTTACTGATCAGATCAGTTCTATTGGCACTGATTATTTAAAATGACCTCATTGAACAAACAAAAATATTAAGGTGTGTGCAAATTGTGGTATTTTAAAGAGTATAATGAAATAACTAAAACACAAATATAATAACAAAATACATTTAAAGCAGATGTACTTCATTTCTACGATTTTCTACATAAAATAAATTAATAGGCTACTTACAATACACTGTAATGCATTACTTGTATATAATACAATGTAATACTTGCAATGTAATGTATCTGTGTTAGTGACAGTGTATAGTGTTTAATGTATATTTAAACCATCTCCAAATACCTCATCAGTGAGAAAATAGCATTAGAACAAGCTCATGTACAAACATGAGGTCTGCCCAGTGTTTCCTACAGATTTGAAAGCATTGTGTGGTGGTGGGGTTACCGCACGCTTGTAACTATAGGTAACTTTCTAAAGATTGCGCAATCACTTGTTTGCCAAGGGTACGGACCTACAGTAACATCAACACTATGAAACTATTGTATTCAGAATAAAATGTTTTAAAGCACTTTTTAATCTGTGATTGTGTGTTAAAAGCATACTTGCCAACCATGAGACCTCAGAATTAGGGAGACATTCAAACAGGCCGGAGAGGTTAAAAAATAAATATTAAATATTTTTAAATACTTGAATTTTATCTAGAATTTAACAGTATTTATTTATTTTACAAAATAACATTCCACAACAGTAATGTAAGTTATACTAAACAGTCCATCCAATTTTATGTGAAAAGGCTTTTGTGAAAGTTGGAATGTTTTTGTGATTTTGTTTTTATTTTTCACCAATAACTAAATTGTTTAAATTTCTATTTGAAAAGCAGGTTTAAGACAACATTGTCACATAAACATTGGCAAAATAAAATGACTTTAAATGTCCTTTTAACAGTTAAAAACTCTAAAATGTGACCAGCTCAGATTGGGTCCCCACTAGAAGAACATCTCTGCTTTTATTTTGGTGCAACAGTCCCAAACCCACCCTGGGCCCCTTTTAGCCCCTCTATATTCACCTCCTGGATACACCCCTGCTCAGCACCACTGAACGTTTAGGAATAATCACTTATTAATCATTCTAAAAATTGACTCGAAATAAAAGGAAACAAGAGTCTAGGTTGGTTGAAACAGTTTTTAATCCTAAATATCTCTGAAGATTTAAAAAGTCATTGAAACTAAAGCTTCTTTCTGTCACATAAAGACCGTTCTAAAAACCTGCGGTTCGTTGCTGCAGCGTGTGTCACTAATGAGAGCTGATTGGTCTCCTGATCACGTACACAAAACAAGTGGGTAGGGGTGGGCGATATGGCAAAAAATAGGTAATCACGATTTTTCTATCATATTATCACGATTTCGATTTTATCACGTTTTTTTTAAATGATCACCAAAAAAATCTTAAATTACACATTAAAGAAGAGAAACATTAAATTAATTAATTAATTCAAATTAGGGATAACCAACACAGGGCTAAAATACTGATATGTCTTTCCCACACCAAAGATCATAGAAATGCACAGAAAGTTATGAATGAAACTATACATACACTGTATGTATATACAAGATATATATATATATATATATAATATATATATATATATATATATACACTACCGTTCAAAAGTTTGGGGTCACATTGAAATGTCCTTATTTTTGAAGGAAAAGCACTGTACTTTTCAATGAAGATAACTTTAAACTAGTCTTAACTTTAAAGAAACACACGCTATACATTGCTAATGTGGTAAATGACTATTCTAGCTGCAAATGTCTGGTTTTTGGTGCAATATCTACATAGGTGTATAGAGGCCCATTTCCAGCAACTATCACTCCAGTGTTCTAATGGTACAATGTGTTTGCTCATTGGCTCAGAAGGCTAATTGATGATTAGAAAACCCTTGTGCAATCATGTTCACACATCTGAAAACAGTTTAGCTCGGTACAGAAGCTACAAAACTGACCTTCCTTTGAGCAGATTGAGTTTCTGGAGCATCACATTTGTGGGGTCAATTAAACGCTCAAAATGGCCAGAAAAAGAGAACTTTCATCTGAAACTCGACAGTCTATTCTTGTTCTTAGAAATGAAGGCTATTCCATGCGAGAAATTGCTAAGAAATTGAAGATTTCCTACAACGGTGTGTACTACTCCCTTCAGAGGACAGCACAAACAGGCTCTAACCAGAGTAGAAAAAGAAGTGGGAGGCCGCGTTGCACAACTGAGCAAGAAGATAAGTACATTAGAGTCTCTAGTTTGAGAAACAGACGCCTCACAGGTCCCCAACTGGCATCTTCATTAAATAGTACCCGCAAAACACCAGTGTCAACATCTACAGTGAAGAGGCGGCTGCGGGATTCTGGGCTTCAGGGCAGAGTGGCAAAGAAAAAGCCATATCTGAGACTGGCCAATAAAAGAAAAAGATTAAGATGGGCAAAAGAACACAGACATTGGACAGAGGAAGACTGGAAAAAAGTGCTGTGGACGGATGAATCCAAGTTTGAGGTGTTTGGATCACAAAGAAGAACGTTTGTGAGACGCAGAACAACTGAAAAGATGCTGGAAGAATGCCTGACGCCATCTGTTAAGCATGGTGGAGGTAATGTGATGGTCTGGGGTTGCTTTGGTGCTGGTAAGGTGGGAGATTTGTACAGGGTAAAAGGGATTCTGAATAAGGAAGGCTATCACTCCATTTTGCAACGCCATGCCATACCCAGTGGACAGCGCTTGATTGGAGCCAATTTCATCCTACAACAGGACAATGACCCAAAACACACCTCGAAATTGTGCAAGAACTATTTAGAGAAGAAGCAGGCAGCTGGTATTCTATCGGTAATGGAGTGGCCAGCGCAGTCACCAGATTTGAACCCCGTTGAGCTGTTGTGGGAGCAGCTTGACCGTATGGTACGCAAGAAGTGCCCATCCAACCAATCCAAATTGTGGGAGCTGCTTCTAGAAGCGTGGGGTGCAATTTCTCCAGATTACCTCAACAAATTAACAGCTAGAATGCCAAAGGTCTGCAATGCTGTAATTGCTGCAAATGGAGGATTCTTTGATGAAAGCAAAGTTTGATGTAAAACAATTTTATTTCAAATAAAAATCATTATTTCTAACCTTGTCAATGTCTTGATTCTATTTTTTATTCATTTCACAACGTATGGTGGTGAATAAGAGTGACTTTTCATGGAAAACACAAAATTGTTTGGGTGACCCCAAACTTTTGAACGGTAGTGTATATACAATATATATATATATATATATATATATATATATTATTCATTTTTCAAATAACTTCAATGAAAAATACATCTAAATCATAAACGTATTTAAATGTATTATATAAAATGTTAATCTTGACTTGTGTACTAAGAGAGAAAGCAAACATGAACTTACTTTAGTTTAAAAATATGATATTCAGAAAATAGAATAAAATCTATTTTTTTTAAATAAAATACTAATATGTTGTTGCAAATATGTGCAAGATGTATTGTGCAATCTATAATACACCATTTAATAATCCTCATACAATGGTGTAAATGCAGCTTTAAGTGGTTCAAATGTTTTTTGCAGAATGCTGATTTTATAAACGATTTTATTTTAAAAGTGCTGCTGTACATAATAATGAAGGTAGACTATAATGTAAGCAGTTCTAATTATTCTTCCATCCATCCAAACATATTATTAATATTCGCTGCAACTCTGCGCATTCAGCATACATGCGTGGAATGGTGATGTTTGGGGGAAAAAAGCAGCCGGGCAATTGCACGGATAGTTTGCCATCTGTGTCATAGGGGGTAAGTTTTATGATTATTTTTTCTACCGCTTGCTGAACTAAGAAGAAGAAGCGCTAGCCACTGCTGCTAAGATCATTTTTTGAAATCTTGCATAATTAATGAGGGAGCCGAGCCAAGTTTAGCATCAGAGCTAAAGACGGGGGAGCAGAATGGGCGTGATTACGACCAAACTACACGCCCATACACGCCCCACGAGGGCAGAGTCTACAGTGAAGATCCCGCCCCTATGCCCTTTTTAGGAACATGCTTCGTCAGAGCTGGGGAGGAGGAGTCTGTGAATCCGCCATGAATTCCCCCATGAAAGTGTGTCATTCTGGTAAAATGGGAGGAGTGAGGAGGCGCTGTCTATTCTTTTTAACAGTCTATAGAGCAGGGAGAGAGCAGAGGATTTTAATCGCACACAAAGGCAGAAATACAGCAACAGAACTGTGAATCGGGATAAAACGATCTCCCAAAAATGACAGATCTTCACACGTGTAGATCGCTTCACGGTCTCAAATCGTCAAATTGCACACCCCTACAAGTGGGTAACCTATTTTGGATTGAAAACTGAATTTCGCCCACTGGTCAAGGATTTTCATGTCATGAGGGAACTGTATCCTATAGCACCTTCCTTGGCAAAATGCAAATGAAACATGTTATTTTCCATATCTCTCAGAAACAGGGAGTGTGCATTTTAAGCGACACCATCAGATGTCTGGAAATTTTCGGGAGGGGCACTGAAATTCGGAACTCTCCCGGGAAAATCGTGAGGGTTGGCCAGTATGTCCATGTTTGGTTTCTCCCGCTTTCCCCCTCCTAAACCGGATAAACGGTTTAACGGGTGGCTGACGACTAAATCCAAACATCGGCCAAACTATCCGCCTGCAGAAATATCCCCCTGCTGTCACGCAGACACAAGCTGTCTGAGAAAGAGGAAGAGGCGGTGGTGTTGCAGCTGCAGTCGAGTATTATTGGAGGTGTGCGTAAAATACTGTAAAAAAAGAAGTACGAAACGCAATATGTGGCAGTCGGAGTTTAACCTGTGGCGCACCGCCACACATTCGTCTATGTGTGGGAAACACTGGGTCTGCCTTTAGCATGAACTGTAGCTTTGTGTCCTTATCGGTCACATTTTTGGCTAAAACCATTTTGTTTTAATTCAGGGAAATTACTCGGAGTAGCTAGAAGGTCCACAAATTTTACTCAAGTGTGGCGATATTTCATAATAATTTTACTCAAGTATAAATAAAAATTATGGTGCATTAAAAATACTCCACAGCTTCTCTCCAGCTTCTCTCCAGCGGAATACATCCTGGACAGGAAACAGAACAAACAACCATGCACGCACACTCACACACACACACACACACACACACACACACACACTACTAAGGGAAATTTAGAGAGACCAGTTAACCTAACAGTCATGTTTTTAGACTGTGGGAGGAAGCTGGAGTACTCAGAGGGACCTCACACATGAACAGGGAAAATATGGAAACTCCATGCAGGACTCCAGGCTGTGATCTGAACCCAGGACCTTGGTTGCTACAAACTGCTTGCAAAATAACCTGTTTATATGTTCTCTATTTTTTATAATAGTACAACATTATCTGATGGTCAAAATCCCTGAATTTATATCATATAATAATGAATTTACGCATTACCTGTTCAAATACAGTCGTGGTTTGTGAGTTTTGAGAATGGCGGTTTGTCAGTTTTGAGAATGACACAAATATTAGTTTTGAAATCATTGTTCTTCCATTGGTAACCATGGTGACCTGCAAAGAAACGCTTGCAGCCATCATTGCGTTGCATAAAAATGGCTTCAAAGGCAAGGATATTGTGGCTACTAAGATTGTCACTGTGACAATCAACAATTTATAGGATTATTAAGAATTTAGATGAAAGAGGTTCAGTTCTTGTTAAGGCTTCAGGGCGTCCAAGAAAGTCCAGCAAGCGCCAGGATCGTCTCCTTAAGAGGATTCAGCTGCGGGATCGGAGTCCCACCAGTGCAGAGCTTGCTCAGGAATGGCAGCAGACTGGTGTGAGTGCATCTGCACGCACAGTGAGGCGAAGACTTTTGGAAGATGGCCTGGTGTCAAGAAGAGCAGCAAAGAAGCCACTTCTCTCCAAAAACCATCAGGGACAGATTAATGTTCTGCAGAACGTTTGGTGAACGGACTGCTGAGGACTGGGGCAAAGTCAGATTCTCCCATGATGCATCTTTCTGATTGATTGGGGCATCTGAAAAAAGGCTTGTCTGGAGAAGAAGAGGTGAGCACTACCATCAGTCCTGTGTCATGCCAACAGTAAAGCATCCTGAGATCATTCATGTGTGAGGTTGCTTCTCATCCAATGGAGTGGGCTCACTTACAGTTTAGCCCAAAAACACAGCCATGAATAAAGAATGGTACCAAAACACCCTCTAACAGCAACTTCTTCCAACAATCCAACAACAGTTTGGTGAAGAAAAATTAATTTTCCATCACGATGGAGCACCGTGCCATAAGGCAAAAGTGATAACTAAGTGGCTCGGGGACCAAAACGTTGAAATATTGGGTCAATGGCCTGGAAACTCCCCATATCTTAATCCCATTGAGAGCCACTAATTCTGAAAAAATCCAAGAAGTGATTATGAAAGAATGGTTTGCTATCAGTCAGGATTTGGCCCAGAAGTTGATTGAGAACATGTCCAGTCGAATTGCAGAGGTCCTGAAAAAGAAGAGCCAACACTGCAAATACTGACTCTTTGCATAAATGTCATGTCATTGTAGACAAAAGCCTTTGAAACGTATGAAGTGTTTGTAAATATATTTCAGTACATCATAGAAACAACTGAAACAAAGATATAAAAGCAGATTAGCAGCAAACTTTGTGAAAACTAATATTTGTGTCTTTCTCAGATCTTTTGGCCACGACTGTACACAGAAGCGCGGGGATGAGGCAATGCATTGACTCACCTTAAGTGGCGCTGTTTCACACACAGTGAAAGAAGCAGGCTGTTGGAAAGGCAATTTTATTTCTATAGCACACTTTCAGTGGTAATGTACGGAGCCCGGCAAGGGTCAGGGGTAATTTAACGGATTGTTAAACCATGCCCACATTTGCGCCCAGACATTGCTAAAGTCAATATTTTACTTCTACAGACATGTACAGTGATGCTATTCATTATTTTTTATATTATTGGACTTTTTATTTTATTTATCTATCTTTATCCATCCATCCATCCATCCATCCATCATCTTCCGCTTATCCGGGGTCGGGTCGCGGGGGCAGTAGCCTAAGCAGAGAGACCCAAACTTCCCTCTCCCCGGCTACTTGGGCCAGCTCCTCGGGAGGAATCCCGAGGCGTTCCCAGGCCAGCAGGGAGACATAGTCCCTCCAGCGGGTCCTGGGTCTTCCCCTGGGTCTCCTCCCGGTGGGACGTGCCCAGAACACCTCACCAGGGAGGCGTCCAGGAGGCATCCTGACCAGATGCCCAAGCCACCTCAACTGGCTCCTCTCGATGTGGAGGAGCAGCGGCTCTACTCTGAGCCCCCTCTGGATGACCGAGCTTCTCACCCTATCTCTA
Organism: Apricaphanius iberus; assembly: GCA_028564705.1. Taxonomy (NCBI): domain Eukaryota; kingdom Metazoa; phylum Chordata; class Actinopteri; order Cyprinodontiformes; family Aphaniidae; genus Apricaphanius; species Apricaphanius iberus. The sequence continues at coordinate 237,772 of JAPXFQ010001664.1, forward strand.
AGGGAGAGCCCAGCCACCCTACGGAGGAAACTCATTTCAGCCGCCTGTATCCGCTATCTTTATCCGTTCAAAAGAAAATATGTTTTCATAGTTATATATTATAAAATTCTATAAAAAATCTAGCTGTATCATTTTCTTGTCCTGTTTTATCACTGAGGCAAACTTCATAATAACAGTGTATTAGATTTGATACTATATTCATATACTTTTCAGTGAGTGGCAGTGTATTGGATGAGTCACTGATGTCCAGGAAAGTGGCTAATTTGCTAATATATGATTCATGTGCCTAGATTTATTCCCATGACACTTTCTAAAGGAATACTGCACCAGTTACAATGACAACGATATGTAGTTGAATCCAGAGCCTATTGAGTAGAGAGAGTTACGACACACTTTGAATTCTCCGACACGCGGTCACTTGGTTCATGGAGCCCTCAATAGTTCCAAACATCCCAGCACCGTCATTGATTTCTAGCGGTAAAAGGCTAGTTTAACAGTCCGTGCTCACGGTTTAACAGTCCGTGCTCACGGTTTAACAGTCCGTGCTCACGGTTTAACAGTCCGTGCTCACGGTTTAACAGTCCGTGCTCACGGTTTAACAGTCCGTGCTCAGGTTTAACAGTCCGTGCTCACGGTTTAACAGTCCGTGCTCACGGTTTAACAATCCGTGCTCACGGTTTAACAGTCCGTGCTCACGGTTTAACAGTCCGTGCTCACGGTTTAACAGTCCGTGCTCACGGTTTAACAATCCGTGCTCACGGTTTAACAGTCCGTGCTCACGGTTTAACAGTCCGTGCTCACGGTTTAACAGTCCGTGCTCACGGTTTAACAGTCCGTGCTCACGGTTTAACAGTCCGTGCTCACGGTTTAACAGTCCGTGCTCCGGTTTAACAATCCGTGCTCACGGTTTAACAGTCCGTGCTCACGGTTTAACAGTCCGTGCTAGTTTAACATCCGTGTTTACAATCCGTGCTCACGGTTTAACAGTCCGTGCTCACGGTTTAACAGTCCGTGCTCACGGTTTAACAATCCGTGCTCACGGTTTAACAGTCCGTGCTCACGGTTTAACAGTCCGTGCTCACGGTTTAACAATCCGTGCTCACGGTTTAACAGTCCGTGCTCACGGTTTAACAGTCCGTGCTCACGGTTTAACAGTCCGTGCTCACGGTTTAACAGTCCGTGCTCACGGTTTAACAGTCCGTGCTCACGGTTTAACAGTCCGTGCTCACGGTTTAACAATCCGTGCTCAAGGTTTAACAGTCCGTGCTCACGGTTTAACAGTCCGTGCTCACGGTTTAACAGTCCGTGCTCACGGTTTAACAGTCCGTGCTCACGGTTTAACAGTCCGTGCTCACGGTTTAACAGTCCGTGCTCACGGTTTAACAGTCCGTGCTCACGGTTTAACAATCGTGCTCACGGTTTAACAGTCCGGCTCACGGTTTAACAGTCCGTGCTCACGGTTTAACAGTCCGTGCTCACGGTTTAACAGTCCGTGCTCACGGTTTAACAGTCCGTGCTCACGGTTTAACAATCCGTGCTCACGGTTTAACAGTCCGTGCTCACGGTTTAACAGTCCGTGCTCAAGGTTTAACAGTCCGTGCTCAAGGTTTAACAGTCCGTGCTCACGGTTTAACAGTCCGTGCTCACGGTTTAACAGTCCGTGCTCACGGTTTAACGTCCGTGCTCACGGTTTAAACAGTCCGTGCTCACGGTTTAACAGTCCGTGCTCACGGTTTAACAGTCCGTGCTCACGGTTTAACAATCCGTGCTCAAGGTTTAACAGTCCGTGCTCACGGTTTAACAGTCCGTGCTCACGGTTTAACAGTCCGTGCTCACGGTTTAACAGTCCGTGCTCACGGTTTAACAGTCCGTGCTCACGGTTTAACAGTCCGTGCTCACGGTTTAACAGTCCGTGCTCACGGTTTAACAATCCGAGGTTTAACAGTCCGTGCTCACGGTTTAACAGTCCGTGCTCACGGTTTAACAATCCGTGCTCAAGGTTTAACAGTCCGTGCTCACGGTTTAACAGTCCGTGCTCACGGTTTAACAGTCCGTGCTCACGGTTTAACAGTCCGTGCTCACGGTTTTACATCGTGCTCACGGTTTAACAGTCCGTGCTCACGGTTTAACAGTCCGTGCTCACGGTTTAACAGTCCGTGCTCACGGTTTAACAGTCCGTGCCTCACGGTTTAACAATCCGTGCTCACGGTTTAACAGTCCGTGCTCACGGTTTAACAGTCCGTGCTCACGGTTTAAACAGTCCGTGCTCACGGTTTAACAATCCGTGCTCACGGTTTAACAGTCCGTGCTCACGGTTTTAACAGTCCGTGCTCACGGTTTAACAGTCCGTGCTCACGGTTTTAACAGTCCGTGCTCACGGTTTTAACAATCCGTGCTCACGGTTTAAACAGTCCGTGCTCACGGTTTAACAATCCGTGCTCACGGTTTAACAGTCCGTGCTCACGGTTTTAAACAATCCGTGCTCACGGTTTAACAGTACGTGCTCACGGTTTAACAGTCCGTGCTCACGGTTTAACAGTCCGTGCTCACGGTTTAACAGTCCGTGCTCACGGTTTTAACAGTCCGTGCTCACGGTTTTAACAATCCGTGCTCACGGTTTAACAGTCCGTGCTCACGGTTTAACAGTCCGTGCTCACGGGTTTTAACAATCCGTGCTCACGGTTTAACAGTCCGTGCTCACGGTTTAACAATCCGTGCTCACGGTTTTAACAGTCCGTGCTCACGGTTTTAACAGTCCGTGCTCACGGTTTAACAATCCGTGCTCACGGTTTAACAGTCCCGTGCTCACGGTTTAACAGTCCGTGCTCACGGTTTAACAATCCGTGCTCACGGTTTAAACAGTCCGTGCTCACGGTTTAACAGTCCGTGCTCACGGTTTAACAGTCCGTGCTCACGGTTTAACAGTCCGTGCTCACGGTTTTAACAATCCGTGCTCACGGTTTAACAGTCCGTGCTCACGGTTTAACAATCCGTGCTCACGGTTTTAACAGTCCGTGCTCACGGTTTAACAATCCGTGCTCACGGTTTAACAATCCGTGCTCACGGTTTAACAGTCCGTGCTCACGGTTTAACAATCCGTGCTCACGGTTTAACAGTCCGTGCTCACGGTTTAACAGTCCGTGCTCACGGTTTAACAATCCGTGCTCACGGTTTAACAGTCCGTGCTCACGGTTTATAACAGTCCGTGCTCACGGTTTTAACAGTCCGTGCTCACGGTTTTAAACAGTCCGTGCTCACGGTTTAACAATCCGTGCTCACGGTTTTAACAGTCCGTGCTCACGGTTTAACAATCCGTGCTCACGGTTTAACAGTCGTGCTCACGGTTTAACAGTCCGTGCTCACGGTTTAACAGTCCGTGCTCACGGTTTAACAGTCCGTGCTCACGGTTTAACAGTCCGTGCTCACGGTTTAACAGTCCGTGCTCACGGTTTAACAGTCAGTGCTCACGGTTTAACAGTCCGTGCTCACGGTTTAACAGTCCGTGCTCACGGTTTAACAGTCCGTGCTCACGGTTTAACAGTCCGTGCTCACGGTTTAACAGTCCGAGGTTTAACAGTCCGTGCTCACGGTTTAACAGTCCGTGCTCACGGTTTAACAATCCGTGCTCACGGTTTAACAGTCCGTGCTCACGGTTTAACAGTCCGTGCTCAAGGTTTAACAGTCCGTGCTCAAGGTTTAACAGTCCGTGCTCACGGTTTAACAGTCCGTGCTCACGGTTTAACAATCCGTGCTCACGGTTTAACAGTCCGTGCTCACGGTTTAACAGTCCGTGCTCACGGTTTAACAATCCGTGCTCACGGTTTAACAATCCGTGCTCACGGTTTAACAATCCGTGCGCACGGATTTCCAACTGCCTTTTTTTTTAATTACCCCTGACCCTTGCCGTGCTCCGTAGTAATGAAACCAAATACATGATAAACAGATCATTACAAAAAGAAATGCATTTAGTAACTGAAACATGAAAAATTAAATTTATGTGAGAATATGAAATTTAAAAACAAATAAAACATAACAATAAAAAGAAACGGTGTAAAGAACAAACTTATGCAAAAGACTATATATTAAAAACAGATAAAACACAATTGTTAAAAAATAAGAATAAAAATCACACCACCAGAATCAAAGAGTGGTCAAAAACGCAATTTATGTTGGGGCATGCTGATTGCTTTCTCTCTTTATATCTCCAAAATACATGTTTGATTACACGTGTGGTATGCATACTGTTCTTCCACAGTCTAATATCTTTTATGTATATGTGTGACACGTTTAGTCTTTTTGGTCGGCCATAAATGCGCAGTGAAAATGAGGCACAAAATACCGTGCCTCACTGATAGGGGGCAGTGCTGAGCCCAATAGGCACAACAAGCATAATCTATGTATCACAAAGACTGAAAAGAGTCGGAAGAAATACTAAAAACACAGCCTTAATAGAACCAATCCATGACAACGTTCCTCCTTATGGAACATCTCCAGGGAAGCAGACAGATTGTTAAAAATGAATGCAAACAAGAGGATTTTCACATGCGAGTAGTGGAGAAAGTTGTGGAGCAGGATAGGTGTCTGCAAAACAAAGGTAACATATGCATATGCAATTTCAAGTTATAATAAAAAAGATCAGCCAATAGAAGTACATTTTACAGAATATTAAAAAATAATTAAATTCACTTTTATTTATATAGCGTCAATTCACTAATCTCAAGGCACTTTACAACAAAAGTAATTTTAATACAATACAAACTTTCCAATTAGTTAAGTTTTCTCTGTACGGAATCCCAGCAGATGTTCTTACTATCATACTATTAAATAGCATGTAACTGATTAAAGCAAATTCATCAAAAAGTTGTTAAAACATCAAAATATCCAAATTAAAGTAAAAAAAAGGTTCTAATTTGGGTTTAATATCTCCAGTTCAAGAGGAGTCAGTCAACGCCTCACCAATCATGAACCTCACAGTGTCAGGTGGAGGAAAACATCTCCCATCTTATTCATTTCTGTCAAGATGATGAACACCTACAGTTGGTTGAAAGATTAAGGAAAGAAAGAGTTTGTGATTTATATATAAAGATTTTATTTCATGGCAGTAATGTTGGGTTTTTTTTCTTCGTAAATTCCTTCTAGAAACAAGACTTATAAATAGAATTGCTTTCACTTCAATTTTTGTCTGAAACACGCCAAAACCGGAGGGGAGGGGGTGTTTGTGCCATTTTCAGGGACAATATATTGACCCACAAACAGTTATTTGTTTTTTTTCCATTGTTTATGTGTCATTCAAAATGGAGATTAAACAATCTTCCATACTTTATATGACAATTTACAAACCACCACAGAATTGTTTTATTGAATATTTTTCTGAATTACTTACATTTGTTTGCACAGAATTTGATTCTTTAGTAATTTCAGGTGATTTTAATGTGCATGTGGATGTAACCAATGATCCAAAATGAGCCAAATAACTTAGTGCTGCCCACACTCTAGATGTAGTCATTACAAAAGGTGTTAATATATAAAATGTCAACGTTGTTGATGTTGCTTTATCTGATCATTTTTGTGTCTTCTTTGACCGATCTGTTGTACCCAAACCAGTAGTTGGTCCTGGAGTTATTCAGAGAAGACACATAAATGATACAAGGACACAGTTTATGGAATTGATCAGATTTGAAAATCCCCCATGTTCAAATGTTGATAATCTATTGGACTCTTACACTTCAATTACTTGAATTACCCTCTCGATTTCTAAAGTCTGTGCTGAGCAGCTTGTTACCACAACTTAGTCAGTTAGTTAACATCTCACTTGAGACTGAAACATTCCCAAATGCCTTAAAAACTGCGATCATTAAGCCTCTTCTAAAGAAGAGCAGCTTTGATTCCACAGTACGGAGCAACTACCAGCTCATATCAAACCTACCATTCTTAGGAAAAGTCCCAGAGAAAGTAATATATCAACAGCTCACTCACTTTCTCCTGTCTAACAATGTGTTTGATACTTTCCAGTCAGGCTTTAGGCCCCACCACAGCACTGAGACAGCTCTGATCAAGGTGACAAATGATATCCGCATGAACACCAACGCAGGCAAAGTCTCAGTTTTAGTTCTGCTGGACCTGAGCGCTGCCTTTGACACAGTGGACCGTGGGATCTTACTTCACAGGTTAGAAAACTGGCTGGGAATCTCTGGTTAGACCTGTGGAGTCCCCCAGGGGTCAATCTTGGGACCACTTTTATTCAGCTTGTACATGCTTCCATTGGGTCAGCTAATTAACAGCAATAATGTGTCTTACCATAACTACGCAGACGACACTCAGATCTACGTGTCACTGACGGCAGGTGAATATGGGCCAATAGATACACTCTGTCACTGTATTGAACAGATCAGTGTGTGGATGCAAAAAACTTTCTCCAATTAAACTCAGACAAAACTGAGATCATTGTTTTTGGCCCACAGACACAAAAAGAAAGTGTTATCAGTCATCTTGAGTCTCTCTGTCTTCAACCAAACAATCAGGTTAGAAATCTAGGGGTAATCATGGACTTGGACCTGAACTTAAACAGCCACATCAGAGCAATAACATCAACAGCTTTTTACCCTCTGAAAAACATTGCTAAGATCAGAGGAATAGTGTGGAAACCAGACTTAGAGAGACTTATCCATGCATTTGTCTCCAGCAGGTTAGACTACTGTAACGGCCTGCTCACTGGCCTCTCTAAACGAGCTGTTAGACAGCTGCAGTACATCCAGAACGCTGCTGCTCGAGTCCTGACAAGAACCAGGAAATACGACCATATTAGTCCAGTCCTCCGGTCTCTGCACTGGCTTCCTGTTGCTCAGAGAATATAATGTAAAACAGCTCTGCTTGTGTACAAGTCTTTTCATGGTTTGGCACCAAAGTACATCTCTGACATGTTAGAGACATAGGAACCATCTCGGGCCCTGAGAACTTCAGGGAGGGGTCTCCTGGTGGTTCCAAGAGTCAACAATAAACACGGTGAGGCTGCATTTCAGTTTCAGGCAGCTACAATATGGAACAATCTTCATGAGGATGTGAGACAAGCCTCAACTCTAACAATGTTTAAATCCAGGCTGAAAACAGTTCTTTTTACCCGTGCATATGACAATTGAAAGTATTTTATCTGCACTCTTGCTTTTTATTGTAATTAATCATTTTTTAAGTTGATGTTTCTTTCTGTTTATCTGTTTTCTTATTTATGCAAATGTGAAGCACTTTGAATTGCCTTGTGTATGAATTGTGCTCCACAAATAAACTTGCCTTGCCTTCTGATGTATTCCATCAGCTCTTGAAGGACTTATGGCACCATTATCAAAGTGTGGTAAAATATTCTAAAAGGGAATATCTGTCTAATATAGTGGCCACAAATAAGCATAATCCTCGGGTACTTTTTAAAACCGCGAACTCTGTTCTTCAGGTTACCAGACTGATGACATAGAATCACCTATGGATTTATGCAATGACTTTCTGCATTATTTTATTCAAAAGGTGGTTGATATTACGGCAGCTATCTTGGTTCCGGGTCTGGATTTACCAGATCTAGTGACCTCTACGGTGATATTTGACAAGTTTACACCTATTAGCTTATCATCATTGGGAAAGCTTGTCAGTGATATGAATATGTCTGGATAAGTGCTGGCTAATTTCAGGCCAATTTCTAGGTTGCCTTTCTTACCCAAAATTTTGGAAAAGGTAGTCTGTATACAACTAATTTCTTTTTTGGGCAATAGTAATGCGCTTGAGTCGGCTTTTAAGAATGTACATAGTACAGAGTCTGGATTATTGAGGGTTTCAAACGATATCCTCTGAGCAACTGACTAAGGGGCATATGTCATCCTCATCTTATTGGATTTATCTGCTGTATTTGACTCCGTTGACTAAATTATTCTATTGAATAGACTGACAGAGTCTGGTGTCTGTGGCACTGCTTTAAATTGGTTCTCGTCCTATCTTTCTGATAGAACCATGTGTGTGAGCCTTGTAGGTTTCAGCTCTGTTTCTTCACCATTGAAATGGAGGGTTCCCCATGGTTCAATTTAGGGGCCCATCTTGTTTTCCATTTATATTGTTTCCTTGGGTACCATTTTGGATGGAGTGGCTTTCCTCTGCTATGCAGATGACATGCAAATCTACCTACCTTTAAGAAAGGGTCAGTCAGTATCGACTCTCTTGACATGCCTCCAAGACATTAAGAATTGGATGGTGCGGAGCTTTTTAAGTTTTAATGAAAAGAAGATGGAGATAATGGATTTTGGCCCTAACAACAGTTGTTGACCTTCTGATATTGACCTTGGACCAATGGCATCACACACACCAAAATTACTGTGGTGAGGTCGGGGTTTTTCCACCTGAGGCAGCTGGTGAAGGTGAGCCCTTTCTTGTCAATGCAGCATTTTGAAACAGTGACCCATGCCTTCATTACTTCCCGGCTGGAGTACTGCAATTCCCTGTACTTTGGGGTGTCCCCTTCGGCCCTCAAGCATTTCCAGATGGTGCAGAACGCTGCAGCCAGAGTGCTGACGTGATCACGAAAGCGGGATCACATTACACCTATCCTGGCCTCCCTTCACTGGCTGCCAGTGACCTTCAGAGTTAAATTCAAGATTTTACTTTTAGTTTTTAAATTGCTGAATCTTGCTGAGCTTCTTTCCCTTTATAAACTGGCCAGGAGCCTCAGGTCAGCAGACCTGCTACTGTTAGAGGTCGAGGAAGAAGCTCTACCAATGAGACTTTGCTGCCATTATTTAAATCCCTCCTCAAAACAAATTTTTATCGTCAGCATTTGATAAAGTCTGAGACTGCCTTGTGTGTGTTATTTTACATATTAAGTTTTAATTCTGTTTTTACTTCGTCCGTTATACTGTTTTAAATGGGTATTTATTCATATTTATGGTCTGTCCTGATTTTTAAACTGTACATTGCTTTGTTTTCACTCTGTCACGTTGAAGGCCTTTATAAATAAATGGATTTGATTTGAATCTCTGATGTCCACTCCGGAGCAGTAGGGGCGGTAATGCGCCTCTTAGTTGGTTGCCAACTGCCGTAAAATCCCACAAAGAAGAAGAAGAAGAAGAAGAAGAAGAAGAAAGATAAGAGGAATAAAGAAGGAGCAGCAGAAAAAGAAGAATTGGACCGTGAACCTTTTTTCCGTAATCCGTAGTTAGTTCCGGGCTCTAGGCGGCGGTATCCGCGCTCAGTCAGCCTGGCTCCTCCGCCGCTGAGATGAAGAAAAGCAGCTCGGAGAAAAGGCGCCATGTGGTGGCCTGGATCAACAAAGCGGAGTGGGATCAGGTTCTGGACTACCTGTACTCCAAGGATCCCGCCCTGCAGCGGTTCGCTCTGCAGCGGATCTCCGCCTGGAGGGGCAGGTACGGCCACAGCACGCCCGTGGCTGTGGACTGCACGGCCGACCTGGTGCGCTGCCAGGTGCTGGACCGCTCCGGAAAGCTGCACGGAGACGACCTGGTGCTGCTGTATGGGGCGGCTCTGGTCCGGTTCGTCAATCTGATCACAGAGAGGCAGCAGGGGAGGAAGGCCCGGCCTCTGAGGCAGCTGGCCGGGAAGCTGAACATCCCGGAGTGGGTGGTGGACCTGCGCCACGACTTCACACACAAGAAGCTCCCCACCCTAAAGTGGTGTAGGAAGGGATGTAAGGTGGTTCTGGACTGGCTCCAGCAGGAGTACTGGTCCAGGCAGCTGGGAGGGGCTGATGAGGAGGACTGGGAGGGTCAGTCTGATGGAGAAGAGGAGGAAGCTGACCTGAAGCAGCAGGAGAATGAGTTGCTGAACAGGCAGAAGGAGATGGAGGCCTACAAGGCCGCCCGGGACTTCCTGATCTCCTATGAGAAGGAGCGCTACCAGAGTCTGGACGGCTCCCAGGAGGACAAGTGGCTGTCCCCCTTAGCAGACATGAGCTGGTTACTGGGGGACATTAAGCAGTTTTCTCTGGACTGCAGCGACGTGCTGGTGGATGTGATGTTGGAGGACGGCTTTCTTGTTCCGACCGCAGAGCAGCTGGAAACATTAGGCTGTGACCTGTCTGACAAATCCAGCCCCTCTGAACCCAGACTCCCACCAGTCTTCCTGCGGTTCTGGCTGCCGCTGCTCAAGATGCTCAACTCGCCCTCTTTCATCCACCTGCTTCTGGAGAAGCTCTTTGTGGAGCTGAAGGTGCTGGCCAGCGAACGGAAAGCTCACAGGCTGTTCTTCATCTCTGCGTGGGCCTCAGAGCTCATCCTCTGCAACAGCAACAAGTTGGAGTACCGCTTTGAGAGGAAGGTGCAGAAGAAGGCCCGGATGAAGGAGCGGATCTTCATGAAGCGCATCCAGCTGCGGTGGCAGCAGCTGCTCTCAGCGTGTCTGGACGCTCCCTGCATCTCCACGCCTCACTTGCTGCACTTAATCCTGGATGACATGGAGCATCCGCTGCCTCAGGACACCCAGCAGAAACTGCTCCAGCTCTGCTCCATCTACACCCAGACATCGAGCGTGGAGCTGAGCCTTTCCAGGGAGCAGAAGCATCAGCCCGTCTACACCCTGGAGAGTCTGTATGAGAAGCAGCGGCTGCTCAGTCAGCTGAGACCAGGCTCTGAGAGCATGGAGTCATCCAGCGACCTCCAGCAGGTCGACATTCTGGCTGGGAAAGCCAAGCTGCTCCGAGGTTCCCCGTGGCAGGTGTGCTCCGATAAGGTCCTGTGGAAGAACTTTCCTTTGGGTAAGGTTCCCGGACAGCCCGACGACCCGTCCTGCCTCATGGCGGAAACGTATTCCACGCTGACAGTCTCCGACCAGCCGGTGGAGCTGGAGAGCAGCAGAGGACAGAACGTCCCGGGGGTCTCTGGACCGGCTAAAACCACAGAAGGTCTCCTCTGGAACCCAATTGATGTCACCAGACTCAAATCTGGACTCAAGCTGTTTTGAGCTGACTTGTGAAGCAGAGAGAGGAGCCAGAAAGGCTGCAGATAGTGCCTCAGTATGTTCACTAGTGGTGTCAGCAGCTATCAGTTCACTTCATCATCTGCGTCCGGAAACCACCGAGAATCTTTCAGGTCATGATTCACATCTTCGGCTTTACGAAAGGTGGAATCATTTTATGGACAGTAAAAAGCCTCAGAGTCTGTTCCAGAGTTGTGAAAATAATCTGTTAATGGTAGAACTGCTCCAGTCATGCTAAATGATTCATCCGTTAGTAAAAGTCTATGTTGCAACACACTGTAGAGCTGGAGCTCTGATGTAAAAAACCTTAATGCTGTGATGTGTTTGCTACTGCATGGTAACCTTTTAGCAGTCCCTGCTTTAGCTGAACATGGATATTAATCTTTGGGGGGGTGATGGTGTCACAGTTAATTCTGTGTATTCAGTTCTTTCACATGAACTTTTAGTTAACGTGATCCATGGTAGTTTGTTTTCCTTTGTTCACTGTGGAATAAATGATGTTTTCTACAGAAACTTTCTCCTGAAATGTTTTTGTGTCATTACATAAAGAGAAGAACAGCGAACTGACTGCTAGTTAGAAAAACCTCTGAATATGGCAGAAGGATGCAGGCTGCTGAAATCTAAAGACTGAGAACAGAAAAAAGTAAAAGGCTTATAACATCTCATGGAAGTAGAATTAATTTCTTAAAACTATGCAGATGGATGGCACATTTCTAAACCCAAAGATATATTGGTTTGAAACAGAAGGATGAGGCAGGTTATCAAGTGCAAACTGGGCAGTATAGTTAGTTCAGTGTAATTTACTAGCATTATAATTTATCAACAATCTTTGTAGTATGAACAAATCTATGGGTGTTTGTTTAACGAGGTCTGTGTTATTTAGAAAAGAGGGAGAATTATGATTTGTATTATTATTATCCAGGGCAAATTCACACAAAGGTAAAAAAAAATATACTCATAAAGATGAAACAAAGTCATGGCAAATTTACAGCATATAAGGAACAAATACTGCAGTAATTAAAAATAGCACACTTAAATATTACTGCAGATTATGGATCAGTTTTAAAGACACAGTTAACTATAAAGCTTTGAAACTGGGTGGTCCATAAACAGGGTTATATAATGGCTATCCTGGGTTTGATTCCCTACCCTGAGACCGCATGGCTGCATGTCTTCCCACCTTCTCTCCTGTTTGGTAGTGTTCCCTAAAGGTCACAAGTGCAAACAAAATCTTTATAAGGAAAAAAAATTGCAAAAAGAACCTGTAATTATTTTATCTATTAATATTTAGGCTCAGAACTGTGTGCAATATTATTAGCTTTAGTATTATGAAAGGAAGTAAGCACTTTTCTGTAGTGAACTGTTATCAGCATTATTAAATATTTTGGAAATCATCAGATTAATTATGTAAGAACAGAGAGCAATGAAGGGGGGAAGAAGCTGTTTAAAAAGGCAAAGTTAAAATTCTCCAAATATGAAGGTAGAATATTGTTTCAATTAAATCCATAGAACAGTGACAACTTCAGTGGGATAATGAATCAAAACGAAGACAACGGTAGCCTGGAACATTCAGGTTAAAGTTATCAGGAATTGTAGTTGGATGGAAGACTTCTGAGCTTATAAAAATTTGTGACTGAAACTTGATCGGAACCATTTAATCACGTGTGAGCATATATATATGTATATATATATATATGTATATATACATATATATATATATAGGATTTGCAGAGTATTTTAATAAAATGTGTTATTTCAGTTCTGATCCACTAGATGGCAGTAACAAATTGGATACAGGTTCCATAAACCCTCAAAGCAGAAGAAGAAGAAGGTGGCGCTAGTTGAACGGTAACCTCTGGCCGCTTTGCACCAAGTTCAGCTGCGCTAACAAACATTTCTCCAACACTTTTTGGTCACCGACGCAGTTTTACTACTGAACATCTGTAGAGTTTGTGTGTGTTTGAACCAGGGCGGTAAGTACTGGGAGGTAGAAAGTGCGTCATTAAGTCCTCTGTGGATTAGCTCAGGTTGTTGGCCTGCGGCTAAGCACAAAGGCTAACTGAGGCAGACTGAGAGGGAAAATATTGTATATTAAATGCTTTAATTGCAGCGGATTATCATACTCCTCCCACTGGTAGCTTGTTGCCCTATAGTCACTGTATCCTAACGTAACTATTGTTTTAAGACAAGCGTTCTTATTAGCGGAATGCTAACGGGAAACGCGCGGAAGCCAGAGCGGCCTCTTTAACTATCATATTGTCCACAAGGATGATACTAAAGACTCAGTTCGCTCTTTACGTTGGTTTTATTTCTAAAAGCCTTTCGTAGATGACAGTTTTTACGGATAAAATGTGACATTTTGGTGTATTCTTGAGAGCTAGCAACGTTAGCACAACGTCGAGGACACGCGTCAGTTAGATCACGTGACCATGTTATCGCACTAACCGGAAGACGTTTAGGTTTCATCCCCAGTCGGTTACTGTTAGGCTGTTCATTCATAATGTCTTTGTTGTTCCACTACATGTACTGAAGCTTTAATATTTTAGTAACAATAAATATGTAATGGGAGGTGGAAGTTTTTTTTCCATAGGCAAAAAAGAGATTTCCAGTCAAAATTTGTTTACTGCTTTTAATAAATAGAAAAGGGATCATGTTTAATGATTGATAATTGTTACTCATATCTACTTTATCTAAAACAAATTCCAAGATTTAACAAACCATTTTTGTTTCCACAGCTGTGGCTGTAAAGGAGCCTCTCCATTCAGAATCTCTGATCCTTGACTCGACACGATGATCACAAGAAGAAGAAGCCGTGCCACAGAGATGCCCCTGTCAGTGGATGTGGTGGAGAGGGCCCAAGATCTCGCCAGCCCATCTGATGCGCTCGCTGCTGATGACACGGATCCTGCAGGAATTGAGCTAGACGACCTGTTTGAAGATTTAAAATGGACGCTAGAAAAAGATGCTTCTTCTCCACTCTTTGGCGTTGATCTCGCAAATCTCGAGGTGTACAACGACATCAGCCAATCTTCGGGCTTTGACGTTTCATCCCACTCATCTCCAGAAAGAACGTCATCGAGCTTGAGGATGAAAAACCGCCAAAACCAGTCGAACAACCTCATCAACAAGAATGCCATCGCTGCCAGATTGAATCGCCTGAAAAAGAAAGAACACGTCAACAGCCTGGAGAGGCAAGTTGGCGTCCTGTCAACAGAGAACGCCGCGCTTAAACAAGAGAACTGTCAGCTGACTAAGCGAGTTGAGGAACTGGAAGATGAAACCAGGTATCTGAGGGCTGTGCTGGCCAATGAGAGCATGTTAGCCCAGCTCTTGTCCAGACTGAGCGGTGTGAATGGGATGAAATTATCTTCCTCGCTTTTCCAGGGCCCTCACTCTAACGACCATGATTATGCGTTGCCCAGGAAGCGGGTGAAAGTGGCGGAGAAGGAGACGTCTGGTGGCGTGTGCCTGCATGTAGACAAGAACCACGTGTCAGTGGAGTTCTGCACAAAGTGTGCAGAGAGCGCAAGCACGTCGCTCAAAATGTAGGGTCAAGTACTTGTTTTCTCTTATTGAGACTAAAGCGTATGACTCTGTGCTGAACCATAGGATGGGTGAACACTGAAGTAGAACTGCCTAAGAACTGCTGAATGTGCATGTCATTCTTTGTGTTATGATGGGATGAGTACACGTTACTGCTAAACCTTGTTGACAGTTTCTTCTAGGTAATGCTTGCTCCACCATGGGGGACGAGTGGCTTTCTGAACACCTTGTCCTGCTTGACGCCTCGGTAAGGAATAGATTATAAAACCTTTTCATAGGCTTCAGCATTCAGCAGCAACATCACTGCTCTGTTTTACTGTACTTTATCCAGATTAATGGATCTTAATGGATCTTGAGCACTTTGCTCAATTATATTTTTCGTTTTTTTTGTTTTGTCATAGATTTTGTAATTGTTAGGCTGAAGTGTTCTTGGTGCTTCTATATTAAGATGATGGTAAGGGTCCACAAAGAGTGATCTTAAATCTGTCAAGTTATAAACTTATTGATTCATAAAAGGATTAAACAAACGTTCTAAATTCTTCTACCTATTTTTTTCTGGTAGACCAAAAATCTCTTTGTGAACCAGCACCTCTTTACCGAAGGATCCATTTATTTAGCGCCACCTTTTTTCTTTATGCTAAAGTTCTGCTGATGGGACGTGACGAAGCTGGACACGCAGCTGCAACTTGGCCGGGTATTTTTTTAAAGGTAGTATCGGTAACAAATGGTATCTGTAATCCAACTTTTACCCACATTCTGCAACATCTGTAGCTGTGGATTGTACCGGCAAAGCTCCTTCAGCACTCGGAGCAGTTTGTATATTCTTGTATATTGAAATGTACATTAAAAAAGAACCTGATATAACATTTAATTTTTTTATCACATTTAATAAACTGTAGATGTTTTGAATATATTTTCATTTGAAGAAAATGTTCTAAGAAATGTTGGACAAATAAATCCCATTCTCTGTATATAAATACCAAATATCTACTGAGTCTTGTTGTGTACTGTTGATATTAATGCATCTCTTTTCTCTTTCTAAACAGCAAGCTCTGCCGATAAAGGTCTTAAGTTTTCCTGAGCATTGGGTCAAGTCTGGTAAAGGTGTCAGAACAGATGAGTCATCATTAAATGGAATACTAAAACTCAGGATGAGAGATTAACTCATTTATCTGCCCTTCTATCGTAGCTCATCTACCAGTAAATGCTTTCATGATCATAGTGGAGCAGAAACATGGTTTCTATTAAATCTTGTATTATTGCCACCAGTTGGCCTCTTGGTTATCCTGCAAGCATTTCCCAGTTTAAAGCATTCAGTAAGTGTAAGTTTTAGCTCTAATATCCCACATCTGTTGCTGTTAAAGCTCCTATAGTGAATCTGCAAAGCGAGCTAGCTTTTCAACATAAACGGGCACAAAACTCCTCATCAGCTGTCATCCTTAGGCCACGCCCCCTGATACATGAACAAGCAATGCCACAGTAAACGAGTGAAAAAGTCCAATAGCTTTTTTTTTTTTTTTTTTTCCTCCCCCCATTATTTATTACCCAGTGTTCCTGTCCAAGTACAGTCTGGGGTGTTGCTCTTCCTCTGCCAACCCCAGGAGGGTGCAACACTGAAACTCAAGCCTCCTTCATGCTTGAGGAGTGAGCAGGCCCTTCTTTTCAACCAATGGGGTGGGGTTTCCCCAGCCGGACGTAGGATCGTATTATTCCAGCCAGGAGGGGGCAGTGTACAGCCCAGGAACGATGCATGTTTTTGTGAGAGTAGCTCATGTTAGCTACTCAAGGGAACACAGAGAGAACATGAAAACTTGACACAGAAAGGCCCTTTCACCAACCACACCCATGGTGTGGGTTTGCCGATGACCAAACACCCACAGCGTCCATGTTGGGAATTTACAATAGTGGACTCTCCAAGAAGTGAAAAACTAAGAATATAAACAAGAATAACCAATAAAAATAATTGTTTTTGTCGTCAGCCAGTTTATTCGCTCTCCGGTGGTATTGAGTGGAGAACTTCTCACATCCTCTGTGTTCTGTTATCAAATGTGGGAACGCATAATGAGTTATGGACTCAGAGAAACACAACTGGCTGATGGCATTGTTCTGCATTCAGACATGTTAATGCCTGAGGTTTTAAATGTGACGGAACCACTTTTTGGTTTTTTTGCTCCACAAAATATAGCTATATGTTAGAATGTTAAGATCCATGAAACATTGTTTTAAACCAGCTTGTTTTGTATATTTTCAATAGCAGTTTTTGGCCTATTGGACATTTCAGCAACAAGGTAATTAAAAATAGTTCATAACAAAGATGACATTAGTGGTAAAATAATGTAAAGTTGAAATATCGATTGAAATGAACAATATTCCTATGATTATTAATCATAAGTAACTGGACATTTTTTGTTTTTAGTAAGTATGTTCATTTACTCCCCCAAACAAGTTTGGAGCCATTTGGAGTCCATTGAGAGAAGTTTAGATCCATTCATGAGCAGCATATATCCATTTAATGGGAGTTTGGGTTGAACAAAGAGCAGCCTCTAAATTATGCATTATCTGCCACTACACTTCAATTCAAATTCTAAAGAAACAAACTTGTACAATACTACCTGAATATCAATACAATATTGTGAAAAAATATCAGGATATATTGGCATAACAAAATTTTCTGCTGCTGCTTTGTTGTTTTCTGGGGTTGTGAATCGGTTTTTAATCCAGCCAATTCCAGTTGCAGAGATGGGCTTTGTGGCTTCAACAAGTCCTCTCCACGTCGTGTTTTTGTTCTGCTCCGAAACTAAAGCAGGTTAATTCACTGCTGGAATCACCTGGTTCAGTGGCTTTTCAGAACAAAACCAATTCCCATCTCTGAATGACATCACAGTCTGCCATTACAGCTGTAGTCTAAGCAGGTTGAGGAAGAGGAGCCTGTGGAAGCTGAGCTTGGTCCACTTGGTCATTTTTCAATTTGAAAAATTGTGAAAAATAGTTGTAGCAAGTTCAGTCTAAGTACCTGTCATCATAGAGCACAGACTCCAACTGGGATGCTGCACAGTAGTGATGTCAGTGAAATTGTTTCAGTGTAGTTGGGTTAAAAGCTTTGGAGAAAAAACCCTCAGCGGACCTTTGCTTGCCACGTTAGCTCCCATCATATGGATATGCGCTGATCGTGAATGGATCTAAACTTTTTCTAGAGGGTTCCAAGTTGCTCCAAACTTTTGCGGGTGAGTAAATTAGTGTAATGCATGCTAAAAAAAAAGTACATTAACTTAAATTTAAATGAGCTCTGTGTTTAAGTAGATTAGATGAGCATAGAAACTGGCCGTGTCGCTCTAATTCTAAGGATATCGAGCAAACTGGAACCTGAAGACCTGAGTGGTCTGGAACGTGGATACAGTTACAAATATAACAAAAAATGTGCCACTATTTTCAAACCGATACTTGGATTTGAGTAATTGCCAATACTGAGTACCAATACCGATACTTCTACCACACAAAATAGGCTATGAATTGGAAGACAGGTTTTATTTTATTTTATGATTGTTGTTCCAAAAATTGAACTAGAAAAAAAATTAATAAAAATTACCACAAAACAAAAATTTCAAGTGAAAAACAAGATTTTTCTGTGAAATCATTGCAGAGCTTTCACAGTAAATGTATCGGTTAACTGTTACGATACATAACATGAGAGCGTTATTGGCCCCAATATCTGGTGTATCCCTACCATTCAGTGCATCAGTCCTTTAATCCTAGAAATGTACTTGAGGTGGTAGGAGGCTGACCTTATTTCCTCTATGAAACCCTGGAGGTTGAGCTCTGAGTCCATTACTACACTTAGATTTCAGGTCTGATCAGTAGTTTCTACGTGGATTAACTCAAGATGTGTGCTGACTTCTGATTCCTCTTTAGATCCAAAGATACTTCAGTCTTGTTCCTGTTCAGCTGTAGAAAATTATGACACATCCATCCATGATTTGCTCAATACATACACTAAGAATCTGGGTGGGTTCAAAGTCACCAGGTGACATTGAATTGTAAAGCTGAGTATCATCTGTATAGTTATGGCAGCTAATCATATTGGTTGCTATGATCTGAGCTGGATCATGGGATTTTTGCCCACAAATGAAAAGTTGCCACATGAAGTTCTTGTTCCTAAAGTAGGACTTGGACCATAGAGGCACACCCAGCTCTCCTCTCACTTTAATAATATATTTTGGTCAACAGTGGTACCAGCACTATCATTACACATGCGGAGTCACACATTTTAAATGTGATCTCTGTTAGTCAATAATGAACTCAAGCTTTATAGTCTGTAAAAACCCAGGTTCAAACAGAAAGTTCATTTTGAATATTACACTACTGTTGGCAGAATATACCAACCTCACCAGATGGTTAACTGTGGAAGAAAGGCGAAGTGTTGTTTATGGATTCATCGAAAAATATTTCATCTATCAAAGTAAATTATTGGAAGGTGTGTAAAGCTTACTATGATTCACTCTCTGCCCCTTTTTCTGTTTTCCTTAGGTTGATTAAAAAATTAAATGGAACTTTTAGAAATTGAAACATAACTGGTGCCAAGCAATTATGGCACCAGAAGTAGCACAAATCCTGAAACTGGGTGAGGAAAAGTTTTTCTGGATTGGTTTTGTGCCAGTTTGTGAAAAATGATTTAAATGCCTAAAAAGAAGTATAATCAACGTTATTTACTTTATTAAAATGTCCTCGTTTACCGTTTATTATCTCGTTTTATGATAATTTAGTATTATCCAGAATTTGTTGATCTTACTGCAGTAACTATTTACTAGCAGGTTAACATTTGTAATCTTAAACCTTTCCTCTTTTTTTGCGGAGTAGTTAGGGCAGAAATGAGGCAAGTTTAAGAGCCAAATGCAGAAGTTTAGCAAGTAAGTAAATCAAAAAAAAATTGATAAGCAGAATTTTGAAGGTGTATGAAGAACCAGGGATTAACAAGAGATCAACTTGCTCCTTGTTAGGAAGATGTTGAATACGAAATGATAGGAGAACCGCTTAAATACTAAGGAAAGAGGGACAGATTAGGGAGGAACTTGAAGGAAACTTAAGGTGATCAGATGAAGGTGGAAGTGAGAGAGCAGATGTCCGGTCCATTAACACACACCTGGTGGATGTTAGTGTGACAAGTTCCTAACAAAATGAAAATATTTGTTTGCACTCCTACAAAGATTTTAACTAGTGCACAATTACTGTCAAAAGTAACTAGAAGGTGTGTTCTTAAAAAAAGGGGTACGACTCGTCAGCTAATGTAGCTGATCACTGGAAAATATCGGCCCATATCAAATGTAGTTGATTTTTTTACCTACATATCAAGCTTCTTTTGTTCATTCTGTCAACAAAGTTGCAACATAGCAGATGTTATACAAAAATTTAAAATGCACAGATCCTATCTGTAGAGCTGGGTTCTGATCCATCTGTGATCGTGTCTCCTGCCTGCTACAGGCTAGAAGCAGCCGCTGACAGTTGATGCTGAATGCACCTGATCTTTGCGACAGTATCTCATGTAGCGCTTGATGGTAGGATGCTTTCCTCAGGTCTGAAGTGAGCACCACTGATGGACATGTTTTTCATGGCCGAAGATGAAATTAAGTCCAGTAATATCAGCTGCTCCAAAGATAGCACCACTGAGACACACTGAACTCACAGAGCTAGTGCTAGTGACTCATAAAACATTGGGTGAAATGAACGTACATAATGCCGAGAGGCTGCACTTTGATTACGCCATTAACTTCTATTATATGGATATAAACTTCTCCCGTTGGACTCCAATGTGCTGAAAACTTTTCTTGGTGAGTAAATGAATGTGATGCATGCTAAAAACAAGATCCAGTTTGCTAATGAACTTAAATAAATAAAAGTCTAAAACGACCAGTTCCTCCGTAGGTAGTAGGGGCCAGAGATAAAAACAGACAAGTGAGTTTTTTTATTTTAAAAAGTGAATAAAATTATGTTTCAGCAGCTCAGAATGCTGCCTGTAAACGTCACTAGTGCCAGCATGAATTATAACTACTCACGCCTGTATGGAGTTGGATGACGTCCACGATGTCTTCTGCAATGAAACACATGCTGTACGGTTTTTTTATTATTATTTAATAGCAACTGCCTGGACCAAAATCTTAAATTAATTAATTTAGTTAGTTTGCTTGTCCTTCATTCACACTCCCAACCGGTTGGTGGCGGTAATGCCCCAGATCGTTGTTTGACAACCATTGCTGAAAAGCAATGAAGACGGTGAAGGAGGAAAGTGAAACGAACTCATTTGTATAATATGAAATAAGGGTTTTTATTTATTGTTTTTTAAACTTGTATTTGCAATTATAGGAAATACAAACAAATAGGCTATAAAAAGCCTTAGAAAAAAACGTGATCACATTCAGGAACAGAAAAGGAAACTTAAATGACATATAAAAATGTGAAGGAAAAAAGGGAGGATAATACGAGTGTGTATATCATATGAGTATTTTCAAAGGATTACAGATGTTGATAGTTTTGAGAGCCCACATAGTCTAATGTTCAAGTTCTACTTTCAGTAGAAAGTTCAGGCTTTCTGGAGATGAATCTGCTCTTGTGGATATAAAATTTTGCTATAGAGAAATATTTAAAAAAAGAAAGCATCTTTATCTTTACGGTTAAAATGATGAAAACCCAAAATTACATTCTTATAATAAAGATGAACGTAAGAAAAAACAGAGTCGGAAATAAACTTGTGTTAGTTGAAGAATATTAATACTTTTATATGCTTTACATATATTTGGGTAAACATTTTTGTGTGTAGTATTAAGAACATATGCATATGTAAGGGTCATATACACATTTACAATTATGTGAATCTGTGATCGTGGGAAAACTCAGTGTCTATGGCAGGTGGTTATTTGGGAGAACAAAGCTGAGTCTAAGCAGAAACAAGGAGTGAAAAGAGAGTTACGAACGCTGTGCTGGGATAATGAGAAACATAACTCACACATGAACTATTCAAGGTCTCGGGGAAGCAAAAGGTATGGGAAAACTAGGATTCTTCTGCTGACCATTCATGTGTATGTGGAACGACAGGTCACTGAGTTGTAACTGCGATTCTGTGCCGTTGTCTTGCAAATAAAAACCTGTTTGGTTTGGTAGTGAGTCAGACTTTGGTCTGGCTCCATCTGAATTCAGGTGCGCAATGAAACAGAATTCTGTTGTGATATTGTGTTTTTTCTCTCTGTCTCTGAGTTTTATTCTGAAAAGGTTCCGCTGACGAGCGTCGGGTCCTCTAAAACATACAGATAACAGTTTCTGATTGACGAAGGAGTTTATCCAGTAAAAGTAGTAAAGAGTAAAAGTTTAGCACCCCGACATAGTCCATCCAGAATTTAGAGGTAAATTCACATGACCTGAACAAATGTCTGTTTCACTATGCTAATGGCGGAACGTAGCCTACAGTTAATGGAGATATCAGTCACGAATTTTGACAAATACTTATGTGTAGTACTTTGAATGAAATCTCTTTGAGTTTGTTAAGAAGAATCTTTGTGTTATGTCCAAAGTTTTTTTCCAATCAATCTCAGCAACAAAATTGTCCCAGATAAATGTGGCTGGAGGAGCAGACACCAAGCATCCTGAAACAGATCTAGAGCCCTTATTTTGTTGTTTAGACACTTACCATGAGAAAAAGCAGCTTTGCCTACAGGACAATGTTACACATCGGGACAACTGCACAACAAGGAGCACTTGAATAACATTCGCAGACCAGTATCAAATATCATAGAAAATGATTTAGGTGTTATTGGTAGGCTACATTATATCTCCCAAGAAAGTCAGAGTAATTATGAACAAACCGTCGCTTTTGAACAACTGACCAACCAAAAACAATAACGTTGTTAAACCAATTATTCAAAAACAGCGTCTTGTTTTTATGAACAATATTAAACTTAGCCTATACCAAATAAAACATCTCTGTGGAGTGAAATTGTAAATCAATGCCCATGTCAAAAGAACCTGTTGATGGAAGTGAGACAGTGTGAATGGTATTTTTGGAACAGGGAGAAATTGAGGCCACCTAAATTAGAAAACACATGGTGAGAAAAGAAATTCCAAATAGATGAAGGATTCTTTAATTCCAGTTTACCTTAAAAGTATATTAAGAGCGGCAAAATCAATCAAGTTTAAGCGTCTTTTGTCATAGGAGCTTAAAGCAACCGATTTTCACAAGTAGCGGGTTTTATTTTGCCATTGAAAATTGTATAGTAACTTATTCATTGATTTACACAATATATTATCAACATATGGTGACTGAACAGCATAGGTTAGACGCAAAATTCCCTCTGCCTTCGAAAGTAGAC
Source organism: Apricaphanius iberus (assembly GCA_028564705.1). Taxonomy (NCBI): domain Eukaryota; kingdom Metazoa; phylum Chordata; class Actinopteri; order Cyprinodontiformes; family Aphaniidae; genus Apricaphanius; species Apricaphanius iberus. Next base: position 260,625 of record JAPXFQ010001664.1, read on the forward strand.
CCCTGCCTTTTAAACATATGTCTCTCTGCAGCCAGTGATGAAGAATTTTGGGGTTTTTATCAATAATAGGAGTGAAATTTAAGAAGCATCTAGACTGTTCATTTTTATTAATTAGGATACCGAGGTAAGTTACAGAATTTCTCACAAGAATCCCATTAATTGAGGATGCCAAAATATTTTTATAAGGTAAACGTTCGCATTTATGCAGGTTAAGAAAAGACATAAAAGTCTTGCTGCAGAGACAAGTAGAACGAGAGCAGTGTCATCTGCCAGTTGACTAATGAGTTTTTGTCTGTTAGTAATGAAAGCACTACTTTTAATGTGTAAATGAAGGAGCTGAACAGAAAGAAGAAAAATAAATTCACTGATAAAGGACACCCCTGCCTCACTTCACGTTTCAAATAAAATCTTAGGGACGTTTTATGGAGCTATTACTATTAGAATACAGCGTTTGAACAGTAGCTATTACAGAAAGAAATACCAAACCCAAATTGATTTAAAGCAGCAGAATAAACTCATGTTCTAAGGAATCCAAAGCCTTATAGAAATCTAAAAAAAAAAGAAAAAATCTATCATCCTGCACAAGTTCATCTAATATATCCAGGATTAATCTTATATCGTCTGAGATATGACGATTCAGTATAAATCCAGATTGACACTCATCAATAACTTTGTCCAATAGGCCTAAATTAAATCTAATATCTCATAGTCGTTGTTTAAGAGGGAGATAGGACGCCAGTTGTCCAAAACCAAAGGGTCCTTTCTTGGTTTTGGGATCAGGGTGATTGATTGTGTTTTTGGTTTTTGCTCCCGGTCCATTCCGGTTCACCCTCCAAGCCAGTTGATGGCGGTAATGCACCAAAATGTTGTTTCCCAACCGCAATTAAACGGAGGAGGAGGAGGAAGCGGTTCAGTTTGAAAATGGCGGCTGGTTTGACAGAGAAGCAGTTTGCTCACCGTGTTTATGAGTCGCTGCAGGTAAATAAAGTTCATTTTAGTTACTGTAGTGTTAAGATATTCCGTTAAATTAGCTTATTTACTGGATACCTAAAAAACCCTCCCTGATAAAAGAAATATCTGCATCTAAAATCATGAATAAATATGGACCTTTGATGTCTCTGTACTACACTCTGGTCACAATTACAGAATGACCAACATTTTTAGCCATTCATTAAAAATATGCTTTTGTTTTTATTTAATTTCATAGTAAATTGAATCGTAAACAACCACTGGTTGTTACTTAGGAACACATCTGAATAAATCCATTAATTAGGAGAAAACAAAGTAAGAACTATATCCTTTTGTTGTTGCTCAAAAACGATGATCAATCCTAAAAATGGAATAGAATATTCTTAGAAAATTATTTACTGCATTTTTGTTTGTCACTGGGCAAACCTGAAGGAGCCCTTTTATGGTGTGAACCTGGCCACTTTTATTTTCTTTGTCTAATGAAATCAGTTATTGCTTGTTTCATTAAAATATTGTGTGTTACTTATATTTAAGCAGGTAAAAGTTTAATAAAAGGAAAAGAACAAAACTGCCGTAGAGTAATATTTCCAAACATAATTCATGATTAGAAAAAAAAGAACTCCCAAATCACCATTGAATTTCTCATGAACTAATGTTTAACACTGGGTGGTTTCTGCATGTTTAGGACATGAAATATTTCCACATTTGACTATTTTGAACTTTGACCCTTTCTTCAGCGCATAAACGCCGTTTCTCTGCGTTCTGTGTTTCAGGCCTTGTCCTGTCCCCTGCTACAGGATCTGTACCTGCAGGAGGATGAGAGCATGCTGGAGTTGCTGTGCAGCCCCTCTGTGCTCCGCACCGACATCCTGACATGGATCTGCCACAGGTACAGCCACATTACTCCTCAGTGAGTCATGGAACAGATGGATTAGTGTTATTGTGTCACTTTTCAGAATCAAGCCCAAATTTGGAACATCTGAAGGAATGTCAGCAGAGTCCAAGGATCCTGATGATTTAGACAAAAGTGCGCTCAGGTTGAAATTTAATCCATTAAAACTTTTGTTCTGATCGTTGATTTATTTACTTTTGTTGTTGCTGGGGCGGATTGTTCTTGCAGAAATAGCTGTGATTGGCCAGGAGCTGATGCTGTGCAAAGTAGATGATCTGGATCTGATCAGGGTGAGGCATTTCGTGAAATTCTACATGTTGTACCTCTTACAGATGGTCAAATGTCTCATGTACATGCCTGCTGGTCTTCCAGGGTAAAAGCAGCCCTCAGCGACAGCTCTGCTTCCTGCAGCAACTTCTCTCTCTCACTCCTGCCGGTCCCAGGAGTGATGCAGAGGCGCTGCTAAATGAGCTATTTGCTGCAGAGAATCTGCCTCACCTCAGACAAATGCTCCAGCCAGCGCTGGACCCCTGGCCTGCACACACTGAGTAAGTTTCCTGTCTGGATCATCTGTTGCAGGTTTATATTCATGCTGCATCATTAGCAGAGTTGGAACATTTCCGCTGCTTTGTACCGTCCCAGTTAGCTGAGTGGGCCATGCTGGGTCACCCAACGGAAAACAACATGGCTGACCAATGAAGGACACTGATTTGTTTTTCCAGCTGCTTCTGTGAAATGTGTGCAGATCTGATCAGGAAAGAAAAACAAACCAGTTTCTTCTTCATGTGCAGAACCAGACTCGTCCTCCACTATCCTCCTAACCACAGCGGCTGAAGCTAAATCCTGTTAGCTTGTGCTCCAGTCATACGTATATGGGTTAGAATCCAGCTCACGCATTGCTTACTGTACCTACAAGTAGTTTTAAGAATCAGTTATGACCAACAACATGTGGCTTTTTATTTTATATAAAAAAACTTTAATGCCAAAGTTAAAACTGATTCCAACAAGATAATGACAGTTATAAAAAAATATATAACAACAATTAGAGATTGTATAAGTATTCACCCCAGGGCCAGCAGGCCTTCCTTCCTTGTCCTCATGATGGATTTAAGTGAAGTCCAGCAGATGTTCATGTTAGAGATTTTTTGTATCCATTCACTGACAGCTATGTTTCCATAACCTTTTCTCTGATTGGCTAGGAGTGTTTTTAGTTTTCATGCTGTGAGGGTAACCAGGAATAGAGATAAACCAGTGACTGAAGCTGTCATGGAAACACCCCCACTGACCTCCTCCATCCCACCCAGTCTGTACGTTTCTATGCAGCAAGAGAAAGTCCGGCTTGAATGAAAACGAAAGGGAGTTTGAGAAGCTCGACTAAGCTAACCACATAATGTGATTGGGAATTGGACTTCTCTACAACCGACCAAAAAAGTTTTTCATTAAAAATTTTAGTTTTGTGCTCATTTTTATTATTATTTGTATCTGATTCTCCATCATTTATTGCAACAAGCAGAGCAGAAAATAAAACCTGTCTTCCAATTCATTGCATTTTTTGTGTGGTAGAAGTATCAGCAATAGTACTCAATGTCAGCAAGTACTCACATTTAAGTATCGGTAATGTAACGGTTTGAAAACAGTGGTATCATTGCATCCCTGATAAATAGGTTACAATATTATTCATATTTATATTGTAAATTATACTGAGCTTGTTTTTTATAAAAGGATGAATAGTTTTTATTGTGCTGTATGTCTGTTAAACCCACAAACACAGACGGATTTAGTAAAAGTGATGTAATGTCGGAATAATGATGCTGTTGATCCCAGCTCTTCTCCTCCTCCTCCTGATCCGGACAGAACTCTGCATGAAGGCCCTGAGTTGGCTCATAAACCAGAAGAGGAGCTTCCAGATGTTTCGGACCTTCTGTGCTCCACCCAGACCGAGCTGGAGCAGCTGCAGGCCAAGGTAAGGCCCGTCTGCACCACAACTCTTGTCAAAGCGTGTGGAATAGGAAGATTTGTGGAATGAAGTGCGTCATATTACAGACCCAGTAGTTTGTTGCACCGATTGCTTCATTTGAAGCATGAAACTTAATGCATTGACAAGTTTTAGCAATATCCACATAAAGCTTCCAGTCAGACTGCAATCTTTGGGTGGACTCTTTGTCCTGTGTGATATGTTCATATTAGGGCTGGGTGATATAAGCTAAAATTAATATATTGAGCCTTTAACATCGATAATGGTAAGTGGATGATAACAATGACTACATCTCACACACACACACACACACACTCCCCTTTCTTTTTTTTAATTGTGTCATTTTCTGTATTCAGTGTCTGGTAGTGGCCACATTTACCTACTCTTCTTTAAACTGAACTCTTGCTATTGAACGGCTGCAAACAGCCTTTTATTTCAGTGTTTGATTCCCACTCTTTTCTGTATTTCTTAGAGTCCAGTTTAAACTCAGAATTGATTTCAGTGTGCAGTGGTTGATTTTAGACAGAAAATGTTTTAGCTGGTGCCTATCTCCAGCTGCCAACGGGCGAGAGGCGGGGTTACCCTGGATAGGTCGCCAGTCCATCACAGGGCCACACAGAGAGACAGTCGCTCGTCGCATTTTTTCTGAGAAACATTTGCTAGATGAGTCTAAACTCTTGCTAAATATAGCTACACAGTAGCTGGGTTAGCAGCACTTCCCCCTCTGTCACATGACGTAGTCACGTGACTCAAGGTAACGCTAATTTCTTAAAGGGGCAGAAGCACCGCTAAACTGAAACACATCTTTTCATATTTTTTTTGCATATTGAATTTACCGGCATGAGGTAAAATGACGTAGGTACCAGTCATAAATTTCGGTATGGGTACATTTTCGGTATCCCGCCCAGCCCTGATTGATGTAGACCTGTAGCTCTCAGCCTGAAGTTCTGGCATCAATTAGCAGCTGTTGATGAATCCCAGAAACACATCAGTCCAGAACTTCATCCTGGCCCGTTGTCGTCTTCCTCCGTCCTCCTCAGTGTGACTTCCTCCATAGCGACGGGCCCAACCCACCCGCCGCCTTCTCCCCGAGCTCGCTACGGTTAGCAGCAGGCGACCTGCAGCAGCAGATGATGACGTTCAGCCATCTTTATGAGACAGACCTGAGAGTGTACTGCAGCAGAGACCCGCCCAGATTCAGCACCGAACCGGACTTCTTCCAGAGGGTCCACCAGAAGCTGCTGGCCTGCAACACGGTATTCATCATATTCATCATCCAGCTATGACACAAACGCCTTCTCTATCAGTGTGTTAGTAGTAGGTTTTCTTTTAACCCAAAGCTGACATCTGTTGTCCAGGAGCTGGAGATGCAGAAGGAGATCTCTGAAGCTTCTGGGTGTGTGAGCGAGGAAGTGAAACGTCTGCAGACTCACGCTCGCTACTGGAGCCGAGGAGAGAAGCACACGCTACGTATGTCAACCCTTAATTTGGATTGTTTAGCTTTGTTGCCATGGTGATCCAGTTTGGTCACCAGAGATGAATCTGTTTAATGGCCTTATCAGCTGTAGTTCACCGGTTTAATCCTCATGGTTCTGTCCCTCAGCCAATCAGCTGGAGGAAATCACCCAGAGAGTTGGGACGATGGGACGTCTCCCAGCTCCACACCTGATTACATAATCATCCTCCTCCTCATCATCATCATCATCAGAGCTTCAAGATCCCCCGGCTGCCAGATCTGGAACCCCTGGTCGCCATCTGCTGCTCAGTCCTGATCCATGCAGCGTGGGAAAGATCACCATCCCAGTGCAGGAGTTTTTTTTCAGATGAGGAGCAGAAAGAACTCCTGCTTCTCATCGTCTCATCAACTCATCCTGAGCGGCTCACAACTCCTCTATTCTCCCTCCTAGGAGACCAAACCCCTTTAAAAAACCCTAACTTGTTTTAGTCCAAATGGAATTCATGGAAAACTTTCCTAATTTGACATGTTTCCCAACAGATGTCCTCTGAGCTTTCAGCTGTTAACTCTTTAGGTATCAGGTTGTATTAGTAGCTGCTGAGAGAAACAGCCTTACTGTAGGACCGCTGTCTGACTGCGACTTCAGTCTGGGCTGTTTAGTTGAAGCTCCTCTGCAGAACTTCAGGAGCTGCACTGCTAACAGAATCAGGAGAAAAAGAATTCTATATGCCTATATGAGAATAAAGGTGAAGTTTGAGCTGTAATCCTGGCAGGTTTGTTATAAGATGATATAATAAAAACTAAAAACATTTCAGATGATAATCTGCTGCTTGGATGTTTAAAACAGAAGAGAGAACTTTGATCTCACTAGCAGACATGGGATTAACACCAACTAGGGTCAAATACTCATTATTCCCAATTTATTCCATCAACATTTCATTCAGCATTTTAGGTTTAATGTATGAAACTGCATTAAATAAGCTCAACGATTTTACCTCCATCACATAAAATTTTCTTCATCATAAGCTTTAGTGTTTATGATAAATATAATCAGTTGGACCATAAAAACCCTGAGATGTGAAAGAGAGCAGCTCCAGCCACAGTGTTGGATGATTTCTGTTTAATCTGCTTTAAAAAGGTGGAACAGAACCAAACATGTTGAGCAGAAGCTAAGTGATGAGAAGCTGTCCTTCAGCTGCCTCCTCTTCCTCCATCAGAAGCCTTTGCTGGCCAGCCAGTCCTTCAGCTCCTGCTCATGTTGACCTTTCACCTTCAGAGTCATGGTCACCTCGTTGACCTGCGTGGGCAGCTCCTTCCCCGTCACCTGCTTCAGGTACTCCCTCACGTCCTTCTCCAGGGCCCAGATGTCTCCCTCCACCTTCCTCAGCAGCGTCAGCCTGCGTTTCCCGTGGGTCAGCTCGCTGTAAACGGGGATATTGTGCATGCGGGAGCGGCGGATCATGTAGGGCAGAGGCGGCGGGGATTTAGCCGGGGGGATCCAGCCTGACGGCGCGGCTCCGACGTGTGCTGGCGGGTCGGGTATCCGTGTTGGCGGTATGAGTCGCTCCACGAACTTGTAGTCCTCCGCGGACTCCTCTATGGCCGCTGTGTTAGCAGGCGGAGCAGCGGAGGATGCAGAGCGGAGCCCGGCAGCAGCAGCGGCCAGAGTCCGGCTGTAGAGGCCCGGAGCCTGGCCCAGCGCCCTGAGGGCCGCCGGCCTCTGAAGGGTGAAGCAGATGGACATCTTGAGCATGGTGGGAACTGAATGATCGAAAGGATCTGTTGGCAACAAACTGACGGGATAAGTAGTGCCACCTGCTGGACTGGAGTGCGATGAACTGAGAATTGAGTTGGTCCCATCCAAACGGTGATTGGTTAAAGAAAATCCAAAGTAAGCCCCGCCCCCACTGTCTTGATCTCTGGGTAATTACCATAGACTGTAAATGTTCTTGGTCAGATAGTTGGTCATATGTGGGACAAACGCGCATAATATGTTGGTAGAACCACCTTCCTCATGTAGTCCTCCCATTTTCCCACCCAAAAAGATAAAAAAGTTAAGCTTTTTTATTTTGAGGGAAAGATTCCAACAAATTCAACAAATGTTTATATATCTATATTTTTTCTCATTTTAAATAATATTTCGAATACTGTAATTTGTTTATACAGAGTATATTTCTCTGCTCTTGTAAATGCTATTTTTAATCCACAAATACACATTGTGTAAATATCTCTAAATGATCCTGCTCATTTGCACATTCCTCAAATTTGAGTATGCATTTTTACATTTGATAACGGTGCAATACTGTAGTGTTGTATTTTCTCTCACTTTACATATATTCCTAATGTTTTTTTAAAAAATGTTTTATTGAGTGAATCTAAATGCTTTAATTACCTCTCACTTTGCTGCTCTACAGCTGTGGGACAGTAAAGGAAGTTATTTTTTGTTAAAATAAAACTTTAATGTAGAAGAAAGTCACCGGTGAAGCTTAGTGTAGGACAATATTGCTGCATTACATAACTTTATCAGTCAGCGTTATTAAAATAGGCCTGTTTTGTCCCAAAGTTTAGTTTAAAAAAACTCAAACCTGTAAAGACACAAGTTTCAGTGATGGGTTACGGATAAACCCCCTTTGTCTTTTGAATCTGGAATATTGATTCTTTTGACTTATCTATTGTTATTATCTATAATATATATGTTATTACTTATCTATCTTATTGTTATACTGCTGTCTTGGTCAGCAGAAAGAGATTCTAAATCTGTTCTCTTCAGTGGGAGTTTCTCCTGGTAAAAGTGGATTGAAAAGAAAAATTCCACACTGTAACTTAAATTTCTCCCTCACATGAAATGAAATTAATTCTTAGTTTCAAGAGTTAACATTTTTTGCATGTTGTAATCATTTTACCCTGAAAAAAGTTAGATTAAAAAAAACCAGATGTTTTTTTTAATGGACTGCAGTATGTCTGTCCAGAATGCCAGGATTGGAGTTCCTGTCACTCTACCATGATACAGAACATTTTCCTGCATGCTTCAAAGAACACCTGGCAGTAAGCATACTGTGCTTGTCGTGCTGAATGATCCTGTGTTTACTGGGCTTAGGGGGGGAGAGAACAGGAAGATGGTTTTGGAGGTGAAAAGCTGGTAGGAGGAGAAACGTTGCTGAAACACAGGAGCCACCAGACTGGTTGGTTTACCTCCACCCTCAGGTTTGTCTGTAGTTTCTCCCACAGCTACAGCAGCAGGGCTCTCTATCAAACAGAAAGCACATCCTCAGACCACAGGATGAATGGAGAAGACGTAGCTCTTAATAAAAGGGAAGATGCAGAGGTAAGTGTGCTTTTCAATCACAATCTCACCACATAGCACACAATTAAAGCTAATAATGTAACGTCCATTAATGAAAGACGTTCATGTCAAATGAAACACGGAGCAGACTGTTGATGGGAAATTCAGATATAGATTAAAAATGAATGATATAGACAGTAGTTTACTGAATTACTAGGGGTTTTAACATACAACAGACAAAATCAGCCCAAAAAGGGACATGCAATCACAAAAAAACTCAGGAGAAACAGCTGTTTAATCTGGGAATATCTGGACTGCTATTTTTAAATGGAACAATCAAATCATTTTCTATGATCAAAAAGGGTCAAATAAGCTTCGTTTCCAAGGAAGCGGGTTGGGATATGACCAAACCTGTGCTGATATTCTTAAACATGTTTCCTACAGGACATCCAGAATCGTTCTAAATTAGGGATGTCTGATATTATCGGCCTGAAGTCATTATCGGCCGATATTGGCATTAAAATGTAATATGGGAAATTATCGGTATCGGTTTTTCTTTTTTAATCAGATGAGTTTTTCACACCATACACATATTATATATCAAACTCTTCAGCTACTTCTTTTTCGCTCTCAGAATATAAAAATATGACAAATTTGAGGTTTAGTTTTTGAGATATTGTTTGTTTGAGACAACTTTCAATATATCAAAAGGTAGGTTAATTATTGGCCCTGCTTAAATGTTTGCTGGTTTTTTATTCTTTATTCTTGTTCAGTTGTTTCCACTTTACCTCAATGCTATAAAGGTATAATGTTGGTTACATTTTCTAAAAGTAGAAATTTGTCCTGAGTGGTGGGCCTTTGTCACTATTCTCTGCGTGAGAAAATGTTCCAGCTACTTCTGAAGACAAAATAAAAATGGCACCTTTTTCAATTGCCTAACTAAAATTCTAGTACTTATTACATTTTCTAAATTTTTAAAACTCAAGTCTGCATGATACAAGATATTTCATTGTGGTTACCTAAAAGGGTTTAGTAGTTTTTGTTTTTTATGAGGGAGGATCCCAACATATCGGTATCAGAAATTATGAGTTAGGATATATCTGTATATCAGATATTGGTAAAAAAGCAAATATCGAACATCCCTATTCTAAATAGATCCTAAATCCCAGATGGGAATCCCACGTCTCTGTCTCTACAGGCGTAACAACATATCTGTTTACCATCATAGCCGTCAGCATTGTGAAGAGGTGAATGGAAGCTTAATGACTCAGTGAGAGTGGAACCCAAGTGTTACATATTTTCCACTTATGTGGCAGGACTGGGCAGGGCTCTCATTTGCCCTGCCATCTTGTTTTACCTGTAAGTTTCCATCGGGGGATGAAAACAGACTGAAAGCATCATAGCTGTACTGAGCTCCAAGACACTTTGGCCTCAATGAGTTTTCTAAACGTAAAATGTACTCCTGACGCTCATCATTAATCTCTTTTTCACGAAAAATTGTTTTAGCAATAAAATTGTAACGCTTTACTTAAACTTACTCTTCCTTTTTGTCTTCAAGGAGCATGTAGCTGTTGGTGTTATGTTAATACAATCACAATTACATCTGAAAAATAATAAGTTTTGCTTTTGGTTTAGCCTGCTAATCTGTATTCAAATTTTTTTTATTGGTTTTATGTAATATTTTGATCTTAAATTACATATTTCCATTAACTGTAAGCAGAAGATCATAACAGAAATAAAGTCTTTAATCACCACTTTGTCTGAAAGTGATCTATAAGATGTGTTTAACATGAACTGAGTTACTGAGAAAAAAAAAGCGTTATATTAAATGCATTCTTTTAATTTTTTTTGTACATTGAGCTTAAAATGAGATGTAAAATACATAAACTGTAAAATATGTAACAAAATATTCAAACTGGTTTGAAAAAAGGTCACTTTTGATTATATTTTTTTCTTTCTTTGCCTTTTACAAATCCAACCAAAGTTGTAAACATTTACCACAAATTGCATAAATAGAAAGATGTTTGAGTTTCTAACCAGTCTCTGTCTGTAAGTTAGTGTGTTTAGCGTAGAGTAGTGGACGTGTGGTAAGCAAGTAGAAATGGACACGCATGTTCTTGCACATGAAACATGCCACATTTAAGTGTGGAGAGAACACGGCACATGCTACAGCTTGTCTGTTTTTCTAGCTCAGGTGAGTCATCACCTGTTGAAGTGCCACTCCCACATTTCTTCTTGCTGCCACACCCAAATACAGAACGGAATAACACAACACTTGACTGTGGAACAGAAAATAGATCTCCACATCTTCTTATCCTGCCATTAATGTGTGATGAGAATGAATATGTTCTTTACCTTCCAGGGTCAGGTTGATAAAAAGTCTCGCACCTTTGACATGAATCACTATGCCACTAAGAAAAGTGCAGCTCAGAGTATGCTGGATGTGGCTTTGCTGATGGCCAACTCATCCCAGCTGAAGACCATCCTGTATGTGGGACCAGGTTACCGCTTCTACGTCCCTCTCATTGTTCTACTCGCTCTGTCCATCATTCTGCAGGTCATTGTGGGACTGCTGCTCGTCTTTATTGGCAAGTGACTCTGACTTCTGCTTTTCTCATCATTACTGCAGTAATTTGGTTGTCAACGCACATGATAGTGGAGCTTCACAGCGAAACAGAACTTAGGCCAGGTCAGGGGAGTGTTCTATACGGGGAGAAAAAAAGGGAACCAATTGTGATCATGTTTCTCAAAGTAGAATGGTGGGTTAGAAGGGGCTTTTTTCTTACCAAACCTTTGCTTTGTCAGAATTGGTCACACTAACGATCAATTCAGCAATTTCATTTTGTTTAGCAGGACCTAGACTCTGGAATGAGGGTCGTTTTTAACAAACTGCTTCAGTTTTATTGAATTCAATTGAATTCAATTTATTTATATACTGCCAATTCACAACAGATGTCATCTCAAGTCATTTTACAAGAAGTTTCCTTTCAGTACAATTATACAAACATTCTGATTAGTTAAACGTTTTCTGTGTAAGGAATCCCAGCAGATCCTTCAGTATACTCTTAGAAAAGATGTTATAAATAACGCAGAAAACGTGTTATTATACTTAAAGCACATTCTGTGTTAATATTAACATATAATATGTTAATTGTGTTAAATTTTAACACACATGTTAAACTGCAATAAAAGTATAACACTGTACATGTGTCATAAATGACATGCGTTGTCCCTGCGCTGATTTGGTACATGTGTTAAAATGTAACACATTAGGCATTGTTTTGACTCGTCTGCTTTACTGAGAAAGCATGTAGCGACAGTGGAGAGGAAAAACTCCCCTTTAACAGGAAGAAACCTCCAACAAAACCAGAACCAGGCTCACTATGAGTGGCCATCTGCCACAACCGTCTGGGGGTTGCACTGCAGTTGCAGTTTTCAAAATAAAATTTGTTTAAATTATATCGCTGCATAAAATTTAAAAGGAGCCATTATTTTTTGGAAATTGTATTGTTCTAAACTGAAAGGTTACATTTTAAGTTATGAGTAATTATAATCAGCAACAGCAATGTAACAGACTGGCTAGTTCTACACGGTCACTTTGCTGCATAAGGTAACTGATAAAAAAAATAATAAAAAGGAAAATTATTGGAAATCTTTTTAAAAAGGCTTTACATTAAGATGATTTTTAACTCAGTCTCTGAGCTGTAGTCCCAGAGTTGTCACTCATTAAACAGCCACCAGGGGGCAATGGAGATACGTCTGACCCTTCCCACAAATTTTACAGACAAAGCTGCCAACTCCTTTGATTTTGATAGTTTAAACTGGATAATATGAATGTGATAATCTGATTCTAAATGTCTCTGATTCAATGCCAAATCTGATCTCTTCTTTATATTATATTAAGTTAAAGTTGATGTTTTTTTGTTCTTTGTGCCAGCAGTGAAGTATGATCTGAATGATAGACGGAAACATGCCAAGCTGGACAGGATGAACAATGCAGCCACGGTGTTCGTCTTCTTCACAGTCCTCATCAACATCTTCATCACTGCGCTGGGGTTCCAGGGCCATACAGCCAGGTAGGCCACAGCAACACACACACACACACACACACACTCACACTGCTCTGTTTTACACTTTGGTTTGTCTTCACAGTGCAGCACCAGCTGACTTACCCATGGAGCCGCCCCTGTCTCCTCTCCCTCCTAAGACTGGTTTACTATAGAACAGAACAGGCCTTGTACATTATTATTTAACAGAGTTATTTTACTTCTATTAGTACTTTAAAATCTTATTACAGTGTCTTTTTTTGTGTGTTTTCAACTTATTGTACTTCTTATTATATATTAAACAGTCTTTAATCTGTTGCATTAAATAAAAACTATTATGAGTCATCAACAAAGATGGGATTCATTCTCGTGAAGAAAAACCCAGCTGTGAATTTAAAAGAAACTGAAACAAAACAAAAATGAGTTATTCAACTATATTTAAAGCAGTTTATTTCTATAGCAGAATTGCACATCAAATATAATCTCAACATATTTTACAAGATTTAAAGGTCCACTTTATATCCATCCCATACAGTAATTTACACAGATTTATGATCAATTATGTAAATTCAGTTCTTAAATGCTAACAGGTAAGTACAGTAAATCACTCCTTCATGCTAAGTAAATTGGCAAGAGTTGGAAGGAATGATGGGCAGAAACCTGAAACAGAAGCAGGGTCATGAGCTGACCCAATCAGGGCTCAGAGGATGGAGCAGGAACACAAAACCACAGCAGCAGCACTGCTGGTCCAGGAGTACACATATCTATTGGCAGCTGTAGCTTTGTAAAAATTAGAATCAAACTATATAAAGGAGCAAGCCAGAATTCTTATTACATGAAAAAACAAGGAATCTGAGTTTACATCGCAGTGGAGAGGGTGTAGTAGCAGCCAGCTGTTACAGCAGTCAGCAGCAGAACTGCTGGGATCATGATCCACGACTTTCTTTCTGTTTTCCCTCTGACTGGCCTTCTTTCCACTGCACTGTGATTGGTTCTTCTGTGGCTCATCTTCACAGACGCACTGAGGCGACAAAGAGGGAAGATTAAAAACATGAAACTGACTTTTTATTCTTAAACATGCAGTATCAAAAAGCAGCTCTCACAGGTTAACTTGTTCCTGTTGCTTCTCCACCTGTGGCTCAGCGCTGCTTTCTACGTCCATCATGGAGGGAGGGAAACTGTATACACCAAAGCAGCACATGGTCAGCCGAATAGAAACACATGTTCATCAATCGAATTGATCAAGGAAAATGGGCTTTCTGGTTGCCATCACAAAAAAATTAATATAAGCAGGTCATAGCCAATAAGCAATATAAGCAGGCTCAGCTTTAGGTTTCACCAAGCAGCTACTGGATGGTAGGAAAAACAACCAAAATATTGTCATATTCCAAGGACTAATTTCTTAGATCTCTGGAGCCATGTGTTTTTTTGTTTGTAAGATAAGCATTTTTTTAACATAATTTTGAATATTAATGTGTTGATGATTCATATAGATTTATTTCTGGTCTAGTGTAAATCAAGTTTTGTGTAAACTTATCATTTTGATTGTTAGATTATTTTGTTTTAGCTAAATGCTGATTCTTTGAATTTTATTTTTATTTTTTTCACTCTGAATCTAACTTATGTATTTTACCTTTTGTTAAAAAATATTAGGCACCAAAATAAGTAGTGGAGATGAAAAAGAAAGAGAAAGCAGCTTCTGTTTTTTTCAATGCAATCCATCAGAATCAACTCTCACTTGGTTTCCTGATCCGGTTGCTGCTCATGAAATGACTCAGCGCTGCTGCTCTGGTTGATCTGGGACCCAGGAATTCTGCAGATAAAAATGACAGGACAACATGAAATAGACACACTTTTTCATTTAAAAACACAATAAAAAGATAGATAGATAGATTTAAACAGCCACACAGTAAAAAAACAATGCAATTAAAAATAAATAATAGTTGAAAACTAAATAAATACATAAAGAGATGTCTGTTTTTAGATTTTTGCATCATCCAACAGCTGTTAAGGCGTTTTTATCAAGTCTAACAGCAGCTGGAAGTAAAGACGTTCTGAATCTTTCCCTCCCACATGGCGGCTTCAGCAGCCTGACAGAAGGAGCTGCTCGGTGCCATCAGAGTCTAATAAACTGTTTCCACTGCACCACTACCTCTATACGATTCTGAAAGCAGTTGTAACTGAATTATACATCCATGTATATATTTCACTCACTAATAAAAAATAAAGTATCCAGGCAGAGAGGTGCAAATCTTAAGAATCTACATATTTTGAAAGTTTACGGGACCTTTCTGCAATAATCCATTTCCACCAGCTCTCTGAGCAGGAGGGGTTAACCAAACAACAAACATGACATCATACTAGTGTGACATCAAACATGGACACAAGATGAGGTCCACCCAAGTTTGACACATGTTCAGAACTGAAGAAGCCTTTTTAGATGAAAAGTGAAGCAACAGAATAGGTCCAGTTACCTAGTCTTATGATTCATGTCTCTGTTTGATGATCAGATTCAAAAAATGAGACTTACTCTTCAACTTGGTCCGGCGGCTGATTTTTATGCTGATCATCTGTGTTTCTTTGGTTTATCCTGAAGGAAGGAAGCCTAGATTAATAAATGACAGGACAATACGATTACATCAGAAAAACATTTTCATTCAAAATAGAAAACAACTTTTCTTTCTTCATCTTTTTAACAGATGCAGTCTGGTTTAAAACATGTTTGAACACTTAACAAGTATCCCACTTTTATCTTTTAAATCACACCTAAATGTTTCAGATCAGAAAAAAATTATAATCTGAAAAAAATTACTTGAGCAGATGCAAAGTTTGACACATGTTCAGAACTGAAGAAGCCTTTTTAGATGAAAAGTGAAGCAACAGAATAGGTCCAGTTGCCTTCTACTCAAACATGAAGAGTTGTTATGTCCTGGACGACTGAGAATTTACACCAGTGTCCTGTAGCCTAGTGATTTCAAGGGTTCTCCTCAGAGGACGTCTATACTGCCAACCTGTTCCCTGTTTCTACTAACCGGTACGACACAGGTTGGTGTGTTAATTTCCATTTGTTTCCATTATAGAAGCAACCCATACAGCCGACCTGTACCAAACCATTTCTGGACTCCCTTCAGTTATAGCTCCATATTACCAACTATATGGTACAGTATGGTTAGGGTGGAGCTGCCAGTCTCACACAACACAGTCTTTTGGTTGGTAGATTTCTGTGTGTTACCTTGCACTAATTAGTTTTGCTCTATCTTATGATTCATGTCTCTGTTTGACGATCAGCTTCAAAAAATGAGACTTACACTTCAACTTGGTCCGGCGGCTGATTTTTATGCTGATCATCGGTGTTTCTTTGGTTTATCCTGAAGGAAGGAAGCCTAGATTAATAAATGACAGGACAGTACGAGTATATCAGAAAAACATTTCATTCAAAATAGAAAACAACTTTTCTTTTTTCATTTTTTTACCAGATGCAGCCTGGTTTAAAACCTGTTTGAACACTTAACAACTATCCCACTTTTATCTTTTAAATCACACCTAAATGTTTCAGATCAGAAAAAATTATAATCTGAAAAAAATAACATGAGCAGATGCAAAAAGCTGTTTTGAATATATAAATAATTAACACAACCCTTCCCACAGTTAAAATCAGATATTTTGATACACTGTATAAAATGATTTATCACAAATTTTTTCATTTGTCTGAAATTAATTCAGACTAAACAACTCTTTTTTAATTCAGTTAGGATTTGAATGTCAGAATAATGAGATTATTTCCATTATTATTTTTTGTGGGAGGTGTTATTTTCTGCAAAGTCTAAAGTTTTAAAACACAAAGATTCTTAAGTCTGTCGACTATTCAGTTTAGATAAAAATCACAATACAATGTCCAAGGTATGATGAAGAGAACTGTCCAGTCCATCTGCGTCCCTCTGATTAGCCATCTAATTTGTCCCTTCCCTTCCTCCTCAGTCAGTTCGTTTAAAAGCTCATCTAAAATCGAGCTTTTTGGAGTATTCAGACTAAGGGCTTGCCCCCTGTTGAGAGCACAGTCCCGATTTTCATGTCACTCAGACAGTCGAATTATTAAATGAAGTACGTTTGACTTCCTTTATAATAGGTGGTGACATGTTAGCCTCATAGCGGTTAGCTTCAAGGTGCACTCAGGCAGTAAACAGAGACTGGTGGGAGTGAAGCAGACAGAATAAAGGAAAAATATTCACAATCACAACCATCATCTCTTTGTCAGTCCAAACATGTACTGATCAGCCATTTACGTTTGTCTTAGCTGCCATATTCTTATAATACTGTTGTGCTGTTGCTGAGACGCACTTTTGCGTCTCCTAACTTCCTAAGGGGGTGCGCAGATATCGGCGAGGGCGGGGGGCCGGTTGCAGATTAATCCGATTCTCAATCGCATTATCTGAGTAGTGTAGTCAAGTTTCTCAAACTCCATTTTGGTTCAGTTCATGCCGGACTAAGGTGTATACATGCAATTCAAAAGTCTGATTTCATTCGGACTAAGGAGATACTTTGACTTTCTCTTGCTGCATGTAAATTTTTCTGACTATATTTAAGCTCTCTCATTTTCTTTGTTCTCTGCTGGTTCGGCATCAATATTTCTGTCTTCCGTTACTGAGTTTTTGATGCCTTTCCATGGTCCCCTGTGAGTTCCCTGTATTACCGTTTATTAATTTAAATCATTTGACTAACTGACATCATTTTGTCCGTGTTGATATTATTGGTACAGTGTTTTTGGAGACTCTGAAATGAAAAACGTATCCTTGTTACTTTTGTCACCAAGCAGTGGTCTGCTGCGGCATTCTCTGCCGTCCCAGACCGCTTACAGCAGGTAGCCAGGCCTCTTGCTGCAGCCTTGCCCTCCCTGGAGAGCTGCAGTTAGAGCAGCTGTTAACCTTACTGTGTCACTGACTGATCCTACCCCAGTTTAAATGTAAATGTAAAAAAAATTCTGTCTAAAATAAAGGACAGTACACAAAATAAATCATTATCATTATCATCATAACGTCAGTACCTTACTCACCTCGCCTGGTGTGTGGGCACCTTACTGTGACAGACATTAAACAGTTATCATGTCTCAGGCTAAACTGGATTCTCCGAAATACAGAAAGGAGTGGGTATAGAAACCTGAATTAAAAGGCTGGTTGAAGCCTCATATTGGAGATGCTACTATGGACTACTGCCTTTATTGTAAAGCTACATTTTATTCCAACAACTCAAAAAAAAAAAAAAATAACACAATCAAAAAAAAAACAACCTTATAACAGTTCCAAACCAACCACACTGCCATTAGTATTTTTTTAATTCTGCAAAAAAAAAAAATAGTCCCCTCTTCCACAGCATCCAATACAATTAAACACATCTGATGCAAATAAGGTGATTATGTCATTTAGCTACTTCTCATGACTTTTGGGATAGCCAAAAGAGCTAGTGGAAAGGAGGAGGAGACGCCACAGCCACATCCAGAGAAAAAAACGTTACATTTTTGGTGACGTAGTTTTCATCCATTCATTGTTATCGAGATGAACTGTTCAAATTATCGATATCTGATTGAAAAGATAACGACCTGTCAAGAATTACACCAAGACTGTCTACATGGTGAGAAGGAAATACTGAGATATTGCCAATTGAAGGCGTGGAATTAAAAGTAGGGACTTTGAATGTTGGGATTATGACAGGTAAAGCTAGAGAGCTGGTGGACAAGATGAAGAGAAGGAGAGTGGATATTCTATGTGTTCAGGACACCAGATGGAAAGTTAGCAAGGCTCGAAGCTTAGGAGAATGGTTCAAGTTGTTCTACCATGGGGTAGACGGTAAGAGAAATGGAGTAGGAGTTATCTTCAAGGAGGAATTTGCTAGGAATGTTCTGGAAGTGAAAAAGGTGTCAGATAGGCTGATGGGCCTGATGCTTGAATTTGAAGAAATAAGGATCAATGTTGTTAGTGGTTATGCCCCACATGTTTGAGTTGTGAGTTAGAAGACAAGCAGAAATTTTAGAGTGAACTAGATGATTTGATGCAGGGTATCCCGAGAGTTGAGAGGGTGGTTATTGGTGCAGACTTTAATGGCCATGTTGGTGAACGAAGAAAGACAGAGGGTGGTAGACTTTGCAAAAAGAATGGAAATGTCTGTTGTAAACACTTCCTTCAAAAAGAGGCAGGAACATAAGGGGACTTATAAGGGTGGAGGTAGGAGCAATCAGGTGGACTGTATCTTATGTCGACGTTATCTGAAGGAGATTAGTGACTGCAAAGTAGTGGCGGGTGAGTCAGATAGCATAGGATGGTGGTCTGCAGGATGAAACTGATGGTGAGGAAGATGAAGAGAACACAGACAGAGCATAGGACTAAGTGGTGGAAACTTAAAAAAGAAGAGTGTTTACAGGGAGGAGTTGAGACAGGCTCTTGGTGGCCAGGAAGTTCTCCCTGATGATTGGACAGCTACAGCTAATGTGAATAGGGAGACAGGTAGGAGGGTACTTGGTGTGTCATGTGGAAGGAGGAAGGTAGAAGAGGAGACTTGGGGGTGGGACAACAAAGTCTAGGAACATATACAGAGAAATAAGCTAGCTAAGACGAAGTGGGACACTGAGGAGAGCAGACAGGAGTACAGGGAGATGCAGTGCATGGTGAAGGTAGAGGTGGCAAAGGCCAAACAAAGGGCATATGATGACCTGTATGCTAGGTTGGATAGTAAGGAGGGAGAGAATGATTTGTACAGGTTGGTGAAGCAGAGAGACAGAGATGAAAAGGATGTACAAAAGATAGTGAGCTCAAGGATAGGGATGGAAATGTACTGACATGTGCCAAGACTGTGATGGGAAGATGGAAAGAGTACATTGAAGAGCTGATGAATGAGGAAAATGAGAGGAAATTTAGAGTCGAAGAGGTGACTATTTTGGATAAGGAAGTAGGCCTGTGAATATTCTCATTCATCCAGGTCATGGTTATCTCAAGGAAATTTCAATCAAACGCAACTGGACTTGGTAGTTTGTCTTGGAAGACGTTTCACCTCTTATCCAAGAGGCTTCATCAGTTCATGCTCGCCGCTGACCAGGCTGGGACTGGTCCAACTACACCACTCCACACCAGTTAGTTGGACCAGTCCCAGCCTGGTCAGCGGCGAGCATGAACTGATGAAGCCTCTTGGATAAGAGGTGAAACGTCTTCCAAGACAAATTACCAAGTCCAGTTGCGTTTGATTTAAATTTCCTTGAGATAAGGAAGTAGCTGAAATTAGTAAGGATGAAGTGAGGAAAGCTATGAACAGGATGAAGACGGGAAAGGCAGTTGGTCCTGATGACATACCTGTGGAGGTATGGAAGTGTCTAGGAGAGGTGGCAGTAGAGTTTTTGACAAGGTTTTTTAACAAGAACTTGAAGACTGAAAAGATTTCTGAGGAATGGAGGAAAAGTGTTCTAGTTTGTAAGAAAAAGGGAGATGTACAGAACTGTGGCAACAACAGAGGAAAAAAGTTAATGAGTCATATAATGAAGCTGTGGGAACAAGTGGTGGAAGCTACGGTTCGGTCAGAAGTCAGCATTTGCGAGCAACAGTACAGTTTCATGCCAAGAAAGAGTACTACAGATGCTATTTTTGCTTTAAGGATGCTGATAAGAAGTACAGAGAGGATCAGAGGGAGCTGCATTGTGTCTTTGTAGATTTCGAAAAAGTGTATGAAAGGGTGCCAAGGGAAGAGTTGTCTGGAGTGGCTGATAAGTATGTTAGAGTGGTTCAGGACATATATTAAAGCTGTGAGACAGCAGTGAGGTGAGCTGTAGGACTGATAGAGGAGTTCAAGGTGGAGGTGGGACTCCATCAAGGATCAGCTTTGTGTCCTTTCTTGTTTGCTTTGATGATGGACCGGCTGACGGATGAAGTTAGACAGGAGTCATGGACTATGATGTTTGCAGATGACATTGTGATCTGCAGTGAGAGCAGAGCAGAGGTGGAGGAAAAGCTAGAGGTAAGCACTGAAAAAGAGATGAATGAAAATTAGTCACAACAAGACAGAATACATGAATGTAAATGAGAAAGATACAAGTGGAAGAGTTAAGTTACAGGGAGTTGAAGTGAAGAAGGTAGAGGACTTTAAGTTCTTAGGGTCAATGGTACAAAGCAATGAAAAGTGTTGAAAAGAGGTGAAGAAGCATGTGCAAGCTGGTTGGAATGGGTGGCGAAAAGCTTCAGGTGTGATGTGTAATAAAAGGGTTTCGGCAAGAATCAAGGGTAAGGTGTACAACACAGTAGGGAGACCAGTGATGTTGTACGGTCTAGAGACAGTACCAATGAGGAAAAGACAGGAAGCAGAACTGGAGGTTCCAGAACTCAAAATGCTGAGATTCTCTCTAGTAGTGACAAGAATGGATAGGTTCAGGAATGAGTACATCAGAGGGACAGCTCATGTTAGATGTTTTGGGGATAAAGTCAGGGAGGCCAGAGTGAGATGGTTTGGACATGTTCAGAGGAAAGATGACAATTATATTGGTAGAAGGATGCTGAGGATGGAGCAACCAGGGAGGAGGCAGAGAGGAAGACCAAAAAGGCTGCATAACATGAAGGGATAGGCCAAAAGAGAAAGAAGATGGATTTGTGAAAAATATTGCTGAGAGGAAGATTAAAGATAATGAAAAGAATGGGTCCCAGCACAGAGCCCGGAGGAACCCCATGGATGATGACCAAAAATGTGGTCTATGTGGTATTTAGATATTGTTCATAAGTTCTTTTCAACGATTGGTTACTCTAACTTACTCTCTAACTTGATCTGGTTGCTTGACTTCATAAGACTCAGAATTGCCTCTTTGGTTGATCCTGAAGGAAATAAAATGCACTATAAACTAAGGATTCCCAGACATTTTTATATAAAAAAGACTACTTATTTTCTGTTGGGATCAAAACACATGTATGAAAACTATTTTAAAGCCAGCTGTAATACTTATCAGCTGCTTCCAGACTTTTCAGAAAGTAAACGCAGGTTGACTTCAGGTTAAAACATGTAGAACAGCAGAGGACCAATTAGACATAATAATACATTCTCTTATTCTACAGCATCAATTATTTGCAGTTATTTTCCCTCAAATTCCATCCTCACTCCCCCCAGGACTGTTTAACTTTTAAACCATTGTGACCACTTTGACGGCCGTCACAGTTCTTTAACAGCCTACATGATCACACTCACTGAGCTTGTGAGGGGTGAGAGCTAAAGGAACAAACACAACAGTGGGTGATAACAGTAGATACTTTCATACTTTGACTGTGTCAAGTTCTGTTACACGTTACACTTGTCATGATTTTATCCCTGTCCTTGAGCTTGCTGCACTCTCCCTCCACCTACTGATTGCTCATTGTCTGCACCTGGGAAGCTCCCTATTTAAACACCTGCTCTAGGCCTTCTCAGTGCTAGATCGTCTGCTTTTGTTACAGCCCTCAAGCCCTGTTTAACTGCTAGTGTTATCTCCTTTTTGACACTCCTGGTCCCTGACCACTGTTTTTGCCTAGCCTTAGTGGTTTCTGATTAGTCTTTTTGACATCCTGTTGCTGAACCTTGCCTGAACCTGACTCTGTCTCAAGCCTATTGGACCTCATATTCTGCTCTGCCAAGAACCTTCTGTGCAGGACTCTGGACTGCCTCTGGACCAAAATATTCTGGACTGTGGATGCCTTACTCTGCTCTTGGTGAGCCAGTTGATTCCTCTGGGACTCCCTATTCAGTTCTTCCAACCGTGCAGAGACTGCATCCAAGAGGGACACTTCTACACCTTTTTCTGTGTAACCAAATAAACCCCTTTAAAACATTCTAGTCTTGGCTGCGTTCTTGGTTTTCTGGCTGTTTATACTTAAACGTTACAACACTCCCCAATAAAATGAAAGAGATGCAATTTAAAATACACAGTATTTATTGGACCATTGATAATGGTTACTGATGTCGATAGCTTGTATCATTTATTTGTGAGTTCTTGGAGTTTGGAATGACTTTAAATATTGGCTGAAATCTAAATATGTCATTATTTTTGTCTGAACAAACAACAATCTCAATTTTGGGCTAGATCGGAAAAATAAAGGCTAAAGATGTATGCTAAATATTGTATGTGGAAAATATTCTATTCAGAAATGTCTTAATAAAATTAGGTGAAATCATGTCAACATTCACTATGTAAATGGCCTGTACTTGCATAGCACTTTATCTAGTCCTGAGGACTTCACTCTACATTTAGTCAGACACACAGGTGATGGTAAACTAGAATCTAACCATAGCTAACAGAAGTGAGGCTGCTGCACAAAGATTTATATGGATCCAGCAAACAAAGGCACCCAGTAGAATACAATTAAACTTAAAGAAATAATTTGAACCCCTGGCCACATCTAAGAGACCATTTCAGTTTCAGTTCAAAGGCAACAGCATTATTTTGTGTGCCCAGAACACCTCCCCAGACGTCCAGGAGGCATCCTGACCAGATGCCCGAGCCACCTCAACTGGCTCCTCTCGATGTGGAGGAGCAGCAGCTCTACTCTGAGCCCCCTCCGGATGACCGAGCTTCTAACCCTATCTCTAAGGGAGAGTCCAGACACCCTGCGGAGGAAACTCATTCACAGTAAAGTCATAGACTAATAAAACGCTGTGCTCAGTTTAATCAAAAGCCTCAGTGAATGATTTAGAGATTGTAGAAGTAAAAAATAAGTCATCCTATAGACCTATTAGGATGTTAGTAGTTATATTTTCAGTACAAAAATACTTTTTTCATTTATAGTACTGTTTCTTTCTCTCCGTTGTCACTTGATTTTTCAGTGTTGCAAAGCAATTACTGACCAGGACAGCAGGGGGTGCTAACTTATCATGGCGGGTCTGCTTACAGTTCGAGTGTAGTTTCTGGTTAATTTTAGAGTGTTTTTTTGTTTAGTCTGTGAATGTGTTTCCCCCTCAAGGAGCAATGAACGACAGAAAGTACGTTTTGATTAAGCTGTAAAGCTTTTTACTAGAAGTGCAGATTATAGAGTCCTCTAGAAACACATGGAAACAAACACAGCAGCCATTTTTTGTTGTTTTCCTACACCTGCTTGTGTTCAAAATCACCAAAAGAACAGATTACATAAGTTATCCTTTCAATATAAATCATGTAGTACCCAAACGCTGCATTAACTACTGACTACAGGGACTATAGAGCCCCGTTCTGGTGAAACGATCTCTGGCTGTTGCTGAATTGATCAGATGCATATGCTCTCCGTTGACAAGACGGATGTTTAGAAAATTGGCCTCTACTCCATCCGTCATTGCATAGGTGACAGAGAGTCCTTGCCTCGAAGGATAATGGCGCTGCGTCAATCTGTCTTCGTCATTACGCAGATTATAAACTAGGCTTAGGTCAACCATTCATCAATTCTGCATTCAGTAGTCACTCCTCCTATTATACACAGAGGTGGGTAGGGTAGCCAAAACATTTACTCAATTAAACCCTGTTTTATACTTTTCCGTTAGCAAGTTTGGATCCATACGCAGACATATTGACGGAGGCATTTTTCATTTATAGTGCTCCATTGATGTGTCAGGGTTTCAAATAAAATTCTCCACCAGGACAGCAGGGGGTGCTGACGTGTTATGGTGGGTCTGTTTTCCACTGCAGTGTCGTTTCTGGTCATCTAGAGTTTATTTTCTTCAGCTTTTGAATGTATGCCCCCCTCAATGAGCAATGGATGACAGAAAGTAAGATTTGATTAAGCTGTAAAGCTTTTTAATAGAAGTGCAGCTCATAGAATACTCTAGAAACACATGGAAACAAACACATCGTTCTGTAATGTTGTTTCTCTAGATTTCAGTGTGTTTAAAATCGCCAAAAGAACAGTTTAAATAAAATGTCCTTTAAATAAAAAAAAAAGGAAGTGCTCAAACACTACAATAACTGCTGATTACAGCAACTATAGAGCACAGTTCCTATGAAACAATCTCTGGCTGTTGTTGAGCTGACCAATCAGAGACATATGCTCTCAGTTGACGAGATGGATAGTTAGAAAATGGGGCTAAACCCAGTCCGTCCTTGCCTAGGTGATGGAGAGCCCTTGAGTTGACGGATAATAGCATTGTGTCTATCCGATTCGACATAGACTGAGAAGTATAAATTAGGATTAAAAGGAAAATGACTGTCAGTACGTCTGCGTATGGGTGCTAACTTCCTGACGGAGAAGTATAAACTAGACTTAAGAGTAGCACTACTTCAACATATTTTTACACAAGTAAAAGTATGCTGTCAAAGAAATTACTCAAGTTAGAGTATTTGACTCAAATTCAACTAAAGTACAGAGTAACTACTTCATCATAACATCTGATGTAATATTTAAAAAAAAAATCAATATACTGACAAAAATATATGCACATTTTATGTATGTTTACAAAATAACAAATTCAAGCATGAAAGACCTGCAATAAAAGTACTTTTTAATACAAAACTAATGAAACAATGTATATTTACACTGTTTGTTAGAACAAATTTATGTACTTCCATTGACTTCCATTATGGTGTTTACCGTATAGTCAATATGTCCAAATGGCACAACAGGCTTAGCAGATTGGAAATAACATTAGAACAGCAAAGCTTATGAGAAAAGAGATCTTACTTTGACTTAAGCTGGAGGTGTGTGTCTGTGTTCAATGCATTTTGGATTCAAATATGTACATATTTTTTATTCCCTAAAGTAACTCGTGTTGGGTCGGTATCCAGAATTTTTAGTAAGAACAGTGAAACTATAATATTACTCAAGTAAAAGTAAAAAGTACAGTGTAGTAAAGCTACCCCTAAAGGTAATTTTTTCCCCAAAAAGTTACTCAAGTAAATGTAACTGGTTACTCTCCACCTCTATACATACACCTTTGTTTGCATCAATTCAGTTAAGTAAAACTTTAATGCTCAATTCAGTTAGTTTTCAATTGGTAAATAACCTAAAATTAGGGATGCATTGATACCGATACTGCTATCGGGCCGATACCCTTCTAATTAAATTTTTTATCTGTATCAGTTAGTTAACATATATCATGAACTGATACTGAAAATGTGGAAACTCTGCAGTAATTTCACAGAAAATGTAAAATTTTCCTTTGAAATTTTTGTTTTGTGGTCCTTTTTAATAATATTTTATTTTTTATCTAATTATCCATCATTTGACATAACAAGCTGATAAGTAAATAAAAACGTCTTCCAGATCATTGAATTTTTCTTGTGTGGTAAAAGTATTGGCATTGGTATCGCCAATAGGTACCATCAGTATCCACAACTACTCAGATCCAACTATTGGTATCAAATCAACTTGAAAAAAGTGGTATCGTTGCATCCCTACGTAAATTAATTCATGGATAAATCTTTAAATGGATCTGTTAATTTAATCTGAAAAGACTAGGCCACATGTTTCTTACTGTAGAAAGTTATTCATTCATTTGTTCTTTGCTGTTATTAAAGTTTTTGTATTTTCTTATTTTTTTAGTAGTTTTTTGTGGGAGTCAGATTACATGGATAAAAAAGTGCAAATAAACTATACATACAAATAACAAATATATGTTTTTTAAAACTTTACTGACAAATTTGCTGAAGTCTTCCTTCGTCTCTGTCAAAATAAAAAGAGAGCATTTTAAGATTATTTGTGGTCTCAAGAGAAGAGAAATAAGGCTCAAAGATGAAAGCTTAGAATCAGGACTCACCGGTTGGCGGTATGTGATGTCAGTGATTTCTTCCTCTGCAAAGAAACAAAAAACATTCTTACACTTCTGACCTTATATACATAAACTGTAACAGATTTACTTTGTAAACAAGAATTGGTGAAGTGTCCACAGTTTAGGTAGGAGATGGTATTATCAGGCTTAAGTTTGGGACTCTATTAGAAAATCTTAACTAGGAAAACCCATGAATAGACCGTTTCAACGTGATGATTTGTTTCTTTACTTTCTTTATTTTTTACCAATGTGCTCCAATTTCTTCCCTTGTGTTACAAATAAAGAAAATAATCAGATCTTTATTATTTATCATCTCTTTGACTAATGAGGAAGGAAAGGAAAGAGCAAACAGTGCCAGATTTATAGTGAAACTATTCATTTAGTGACAGATCGGTTGGACGAGATGAACCATTCTTACACGGTAGAGACTTTTCTGTATAATAAGCCCTTTGGGAAAATGAAAGCTATGCAAAGATTGCTTTTGGTTTGTGTATCAGCAGGTTTGAACTAATATTCCAATGGAATTCTGTAGAGCTGGAGAACAGATAAAGCATCACAACAGCAACAACAAAATAAAGTCTTTAAAAGATCATCACTCTAATCTGACTGAATGGAAAAAAGAAAAGAAAGTTGAAACGTTGTTGATAATCAGAAACTCACAGCAAGTTTTTAGTGGTTTGGTGGCAATAAATCAAATCTCTGCTGTGTTACATGTGGTAATCTAAACCCTCCTTAATCTGATCTCCCTTTTTATTATTTGAATAACTAACTAGAATATAAAACTTCAAAGTAATAAAGCAGCATGTTTCATAAGTAACACAAAAGAACAACAAGAACAAAAGGACAAATAAAGATTAAAAAATGTCCTCTCTCAGTTAAGAAGATTTGGTATCTGGACTATTAGGGGATAAAATGTTGCTTGAATTGACTTGGATTTAATTTTCTTGTGAAAAAAAAAAACACAAGATCAAATAGGGATCCATAAAAAAAAATCCACAAAAGTTTATGAAAATGTGACCAAATGAAACACGAATTTTACATTTTCCATAGATCAATAATCCGCTAGGTAAAATGTGGTTACCTTCTTCTCTATAGAAGGTCCGATCATTGGCCATGGTCTCTTCAAGCTTCCTCTCATACAGACTTCGAGTGGATCCTGTGGTCAAACAAAAATTCAGAAGTTTAGAAAATACATGATTCACGTTTCTGCCAATTGTTCTTTCCTTATGGTGTATTTTCACACTTAGTTCTTGTTTTCCTCTTTCTGAATATTTGTTTAACACTTAATGATCGGGATCTGTGTTACTTCGGTTCACATTTTGCTGCGTTTTGTTTTTAGCTCCCAGTTTTAGTCCATGAGGCAGACACTGTCTATTTTTAAGACTAGGCTTAAAACCTTCCTGAGTTATTTTTGTAGTTACGCTGCTATAGGTTTAGACTGTTGGAGGACAGACTGACCGCTTTTCTTCACTCTTCTACTTTTCTTTTCTACTAATCGTCAGATGTAATTTTTTGCTGTTATTTCGGCTGGTAACCTTGTTTATCTCTGTGTTTTTCTCTCCATGGGGAGCCTAATGCTGCATTCAGACGCATCCGTTGGATACATCGAGCAACACATCCAACGGATGAAGTTTGACGCATGTACTTTTTGGCTTCCATAGCCTGCTTCTGAGGAAAAAACAACGCGTGGGTGGGGCTTCCTCTGTTGTCGTACATTCTTAACTATGGTGGATCGTAACTAGAGAGTGACTTGGCTTTATTAGCTAGATATAGCTAGACAACGTTGACATCGGGTGCATCAGCGCTCATTATTCAGATGCGTTCTGAGTTTGGGGAGTTTAACCATTTGCTCCAGGAGCTGCTTATGGATGAGGTTCACTTTCAGTGCTACGTCAGTCTGTCCCGCGCCTAATTTTATGACCTCCTCGGCCGCATCGGAGCTTAAATCTCCTACCAGAACACCAACTACAGGTTTTCTCTTCCTCCTTAGGAGCGCCTGTCCATCTGACTTTGGTAAGTGTTATTTCTGATTTTTTTAAATCTGCGTTTGTTGAAAATATTTTCACAGGACCCGCGCTTCATTCAACTCTACATCACTACAGTGAGACGCTCTGATTGGTTGCCACACTGCGTTAACTGCGTTTGATCCCTAAAAAGCTGAGCTTGCTGAACTTCTGTAACGCATGCGTTGGTGTGTTGCCATATGAAACGCAAGCGTCGTTGACGGAGCCAACGTTCACAACGCAACGCAGAGCCCTTGACGGACCTCTGACGTACTCCACCATAGACTTTACATGTAATGTTGCCGCATCTGACGCTGACGCATGGGGTTGGTCTGAATGCAGCATAAGTCAGGTCCTTCTACTTCCTGTCCATGCGTCCCCAAATGGCAAAAAAAATGAATGAGAGTCAATGGAGCGATTAAAGTTATTTTCTGATCCAGTTTGAAATGCACCGTGGATCGAACATGTGATGTCCGTGATTTTAAAAACAAATTTTGATGTAGAGAAAACACTGATTTTCGACGGGAAGTAAAAGTTACTTTAGATTTTGTGTAAAAAAGCTTAGCACCACACCACAGAATATGACACTAATAATATAATATCAACTCATTTTGGCCAATAAAAATGTAACAATTGTACTTTTTTTAGTTACTAGCATTGAAAACTCATTTGAAAACACAATACCTGTGTAACATGTTATTTAACGTGAGCATTCTTGCACAATTCTAGCACTTTCCATCAAATAATCCAACTTAGTATACCTCGCAATAATGACTTAAATATTTCAGCATATGTTAAATTATCATTTTACATTACTATAAAAACTGTATTACAATTTTTTTGTTGAACTGGTCGTATGATCAATATTCCATAGTGAGCGCTACATTCTACGGATCCTTTAAGAATGAATGTGACAACTATGCTGTGCACTTCAGCCGCTGTTGATTAGCAAACACTGCAAAAACTCAATGATAAACAATGCAGTCCTATTTATGTAACATTGTCATATCTAGTTATAGCTTCAAAAAGTATATTTTAATTCTATGTCAGAAACTGAAAAGATGCAACAATTGATTACATTACTGGTAAAATGTCAGCCATTATCGCATAGTTGGTTGGATTCCAACCAACTAACCAACCCTCCCTCTGCCTCATGTACAGTACTCATATCCTCTTCTTATTCAGTTCCAGATATTTGCCTCAAGGCACTTTACAAAAAAACTCAAGTACACGCATTCCACTTGATCCTAGTTTTCATTCAATGCGTTTCATTTCAGTTTATTATTCTGGTTAAAGTTTCCTATCTTAGGAAAACTAATCGGTTGCATTGACTCATCGACTTGCAGCTACTAAAGAAAAACAGTAGATATTGGAAAGACAGTTTCAAACTGCAAATGTACTACACCAAACAAGTTTGAGCTGCACAGTTTGTCTTATTAATACGTACTCACTACTGGTCCATGCATGATGCCGTAGTTGGTCAGTAGATTTCTGATCTCTGCATTACTTTTATCTTTCAGAGACATCCTGAAGAGCTGGAGGATATGAAGCAGGAAAACAGACTGTACAGCAAATACAGCCAGAAAAATCAAGCCAAAAACAATAACAGGACAACAGTCATGTCTTTAATATCATATTTCTAGCAATATCATATATCACCAGTGAATAAAACACAATCTGAACATTAGAGGTTCTGTATATTAAACAAGATCCTAAAAGAGCTAAAGAAACACACTCACCTGTGTATCAACCAGCGGCTGGGTGTAGTGAAATGGGTGGAGAGTTGTAACAGGTGCAGCAGGAAAATGAACTGGGTGTTTCTATGCGGAAGCCTGGCAGCATTCCATCATAAAACAACCATTTACATTTTCACAATGAACTGACTGGGACACTGTGTTGCATGCTCAATCATTTAAAATCTATACATACGCATTCATTTGAAGCCTGGAGCAGCTGTTACTAGATAACAAAACATGCATTCAGTATTAATAACATGACATTGGGCTATTTTTGTGCTCATTGGATGTTTATGGTTTAAAAATCACTGGTTATTCAGCTTGGTATCGCAATATCTGAATCATTCAACAGTATAAGGTGTAAACCCCTGCCCCTTGCTTAACAAATCCATTTTTAAATTATTGGATGATAAATAGGGCAGTAGTATTAATTAGATTTCAATTTTTTATTTTTATTTGTAACACCAATTCACAGCACATCATCTCAAGGCACTTTATAAGAAAAGTCCTTTCAAGTCAATTATAAATATATATTCCATTCATTCTTTCAGGTCATTATTCAGTCATTTCAAAAGTTATTAAAAATGGTCAGACACAGGTTAAGTACAAGTGCCCCCCCCCGGTAAAAAATATAATTTCCAAATAATCATTTGTCGCCTCGTATAAGTGATACAATCAAACCATATTAAACAAAAGCCGTATTTTTATAACCACAACAGTCTGATTAATGTCCACCATATAAAATTGGCAGTCAAAACAAGCCTGAAGTCCATAACAAAGGCAAAATACACTGCAGTAAAACCTCAACCATTCAATCAATCAAACTTTATTTATCTAGTATTTTTCATACAAAGACTGCAACCTAAAGTAGATAGATAGATAGATAGATAGATAGATAGATAGATAGATAGATAGATAGATAGATAGATAGATAGATAGATGATAGATAGATAGATAGATAGATAGATAGATAGATAGATAGATAGATAGATAGATAGATAGGTAGGTAGGTAGGTAGGTAGGTAGGTAGGTAGATAGATAGATAGATAGATAGATAGATAGATAGATAGATAGATAGATAGATAGATAGATAGATAGATAGATAGATATGATTTTATTTATCCCCAAAAAGAGAGAATCAAAAAAGATTAAATAATAAAATAATATTTTAGGAAACATGTTGGATGTCTCTGTTGAACAGTCTTATGGCTGCAGGAACAACCGATCTCCTGAACCTCTCAGTCCTACATCTCAAAGAGATCAATCGTTCACTGCAGCTGCTTCTCTGGCTGGTCAGAACATCATGGAGGGGGTGTTTAGTATTACCCAGAATGCCCTGCAGCTTCCTCCTCATCTGCCTCTGCACCACAGCTCTTACAGCGTCCAGCTCCTGACCCGGTACAGAACTGGCCTTTTTGACCAGTTTGTCCAGACGTCTACAGTCTTTGTCCGTAGTGCTACTTCCCCAGCAGACATCAGCGTACAGAAGCAAACTTCTGATGACTGTGTGGTAAAACATCTGCAGCATGTCACTGCAAACATCGAAGGACCTTAGCCTTAGCTTGTTGTAAAGTGCCTTACAGATTGAGTCTTGAGCCTGCTTTTAAAGGACCCTATTACATTCATTTACTCACCCAGACTCTTTGGAGCTACTTGGAGCCCTTCAGCAGGAGTTTATGTCAAGTCGCGATCAGCGTATAGCAATATAATGGGAGACAATCGAGGCAGTAGTTCTTCGCCTGTAATAAAGCGTCATCTGCCCCAGAATGCCTTAATTTAATTCAATTGAATTCACTTTTATTTATATAGCGCCAATTCACAATAAATGTCATCTGAAGGCTCTTTAAAAAAAAAATCATTTCAATACAATTATACAAACATTCCAATCAGTTAAAAGTTTTCTATGTAAGGAATCCCAGCAGATTGCAATGAGTCATTAATGTGAGGTTATGCCCAGATCATGCAGACTCCAACCACAGCAATTCCTCAGTAATCCCTCATACTGAGAAAGCATGTAGCGACAGTAGAGAGGAAAAACTCCCCTTTAACAGGAAGAAACCTCTGGCAGAACCCTGGCTCAGTACAAGTTGTCATCTGCCATGACCGTCTGGGGGTCTGAGAATACAGAGAAGAGACAGCATGGAGGATGCTCGGTGACTTTGAGCATCATCTGGACCAACGCTCCCCATCCAGCAGGGGGCGCCGTAGCTGATCAGGGTACCAGACTGTGTCGCGCTTCTATGTGGAGAAAAATACTGAGAGAAAACTGGGTTAACAATCGCAATAACAGCAGAAAAAAAATCTTGAGAGTGGTAGAAGAAAAAAAGTAGAAGAGAGAAGAAAAATGATCAGTCTGTCCTCCAACAGTCTAAGCCTATAGCAGCATAACTATAAAAATAACTCAGGATAACCTAATCCACTCTAACTGTAAGCTTTATCAAAAAGGAAGGTTTTAAGCCTAGTCTTTAAAACAGACAGAGTATCTGCCTCACGGACTAAAACTGGCCACAGCTATGGGCAGCTGTCTCGACAATGGAGGCACAGAACATGGCCCACTCTGACTCAATATCCCCCGCCTCCATCGGGATGCGTTCTAAGTTCTGCTGGAGGTGAGAGTTGAAACTCCTTCTGACAGAAGACTCTGCCAGACGTTCCAAAGAGATCCTCACAACACATTTGGGTCAGCCAAGTCTGTCTGCTGTCCTCCCTCATCACCGGAGCCGACTCACCACCAGGTATTGGTAGGTGAACAGCTCCGCCCCTCTCTTCACCGACGTGTAGAAAACATGTAGCTGCAGATCAGATGAAATGACTACCAAGTCAATCATTGTCCTGTGACCAACGGTGTCCTGGTGACAAGTGCACACATGGACACTCTTATGCTTGAACATGGTGTTCATTATAGACAATCCATGAACACAGAAGTCCATAACAGAACACAGCTCGGGTTCAGATCCAGGGGGCCATTCCGTCCAACCATGCCTCTCCAGGTGTCACTGTCATTGCCCACATGGGAGTTGAAGACGGTAATGTGATCTACTGTTTAGGGCATAAACACAAACAATAATCAGGACCCATCCCCCCGCCCGTAGGCGGAGGGAGGCTACCCTCAAACCCACAAACTCCACCCTTCCCAAACCCAAAATAAAATCATCATCACAACTATAGCCCCCGAACTCCCCCACCCCACCCTCCCCAATCCAACCCAAGCGCACGCATACACACACCCACATACACACCCACACACCCACACACACCCACACCCACACCCACACACACACACACACAAAAGCAACAAGGGGCTGAGTACAGATGAGCCAGGAAACGGCTTCATGGAGCCATCTGCATAAGCAGCGGATCAACAGCAGCAGCCAAGGCACTGACCCAGGGCGCCCAGAGGAGGTAGGGATGGTACCCCCACCTTCAACAAAGCACTACCTGGAGAGCACCCAGGCAGCCACAGCCGGATGACCGCCTCCGATGCAAAGCGCTGATGATGAGGAGACGGCTGCCAGAGTGCAGAAACCGCGAGGGTTCATATGGTAAAAGTATTTCTGAAAGACCATTAAGACACTTAAAAACAATTAAAATAACCTTAAAATACCTTAGAAAATATCTACATAGTAATAATTTAATTTAATTCAATTTCAGTTCAGTTCATTTATATAGTACCAATTCACAACAAATGTCAGAACTTGGCTCTGAACAAGCAGCCATCTGCACAACCGACTGGGGGTTTGAGAAGACGGAGAAGACACAAAAAGGACCGATGTAAGACTACTTTCTATATTAAAGTAGATAAAAGGTTAATAACAGGACAAAGAGGACGACCAGGTACATCCAAGTTGATGCCCCCCATCTAACAATTTATTGCAGACAGGCAGGAGTAAATTTAATTAATTCCCTTTTATTTATATAGAGCCAATTCACAACAGATGTCATCTCAGGGAACAAGAAAAGTCATTTCATTACAATTATACAAACATTCCAATCAGTTAAAAGTTTTCTATTTAAGGAATCCCAGCAGATTGTGCTGAGTCATTGATGTGAGGTTGTGTCCTGAACATGCAATCTCCAACACCAGCAATTCCCCAGCAATCCCTCATACTGAGCAAGCATGTAGCAACAGTGGAGAGGATAAACTCCCCTTTAACAGGAAGAAACCTCTGGCAGAACCAGTACCAGAACCTGGCTCAGTACAAGTGGTCATCTACCATGACAGTCTGCAGGTTTGAGATGACAAAGAAGAGACACAGAAAGAACAAAATAACTGATGTAAGGGTACTTTATGTATTAAAGAAGTTAAAAAGTTGACAACAGGACATGGAGGATGATCGGTCACTGGGAACATCATCCGAACCGTGCTGTAGCTGAGCAGGATACCAGACCAGGTGGAGCTTCTATGAAAAGAAAAACACAGAGAAAACAAGGTTAACAATTGCAATAACAGCAGAAAATACATCTGGAGAGTAGTAGAAGAGAGAAGTAGCAGAGTAAAGACAATTAGTCCTTCCTCCAACAGTCTAAGACTATAGAAGTCTAACTCCAGAGATAGCTCAGGATAACCTAAACCATCCAAAGCATGAGCTTTATCAAAAAGGAAGGTTTTAAGCCTAGTCTTAAAAACAGACAGAGTATCTGCCTCATGGACTAAAAACTGGGAGCTGGTTCCACAGGAGAGGAGCCTGATAACTAAAAGATCTGCCACCCATGCTTTTAAATCATTAGTTACAAGAAAGTAAAAAAACAACACAGCAACTGTGTTTTTATTTCTTTCTTCTTATCTCTAGTCTTCTTTAAGTGTGTGTCATGTTCAAATGCACTTTGAGGCAACAAAAAGATCTAATCTATGCTGAGGTCTCATGGAGGCCTGCGTCAATACAAAAAGGAACACACCAGGTGGACCAAGCTCCGCTGAGTCATTTCAACCCTCCAGCTGTGTTTATCTGCAGTCTGTGAAAGTTTTTTTTCTTATGACAAGCAAAATCCCCTCAAAACAGAAGAACTGCCTGAAGCCCAGCACAGTGGAAAAGCTGAGATTTTAGGCACAAATAAATACATTTTGTTCCTCGTGACATGAGGATTTCACAATAACAAAAGTCCACTCACACAAAAACACTCTTTTTAGTTTCCTCTTTTCCTTTTGTACCAGACATTGCATCATAAGAACAGATTAAGACTATATTCAGAGCATTTCCAGAATTTATATGTTGCCATCACAAACATCATTCATGTATTTATTCTACTTAAAGGTTCCCATACTACATCATTATAATCACTATGCCTTTATATTTTATTATCCACTTAATAATGCAGTCGACCAAATGAAGCACAATAAAGTGTCGGCTCATTAGTCCACGCATTGGATTGAAGGCTGCAGTGCACCACATGGCTCCATCTCTCCATCACTAGTAAAACTGTATTTTCTTTCTGCTGCTTCAATACAATTCAAGTGAGTTCATTTATGTAGCGTCGATTCAAAACAGATGTCATTGTTGGATAAAGTGGAACAAATGTGTGTCTGTTTCCATACGGATGTGCTTTGGTGGTGTTATTCCTATCTGAGCTGTCCCACACATTACGCAGCTAACTTAACAGCCATCCAAAGGCCCTTTACAAGAAAAGTCATTTCAAATTAATCATACATACATTTTCCATTTCACAGCTTTGAAAACAATACAACTAGAGCTTATAAATATGACTGCACATGCCTGTAAGAGTTAGCTTTTGACTGACACCTTACTTGATCCAGACGGTTTATCCCTTCTACATCTTCAACCAATAGATAATGGGTGAAAAGTCTGTTCATCATTTTTCAGTGTGTACTTCAAACCATTCATGGCAAAGAATTTTGATGATTGATGAATCAAATAGCCCATTGAATGCTGTAAATGATGGGGGATGGGCTTTATCACTGGACTTGTAAATGGTCTTATCCAACCAGTATTACAGTACTACTCCCAGTTTGGCACAAGTAAAAGATGCTTATTGCAATTTCTCAAAACACACATCTAATACCAATTTCAGCTTTGTTAGGGAAGTGATGGTAATGATTCTGATGTTTTTTCAAAAATCAGGCTGAAAAAGTGATGCGTCCTGCATTTACCTTGGAGAGGTTGCATCTTCTTGCACGTTTTTGGCACCACTTGACCTTTAGTTAGAAAATATGTGCAAAATACAACGTTTTTTGTTTACTGCTGTCACATTTTATGTGGATAAAGGGAATAGGTCAGGCTTTCGACTTCCACAGTGTTTCAGGAAACTTCAGACTGTTTTCTTTCCAAAGAGACCCCGGTCATGTATCTACTCAAAAAACAGCTTTAACTATAATTTAGGTACGCATTTTAAAAACATTTAAGGTGAAACTTGCAGAAATGTTTAGGCTGCATTTAGTGTATCACTTTAATGTCAACATTAATACTATAATTCCCATTATAATTATCTTATCAGTTTTTAACACTAATTAAGATTAAAAAAACTGAAATCTGATCAAAAAATTGAGAGTAAAGGCCTGGTGGACGACACAAAACCACAAATTAAAGTGGTTTCAGTGCTATAATTGGGGGAGGAAAATTCAGAGTTAGATGTTCAAAAGGGTTGTAGCTATTAACTTGACTCTGAATTTTAAAAATAAACTTGAATGTATAACTGTAGAATTGCTTATTTTCATGAAAGTCATTACAATTTTTTTTTAATAACCAGTAATGCTAAAGTTGCTTTTTTGCTGAAGCTGTATTTAAAAAAAATCTTTATTACAAAAATACTAATAGATCAGTTTTACAGTGTAGCAGACAGACATGAAAGAAGCCACAAGCTAGAAAAGGATTTGTAACTTCAGAAAAACAAATGTCAGAGTTGTTTGAGGAATTGTTCACTTTTAACTGGTAGGTGATTAAAAACTGCTGCTGCTGCTAGAGTATGGCCTTGGCAGGTCAATGGATGATTCCTCAGTGTGTTCTTGGTAATTTGTGTTCAGGTTTCCATAACATCTAAAAGTGATGTGGGTGAAGCTGCAAACAAACCATCTAGAGTACTTTCATAATCTGCTGATGTTGAAGTAATGTCTGAAGGATGTTTGTGACGAGCTGCTTGATCTGAAAACAGGGGCTGATCAAAAGCTGGGAAACTTTTTAAACCCAAGTTGATTGTTTAAACTGTATGATGGCAACAGTAACAGCACAGTTAGTTTTAGTTTACTAGTAATGTAGAATCTGCCACAAGTTTTATTTAACTAGGTGACGGCACTGAGAGCAAGTTGTCATTTATAAAGCTGACCTAAGCAAGAGGCAGGATGTGTTGTCAGGTTCTTTTTGATATAAAGTCATTTTAAAGGTTTTACACTCTGATTCCAATACTTTGTGTAATTTCGTTACGTTTTATGCATTTTGGAAGGTGTTTTGTTGTTTTTTTGGTGTCTGTATTAATGAAGCATATCTTCAGGTGTACCACAAACAAAACAAACAAAAATATGTGTGTGTAAGTATAGTTGTGCTGACAACATGCCTGCACTGACACACTGAAAAGGAGCCTGCTTTCAGTTTGTGTGTGGTTTCTGGAGAAGTTTGGCACGAACCTGAGGAGACAAGCTGACAATCAGGACTCACCAGACTGTGGTATCTGACGTATGTCGCTTCCTTCTTTGCACTAAAACAACACATTATTATTATCCTGTCCACCGTGTTGTGACACATAAGAGTTCAAAAATGTTTGGTTTACATAAGCATTAATAATTACGATTAACGTTTTAATATTAATATACTGATGAAGTTTAAGTTGTGATTGATTACATAACAGTTTAGGGCAGCCTACCTTTAAGGAAAGGCCAGAATATCAGTCTTTCTGAAAGTATGAGTCAAACCCAGTGGAACAATAACTGCAGTAATTAGTTCATTGTCTGCACTCGTGTCCCTGATGAGACTCTCCTATATTTAACCTCCTGTGAACGGTCCATTCCCCATCAGATCGTTGTTGATGTCATTCTCTTATTGCTGTCATCGTCTGACCATTAAAGATCCACTCTGCAACTTTTACACCATAAAAGCGTGTTTTCAAAATGTCTTGGCGACAAACCCATTTTTAATGTTTGTTTTCAGAGCAGTCCCTACATGGGAGGGTCCCACTGCCAAAAACTGCACTATAGAAATTTCACCTGCGGACCGTTTCACTGGGTGTACTGACTGAGTTCCGCTTGACGACAGTATGCTACGCACTACCTAGCGATATTAACAAATCCACGGTTTTGAGACCTGAGCCATGGCAGATCTACCAAAAACATCAAAGATGACAATATAAGAAGAAGCGACGAAAACAAACTGGGCTGTAAGAGCTAAAAGCTGCCAGAGCTTCACTGCAGGAGAAACCTTGATAACCTCTGATTCACACCGAACGGATGCGCCCAGTGTGAGCCGTGCTGCCGGACGCTGAGCTAAGACAGCTTCTCAACCCCAAAGAAAACGCTATCAGAAGAAGTGAGGAAAAGAAACTGGGCTGCAAGAGGTCAATTCTCTGGTCTTAATGGTTTGGGGTCTCATTTATAAAACTTTGCTTATAATCCTTTCTAACACCGTACTTGAGCTCAGCAACTTTTTTTAGGTTTCTGATCTATCAAAGTTGATGTACGCACAGCTGCACGCAGTTTCCTCTTTATAAATCGGACTCTTAGTAGAAATGTGCTCAGCTGTTTCTGGATCATATCCCCCCTCCTACACACCCACATTCTGCCATAAACGGTCAATGCAAAGTGTCTATTGAATATTCCGCATCGACTTAAGATGGGGCGTTTCACGGGTAACCATGGCGACCGAGAGGCGGAGAAATACACAGCTGCAGGCATGCTGAGGCAGTGAAAACTTTATTTCAGTCAATCGATCAATTAATGTTGTACTATATAGAGCTTTACTCAGCCAAAGGCTTCATATAAACAGACAAAAATATAGTTACAAAAAATGTGTTAGAAGACAAAAGTGCAAAATAAAAACATAAAAATAAATAAAAAATTAAAGCAGCACCACAAGAGATGAAGCAAATAAGAACATTAAATATACAGTTCAATTATAGGCTATTATTATCTCTTCTAGCGACAGTAAGACTGGAATCAAAGCAAATTAAAACAAATAATATAAAATCATAATACAACATAATTTCATCAAATTTAAGCACTCTGGCGAAAAGATGCCCTTCAAAACTACTTTTAAAAAGTATAATCCATGCAAAATGTGGATTTGAGGTCATAAAACAACACATCCACATCCTCATTCCCAACTCGTCGCATATGGACGTAAGATCAGACTCCTGAACATGCGTCCATATTTGACGAGTTAGGTACCCCGCTCACATCATTTTTTGACGGGCTCAGTGCTCCGGTTGAATGTTATACAGATCCCTAGACGTCAGTAGTTGACGACACGGGGAGGACAAGGAATCCGTTTACTTGCTTGCTTGTTTAAAATAATGTGTTTTTGTCCTTCTGTGACCTTAAGGTTAGAACATAAAACTTGTGGGTTGGTTCAAATTGGTTAGATAACTCAACGTACGGTATGTTATTCTGTTAAATCGAACAGCTCTAAAACAATATAAACTTCAGATGTTTACAATAAAAGACAACAACCATACAACCTGTTCTGAGCGCGTCAAAAATGACGTGAGGAGGGTACCCAACTCGTCACATATGGACGCATGGTCAGGAGTCTGATCATGCGTCCATATGGGACGAGTTGGGAGTCAGGATGCGTTGCATAAAAATAAAGCTGCAGGGGTCACGGCATGATTGATGCAGCAGCGTGCCTGACGTAAAAAAAGAATGTTAAATGAGTTCCAGCGCATCCATTGTGCAAAAATTATGCAGGATGGATGCTGCAGCATATTTGTCATTTACACATGCACCAATACGTGCAATTGCTAGAAAATCTGAACACATACTTATGAACATAATGTTACAGTGTGGAGGTCCTGTCACTATGGCTCCGTTTGATCATGTGCCCTGGCTGCTTGGCCACAGGGATATACTTTTAGCTGACTGGTTAGTGCTCATGACTTTGGCTGACTGGTTAGCGTGAATGACTGTCACCCAGGAGTCGTGGGATTGAATC
The DNA here is from genome assembly GCA_028564705.1 of Apricaphanius iberus. Lineage (NCBI taxonomy): Eukaryota > Metazoa > Chordata > Actinopteri > Cyprinodontiformes > Aphaniidae > Apricaphanius > Apricaphanius iberus. The sequence goes on from JAPXFQ010001664.1 coordinate 300,792, forward strand.
CTGCCTGGGCCCTTGTTGTGTACCTTGTCACAATAATTCTTAAATGCAACATATTTTTATCAAATTCCCCATTCAATGTATTTTTAATCAAATTCTTATTTTTATTCTCAGTTCCTAAAAACGGGACGGGGGAGGGGTTTATGTGTTGGTTCTGTTCCTCTGTGTGTGCAATGCTCTACAAGTCTAAAAATGTGGCTTACATTCACAATTTTGTTATCCGTCTAGCAATGCTGTCAGTGCCTCTGTGTCCAGAAAGTACGTAAGCAAGATCCTTAGTGTGCTTAAAGTTGCGCACATTTTTCCGCCATGTTTTTTTCTATAAATCACAAACTTTGCGTATAAAGTTGCTTACGTAGTTTTCAGACCCTTTTATGGCGTAAGCAAGCTTTATAAATGAGACGCCTGTTCTGCACCATTCATCATAGGGCAGCAAGTCTTTTACTTGGGATGCCACTCTGTAGGTCGGATATGTAGCTACAGTTCTTTTCTAACTGAATGCATGGAGCAGTGATGTCGGTAACGCGTTACTTAATAGCGCGTTACTCTAATATGACCACTTTTTCAGTAACGACTAATCTAACTCGTTACTATTTCCATACCAGTAATCAAATTAAAGTTACTTGTCCAAGCCACTGTGCGTTACTATTTCTTGAATTTTTTCAAAGCAGAGTCCATCTTATGAACCTCTTCTTGTACAACTTTCCATTCCTAGCAGAAGAGATGAGTTCTTTTAGCTCACGTTATAGCTCCAATGCAGTAGCGATGCTCCTTTCGTGTTCTGTTCTTCATCAGCTTTTTCTCTGGCCATCAACTCTGCAAATACAGTTGTAATTTTTCAACCTGTTTTTGGCTTAATGTCCGCCATCATTCCTAACATAAAGCACCTATGTAAGCGTATCAAAATTTTGTATGAAAGCTAAAATATGTGGCTTTGCTTTCACTTCCTGTTTTCTGCTCCAAGCAGAGCATGTGCGATGCGTGCACAAAGAAGGGAACGTGCAACATGGGTAGGTGCAATGATAGGGCGGTTTGATAGATTGATCAGGAGCCAATGATCTTTAACTCCTTACTTACTGTATAAAAGACACCTGTCCACATACCAAATCATTCAGTTGGGACCAGTCTCTGAGGTTGCCGTAGTAACACACTGCACCATCATGGGTTAAAATCCTCAAGCAGCTTGCTTGATGGATGGGAGAAGGTTATAAAGTCAGAGAGAGACAAACTTTCTGGTATAGAATCAGTTCATAATTTTTAGAAGAAGGATTGGGACAATCCAAAGAATATTTTTCGAACCCTAAAGCATGGGGGTGCTTTTTGGCAAAGGAGACAGGACAACTGCATCGTGTTGAGGCCTCCCTTCCTAAAGGTACAATATGTAATATCGACATCTTGTGGTAAAATTGGAATACTGCAGTCAGTGATGGATATATCATAATATTATAAAGTGCCATAAAATGTTTAAAAGATTAAAAAGCATCAAGATAAGCCTTTTATTTAAATTACTAACATAATATAAAAATATGTACATTACTAACCATTATATATAATGGGTAATAAAATTAATTTTCTTTGCATTTACTGATGTTACTCAGGTCACTTGATTTGTTTCTGTGCCTTACAAACTTAGTTATGATAAAAAAGTGTTTGAAAAATGACATATTTCTTAGTTAAAATTATTGCATTGAAGAATAACAAAATGACCAGGGAGACACTTAAAATACGTTTTCTACATTTTGTGATAGTTATCAATAATTATCACTATCGATCAGTATGACTATTCTCTTCATCGATATGCTCTTTTTCCATATTGTCCAGCCCTATTGGCAACCTTGCAGGCTAACATGTGATTTCCTTTGAACAAAAAAAATATGGTAGTGGGACAGGTGTTGTAAACAATGACTACGTCCCATATCCCTGTTTTTAAAATAAAAAAAGCTTACAACAAACCAGCCAGCTGAAATCGAAATCCGTTTCAATGTAAACTTCCTTAGATGGAACATTAGACGATTGTGTGATTACTTCACTGTAAAATTCTTACACCTTTAAGTTAAAGCAGAAGTGTCAAACTCCAGCGGTTGAACTGCCTCTTCAACAGGCAGTAAGGTTCTGTGGGTCCTGTCCATGACCTAATTATTTGATTCAGGTGTGTTGAAACAGACATTTCTAAAAGCTGCAGGAGATTGAGGATTGAGGACTTGAATTTTACACCTGTGAGTTAAAGCATTGAAGTCCATCAAAAGGAACATCGATTTGTGTTCTGCGCATTTTTCATTCACAAGGAATCTTTGTCTTTTGAGCAGCGGAACTTCTTGTATACACCCTCGAGCAAATTCCACGTATGGTGTGTTCACACTGCGCCAAACATCAGCGTCAAGAGCAGCAAGATTACATGTAACGTCTATGGTTGAGTCCGTCAGAGGGGCCCCAGAGTCTCTGCAGCGCTTTGTGTGCATTGGCCGTGTTCGTTTTTGAATGAAACATGAAATGAAACATATATAATATATATAGGCCTAGTGCTTTTCTGGATTTTTTTTCCATTTAAACTATCACAGTTTAGGTGTTCCAACAATGAAAATGAAAAACCATTCCATTCCTTGTAAGTGGGGAAACCTTAAATGGCAAGTGTATCAAATACTTATTTCTCTACTGCAGGGGTCTTCATTCAGTCTCGTGGCCGTTGACTAATAGAAATGGGCTTTGAGCCACATTATATTCACACCCCAGAGAAGGCTTTTTTGTTTTATATCTGTACTAGGGATATTTGGATCGGTTTGTTTAAATTAAGCCTTAAAGGTTGATTATGGAACATTTTCATAAAAATAATTTTTCTTCATGCTTTGGATTTCCATTTACCCTTGCCATGGTAATACAAGCTATTGCAAGAACTGTCTTTTGCCTCACTGTTAAAATACTGCTTTAAACAGAAACTATACAGTGAGCTGTAAAGATTTCTGTACCCCTGGTTTTATTGTAAGAGACAGATTGTTCTGTTGAGAATGATTACACCTCATATCTCTACATTTTCTCCTTCCTGTAATTTCCCATTTGAGTATGATGGCCTGCTTCAGTCCAAACAATATTTGGTTGTTCTTGATGAGTGGTCTTTATGATATAAATCAGGAGAGAATGCAGACCGTAGGACTCCTGCCTACAGTAATGTGTACAGTTGAGCAAAAAAGTATTTGGCAGCACCGATTGTGGAAGTTGTCCCACTCAAAGATTAGGACTAATTTTCATAATAGTTACACTTCAGAGAGAAAAAAAAATCCAGGCCATCACATTATACAATTTTTTTGTTTTGTTGTATAAATATTACAGGCCTACAAACGAGCAAGAATTCTGTCTCTCACAGACCTGTCACTACTTCAAGTAATATTTGCTAGCTGCTAAATACGTTTTTGCCCCACTGTCCATAAAAGCATGTAGTTTAAAGCTCTGCATAAACACTACATCATGCATACATGCATTGCCTCTCTCTCCTCGGGCGCCCTCTGCTGGCACGGTTAAAATGGTACTAATTAGGAGTATTCTATAAAACGGGTTGGCAGAAGACCATATAAAAAATGAAAATCATACAAAATCTGTTTGAGAAAAATACTTTATTGTGTATCAAAATACTGTCTTACAATCGCTTTAAAAGCCTTTTTATTTTGGACAAAATTCAATTAACTTTGCTCTGAAATACAGATAAGGCACAAAGCAAGAGTTATGCTCTAATGGAGGGTGAGATGCAAAACACCGACTTCACACATTAATGACTTGATAAGCTGCAGCATCGCCTTTAACTTTAAACTCTTTCAGCACAAGTTTAAAAACCTCCCCTTTCAACCGGTTAGTTATCCACTCAGAAGCGGCAAAACAAACACTAGAGAACGTGAGTTTTCTGTTAAACAAAGCCTCAGAAAGAGTTTCAGGATCTATGCAGAGCGAACGCTGGTGTCGATGTAGCTCACACAAAAGCAACATGTTCCAGCAGCAGTGATCAGAGAAAGCTAAATACAGGTTGTTCCTCTGTTTGCACACCCTTTGATTTGGAAGGATTTCTTGACTAAGGACAGCAGTGGGTAAAACTGGATCACACTAGCAGCAGATTAAAAGGATGAAAGATGATCGTAACAGAAGCTAAGAGATCGTGAGCTTTTATTGGTCAATCCCGACACATGTAGCACACAAGCTGAGTTTTATACAGACAGAGTATGTCAACACTGTAACACAAAAATAATCCAAGAATGACAAAAGGGTCACTTATACAGCTTTGTTCTGTGATTGCTCATCTAGAAGCTCCAAAATCTATTATTTATCATACGTATGCAAGAGCTCCTCCAGTGTAAACAGTAAACCTCCATCTAAAGCTGGGGACCAAATCCTATTACTACAATATTCGGACTTTCTGCACTAATTTAATGTCCAAAGACATTATGAATGTGTTAAATATTCTAAAACAACTGGCTGGTAGCTTACAGTAAATATCTTTCTTCCCATTTCTGACTGAAACAAACTTTCACTGCATTGTTCTTTAGACTGGATTACAACCACCAACTGACTCACACGACTTAACTTGTTATCACACAGGGAATCTGAATTTGTAACAATGGAAAGATGTTGGAGCTGCAAACAGCCACCAGCTGGACTGAACCGGCAGTAGTGGTACTTCCGGGTCACTGCAGTGGTCTTTACACAGTTAGGTGGTAGGGGCTGCCAGGGATGTGCTCATCGCCCCACTTCACAACCAGGGTGTATTCTCCCTTCTCTTTGAGCTGGTAGCTGACATTGTACACGCGGTTGCCCATATGTTTAACCAGGATCTCCTCGCAGGGGACCTTTGGACCATCCACACCGACCAAAAGCATGTTGCGACCTTCAGGATGAAAAGACATTAATGAGCAAGTAAAAGTTTATCCTAGATCTTTACCATGGGAATGGGTACACCAGTCAGTCCCCTGTGAAGCACGTAGGGTCGTATAATAGCGCCCCTCATGGTGGCAGCATGTTGGAGCAGTGATGTTCCATTAGTTCTGATTGTACTTTTTCTAGACCATTTTATAATTTAGTTGAGGTGTTTAATGTCTGGACAATTATTCCCTTCTGGTTCTGGATGCCGTGCAGCTGCAAGGATTCTTGGACTTTTGGACGTTTATGATGCGTAACAGTGGCAACAAGCTTTTTATTTTCACAACTGGTTAGCAATCATAATAAAACTGCAGTAAACAATACCTGAACTATGACCCAAAATCCCAGGGGAATTGCAAAGGAGGCTTCATGAATACAGAGCATGAGCAAAGAGCAGAGAAAGGAGGAGGAAGTTCAGGCAGTAGAAGGCTCACATCCCCAACGTCTCTGCCCAGCCTTCTAGAGTTTATACTTCTCCATCTGCAAGTTTGCACCCGGACTCAGATGTATTGACCCAGATATTTTTGGTTTATAGTTCTTCGTTGGTTTTTCAGCGTTGCAAAGCAATTCCCCACCAAGAGATTGTAAGCTTCTGTCAGTGCGCCCCAGGGCAGCTGCGGCTACAACGTAGCTTTCTGGTTAACTAGAGTTTATTTTCTTCAGCTTGTGAACACATCCCCCCAAGGAGCAATGGACGACAGAAACTAGGTTTTGATTAATCTGTAAAGCTTTTTACTTAAAGTGCAGCCCATAGACTATTCTAAAAACACAGGGAAACAGGGTTTTTTTGTTGTTCTCTACACATCCTTAACCTTATGGCCTTACAAATTAACAAAGGAGCAGCAAAAGCATATTAGGTGGATTAGCAGAGCTCGTGTACAACTGACACACAGGTATGTAATCAGCTGACTAACAGGTAAGGGGAAATAAAAGGGTCCAATAAGTAATCCCTGAGGTTCACCTCAAAGGTTCAGTCTAAACACTGATGATTTTTCTGGTAAGTGTTCAACATCTCTAACAGCAACCATCTTATAAAACTAAAGTTGGCTTTTCACATGGAGTTGAGGCGTTTTTAAACATAGTTTACATATTGATACACTTTACATTGTTGACCAGTCAAATTTAAATTCAGATATATTTTTAAGGTTTCCAATACATTATTCCAACTTTGGGAACTCAAATGTTAAATTTTAAAGTGCTTACAAAACTTTTATTCTTAAAAACAAAATATAATGCAATAAAAAAACCCACATGAACTGCTGAGAGTTTTTTAAAGACACACCTGCTTTGCTGCAATCGACACAGAAGTTGTTCTTCTGACCAACAAAGGCCTTGGTGAGGCCTGGGCCCTTCGCAGTCACCTTGCTGGCGTCTGATTGAGTGGGAGCAGCCTGCTGAGAACTGCTAATGGCACGGGTCACAGGGTCAACCATGACCGAGGAGGTTTCATGCATACTATGACTGGACACAAGTTTGGAACCTGGAGAACACAGTGCAAGTTAGGATCGAGTGAATGTCACATTTCACATCACAACCAAAGACCTTACATCACCTGTAATCTTTGCCTTGAAGGGGCTTCCAACAATGTGGTAAGGGCCCCCATATTTGATGGATATGAGATAGTTTCCAGGGGCCATAGGGGTGTATGTAACTCTGTAACCCTCTGCACATTCCACACAATCCATCTTCACTTTGGAGGGCCCGTCGATAGTCACAGCGAGAGCCCCAGGGCCTGCAGTGCTCGTGTTTACCACAAATTCACAGGAAGTTCCTGCAAACAGTCAGGACAAAATAAGGAGGACTGGAGCGACAATGAACAGGAAAGAGAATATGGCTTGCAGTAACCGTACCCTTTGTTTCTTTCAGAACTCCTGCAAAATCTACTGCAAAAATTTCTATTAAGACATTCATTGACCATTTCCAGCACACATCCTTTTTAGAAGCAAGTTTAGTGGAAACCAAAATTTATAACACCAATAAGGTCGGTCTTGAGACGGTAAATAATCATCTTGACATTGTTCATTTTAGGGTTTTTTGTTTATTAATTTTGATGGAACCAAACTTTTCACAAACTTTTCACTCTGATCTTTTTTTTCCTCCTCAAACTGTGGGAAAAGAACCAGCATTACTTGGCCCATGGTTGGTTCACTTAAAACAAGTTTTGGTACGAGTACTTCAAAAGGTAAACAGAATCCGTATGGGATGGCGGTGTGATGAAAACATTTCAGAGAACTCCCACTATGAGCTGAAGAAACAGCGACCAGGAAGATTTGCTGGAAGCTTCTATGCTGCGTTTCGTTTACCTCAGGTCCGACGGTCGATAAAGGGATGAAAAACCTAATTTAACTGTGTTCCTTTAATTTGAGAGGCTGTGAGAGTTACTAATTGATTTGTTCAGTGAACAGGCTAACTACTATTAGCAACACAAGCTAATGATAAAGTATTTCTCTGCAGAATACAGAGGTTGTACAATAATTAATGCAAAACACTAAATGAGATACAAAGAAAGACCGTTTGTACTGCGGCTATGACCATGTTTCTAAGTAATACAGCCATGTTTCGTTTGGGGAAAAGGTTGGTGAGAAATCTCTTGAAATGCATTCTCTGTTAATTCAATTCAATTCAATTCAGTTTATTTATATAGCGCCATTTCACAACAGATGTCATCTCAAGGCACTTTACAAAAAGAGTTATTACAATACAATGTTTAGTGTAGAAATTACAGAACCACAGAAGATTGCGTCGTGGAATTCTCAGCAATCCCTCATACTGAGAAACCTCCGGCAGAACCAGGCTCAGCACAAGCGGTTATCTGCCGCGACCGTCTGTGGCTTGGAGAATACATAACAGAGACACAGAAAGAGCAATAGAACTGATGCAGAGGTTTGTTGCAGGACGTGGAGAATTTTCCGTCACTGCAATGCCATCTTAGTCAGGGTCGTCAAGCAGGGCTAATCCGGAGCACCTACTATAATAGAAAACAGGTTAGTGCTTGAATTGACAGCACATCATGCAGTTGGGGAGAAGTAGGAGAGAAAGTAGGAACAGACCCTAATAATGTCCTCCAACAGCCTAGCCTAAAGCAGCATAGCTACTAACATTAACCTGTCTCCTAGCTACTAGGAGACCTGGCTACCAACACTCTGTCTGAGTCCTCCTGATCGAGGCTCAGCCCGTGGACGGTGTAGGGCCGGTAACGGCCCCCGTCATGCCGGGGTCTTCTCGGAGTCGGGTTGTTTGAGAATGCAGCCCAAAGTGGGTGGTAAACTCCATCTAAGGCTAAATACCGGCACGAGACCGATAGTCGACAAAAACTCCATCTAAGGCTAAATACCGGCACGAGACCGATAGTCGACAACTATCTTAAGGAAAAATAGACAGAACTGAGTGGACAGAGTTGAAGAGGGCGAGAAACGTTTAAGAGATAAACGGGTGGGGTCCGCACAGTCTGCCCGGGGGATTCAACCCGGCAGGTAATGGGCGGCCGCACTGTGCGGGAGGATCCCATTGAGGGACCCCTCTCCGGCGCTGGCTGGCCCCTGTGGGGCACATTTCTTCCGCGGCGGTAAGCCGCGACCGGCTCAGGATCTTTACCTGGCTTACATTAATCTATCTCTACCTAGCTACTCTACCTCTTCCTATCTCTTCCTAACTTTTGACACTCTGCCTGACTACTAACATTAACCTGTCTCTTCCTATCTACCTGTCTAACCTGACTCTAACTACCTATTAACATATCTCTAACTGTAAGCTTTGTCAAAGAGGAAAGTTTTTAGCCTAGTTTTAAAGATAGACAAATTGTCTGCTTCACGAACCAACCCTGGGAGCCGCTTCCATAGGAGGGGAGCCTGATAGCTGAAAGATCTGCCACCCATTCTACTTTTAGAAATCCTAGGAACTACCAGTAAACCTGCAGTCTGAGAGCGAAGGTCTCTGTTGGGAACATATGGAACAATCAGGTCTCTTATGTATGATGGAGCTAGATTATTAAGGGCTTTATATGTCAGAAGGAGGATTTTGAATTCTATTCTAGATTTTACTGGGAGCCAGTGAAGAGAAGCTAAAACAGGGTAAATGTGATCTCTTCTTTTAATATTCATCAGAATACTAGCAGCAGCATTTTGAACTAACTGAAGACTTTTGATTGTATTCTGTGGACTACCTGATAATAGACAGTTACAGTAATCCAGCCTTGAAGTAACAAAGGCATGGACTAGTTTTCCAGCATCACTCCTGGACAGGATGGTTCTAATTTTTGTAATATTCCTAAGGTGAAAAAAGGAAATCCTACAGACTTCTTTAATGTGAGATCTAAATGACATATCTTGGTCAAAAATGACACCGAGGTTTTTTGCTTTATTACTGGAGGCTAATTTAATGCCGTCCAGGGCTGACTAAGTAGTTTCTTTTTCAGAGCTTCTGGTCCAAAGACGACAACTGTTTTATCAGAATTTAGAAGCAAGAAGTTTACAGTCATCCAAGTTTTTATGTCTTCCAGACATGCTTGTAGTCTACCTAACTGATTGGATTCATCAGGATTTATGGATAGATATAGCTGTGTATCATCTGCGTAACTATGGAAATTTATCCCATGCTGCCTAATTATTTTACCAATAGGAAGCATATATATATAGTAAAAAGAATCGGCCCAAGGACTGAACCCTGTGGTACTCCGCAAGTAACTTTTGAGGTTGAGGAGGGTTTATCATTTACTTGAACAAACTGAAATCTGTTAGACAAATAAGATTTAAACCAGCCTAGGGCTGTTCCTATTATACCGACACGTTGAAGCCTTTCTATGAGAATATTGTGATCAACAGTGTCAAAGTCAGCACTGAGATCTAACAGGACCAGAATGGTCACCAGTCCATTGTCTGAGGCTATGAGAATATCATTAGTAACCTTCACCAGAGCTGTTTCAGTGCTATGATGAGCTCTAAAGCCTGACTGAAACTTCTCAAACAGCTCATTATTGTTTAAATGCTCACATATCTGGTGTGCAACTATTTAGGATAGATAAGAAGGGAAGATTAGATATCGGTCTATAGTTAATTAAGTCGTTTTGATCAAGAGAGGGTTTCTTAAGTAGAGGTTTAATTACAGCAATCTTAAACTCCTGTGGTACATATCCATTGACTAAGGATAGATTCATTATATTTAAAATTGGAGCAGCGATCAGAGGGAAAACTTATTTTAAGAGTTTAGTTGGGATTGGGTCTTAAACGCAAGTTGAAGGTTTAGATGAAGCTAATAATTTTAGTACATCACAAAGTTCGGCTGCATTAAAGCAGTTTAAGCATATATTAGGTTCCACCATTTTTGAGGCTGCCTCATTAACTAAGGAGGAAGCAAGCATATTGGGAAGGTTGCCAATTATCTTATTCTTTATGGAGTCTATTTTATTTATAAAGAATTGCATGAAGTCGTCACTGCTTAGAGCTTGGGGAATGGTTGGCTCGATAGAGCTATGATCCTGTGTGAGTTTGGCAACTGTATTAAAAAGAAACCTAGGATTATTTTTATTCTCCTCGATTAAAGATGAAGAATATGCTGTTCTAGCTGTGTGAAGGCTCTTTTTATATAGCAATAAACTATTTTTCCATATTAAAAAGGAATCATGTAAATGCGTGGAGCGCCATTTTCTCTCTAGTTTTCTAACATTCTGCTTTAGGGTACGTAGCTCTAAATTAAACCAGGGAGCTAATCTCCTATTGCTAGCCACCTTCCTTTTCAAGGGGGCAACTTTGTCTATTGCCCGACGCAGGGAGGAATTAACGAAATGAACTAAAATGTCAAGTTGTGAGGGGTCACGAGTTAAATCATTGTTTTCTGTTCTGCATTTATAAACTGAGGAAATTAAAGTTGGAAGAGCTTCTTTAAAATTTGCTACAGCGTTGTCTGATAACGTTCTGGTATAATGAAGTTTTCTTTCAGGTTTGATATGATCCATTAGAGTAAGTTTAAAAGTGATAAGGAAATGATCAGACAGGATAGGGTTCTGTGGAAAGACTGTTATTTCTTCACAGTCAATGCCATAAGTCAGCACAAGATCTAAAGTGTGGTGACAAGAATGTGTTGGTCCCTGCACATTTTGAGTAAAGCCTATTGAGTCTAGGATAGTGTGAAAAGCTGTATTTAGACTATCACTTTCATTATCAACATGAATATTGAAGTCTCCGACTATAATGACTTTATCAGTGTTTAAAACTAAGTCAGATAGAAAATCTGATATCTGATCTAAAAATTGAGAATAAGGTCCTGGTGGACGATATAAGACCACAAACAAAAGTGGCTTTACTGCTTTGTTATGTGTATGAGGAAAGCTAAAAACTAGATGCTCAAAGGAACTGTAACTATTATTTTTTTGGAGATTAATTAGTAAATCGGAATGAAAGATAGTTGCTACTCCACCTCCTCGACCAGTACTTAGAGGGACACTAAAGTTTAAGTAGCTAGGGGGAGTTGACTCATTTATTGTGACATGGTCCTCTTCCTGCAACCATGTCTCTGCAAGACAAAACAAATCAATATTATTTTCACAAATTAAGTCATTTACCAAGAGTGTTTTTGAGGGGAGAGATCTTATGTTTAGTAAAACACATTTAATTGATTTGTTTTTATGTTCAGTCCGAGTTTTATTTATCTTTATGAGATTTTTATACTTTGCTCTAGTAGCATTAACTTTTAATTCATTAGTTTTGGGTAGTGGACGGGAAACTATCTCTATAGGGTAGTGGGTGGGTGGCAGTCCCTGTTCCTTGACCTGGACTCTGGGTTCCCTGATCTGGACTCTGGTTTCCCTGAGCTGGACTCTGGGTTCCCTGAGCTGGACTCTGGGTTCCCTGAGCTGGACTCTGGGTTCCCTGAGCTGGACTCTGGGTTCCCTGAGCTGGACTCTGGGTTCCCTGAGCTGGACTCTGGGTTCCCTGAGCTGGACTCTGGGTTCCCTGAGCTGGACTCTGGGTTGTCACGGCTTTGGGGAACTAGAGATGACCCTATCAATGTTCCTGGAAAGAAGCGAAGCTCCGTCCTCGGTGGGGGATGCCGTCTCTACGTAACAGTCCAGGTTTTCCCCAGAAGGCCCCCCAGTTATCAATGTAGCCCACATCGTTTTCTGGACACCACCTTGACAACCAAAGGTGGAACGAAAGCATACGGCTGTACATTTCATCGCTAGTACGATCAGGCAGGGGACCAGAAAAAATTACAGAGTCAGACATCTTTTTGGCAGCCCTACACACCGAAGCTACGCTAATTTTAGTGACCTCCGACTGCCGTCGCCGGGTGTCGTTGCCACCAGCATGGATAACGATCATGCTATACCGCCGTTTGTCCTTGGCCAAAAGCTTCAGATGGGACCTAATGTCCGCAGCCCTGGCCCCTGGAAGGCATTTGACGGTGGTCTTTCGTGTCTCTGGAGCCACATTCCTAACTATGGAGCTGCCAATTACAAGAATCGGCCTCTCCTGCTCGGCAGGTGCGTCGCTGAGCGGGGCGAACCTATTGTTCAGAGAAAGGGGCTGGAGGTTGGCCGCAGACTGGGGTCTGGCGCTAGTCTTCCTACGAACAGTCACCCAGCTCGCCTGAGGTCCCGGCTGCACGGGAGCTGTTGGAGGACGGCTAGGTCCTGTCCTAGTTGACTCCGCGCTAGCTACTGCTGGGCCTGGCTGTTTTACAGCGCGGAGCCGGGCCTCTAGCTCAGAAACCCTCGCCTCCAAAGCTACAAAAATGCTGCACTTATTACACCTACCAACTTCACTAAATAAGGCGGAGGAGTAACTAATCTGACAGAGAGAGCAGGAAAGAGGAGGAGGAGGTGTAGAGAGAGATGGAGGGACAAGAGAGAAAGCTGCCGAAGCCATGCTAGCCGTGAAGCTAAGCTAACCAAGCGGTACCTTACCTTACCTAAGAACAAAGTAATTAACCCAGTAAAACGCTTAAAGAGTCCTAAACCGTGAAGAAACTTAACGTTTTAATGTGTTTGTGTGTTAAGCAACTCAGAAAAAACTTATTGACAGAGAAAGTTAGATCAGTTCAAGAGAGAGAGAGAAACACCGACTTGCTACAAACGAGTTAGTCACAAAACAGGAAATGACGCGATACGTCTTACCAACGCGATACGTCTCCCAACCAGTTCAAGTCTGGTGCCATTCAGTGAAGTTTATCAGCTCTAAAGTTGGAATTTTCAATATAAACTTCAAACAGTCCAAGTCCTGCTGCATTATCTCATTAAATAACTACAGATAGTGGCCGTTGGAAAAGTTGAGATTTACCGACATGGTGATTGTTAAAGTTTAAGGGTCATTGCTTTAGAACACAGAACAGGGCAATCATTTGGAAACATGATAAGAACCTATTTTAACCTGGTTAAAACTAGTTTCACACTCTGCAAAAAACGATGTACACTGAGGAGGTGGCGGTGTGCTACCTGTGGTGCCTCCCTCTAGGCCTGGTCCGTAGGCGGACACCATTCCCGGATCTCCAGCCTGGCCCGTCTCTCCAACACGGATTTTAAACGGACTTCCTGGAATGTGACTTCCATTGAACTTGACATCGATCAGATAGAGACCGTTCTCTCTGGGGATGAAGCGGACTGCGTATTTATCTAGACAGAAGGATAGCAGAGCTCAGCCACATGGAGCTTCCGTCAGTCTTGTTGCCACACTGAGGCTTTCTCTTCGGTTACCTTGATCGATCTCAGTGACGCAGCACTCCTCCAGCGCTCCAGACGGACTGTGGACCTTTGCATCAATCACACCCTTGGCACCATTGAGGCTGACGGCAAACGAAGCTGGCTGGTTGACCTTCAAACCTGACTCCTGCTCAACAACAAATACACTCCAACACTGAGTCAAAAGCCATGATTAGCGTTCAGGTTAACGTCTGCTAAACTATACAGGCTGCAGTTCGTCTCACCTGGAGGTCGCTAAAAAGGCTAAAGAGGAGGGCTGTGCAGTGAAAAGGCAGAAGGTAGAGTGAACCAGTGGGAATTCATCAGTGCAAGTTTCTGAACATTTTCAGAACAGTAAGGTGTGTAAGGAAAAGAAACCCCATAGGAACACACGAGTGAAGCCATTTGTAACATCTAACTCGGATTTTGGATGATTCATTTCATAATCAACTGAATCTGAGGTTTGGTGGTGGGTGTGTGCGCAACCAAGGAGACAGGAGGAAATGCATGAAAAACAGCCTATTTCCAGCCTCTTTAACCCTTTAGCGCCCTGTCACACCTTCACACTGGGCAGGCTGTTGGGAGCCTTTAGAATGAAGCACGAGAAACACACACAGTCCTTGAGTTTCCCAGAACCCGTAAACAGCTCCACCATGCAGCAGCTCCACCCGTCATCGCTAACCTCACAGCATCCAAACACCATCACACCTCCTAGCTCTCTGCGTGCTCCACCTTTCACCAGCTGACCGTTTCTGATTGGGTTGTTTAAAGCTAAACGGCTAAAGTTTCCCCGTCTACTTCAGTTTGAGACCGAGCTCTAAGCTGCTTCTGCTGCATTGTGGACAGTTTACTGCGGCCTGGAGTGCATCCACACGGATGTGTGTGTGTCTCAGAGCCTCACCTGAAGGCTGGCAACAGTGAGGCGGCGAGCGTCGTCTGATGGCGAGGCCACGGGGATGATGAAGGGGCTGTCGGGGATGTGCTCGTCATTGAAACGAATCGACACCTCGTAGTCGCCTACAAAAGGCCAGAACATCAGAGTCACTGATGCAGTTTGACAAGAAGCATGCATCGTCACTCATGAAAACTTAGCATAAGGCTTTTTCAGCACTTCATCTTTGTCATTTTCAGAAAAAAAATAAAAAAAGATTCGACAACTGAACACAATATTAAATTTAAGCCTTTTCCTGAGAATAATGATGGACTTAATTTGAACAAATCTGCCAAAAATTATTCCGTATCTCTGATATGGTGCAAAAAAATCATTCTAATACCCAGTGGTGTAAAGGAGATAAACTCTAGTGACTTCTAGCACGGTTTTGTTTCTCCAATAACCTGGAGATTCACAGCAGCAGTTAAAGAGCGAGACACCAGGTCTCATCAACTTCTACGATTATTTTTTATTCATGTAGAAAATGATTTAAATCATTCTTAAAAAGAAATTGGACTGATAAAATTGCATCCATCCCAAACCATAATATGATGAAAATGATTTAGTAAGAGGCTGATGCTCAGGCTTTGCTCTCACCAGGCTCCTGCACAATGTAAGATACTCCACTGGAGCCGTCCTTGCGGTCCTCGAAGGTGATCTCTGCCTTGCTCGGCCCCTCCACAGCGATACTGAGCCCCCCGGCTCCAGCCTCTCTCGTCCAGATGCTAAACTCAGCTATGAGCAGCAGAGAGGAGTCAGCTTCTCTGTCTGATGTGACATACTGCTCACACACACACAAATCACACCAACCTGGTACTCCAGCTTCTGCCCTCTCCAAGCCCGGCCCCCCAGCGCGAACCTTGTGGGCGCCGCCCTCGCCCAGGGGCCCCACGGTGAACTGGAAGGGACTGCCAGGCACATGCGAGCCGTTGTATTTGACGCAGACCGTGTGCACGCCCGTCTCCGTAGGGACGAAGCGGATGCAGTAGGTGTTGTTCTCTCCCTCCATGATCTCTGCTTTGTGAACCTGACCGGATGGGCTGGTCACCTGGGCGGTCATGTCCGCTATGCTGATCTCTGGGGACACAAAGCAGAGCAGGAGGGATCAGATTTCAAACAAAGCAAGACTTTTTTTTCCCCCCTTTCCCACTCCGGGTTTGCTCACCTGGAATCTTGAGGCTGAGGTCGCACTGGCTGCCCACGTTGGCGACCGAAGCGGCTCGCTTCTTCCTGGTGATGCTCTCCTTCATCCTGCCCTCCCCAGTCACCTTGACGGTGAATGCGCTCCCTGTATGCACACAATCATTGGATTTAGTAAGCCAAAAGCTCCTTCCTATCTGACCTTTAACCCCCTGACTGTTTCACGGTGAGCACCTGGCACATGCTGGTCAGCAAATTTGATGTTGATGATGTAATTTCCTGGTTCGGTGGGGCAGTAGGTGACTTTGCAGGTGCCATCTTCTTGATCCTCGGTGTTGATATCCACTTTGCTCGGTCCCTCAATGGAGAGGCTCAGGCCACCGTATCCTAGACAACAGCAGGGGAAGAAATTAATATTCAGTTGCATTTTTCAGAGATTATTCACTAAGATTTCCATCCAACAGTACCCGCATCACGAGTGTCGATGATGAACTCCGCGGGCTCGAAGGTCCTCGCTTCACTCAGACCCTGCCCGCTCACACGCACACGGCTGGCATCTCCGATCTCGGATTGGCTGATCATCACAGAGATGGGGCTGCTGGCAATGTGGCGCCCGTTCTTCTTGATGTTCACCAAGTGTTCACCGGTTTCTTTAGGCACAAACGAGATGCCTGTGATGGGCAGGAGCACAAACAGGGCAGGGACAGTTAAAGCACCAATCCTGTTGATCCAAGCTGTTCACTTACACTCCAATCAGCTGCACACTCACCAACATGGCCGTTCCGCAAGATCTTCAGCAGACAGGGTTCCTCGCGACCTGACGGAGTGGTGAGGGAAGCAGTCAGCTGGCTGAGGTCCAGCTCTCCGATATCCAGGGGGATATCAGCCGCTGAGCCCACCTTCAGGTGAGACATCCTCATGGAGTCATCCCCTGGGGACAGAAGGACAGGCTCCTTAGAACCACCTAAACCTTATATGTCTGTCGGTCTCTTAGTGCCAACAATAAATAAAATAAAGGCTGAAATTATTAGCCCAATATGTCAACAGTATACATAAAATTTAGGTGAATTAAAATGTCCTTTTACCATATTTTTACCATTTCTTAGTTTGTCTAATTCTTGCCGTCTTCCGTCTTGAATTTCTGTGATCACAGGTCAGTGGGCGGGACCAACACACTTTAGTTAAGATAACTGGTCCAAACATCGACCAATCAGGTGCCATTTAACAATATAGAATTTGATCCTTTCTTCTGAATCCAGCACCTAAAACTTTTCATTGATTTTATTGTTTGGTACGCCATTTAACTCACTGATGATTCATTCAGGTACAGACCTTTAACAGCACTTACACAGAAAAGCTTTATAAAACTCACAAAAACTGATTATTCAAAAAACAAAAAAATTGGCAGACTTTCCAAAAGAACCTGCATCTCATAACCGGTATAAAACAAAGAAACAGGATACAACAAACTAATCAATACATGTTTATAAAAAGTGTTTGTGATCAGAATTAACAATACAATCCCTCATATGCTTTAAGAATTCTTCCTAGAAGAAAACCCTTGAGGAAGGATGAAGGTCAGGATAAAACCAACAAAAACACTAAATCCTTCCCTGTGTAAGGCTTTTGCCAGAAGGCAACATAAAACTCAAACGTCTTGCTTCCCACAGCGGTGGAGAGGTGTAGAACATAGCCTTACCTGTGATTCTGGCAGAGAAGGGGCTTCCTGGGATGTGCTTGTCATTATATTTGACCAGGATGCTGTAGTCCCCTGGCAGGATAGGAAGGTAGGACACTGTGCATGTCCCATCCTTGTTGTCCATGCAGCTGATGTCCGCTTTGGATGGGCCCTCGATAGCCAGAGAAAGACCACCTGCATTAATACAGAAAACAAAGGATTTTTGATTCTGCTAACTCTGTGCTCACCGCCATCACTTTTTTCTATATTCCCATGAACAATCGAATCCGGTTTATTAGGCAGGTTGGTACACATGAGGAAGGAACTTGTCTTCAGTTCCACATGCTCTCTACACACACACACAGAGGACAAGAGTATGAACATGTCTATTTTCATACATATATGGAAAAAATAAGAAGCTGCTACTTGCACCAGTTCAGCTTAAATGTGACTTTTGTGTGAAGAGAGAGGTTGGGGGGATTTCTGCCTACCCTCTCCAGCATCTTTAGTGTCGACAGTGAAGACAGCAGGTTTGTTAACGGTTCCATGGATCAGCCCAGGGCCATAAGCACTGGCATTCCCGCTGTTCATGTAGTCAACAAAGAACTGCAGAGGGCTTCCTGTTGATGGAAAACCGAGAGATGAATGAGAAAAGCAGTGGTTTTCCTGTACTGTAGAGGTTAGAGATTACTTCACAATGTACCAGGAATGTGGATGCCATCGTATTTAATGTCCATCTCATGGAGACCGCCCTCTGTGGGAGCGTACTTTACAGTTACAGTGCCATCCTTGTTGTCTCTGATGTCGGGCTTGGCCACCTTGCCTGATGGCATTCGGACCTCACCTATTAACAAAAAACCAAACCAAACCTGTTGTGAATGCTGCCAGGGAATCCTCATGTTGGCCTTCAAGCTTTAAGCCTCACCTGTGATCTCTCCCTTCTGAATGGTGAACGGGATGACCAGGTCAAAAGGTCTAAGCCCGGCCACATCCAGGCCATTCATCCCAACTGGTCTGTCTGTTGCCTGGGAGACAGAACAGAAACGATAGGATAACTGCACCTATGGAGAGTTCTCAGCTACGAAAGGTTTCACGTCATCAGCACAAGGCAGACAGGAGAGGTAAAGCTTCCAAACACCAAGACAGGGATGAGACGACATGGATGAAATGACAATGAGGATTATGGTCAAGGTGATGGCACCAACACAAACTGCGAGAACAAAACCAGTGGGTCAGAGACCAGAGGAGGATGACACTCATGAGAAAAAACAAATCGCTTCCTTTCATAAAGCGATTTCCACATCAAGCAGTTTACAACAGAGCTGCACAATTACTGAACAAAAACTGTGGAAAAGATCTACCACAATGGGGATATGATATTGTAAAGCTCAGCTGCACTGTTCATGTGTTGGAGGGATTGAGTTTCTCATATAAAGGGAATGAAACGATAGAAAAAGGCGTCAGCATGAATCAAACACCCGCAAAGTGAGACAGAATGGAGCCTGATGAAGTATGGGATGACAAAAATGATATGGAAGCACGGAAACTGGGGCAATAACAGAAGGCTGAACACAAATGGAGAGCTTGATGTTGGTTAGGTACCCAGGGCTGTTGAGCGTAGTATTGGGGCATTTGTCTCTGCTGCATGAGCTGGTCTGATGGTCCTTCCAGAGCCTGGGAGGGTTGGGAGGTGGTGAAGAGAGGCGCTCGTTTTAATCAACTTTTCTTGCTTTATCAACTTTAAAAACAAACCAGACATGTAAGTGGAGCGTCCCGGTGTGACTCTAGCTTAAGCAACTCACCGTGACCTGGAAGGGACTGTTGGGAATGTGCTCCCCTCCAAAGCGGACACATATGACATACTCTCCAGGTTGGGGTGCAGTGTAGAAGATGTCAAACGTGCCGTCCTCGTTTTCAACAACGTCTACGTCGAGCTCCGCCCCTTCGGGCGTGCACACACTGCACGTCACCTTGCCTTTCCCAGCAGCCTTGGCATCAACTGTAATGACTGTCTGTTCACCAATCTGAATAGTTGGACCAACACCGGCACCTGAGGAAAGCAAAAACACAAAGTGTGATTTGTTGTTACAGTTTGAAACATAGAAATGTATGGAAGTCTGAACATGCCAAACATCAAAATCAAGTCCGGATATAATTAAATGCATAAAAATTATAAAAAAAGGTTAAAACCATTTTTGCTATGTGCCTCCTTATTTTATCTCTGGTTTATTTTTCTAAAACTTTCAAACGTACATTGGTTTACATGATTTTTGCATCGCCATTAATTTTTTGAAAACATAAAAAAAAATAAAGCTTGTTTTTCTAAATGTTTAATATGCTCTATCCCATTTGTGTGATCATCATCATAAAATGATCTAAAAAACATATCTGGTGATGTATAAATCGCCATCAAGTGCACCTGATTTATAAAGCTGAATAACATTCCATGTTCAACACTGGGTTGTAACAGTACACAAAAAAAAAATCATGGTTTGGTACAAATTTGGGGTTTTAAAGTCACAGTTCAGAATGTTTTGGTTGTGATTTCATCTGGAAAAACTAAATACAAATATGCATATACATTTTTTTAATATTAGAATTTTTTTTTGTTAATTCTTTCCTTTCAATTTCAGAATTAATAAGATTATATCATGTTTTGTAACTTAAAAACAGTAAAGTATAAAACTGACTGGAGATCTGAATGCATTGTTTGAAATGGTAAAGGAAGACCTAGCCAGAGTAGAACACAATGCATCAACTTAAACAGTCAGTGGTGATGTTTGGAAATATTTAAAATAAAACTTTGCCCATACATTTAAAATAAAACTTTTTAAAAACACTTTGGAGTGGTTTTGGTATTTTGACAGCCTAGTCTCCCAGCTGCACATATAGCAGTTCAGTGCTATGGACCTTATTGCTTTTGATGCGTTTGCATATAAAGTTCTGGTTCAGACCATCTTTCTTTTCCTACCATAGCTGCGAGTCCTTTTAGTTTGGGTGTAACTTTTGAAAGTTGTGCTGTGAAATGTAGCACTTCGCTTCGAGTTCAGCGCAAACTGTATTTGTTCAGGTAGAAAACAGCTGGATTTGCTTAGGCCATCCCAAAAAATCTTATACATTTTACACCCAGAGTAAACAGTTAGGTCTATATAAGGATTGCTTACTACAGAGAAAATATGGTTCTTTTAAAGGGGGTGATTTGTGACAAATGAAACAAATCTGTTTGAGCTTATAAAAAGTTGGAATAAAAAGGAAATCAATATGTTACAAAAATATATAAAACAATGTAAAATAAAACTAAAATATGCAAATACTTTCACAAGCTGTCATACATGTTATACTTAAGTCATCTATTTTTTATAAGCCTTTTTTTTTTGTTTTGGCAGGTTCAGTACTCCATACAACTTTAAGTTAACCTTTAAAAAACAAACAAAAAAATACATTGCATGCACATTCCACTACCATGAGACCAGGTTAAATCAGAATCAGATCTAGTCATGTTATTCAAGTCTCACGTTGTAACCAACTAGTCATCTGTTATTAAAAAGTTTCAAATTTCATCTACAACTTTAACTAGATTAGCCAAAGAGCCATTCCACCATGCCATCCTATCGACGCTGTTAGTTTCTTAAAAACAGGAGTTATGTTATGTAAGAGGAAAATGAGTTGGAAGAAAAATAGATCAAAGCATAGGTTGGGATATTCTGTTAAGACTTGGTACCACTAATTCTCCATGCGAAGAGAAGAAGAAGGAAAAAAAAATTCTTCTTTTACGAATCTTTCAAAGGGCTTACCTAAACCGTGACCGCCGATTGAGACTGATAAAAGGAACGGTGAGAAGCAGGGGAGCAAGAAAAAAGGTGACAAACAAAAGACAGTCAGATAAGGATGTGGGGGGTGCTGGGTGGCACTAACTGTGCTCCAGACAGTTGGCTGAAGAACGGTGGTGGTGATGGTGGAGTGCATGTGTGTGTGTCTGGGCCGAGTATAGGTGAGGTGATGTGCAACTGAGGAGCACAGCGTGAGGAACATAAACCAATGCAGAGAAAAATGAGACCTGAGCAGTAAAAAAAAACCTGCTGAACATTTTATAAAAGGGAGAGCTCAGTGCACCACTGTGCAGTCACATTACTGGCTGCGTGATTCATAATTAATGGAGGACAGTCAATATGTGGCTCCACAATATTTACACTTTGATGTACAAATCAAAGTTCTTCTTTTCTTTATGTTTCATAGGTTTGTACATTTTTTTTCCCAATGGTAAGATACTCTGTTTCTGACTAAACAGAGTGAAACATTTGAAAGCTGACAGTGTGTCAAAAAAAAACATTTTCAGTAACAAACAAAAACACTTTACAGTTGAGACTTTAAAAACACTGAAACCACCAGGAGCTCTGTAATAAAATAACGTGTAAATGCAGCAAGGAACAATGACTCATAGATGTCTGCATAAATGCAGAATAAAATCAGTAAAATGTGTGACAAAGCAAAAATGATAGTTTGACCTTCAACATGGAGAGTAAACGAAAGAAGGACTGATTCTGATAGTAGAACACTGAGCTTGTAGAAATCTAAAAGCAGGAGCGGAAAGCAGCGTTGCGTCTTACCTGTGACGGTGCACTTGCTGGCGTCTCCGGTGGGGAGAGCTCTGATACGGTACGGTGAATAAGGAATCTCATCCCCTCCATATTTGATGAGGATGGTGTATCTGCCAGTCATGTCTGGTACATACGACACCAGGTAGGTCCCATCGTGGTTGTCACGGATGTTGGCCTTTTTAGGCTTCCCCTCTGGATCCTGCAGAAAAAGGAGGACAACTTTCAAAATTATGTCCAAATGATCCGTTTCCATGTTCTTGGAAAATCAACGTTTGGATTCATTTTTAGTCAGTTCACATTATATCCAAGACTCAACAGGTGGCTAACCAGAACTCTTAGTATGGAAGTCATTACTGAGGGCAGAAGACTTCGTAAACCATTAAGCGCTTCAGTGAGGGGTAAAAATGAAGTCAAAGGAAAAAGTTTAAGAAGCCATTTCAAAAGGAATGATTTTCTACAAAAAGTGTGTTGGTTGTTTATTCAGATTGGTACAACAGAAACTGAACTTCAGTGGCTGCTTGGCAGCAGATTTGGGTCATTTCCTATCCAAATCTTCTAGTATATACTTCTGGAGTCAGCCAATTCTAGTTAGTAAACCTGAGCCCAACACAGGAAAATGTAAACTGGCTGATGTAATCTGCAGCTTCCAATAGAAATTCTTAATGATCACCCATGGGAGATTTTAAGCAGAGCTAGACACTATGGACAAAAAAAAAAAAAGTACAAACAGAAAATAATTTAAGTCAGATAATAGTAAATAATAGTGACATCACAAACTTCTTTTTGGCTACTTGTATTTTCTATCTTCTTGAATTTGAAAACATACCTTTATCATTGTTATTGAAAATGTCTGCATGTTGATAAATCATTTAAACTATATTTAATTTAAACTTCACCAGAAGCAGAGAAAAGAAAAGCGACAGAAACCTCAGATGGGCGCAGCTCTGGTGTGTGACGGGAGCACTCACCGTGATCTGCACTGCCAGCAGTCCCTCGCCTGCATCTTTGGCATCGATGGTGAACTCAACAGGCAGAGAGGCGGGCACACCCGTGGTGTTGAGGCCGGGTCCACTGGCACGCACCTTGCTGGCATCGTGGGTAGGGAGGACCTTCACCTTGTAGGGGCTGATGGAAGCAGACATGATGTACAGTTTGAACTACAGCTAAATAACAATCCTTTAACAGGGAGACTAGGGGCTAGAAAGCAGGAGACGATATTAAGGTAAAATGCCCTGCCCAAGGGCACATCAGTATGTGACAGACAGAAGCTGAAATCGAGCCCACAATCCTCCTATTGCAAGACTTCTGGAACTTCCATTTCTGTTTTGAGATATAAAATATATATATTTGAACAAAAACACAACTAAAATATTGTCCAAAAAAGATTGAGGCAAAAGGACAAAAAAAATATTTTACAAAAAGAGGTTTGAGAATAAAAATCCTTAAAAAATGTTTGCTGGAGAAAGCTTTCCCTATAATTCATGAGAACACAAGGAACAAAACTGTTAAAAAACAATTTTCTTTAATGATTACCTCTACATTTAAAAAAACAAAGAAAAAAAATATCATTTTTGGCCAAAGTTGGTAGGAGCCACAGAGATAATCTGAAGAGTTCCTCCTGCCTCCAGAACCACAGACCTCTGATCTGAACGGTCAGGCCTGGTGAATCAGCCAAGTAATGGACTCTGTGGGAGAGCTGCAGAGATCCACAGCTCAGCTGGAAATATCAGCCAATCAGGTGTTGGTCAAACAAATTTCAAATAAAATACATTGAAGTGATAAAACTATAGAGAAGTCGAAGAAATACGAACACACTCAGAACGTATGGTGGGATTTAAAAAAAAACATGTTTCAACATTAAACATGGTTATTTCAAGTTTAGAGGAATAAACATTCTACTGCAGTAAAGGTGAAAAATACAACAAAATCAAACTATTGTATGGTTAATGCATGTTTGCTGCAGGAAAAAGATGCAGTGGTTTTTACCTGCGTGGAATCTCCTCATCAGCATACAAGACATTAATAGAATAGGGTCCCTCTCTGGTAGGAACATAGTTGACTGTGTGAGTCTGGTCACCGTTATCCACCACCTCCACAGGCTCCACAACGCCTGAGCACACACAGAAAGGAGATCAACGTTAAGGGATTTCATTAGTAAAGTGTCCTCATTAATCCAAAATACACCTCACCTTTGGGTCCTTGAACGCGGACCTGCAGGGGCGCCACCCCAGCTTTGGAGGCATCCACTGTGAAGGCCTGAGGGACGTTGGCTCTGACGTTGTTGCCCAGGCCAGGACCCTGACACTTCACCTTAGTGCTGTCCACTGTGTCACTGACCGGCACGGAGAATGGGCTGCCTGCTCAAACAACACACCAAAAAAAAACACTTTTGCTAACATAGTAAAAGCTTAGCAGAGTAGTGTTGCCTCTTTATACTCATCATGCATATATCTACTGTCCCTCCAGAAGGTGCTTTAGTTATGTGTTTATATGAGTCACCTTTGATTGGCTGTCCTCCATAGGTGATGTTGAGGTTGTATGTGCCTGGCTCATAAGGGATGTACTCCACACTGCAGCTACCATCCTTGTTATCAGTGCAGGACATTTTGGCCTCTGATGGACCTTCCATTGCCAGACCAAGACCACCAGTTCCTGCTCCTCTGCAGAGGAAAGATGAGGTTATACAATCGTCAACGAGAGACACTTCAGCGGGCGTTCCAACTTGATGTCAAGAGCTGCGTACCGGGTTTCCACCATGAACTTGTTTGGCTTGTTGGTGATGCCGCTCTTCAGTCCAGGACCATGCACACGAACACGAGCTGGATCGCAGCCTTCAGTGACCGCCACACGGAACGGACTGTTGGGCACCGGAGAGCCGTCGTAGCAAACCTCCACACTGTGAGGGCCTGAAACACACACAGTTACAAACCTATCCAGATAGTAAACCTCTTCATGCCGTTGACCTTTGAACGTCTCAACCCACCCTCCTCATAGGGGGTGTACTCCACGGCATACGTTCCATCTCCATGGTCAGTTATCAGGGCGTCTGTTTGGCTGCCAGAAGGGTTGCTGATCAGGGTTTTGATGTGGTCTCCTCCGGTCTGTGTGAGGCCACGAGCATCCACAGTGAAGTCTGTGGTCGCCTCGCGGAAAACTCCTAAAAACACACACAACATACAGATGTAAGTCTGCTGCACATGATGAGGATCATCAGGTTTCACTGTAAGATCTTTGTATCACAGAAACACATGGGAGGTCACCTGGTTACCAGAATGTGATTGATTGTCACCTCAACTGGCCCCAAAAAAGACAAAAATCCAACTTTTTATGGTCGGTAAACTCACCATGCTAAGTTCTACCACTGACAACACTTTCTGGTATGAAACCTTTTACTGATTAACTCAGTTCATTGTTCACTGTACAAGTTAGCTATTCTGAAAAGCCATTTTAAAAAGGAAAATGTTTGGTTCATAAGATGTCTAAGTTTAGTAAGGCTCCAAGGCTACAGGGGGAGACAAAGACTTATTGCTGAACATAGGGCTGGGCGATATCAGCTCAAATTAATATCAAGGTATATTGAGTATTTAACCTCGATAACGGTAAGTGGACGATAAAAATGACCACACCCACACACCCTTTTTTTCTTTTTAAATAGAGTTCTTTTCTGTATTTAATGTCCGGTAGTAGCAAAATTTACATAATCATCTTTAAGATATGACGTCTTCTTGCTATTGAACGGCTGCAAACAGCCTTTTATTTCAGTGTTTGATTCCCACTCCTTTCTGTATTTCTTAGAGTCCAGTTTAAACTCAGAAGTGATCACACAGACCAGATGAGGTGAGGAAGTGATGTGGGCTGAGTGAAATAGGGGATATTAGTGTGCAGTCGTTTATTTTAGACAGAAATATTTTATACTTCATAAACAGGGGGGAACAGGCGGCACAAAAACTCAGCGGTGTTAATATCTGCTCCGCCGGAACAGGACCTGGGCGGGTGGAGCTGTTGGGTTAGAAACGGTTTGCTTCGGCAATAATTGGTTGCTGCAGTAATGAACATACATGCTCCATGTTAGAGTCTAAGTAGCCAATAACGTCATAAAAAGTCACCATTTGTCACTAGTCGCATTTTTCTGAGAAACAATCGCTAGATGAGTCTTAACTCTTGCTAAATATAGCTACACAGTAGCTGTGTTAGCAGCGCTTCCCCCTCAGTCACATTACTGTACGTAGTCATGTGACTCAAGGTAACGCTCATTTCTTAAAGGGGCAGGAGCACCACTGAAGTAAAACACGTTCTTTTTAATGCAGAATTTACCGGCACGGAAAAATGACGTTGGTAATAGTCATAAATTTCAGTATCAGTAAATTGTCGGTATTCCGCCCAGCCCTAACGGAACATATTAAAAACCAAGTTCCTCCATTTTTAACCGCTACCTGGCCAGGGATATACTGGCTAGATTAAATAGATGAGATAGATTGAATAGATCCATCCATACATCGTTACCTTTGCCTTCCACTCCTGGTCCAAACACATGCACTCCACTGGCATCAACTGCCGGCTCCACATTGAGGCGGGCTGGGAAGTTTGGCACATCCTGGCCCCCGTAGCGTATGGTGAGTGTGTAGGAGCCAGGGTAGAGTGGGATGTAGGTGATGGTGTAGGTTCCGTCTCCGTTGTCCTGGATGTGAACCTCCGCTTCAGTGCCACTGTCTGAGATGATCTCGATGGTGAGCTCAGCCGGACCCGCGTTGGTACAGTCCACCACAAACTCCCCAGTCTCACCAACCTTGGCACGCTCCAAGCCTGGGCCAGAGCAGCGCACCTAAAGAGAGGAGACAGTTATAGGACTGGACCAATAAGAGGAAGTACAAGAATGATGTGTCCAGAGGGCTGCCACTGACTGCTTCTAACCTTGGATGGATCTGTAGGAGGATACGCTGTAGGAGTGTAGGGCGATCCAGGGATTGGCACTCCATCGTAGGTCAGCTCCACCTGATATGGCCCTGCCTCGCGGGGGAT
This sequence comes from Apricaphanius iberus, assembly GCA_028564705.1. Taxonomy (NCBI): domain Eukaryota; kingdom Metazoa; phylum Chordata; class Actinopteri; order Cyprinodontiformes; family Aphaniidae; genus Apricaphanius; species Apricaphanius iberus. The sequence continues at coordinate 327,722 of JAPXFQ010001664.1, forward strand.
GAACTTCACCTGACTGGTCTCTGGGCTCAGCCCAGGCTCAACCTGGAAGAAAACGCAGAAAAATTGGACTTTAAAACAATATTTCAATACTTTGGGACTAAAATGTCTTTAGGAAAGTAAGTTGACCTTGCAGGTCACTGGTTTTCCTGAAGGTCCAGTAACCTTGGCAGCCACTTTGCCCTGACCACCAGCGCCCTTCGATTTGATAGTCACCTCCTGGTCTTTGCCGACAGTCATCTCTACAAGGACAAAATTAATCAGTTAAAGAGAGAAAGCTCCATTAACATGTTGAGGAGGGGATGTGTGTAAGGGATAATGCCCGACGAGGTGTCCATTATCAGAAATAATGGACGACGACGAGGTGTGAACCGTTGCTTCCGCCAAGTCTATTCATTTCTGGTAATGGACACCTTTAAGTGCATTATCCTGCTTATACCATAGTCACTGACGAAAGAAAGAAATATTTAATAAATTAATAATACTTTAATGTATTTTAGAGTTAAAATCATTAGGGTTTTTTTTAGTAAGTCAAGCGGACTTTTTAATATGTCCCGTATTAGGCGTTGCCAAGCAACGTGGCCACAGCGAGCCAACCACAGCAGTTGATCAGTGATGGGAAAGGAAATGATGGCTTTAGCTTACATGATACAAAGTATCATTTCAGAAGGCCAGTGCACTACTTACTGCTTGTGTGTGTCCAGAGGATGATGCAAAACTTTGCGATGAGTCAACTGTGAAATAACGTCGAGTCTTTGTTGCTATTTGAGCCAGCGCAATAATTTAGAACTGTCATCAGGCAATTTGACGGACGCCTTTCCTAGGTGTACATTATAACTTTTTAACTTACATCCTCCAGCCAATCAGAATCGAGTATTCACCCAGACCATGGTATAGGTTGAAAATAATTATACAAAAAGGTAGCGGGTAACTTTTTTTTTTATAAAGTCCAATAACTAGTAAAAATAAATCAGCTGATAAAAGAAATGCATTATCCAAAACTACATCAGATCATAATATAGGTCAAGTGTGCAAGCAATTTGGCTCCGTAAAATGAAAAAAAGGGTGTATTATGCAAAAAAAACATCCTGATAGCATGTTATTTCCTAAAAACCATGCCTGACGTGTTGCTTTGACTCATCCACTTATTTTTGAATAATTTTTGCATCTCTGCTGCTAGGTATTGGGGGTGCTGAAACGCCTGCTCCCACCCATGTCCTCCCCCTATCTGACGTGGCTTACTCAGCAGCCGAGCACAGTTGAGGACAAGCTGCTAGATTATGCAACACAAACAGGTTGAACCATGAGTGCTGGGAGCGCTGTACGTACTGTCTCCTAGTCCTGTAACGTTGACCTTGCTCAGGTCCAGTGTAGGAGCCACAGCGATGTTGAACGGACTCTTGGGAATGTGATCTCCACCATAAGTCACGGCAACTCCCAAAGGACCCTGATGAAGAGAGGAGAGCGATGAACTGAGATATTAAATCAAAATGTACATAGTCTTTCCCAAAATATGCAGCTGCAGCCAGTTTAACTTGGCTTCCCCAACTTCCATTAGTGCAGCAGAGAATTGTGTCTGAATATGAAACAGCAAGAGCACTTCCACCATCTTACCTGCTGCACAGGTGTATATTTGACGGTGTGTGTGTTGTCATGGTTGTTAATGATTTCAAAGTCTTTAATGGCCTCTCCTTTAGTCGGCCCACTGAAGTTGCAGTCCAGGTTGGCCTTTCCAGCTCCTTTAGTGTTCACAGTGAAGTGAGTGGGCTTGTTCAATTCAACTCCTGAAGACAATCAGCAAAAAATAAATAATTTAAAACTTTAAAAATGTTCATCTGGGAAATTAATCTGAATTAACCAGCAGCTAGATTAATTTGAATGTACTATTAAAAACATCTTTAAATAGAAGGGGAATTTAATGGAATGATTGTAACTAGATCTGAATGTGAATATACTATTAGATTATATTGGACTGAATTGGATTAAATAAATGAACTAGACCTGCTAAATGCTTTAAGATTAGATTTAACTAAATACAATTCAAATGCCTAATTTAAATATTTTAAATAAAGTATTCACTGCAAGCAACAGGGAATCCCCTTTTTAAATTTAGTGTAGAAAATGAAGCCAATTTGATGCTTGAAGTGTAAGCGATAATTAAGGCCAACATTTTTACCTGAATAACTAATCATGGTATGACTTGTTAGATCTAGTCTTAAACTTGATTGGCCGTTTTAAAAAGTACATTTTATGGTACCGCCATACTTGTCTAAAAGGTATACCATCAAACTTCAGATCCTATCCTAGAACTTTTCTTCACTGGTGGCCCCACAATTAGTCCATCTTTGGTAGTTAGACCTGTTCAAACTACGGTATACTCCCCACTTTAAATCCCAGCTCACTACCTAGTCATTTAATTAAGATTGATCAGGACACTTCTACAGATATGTTACAAAACTGGTTAATTGTTTCTAACTTCACGTTGACTGATTTGAAATCTTTCTGAATATTTGCTGCCATGTTGAATTGGTATCATCAGTTGTATAATTATATTTTGGAATGGCTGGCCAGTGTTTTGTCCAGTGTTCATACCACTGCGACTGAGTCCAGGTCCCTCAGCCTTAACTTTGCTGGCATCATGAGAAGGATCCACCTTTATCCTAATCGGTGTCATGGGAATGGCCTAAACAGGAAACAGAAGCATTATCGCATACATAGAACAGCTTCTTTTCATTCCCACTACTCTGCAACATTCAGACTCACATGTTCAGCAAACAGCACCATGATGGTGTAGCTGCCTGCTCCAGGAGGAGTGTATTTCACTGTGAATGTGTCGTTGTCATTCCTAATGATGTCAAAGTCTATATCTGCCTCTGCAGGTCCCACCACGCCAGGAGCACACTTGATTCCTATGCTGATGTCACCTGAGGGCAAAATCCAACATGAGAACATACAGTTTGCATCAAACAGACTTTAGTATTTATCCCCCCCCACTGTCTTTACTTTGGTGCACCCTTAATGAATAACGAAATGTTTTTCTGAGAACTGGGTTCATGAGCTGTTGTCATAGCATAACATCAATGATGCTGGTGGTCTGAAAAATGAAACCTAGGTGGGTCCAATCATGGAAGAGGATGATTGGGGGGTCGTTATAATCTCAGAGTGGGTTAGCTGGATGGATGGATAAAAATTTCATGACTAGGTACATTACTTCTCCATCTTAGAACTTTTTCCATACTCAAATATATGGAACCATCTGAAAATACTGTTTTAATGCTCCATGGCGCCCCCAGGTGTTGCACTGTTCAATGTAGGAACATTCTTTTCCTATGGGATCAGTGTTCCAACTGCACTGAAATGAAGGGCTGATACACAATCATGTAACTGATTTATTACAAAAATCTCCAGGCTCATTGTAGTTGAAACAGCTAGTTTATTCTTCTATTAATTTTAATAAAGGGGGTTATGTTGTCCTGAACCGCCTTATGTCAAAACTACCAATATGCTGTGCAGAAGAATTGTCATAGTTACTGCAAACTGTACCGTTTGTTTTAGTCCCATTACCTTGACCAGCCTCTGCGCAGTCAACAATAAAGTACGTTGGTTCAAAGGCTTTAAGGCCAGTCTTTGCTACGCCAGGGCCAGACACCTTCACTTTGTTTGGATGGCAGCCAGCTTCAATCTTCATCTGAAGTCAAAGACAGAAAGAAACAAAAGAATAAGAGACATCTGGGGCGCAGAAACATCCAAACCAAACTAAAATCCAGATTTGGGTGTCTACTCACCCTGAAAGGACTCTCAGGGATGTTGACTCCCCCCCAGGATACCATGACTGTGTGTTTCACTGGTTTCCGTGGGGTGTAAGTACAGGTGTATGTGCCATTACCGTTATCTTTAACCTGGACATCCACAGAGTTTCCCTCTCCATCCTACACACCAAACATGTGTGTACAATACATATCAGGACAAGATGCCGTAACTTAATCAGTTTCATGATAAATAGGACAGCGGGATTGGTCCATAGAAGAACAAGCTTAGTTTTATTTATTTGATTAGTAAAACTTTAACTGGTAAATGTGACAGACATCTCTAGCATCCCGAATAAAGAAATCTTTGCAGTAAGAGAACATTTGAAACACTGAAACAGAAGAAAATACCTGAGCAATAATCTTCAGAGGAGCTTTTCCTCCTTGTTTGGCATCAACTGTGAACTCTGTGGGCTTTCCAACAGCCAGACCGCTGCTCTGAAGGCCAGGTCCATACGCCTTCACCTGTCAAACAACCATCCAGCATTAACACACCCTGGGACGCGGCTCTCGATTCCAGCCCATGTCCCTGTGTGTGTCCTTACTTTGTCAGGGTAGAAGTCTTTCCCTGGTGGGTTGACGATCTCGGCCATGAAGGGTGAGTGCTGGATGTCTTCATTGTTGCAAAGCACATGGACGGCATACTCGCCCGCCTCTGTGGGCCAGTAGAGCACGTCACACGACCCATCGCCCTTGTCGTGACATTCGATCTTAGCTTGAGATGGACCTTCCACAGAGAAACCTGCGCAGGCAGAACACAGCAGCCCTCTTAGAGATGCAGTCAGGAAGAACTTCATGCAAACAGAACTTCAGCAGATGTTTACTGCACCTTCATCTCCGCACTACTCACCCAGTGTACCAACGTCATCTCCAACAGCCTCCACCACAAAGTCAGCAGATTTACCAACAACACCCCCCTCCAGCCCGGGGCCCCAGGCCCTCACCTTCTGCTGGCCGGCCTCAGCGCCAATCTTAACCTCGAGGGGACTAAAGAAGAGAAAAGCAGGGATCAAACATTGGGAAGCTCAGCTACCAGGGGTTCTTGGACCAGTGGTTCAGTGCGGGTACCTGCGGGGAATGTGCTGTCCTCCCCAGGTGATGGTGATTGTGTACGTTCCAGGAGTGGTGGGGTAATACTCAAACCCATACACACCGTCCCCAAGGTCTTTCCTTTTACACGGCTCTTCAATTCCCTCTGTAAGTGCACCACTTGATTTAGGCCAGAACATTTCACGAAGACAATATTTAGGAAGATCTATGAGGTTTTATAGCCAGAGGAAGCTAGATGCCACAGTTTTAAACCCTTTCAGAGTAATGTTGGCTCAATTCAAGCACTGTAATCTCAGAGTTTGTGATAACAGAATCAGAAGAAATTTTTTTATATTTTTACCTGGAGGGAATATATCACTGTCCAGACTTCCTGTCTGCACACTAAGTTTTTACCTTAGTAAATATGTGAGTGGCTGCATGTGGACAGCACAGCTAAGGGATTAACAAAAAAGCCTAAAAACAACCACACTAGGCAGGAAAATACAAACCTGTTTACTAATGCAACTAAATATTTGTTTCTGTATTCATTCCTGGTGTCGAGTTAATGCCTCAAGTTTTCTCCTAAAGTCAGAAACATGCCTGCTGGGTTTAGTGGGTTCCAGATCGCCTTTGTTTGGAGGGGTGCTGCCCTTGGGCCAGTTCTGTGACGGTGGGGTAAAGCCCGACAGGTCTGGCTAAATGGCCACACAGATTTCTCTTTCTAAATGTGAGATCCATCAAACAATCAAATAAAACAGACTTGATATTAAGACCAGTTATTAATGTGATGTCAAATGATCCAAATGCTAGATCAAAGACCAGGTTCACTATCAGAGTCTGTTAATGTTCAAAACTAGAACTGATCCTGGCGAAACGGACCAAACCACAGAGCTGAAGTGAAAGTCTGGATTTCTCCTGAAGTCATAGATGGATAATAAACTCTGCTGAGTGCACTTACTGGGGCCCTTGATGGTGACTTTCAGCTCTCCGGTGCCGGCTCCTTTAGTGTAAACCTTAAAGTCTGCGGTCTCCTTCACCCTCAGGCCCTTGGGCTGCAGACCGCGACCCTTTGCTCTGCAGAGGCTCGGGTTGCATGCTGTGAACATGCAGGAGAGAGTTAGAGGGAAATGGCCCAAGAAACATCTCAGAGCTTTTTCAATTCAACTTTATAAACACAGGAATTGTCCCCCCCATGGAAGGTGAAGTAAAATGAGGAGCAGGAGGAATGATGAGGGGTGAAACATTTTTTTAGAAAGGTCCAGCCGACCCACTACAGAGCTTCAGGAATGCTCCAGCAATTATTTTCCCTCTCCTTCAATTAAACGTTTGGTGCCTAGCATTTATCTTATCCCACAGAGTGATGTCACAGTAAAGGAAATGAGCAAGTTTCTTCAGATTGTAAGTGGAGTATCCCTCTTATCTCCTAATTAAAGATGGAGCCTCAGTCAGAGCTGATTGGCCAACAGGAAGCAGCCCAAGACCGGGAAACACACATGATAATTTCCAGGAAGGAAATAAAACATACAAGAAATATAAGAAGTTGCTATTTTTACTTTTTTTTATGCCATTTGTGTGCTTTTAACAATAAAGGTTTGGGTGGAAAGACTTATAGTTTCATGATAAATAATCTACAGATGGTCAAAGATGTACTAAAATGGTCATGATAAACTTTAATAATAACAAAGCTAAAGATCCTAACAACTAAAATCATTTAAAATTAATCACACGTTGAGCTAAAGCACAGATTTAACATGTTTTTAATTTAGATACTAAAGAAATACTGATAAATATGCTTTTTTATGGCTCCCAATACAGAACGTCATTAAATTTGGCTTCATCGGGACACCATTAAATTAGTGCTGGCATCATGGCAACTATAAAAAGGTTTCAAATAAAATATTTATGCCATATTCTATTCTTACTGCAGCTATTTATTGGACACTTAAAAATAATTCTGAGACGGAATTAACCTCCAATTCATAAAGTGATAAAAATTTGAAGAATTCATTACTTTAGTAATTTATATTGAAATGGGAGGCTGTTATGGAAGAAAAAAAAAGAGACATTTCTTCCATTGATGAATCCTAACAATGAATCTTTACTTTGGAGACTCGATTCATTCTGAACTCATGGTGTAAAGTCTAAACTGGGAAATTTTGTCATGAGCAGGGAATTCCCTAAATTAAGGAATAATTTCCAGGATAAGATAGCTCAGTCAGAAATGGTCAGTACATGATCACAAGGCACAAGCACTCATGCATCCAATCTCTGACACACAGTGGGTACCCAAGAGAGATGCCAGGAAACAGGAAATGACAGAAGGAAGGGGCCGTTCTCAGGAGTGGACAGATGCCAGTGGGCCTCTATCAAAGAAGAGACGGGGAGGAGAAACCAAGAGAACATCTGATATCCAGCAGAGCAGGAGAAGGAGACAGAAAAACAGTTAGGGACAAGCTGGAGAAAAAATGACTTACAGTAGGAGGTTCACATGGAAAACTGTTACAGTCAGTGTTTGAATAATAACTAATAACAGGACTCAAACTCTCACCTTCACCCACGTCCACTGTGAAGGGACTCTTGCTGATCTGACCACCAGCGAAGGTGATGAATATGGTGTGCTGGCCCTCCTGGGTGGGTTTGTAGCTGCAGCGGTAGCTGCTGTTGCCCTTGTCCTCGATGGTGCAGGGCACAGTGTTCTTCTTACCCGCAGGATCCATGATCTCAACCTCCACTTCTCCAACACCAGCACCTTTAAGGAAGAAGGTCACATAGAGAATTCTGCTTCCAGTCCTTTACTTGATTCGATGTCTCCCTCCTCTCAGCACTACCTGCTGTGTAGACATCAAAGTAGGTAGCTTTGTTGGCGATGTTGCCGGAGGGCTCCAGGCCGGGGCCCTGGGCTGTGGCCTTGCTGGAGTCTCCCTGAGCCATGCCGATGTCCACCTCAAAGGGACTCTTGGAAATATGCTGCCCTGCAAACAAAACTGTCACCTGGAAGAAAAAGGAGGATATAACTGTTTGTCTTCTAGTTTTCCACTGTTATTCATTCCAGATTTTTCAACATCTTCAAAGTTTTGTGCTCTTTAAAAGTCATATTGTTGAAGCCAAGATCAGTTTTCTTGTCAGCTAAACTGTCATCTATGGTGTTGTTACATTCATGTATAGCATGGGACCAAATATCTGTAGCAGGCTGCTAGTAGCAAAGAGTCTAAAGATTTAATGTAAATCTGGGCCTTGGTCAAGTTTTGGGGCATTTGCAGATATAACACTAATTCATCCCTTAAAGTAATGTTTTCCTCCCAACGCATGAACCAAATGGAATTAATAAAACTAAATAACTAGCATAAGGTGACTCTTTTAGTCAAATCCAAACTATAACTAATGTTGCATGGGAAAGCAGGAAATTCTGCAAGCCTGTATTAAATCCATTCAGCACAAACCGACAGCTATTTTCACCTGAACAAACTCAGACCAAGTTTCCTGAACTACTCTGGGTTGTGCGCTCAAAAAGCACCTCTCCATGAGGTAATTCTTCCCCCCAGGAGGTCCAGTAAAGCTTTTGGTCATTACAGATTTCTCATCTTTGAGGTATGAACCACTAACATTTTTATTTGACTGCCGTTATAACTGGTGCCTAAGCTGCTAAAGTCTTTACCTTTAAGATTAAGTCAATATTCCGTTTTTCTTTTACATTTGTTTTGGATTTTAATTTGCCATTCTGCAAAGTACACATCATCTCCATCTGTAACTCTCAGAATACTAAAGAGTAGATTTATAGAAACCACATTTTACTTGTTTGTGTTCCATTTGTGTTACTAAACCATCCGTTTCATATCAATGCTATGTTAGACGTATGATCAGCTTGCCTTGTGCATGCCGGTCACTTTGGGGACGTAGACAACAGAGTAGGTCCGGTTCTTGTCGTTGTTTGCAGTCACTTTGGCCTGAAAGAAAGTTGGTCATAAGTTTACATAAACCTCATCCTTTAAAAAAAGTTGGACTTTAAACAGGTTACATTCCTAAAGACTGACAAACCTCCTCTCTGTGTCCTGCAGGATCCTCGACATAAACCAGGACTTCTCCCATCCCAGCACTGATGGTCTCAACAGTAAACATCGCCTTCTTCATCACAACGTTGCCCACTGGCTCAATCCCTTCGGAGACGAGACACACATGTTAACATGCAGCAGATGCAGACATGCTGAAAAGCTGCTAGATGGCTTGTTTTGTGGTCGAGCTGCATCATGCTCATCATGGCCCCGGTTGGGCCAGGCCTTACATTCAGTGCAGGAATTATTTGATGTACAGAAGGGTTCACAGTCTACGACTGCAGGGTCCTTCAGCCCACATCATCATCCCTCCACCGCCGTGCTTCAGCTTTTTAAACGCGTGTATTGACACAAAGATAATCTGCTTCATTCTTAAAAGACATTGTGCCACAAGTCTTGTGGGTCATTCCGATAAAAGACTCCTCCGTTTCTTTTTACAGGGGATATATTACGCAAAAAAGTAACTTTTTTCCATCCTTATTAATCGACACTCTGGTGCCTCTATAAACACAGACAGGAATAAAATCCATCAAGTCAGAAATCCTGTTTCTCTACAAACTGTTTGAAAAGGAGCCATATTGTGATGTCACAATCATTATTTGCATATAACAGCCCCTCCCCTGTCAAACTCCGCCCACTAATTCCATGCCCACTGCGGTCTGCAACTGCTACTTTGCATTAAAGCCTCATTCTGACGGAGACTGAAATGATCAAGAATTGAGCCGGTGAGATTGAATTATGAGAAAACTTCATGAACATGTTTTAAACGGAGCGTAGAGCCGTTAAAGCGTGTGTCACCTTTAACAGGAAGAATAGCTTCTTTCTTTCAACCCTTCCATGAGAACCCTACTTGGTTGGTCTTTTTTTCCAGCTGGCCGTCATGCATTTGACGTTTCTCACTAACGGAGGGGAGCAGAGGACGCTGAGGAGGAGCTCTAGGGTTTTTGAGTGGTCTGAGCACTGCCCAGTCTGATCTTTGAGTGAGCATGCTGGGATGTTTCCATCCAGTGAAGACCGGCAACAGTCTTAAGTGTTCTCCATTTCTGAATAATCTTAGTTCAGAATCCTTCTTCCCTCATGGATGGACATTGTCTGAGGTTAAAGCTGAATCTTTCTTTCTCTTGATGTTTCACACAGAGGCCAGACTGCTACAACTTCCTTTAACTCCTCATTAGTTCAGCTGAGCAGAACCTCTACCACTAACATCTAGTTTACAAAGTGGATTTTTTCAAAATAAAAATACTGATGTAATAATCTTGCTGTTTTACACATGTAGCTTAAGCCCTGATTAAGTGCTGTGTTCATCACATCTACAGTAGTTGACACTGAATCCTGTAACAGAGCAGTGTGTACCTGGGCCGTAGGCGCGGGCCTTCTTGGGATTGAGTTTGGGTCGGAGAGGAGCCCCGGGCTTCAGCTTTGCCTTAGGGAACTGGGACAGGTAGGTCATGACTGAGTGCTCATCAACATTGGGGTCGACAATCTCTTCAGGTGTTATGACCTACAAAAAGGGCAAAAAGTAGCACATATTGTTAGATTTAAGGTCGCTTATGTTTGTTCAACCCTAGGCTACCCAATCATAGGTGTACCACATGTCCAACCAGCAGCCGTTTATGATTAGCTGCCACGGAACCAATTACCTACAGCAAACTAAATCCTGTTGTGATTTGGTGATGTAAGCCACGTGCCAGTCCTCTACCTCAGCTCAGAAACCACCTGCTCTAGATTTGCATGCAATCCTGCAGCAGCTACTCCTACAGACTCTCACTGTCTGGTTTTGAAAGCCACAGAGACGACGGGGGGGAACAAGAGGCCTGCTTCTTGGTAGAAGCAAAGATAAAGACGGAAACAGCGGGGACCACAGAGCCAACTGTCGGCACGCAAAGCTCTGCCATCCGTGCCAGCGCTGCTCTGTTTGGCATGAGGCCAGCCGACAAAATTAAAGTCTAGAAGTGACACTACAAAAGCTGATTACAGCTAGAGAAGAAGAAACGTTGGGCTTAGCCCACATGGCACGAATGGTTTACTTTCATGTTCAACTGTTTCACTCAAATAAGTTGGAAAGTCAAGGACAGTTTTTCCAGCAAAACTTCTAAAGGTGAGGATTATACTACTAGATGTTAAAATCCTACATCAATTAAATACTCAAACTGATGTATGATTCATCAAACCAGGTTATTAATCTATTGGGAAACATTTCAACAAAGGCCAAAACATTGCTAAACTGATTTCAGCTCTTCTCTCCACTTTTCTAAAATTCATTATAACAGGTCAGAATCTACAGTGGTGGAGCATCATTATGTCCTTTATTCTTAGATTTAGGTTTAAAAGGAAGCTCCTGACCCTAAGGAAATAAAACTAAATGCAACATTTTTATTACCTCCAAAAAGGGGATTATTTTTTGCAGGGTTTGTCTGTTGGTTAACAGCATAGCTCAATAAGTTATGGGGGTCAGGACTGAGCTGCACTCATTTAAATCTAGTTTAAACTGCTGAGGACCACATCTATAGAAGCTTTTAGTCCAAAATTTATTTTTGACTGCAAAAATTCAAATAAAAACAAACTACAAAATCCCTTCAACATCAACACCCCCCAATAAAAGAAGGGTGAAAAGCTGCATTTTCTGAAGTACCCTTTTAAAGGTTTCTTACCTGTGGGATGCCCAGCCAGTCATCAGCTTGCTGCATGGCCTCACGGGCATTATCTACTGGTTTAGTCTGATCCCACTGGTCCCAGTCAGGACACAGACCTGCAGGAGAGAAAGACAGCTCAGCTGGTTTCACATAAACAACCTATACACAACTAGATGATCCTTTTTCTATAATAAATAGACCAGAAAACCTTTTGAATTTTGTGTTAAAGGTTTATGATGTTTCACTGGCTCCTGCTTTGTTAAGCTACGATTTCTGCTGACTTAACAGAGAGCTTTTCTATCCAATAAGGATGTGTGTTGGCACGAATCTGTATCACAATGCAGGGGACATGATACTATACATTGTGATTTTAAAAACTGAATTCCACTGTAGTACAACTATCACAGCATTCTAAACACTCCAACATGTTTCACACTCAAAATATCCAGTTTTATTATTAGATCTGGTCAATCCACAGGAACCACACTTTTGATTTTATTACAAAAATTACTGTTATTAATGTCTCCAATCGAATTCTGAAAAAAAAGGATACTTTCCTTATTAATATCAAAACTAGGGATGCAACAATACCACTTTTTTTTAACAGATACAATACAAATACTTGGTTCTGAGTACTTGCTGAGTACCACTATGGATACTTCTATCACACAAACAAATGCAATGAATTGAAAGACCTTATTTTCTTCTCTGGTTCTAACAACAAATGATGGAGAATTATTTAAAAAAAAAAAGGTTAATAACAATGACCTCAATACTAGAGTTTCCACATTTTAAGCATCGGTTCATGCTATTGGTTAACTTTAACCAATACCGTTACAGTACATAAGAATGGTATGGCCCCGATACCCAATACCAGTATCGGTGTCAGTGCATCCCTAATCAAAACAATATTGTGACATAAAATGATTACGATATATCAGTGTATCCACATTTTCTTCCTTCACTACCATCTAAATAAGCATTATTTATCAAAGAACTTCAAGCTTCCACCCTTAAAAAGACTTTGGTGTAAAGTCTTTATAATAACATTTTTTACAAAGTTAATCTGTTGTAGTTGAGTGTAGTTCTGTAAACCACGTATTTCTACATTGTTCCAGACCAAGCTGACATTTAAACCACCAACCAGGATATATGGCCATGATTTTGTCACACATTATTAAGCTGCTATCATATTTTAAAGCCATTTTCTGACTCCAATTTCTTTTTTAAGCCCTAATCTCTAATTTCAGACTGTAAGTATTCTACACGCATGTTTAATATACGGATAATGTAAGAAACCTGGCTTTGTCGTACGTATTCTTTCAGCTCCCCTTACCCCACTTAAGCATTACCTTAGAATGAGGAATCAGATAAACACAAAAGATTCCCAGATCAGAACCACATGCTCTGATCCAAACAGAACGTCCGCACACCACTTTAACAAGAGACAACTTCCTAACTTCCTCTCACCTGGAGCACAGCTGTCCACCAGGGCTCCCAGGGCCCGGCCAGTATGCCAGTCCCTGTTGAAGTTGGTGATGGGAAGCTCAGGAAGTTTGTTCTGAATCCATCCCAGCAGCCTCTGCTTGGGAGTCTTCTGCTTGCCGTCGTCTGCCTCCTCCTCCTCATCCCACATGGGCATGGAGATGGAGTAGTGCAGGATCAGGGTCCAGATCAGACCCAGGATCAGCTTCAGGTTCCCATCCACAATGGCTTTAGAGTCTGTGGGCCAGAGGTCGAGAGTTTAGAAACAGTCATTGGTATGAAAAACAAAAGGGACGAATACTCACAATGAAACAAGAAATCCTCACTGTGTGTATCAGAAATATGAAGCATCCCAATTAAAAGTGTTTCCAGCTCAAATATGAACCATCAAGTATGTAAAGGAAAAATATGATCTTTAAGAATCCCCTTCTATGAGCGAATGTATGGCAACATGTTTAGGGAGTAATCGGTTGCTTATCCACAATCAGCCGGCCTGTGCCCTTTAGTACACAGTTCCATCTGGATCAGTGAAATGACAAAGGGTTAAACGCTCGTCTGATGGAGTACATGCAACAAGCGTCGCTAGCTGAACAGTCATTGTTGCACAGAACAACCAAAGTGGAAAAAAAAGGGCTAAGCTTTTAAAACTGCTAGTTTTCCATCATTTGGTTCACCTTTTACTGACACTCAGCTGTTCTCATTAGTCTCATATCTTTTTGGTAAACTTGTGTTGGCTTTTTGAAGAGCTGTAAAACACTACGGTCTGAAATTCTAAGGCCAATCCAAAATTAAGCACTTCAAAACGACAAAATTTAGTAGCCAAATATTTTATATTTTTGCATTTGAATGTGACAGCAGTAAAACAGTCAATTTGTTATTTTATACAAACGGCTATATAAACAATTAGGTTTTCCCCAATGTTAAATTAAAGTGATCCAACATTTTACATTTTTGTTTAATATTGTGTATATAGATGATGTGGTGGCATTTCTACTCACAGAAATCATACTAGTAGAAGCTCAAAATCGCATGATTATGATCAACAGATTAGAAAAAAATCGTTGGATTTTGCATACAGATCATAATTTGTACGAACCACTCCCCAGGACTCAGTTCTTTGGACATAACCAGTAATCTACAGTAGTTGATTTATCCAAAGTAACGAAATGTTTGGAGTTTGCTTAAATCTTTCCTCATCAGTGTAGAGGATTTTTTGTCAAATAAGGGAAAACAGCTTCCCTTTAATGAATCCTTTAACGACAATCATAATTAAATGATAATGTAGTTTTTAACTTTTATATTTAATTTAAACTGTAATTTAGTACAGTAGACATTTTAAAATAGTCTAAAATGCTCTATCGAAATTATTATTTTTATTTTTTAAGATACCGTTTTAAAAACGGTTACATACAAGTCCGACCAACAGGTCCAAGTCAAATCAAAATTAAATTGAGTCTAACAAGTAAATCAAAAGGGTTTCAATCATTTACATTTTCCTTACAATGTGATCAAATTCATTTAATAATGCTAACTGGTAAAAAGCTTTTTAAGGCAGTCCAAGAGATTGCGTCGGGTCGCTGACTTTACAGCAATCCTTCATCCTAACGAGCATGACAAAACATTCAAAAACAAAGCATTTTTGTCCCAGATCTAATCTGTCCATTCACACACCACTGATCAGCATAGAACAGCACAGTGTGTGGTTGGTGTTTCTGAAAACTTCCTCTCAGGTTTGAACCACGAATCGAAGAGAAAGTTCTGCAGCTTGAAGCTAGTCTGGACACGACTCACACAACAATCCAGTGCTCAGGTTGCATAAGACGCACTTTATTGATGGGATGATTGCAGAGGTCCAGCCTGAAGGAAAGGGTGGAGCAACATGTCAGGGTGTCCTCACTGATTAGAACATTGTCTAGGAAGGGGGAAACTTGGTTAGAGTTTCAGTCTTTTGTAAGGATGCAAAGCATTCTGGAGAATGCTACGATCAGGTGTAAGAACTGAGCCTCTGTAGGGTGTCTTCATCGAGTCCAAAATGATTTTAGCTGTTTCTGGCTTTTAAGTTGGGGGGCATTATGTTGGATTCCAGTTACCTTGGAGGTAAATGGTAAACAGCGTTCCAGATAACAGTCAGATCAGATTAATTGCAGTCAGAATTTCCACATTCTGACAATAAAAAAAAGGTAATGAAACCATTATTTCAGGCCTGAAAACTGTTTGGCCTTGCACCACATTAAGTGTTTGGGGATGGGGTCGGACTGGATGCAGAACAACCAGATGAGAGCAGTGAAATCTGATGGCCTTCCAGGCAAGCTGTAAGAAGACCATGTAAATATAAAGGCTCTAGTTAAAGATTTTCATTTTCCCAGATGTTTGTCTCAGTTTGACAGGAACATGTCCCAGATGGCTGAATACTTCAAGTTCTTTTCTAGTGCTGTAAAACAAGATATTTCCGCAGTCCCCAGTGGAAAAATAAACTCTGCATGAGGTCAGTCCCTGCGATTCTGAGATGACCATTCACCATGAGAACCTCCATGCTGTGGGTAGAGATGGAGAACTCTGTCCACCCAGAAAGGAAACGAAGAAACAGGAGAGACAAGAAACTGGAGATAAAAAGAAAGCTGGAAAAGGTTGCCTGAGGACAGTTATAAAATTAGTAGTTATAAATTATCTTTTGGACCAAAGGGTGGGTTTGAGCTGGGCGTGCATCACAGGTCGATGCTTGCAGGAGGAATGTAGACCAGCTGAAGCAAGGGTATGTTACATAGCTGCTGTCAGGCACACTAGCTCAAACAGAACCCAAAACAGAACTCGGGAAGTCAGGTTACGCACTTTTAGTTTTGGGTGGAACTTTAGTTAATCACACAAGAATCAGTAAGACATATTTCAGTGCATTTCAAAAGAACTAGTGAGAGTATTTTAGTCGGACTACATAGTCCGTGTCAAAAAGGTTGTTATGACATACACCCACTAACACTTTCTGATAACGTCAGTATGCGAGTGTGTGTGTAGTCCTCTGCTCTGAAAAGCCACTAAACATTCTAAGAATCTGGCAGTAGTCCCAGCAGACCTCAAGCCCACTGGAGCCCATATACGGACAAAGCCTGACGCAGATCAACCCCCCCTCTGCTGACTCACAACCCCCCCCCCAAAAAAATATCTTCAAATGTTAGCTGTTCCCTCTGTCACCAAAATTCCCATGACTCATTCATTTGGTACCATTTCACATCAGGAAGGACCTCCCACCAACAAACCCATGACACACCAGCAACTACATTGCAATCCGTTGTCTTCATTCTGGCCTTTCAACCAGTGAGGAGGCAGAGAACTATGCCCAAAGGGGAAACAGCAGGAAGAAAGACTGCAGAATATCAAGGTTACACAGGTACTCCTGGAGATTTGCATTGAGATCTTGAAGGAACAAGAAGAAAAGGATAGATCATGATAAAGACTACCTTCCTTTCTCTATGGGGTTATAATCACTCATACAGCACACAATCACTAAAATACAGTCACAGATCTCAAATAAATCTGGATTCTGTAACAATAAGAATCCAAGGTCCGCAAACTAACATTTAATGGGAACAATCACTGACGCACTGGTGACCAGTGGAGGGAGTACCGACTTTCACCCAATGACCACTGGAGATGGGTACCATCTCCCAAACAACTGTGCAAAAACTGATATTTTGTGTTGAAGTGCCACTTTAACTTCTAGATTTCCAAGATTTACTAGGATGTATCAAGTCATTTCACATTCCGACTCAAAAATCCACCTGTCTATTCCAGTCACAGAGTTCACACTGCACAGGTAAGAAGCCATTAAACAGTCACTGGCCAAAATTACAGATCTGCACAAACCCCTCAACACAGTTCTAAATGTGATATGAGAATAAATCTGACACTAAAGATACACACCTGAAAAATTACAGAATACTTCGATGGGGCTGAGAATATCCTGAAAAAGTGGAGCTCAAATAACACAATTTTTTTGTATTTTGATTGTTCAGGAGAGATGGAGGGGAAGCACAAGATGTATGTAGATGTAGCCCGGCTTCATCTTTACAAATGTGGGGCCCCGTTATTGTCTGTTGTGATGAAGAGAGATTTGAGCTTTTGATTTACTGGTCTTTGTTCAAACCTTCTATGGTTGCAGCAAAAATTCGATGCTTTTGTAGTGTGACTAACCTCCGTCTTAGAAATAGGGCAAGGAGCTGTCAAAAAGTGGCAGCATATCAAGATAATACTTCCAGCACAACGTGTGCTATGAATGCGCCATGGCGTCATGGTGAGACATGAATATTGTGCCACTCCTGCAGGGAAGTTTGATAGCAATCTTACTGCAATATTGCTGCAATTTTCGTCTTATGAAGATCACACCTGTGGCATTTGTAAACGGTCTGCTGAGATAAACTGGAGTGAAGCAGAGGTCTGGCAGCTTCTCAGCAGACAGTTCCCAGGGACTGTGAAGGACAGCCACCTTTTGGAGCGGCTCGCAAAAAGACTAGAGGAGTGGGGCTTTAATCTAGGTCAGAAAAACATGCTCAGTCCAAACTATTTTTGCTTTTTACCATGAACCCTTTCATCTCATGTTTTATACACAGCCCTACATGTCGACAGCCCAGACGCCCCTTTATCCCGCCATCATGTAATCTTTTGTGAAAAACACCTGATCGTGGCACATTGCTGCAACAGGCTGATCACTTATGAAAGACCAAAAGGCCCCCAGATGTAAACATTGTCTTTTGAAACATGCTAAAGAGTAAAACCATTACATTGGTTTGAAAGTTAAATAAGGTGGTTTAGATCTAACTAGAAGGGAAAAGTGGGAGATCAAGAACTCACAATGGAATTCCTTTTCCTTGGCAACAGCCTGGTCTCATGGAGAGGAAAGAGTTGTTCTAAATAGGAAGCCATTTGTCCATATTAGAAACCCCCCACGTGGTGATGAGACATGAATAGAAACCAAAAGAAAAAGATCCTTGGTTCAAACACCTGAAATAAACTGAGTTTATCAAGTATTTTCCACCTAATCCAGAGTCAGGTCACAGGGGCAGCAGCCTAAGCAGAGAGACCCAGACTCCAGCCACTTATACCTGCACGTCGGGGGGGATCCCTAGGCATTCCCAGGTCAGAGAAGAGAAGCCTAGTTCCTCCACCATGTTTCCTCCTGCCAGGAGGTGTCCTAAACACTTCAGCAATTAGCCGTCCAAGGGGCACTTTAATATGTCTGAGCCACCTCAGGCTCCCCTCAGTCAGTACATTTACATGCATTACCTTAGTCCAACTGAAATCAGACTTGAAGTGCATGTATACACCTTAATCCGGCATGAATTAAACTGAACTGGAGCTCCAGAAGCTCGACTACGCTACCCAGGAAATGTGATTGGGAAACGGAGTATTCTGCAAACAACCCCCATGCCCCTACTCGCGTACCCCTTCAGGAAGTTAGGAGACATGCAAGTGCTGCTCAGCAACAACACAGAAGAGGAAGAATATGGCGGCTAAGACAAACATAAGCAGCCAATCAGGGCATGTTTGGACTGACGAAGAGACGATGCATTGTGATGGTTAATATTCTGCTTCGACTCGTCTGCTCCAGTCCACCCAGCCACCGTTTACTGCTTGAGTGCAGCTCAAAGCTAACCGCTATAAGGCTAACACATAGGGACGCACGTCGCCATCCCTCATCTGGGAATCGAACCTACTTCATTTAATAATTAGATTTATTGAGTGACATGTAAAATGGGACTCTGCCCTTAGTCTGATTACTCCAAAAATCTCGGTTCAGACGGTCATGTAAACGTACTGAGTGTGAAGGAGGACTGGCTCTAATCTGCGGCCCACCAAGATCACGGAGCTTCTCACCCAATCTTTAGGGGACACTGCAGAGCAGGCTTATTATGGGCTCGATCTTGTTCATTTGTCACTACCATAGATGAGGATAGGACAAACTGGTAAAAAAAGTTCTCAGCCATTTGGTTCAGCTATCTCTTCATCATGATAGACCATTCATGCCAGATGCCACACCAATCCCCTATCGACATCACACTCCATTTTCCCCCTCATGTACAAGATCCTGAGACACTTAAACTGTTCCACTTAGGGCAAGACCCCGTCCCTGATCAGGAGAAGGCCCTCCATGCGCTTTCAGCTCATGACCATGGTCTCAGACTTGGTGGAGCTGAGTTCAGTCAAAGTATAAACTGCTAGTGAGGTCAGCATTATTGGGATCATAGAACAGTCTGTCCCTTGGAATGCCTTTGGGTTCCACAGAATGAGCTGGCATGTTATCTGGCAGAGGGATGAGAGGGACTCTATACTGGACCCAGTACCACACATCACAGATAAGAGGGTGGGCAGAAAGATGGAACATTTCTTTACATTTGTCATGGAAAAGAAAAAAATAAGGCAATTATTAGATTATCAACAATGTGAGGAATACACCTTTTATCACCTTAAATCATGTGGTACAAGTTAAAATTTCTTATTCTTAATTGGGGAAAACAGATTTTGCATCTTGTGATGAAGCAATTTTATCTTTTACATTCGTTTTATTCAATTTCCAAAATCTTTTTGGAATTTTTAGCTTTAACAGACTGCAATGTATAACAGTCTGTGACCCAGTCTCTCATATTATTTCTGCATAAAATGTTTCACACAACACCTGTCATTGCATGAATAAGACATTTAGAAAAGCCTTCAGCTTTGAAAAGGTAATATTGTCTAAAGATGCCAGATATAGCAGCACACTGCACAGATAAGTATGCATCTCAGTGCTCTGACTGAAAACCAAACAAAAACCAGGATGTTAAGATGGAACTTAACAGTGTGTGGCGTGAATGAAGAAAACAGTCAACTACAGTTTGTTTCCTCAAAATTCCCAAAGCTAAAGTTCTCTTCTCCTTCCCCCTTTAAGTTATATGAAACAAGCCACAACGAAGAGACTCCACTTCCTGCTCTTCCTTTCTGCTACATCTATGCATCCCTCCTTTCCTCCCTCCCTTCATTTTCTTTTCTGCCTCTGGTTGAAAAAAAAAAAGTTCCCCCTGGTTTTTTTTTCCTTAAAAGGGCAAAGCAAAATGGATCTTGGCAGACCTCCCATTCCTTGGGCTCTGGTTTCAGACTGGGAGGGAGGAAAGAGGGCGGGCAGGACAGGGAGGAGGGGAAGGGAGGCGGAGGGGTGGAGGGCCCAAGAAAGGAAAAAAGGAAAGAGAAGTAGTGCTGGAGCTTGGGTCATTTTTAAACCCAGCCTGACAATATAATAAAGTTAAAATGGAACATGTCAGTCTGAGTAAAAAGTTAGCATAGCATTGGGAAGGGAATATAGGAGAATATGAAGTGTTGGGGAGGAAGGACAGGAAAGTAGGCAAGATGAGGACTCAGAAAAAATGATTCATGAGGTTTAAAATACAGCATGCAGCTTTCATCAACCGTTTGCTTCCTGAAACCATCTGAGAACCATCTTCTAGCCTGAGAGCACAGCCTGGGTTTCCAGATAACTCATAGTTCTCAGCCTCATGAAAAAAAATACTCAAGTCTGAAAAAGCAGATCTCTTTGAAACATTCAAACAGTTAGTACTGAGCAGAAACTTAAAGGCCTGTGAAGCGTTTCCTCATAATCCCATTCTGTCAATGCTGTTTCTGTAGAGTTCCTCTTAAAGAGGACAAAAGACAATTCTCCATGTCTCCTTGTTCAGTCTGCGCATTTGGCACAGAGTGTTGGGGGCAGCTTTCCAACTATGATGTAATATAATAGCTGGAATACCACTGTACTCAGTGGGAATGCAGACACTGCTAATCTGCAGCATTCACTTGACCAGTCTTCTTTAGGCTGCGGAGGAACAAACTCATGTTAATGGTGTCGAGCCTGTAAGAGGTCATGCCTTAATACATTCTTTGTCTCACTTTTTGTCAAGTATCAGTATCTCTTTATGAAGATAATATAAAATTAAATGTTGATTATCATAATGAAAAAATGTGCACACGTATGCACAGTCAATTTTACTCTTACTTTATTTCCTCAAAAATATGCATAGAGAGATATAAAAACATATATTTTATATTTTGCATTAGCCTACCTTAGACCAGAGGTGGAATAAATGCAAGAAATTAAATTTTAGAGATATATGGTGAAATTAACTGTTCATCCTAATCAGCCGCACTGAAAATACTACTCTAGTGTTAACAGTGAGTGAAGTACTCTAGATTACATATTTTCTATATTATTGAAGTAATTTAGCGCATAGAAATACAAAAGGCTGCTGGGGTTATTTCAGGCTGGAGAAAAAGGAGTGTGCTAGACTTTCAGGAGATAACAGGAAGGCTGACAAAAAAAGCGCCATAGGTCATGATGGATTAGGAAATGTTAGCAGCTTTTTGGATATTTTATATTGGAGTGAGGAGTCTACAAACCTTTTAGAACCAAAACACAATGATGTTCACCAGGCTCATCACTGCTACAAGATGCTATAGCTAACTTAAAAGACCATCTCCAAATGAGGATTTATTTGTTCTATAACAAAAAAAGAATGCTTACAGTGCTAGTTCACACACACTGTAATATTGTTGCCAATATAAATAACTAATAACCAGGCATTAGGTTGGGGAATTGTTGGGGAATTGTGTTCTTATGTCTTCTTAAAGAAATAATGTGAGTCCTCTAAAATTAATAAATTAGAGTCTGTATCAGCTGAAGAAGTTTCTGATTGGTGGATCTCTATGTAGCTCCTTCCAAAAGAAATTCCAGAGAATTATAAAAGGTGTTCAGTGACAGCTACAGATAGCGCTGTATACCAAATTGAAATTTAACAATACCGACATTTATGACATTTTCCCTGTTGCATGCATATTCTGCATTTTTTTTATATAAAAAAAAGACGCGTTTTAGTTTAGATGGGCTCTTGTCCCTTTAAGATGCTGACTGTGGTGCTGGAATGTGTTGAGCCATGTGACTCCACCCCAAACAGTCTGTAGCATGAAGGGAACAGTGGTGCCATCATTAACAGTCATCATGTCTCAGTCTAAACCGGACTCCAGAAATACAGAAAGGAGTAGAAATGGAATCCTGAATTAAAAGGCTGATTGAAGATGTTTCACTGACCTCCTCCCTGGATAGGAAGGCTGATTTTATGCCAAAATCAGTGATACAAAAAACATCCAAACTAAAAAACTAATTCAAAAGGTAAAAACAGTTCCACCCCAACCATACAGCCATAGTAAAAAAACAACTATTCAGCACAAACGCTTATTTAAAATGTTATTCCAGTAAAGTGCATTGAGATAACCGCTGTTATGAATTGGAGCTATGTAAATAAACTGAACTGAATTCCCCTCTCCTATATCATCCCTCAAAATTTCATGCACATTATCTAAAATGGCCGACTACCGGTCATTGAATAGTGACAAGAACAAAAGTTGCTGGGACAGTTATCGCCCATCTATAGTTATGCAGGTGAAATGCTCAATGTTGTATCGATTTGAGGCCATATTGCCTAGATTTACCATTAATCATAATTTCTTTATTTTGTTAGTAATATGGAAAAAATGTATTGTACTATGAAGCAATATGTTTCCAGGTGGAGACAAGTGCTTGTTGCCACATATGCAATGCCCCAACCTGCATATCCCTCCTCCTAAGCAAAGACAGGAGATCTGCCAGGAACAAAGTTACACCATTGGTGGATTTTCTGCGCATGCAGCATTCATGGAAGAGTTTACTGACTGATGTTTCTATGAACAGTAGACAGGCGAGCACAGGTCGAGAAGTGTTCCCGAAGGGCTTTAAAATCAGGACTGCTGCTGAGGGAGAGATGCTGCCGATAAGCAGGGGGCCGTCACATAAACAGCTATTGGTTTAATTAGGAAAGTCCTACGTTACTGAGCAGCTCCAGGCCTTTTACAGGATGATGCGAAGAGAAGTCAGCAGAGTTCTGTGCAGTGTAAAAACACACAACCTCCAAACACTCATTTAAAACCAACATCACCACAAAGTTGGAGATTTAAAGTGCTAGTGAATGCAGGGAGCATCAACTAGATCACAGTGGATGTGAGAGGTAGGGCTTGTCACACTTAGATCTGGCCAGGTTTCTCCTAGATTTATCATGGCTTTACAAACTGCAGGGATTATCTCTTAGATCATATCCAAATGATCACCACCGCCAAGGTTTCATCCAAAGGATTGTGGGGAAAGCTTTTATCAAGTTTAGTCTAAATAAGCCTTTGAATATTATCATTCATCCAGGTCATGGTTATCTCAAGGAAATTTCAATCGAACGCAACTGGACTTGGTAATTTGTCTTGGAAGACGTTTCACTTCTTATCCAAGAGGCTTCATCAGTTCATGCTCGCCGCTGACCAGGCTGGGACTGGTCCAACTAACTGGTGTGCAGACTCAGCTATTTAACCTCTTGGAGGAACTGATGAAGCCTCTTGGATAAGAAGTGAAACGTCTTCCAAGATTACCAAGTCCAGTTGCGTTCGATTGAAATTTCCTTGAGATTTTGTCTAAATGTTTTTGAAAAATCCTCCATGACCTAATGCTTTGATCAAGCCGTAGATTAACCAAATTAACCAGTTTTAGAACCATTAGTGGAAATCTTGCATCATGCCTGAGCATGTCAACTGTGCTGCAACAATAAGAGTCGTAATATCTTGTTCCTGAAATCACAGTATAGTGTTGTGGATTCAGATTCAACAAAAATGAAAAAGACAACTCCTAAAGCAATTTTATAGTAAAACTAACAGAGAGAAACCTTAGGGTAACTATTAGAGCTTCACAATAGTTACAAAGAACTTTTTAGATGCAATATTTAGTAGGATGCATAAATAAATATTATCCATTCATACTCTGCCTGTGGATATTAGCCTGTTGGTTGGGCTGAGATACCAAATATGCAATTGTGATGAAATAAAAGTTACTAAAATGTGGATTTATTGTATTATCATCAGTTTCCCAATTTTCACCAACAGCAACACAAATACATATGTTCCAGATGTCGCAGAGTTCTGGGAAGTTTGTAAAGATGAACTAGAATGATTAGGATGAAAACTGATTTAATGTTAAAGACCAAAGATTAGATCAGACATCATCTTTTCGTCTGACTCTAAAATATTAGTGGCACAGTTGGTGTGTGCCTGTGTGATGGTGGCTCAGCTGTAATGACTTCTAGGAACACAATAACCCCCATTGTGTAACAGTCCGTTATGCTGCTCTGAACAGTTCAGACTGAGTACAGAGATACTTTGGTGCCACAGCTTAGAGCTTCTGTAGGGACAGTTATTATATTCCAAAGCTATGATAGATAAGTTACAATATGTTTTTGGCTCTGGCTCAGACCTCTGGTGATAAGCCAAATTTTATTATAATATCGTATGTTAACAAATGTTCTGTTTTAAATTTTGTCATATTGATTATTAATTTTCACAGATTTGTGAAGTTGAAAAGTTTTATTGCTCAACGGGACTTGAAAGCAGAGCTGAGGGCTGGTGCCTCACAGCCAGCTGACATGAAGGTGGACATTAGGGTGGGGCAATGTGTTGCTAGTGTGTCTGCATGTCGTTAGGATGCAAGCATGCCTGTCTCATCATTCTGATCAGCTCACAACACATGATCTTCCAGACTAACAACCGTTTTCTGTCCAGCTGCTGGTGTTGCATCTCTGTTTCTCTCTGGGTGGAGCAAATTACTGGTTACTCTTGAGTAACTAACTACAGGGAGGGTTACTGAGAATCGTTGCATCCTCTTCAGTTTTTAGCAACAGTTCAGCTGATAGACAAATGAGAAGTGAGAAGTTGTGGACATCACAGAATCAGCAGCAAGGTCGATGTGTGGGACACAAACCTCTAGGAATGGAAATAAAAACGGTTTTAGAGAATCCAGAGGAAGGTTGAAAGCAAAGCAGCAGACGGAGAGCGCTCACATGTTGAGCAGAGATGGCAGTTTGGTAACTTGTGGTGAGTGTTGCTGCCTGCCTGGGTGGGGCCATTTTCCTGCTACGAAAGGAGGAAGTGAAAGAAGAGAGCAGGCTGCCCTCTCATCTTTAGATAGAGTGGAAGCCAGCTGGACTTGAGGTTGAGTCAGCAGCAGGAACGGGCAGTACGGAGGGGAGGATCACTGGAGCCTGGTACAGCACCATCAAACACTGGCACCAAGAGTCTAACGCACAGGAAGAGAACATTGCTCAACCCACACAACACCACATTACTAACCTCACACCACAGAATAAGGGAGCTCTCCTATTGGGGGTTCAAACAAGGCCATCCTTCACCTGCTGACTGCATCAGGAGGGTGGAACAGTAGGGCTGGATATCAATCCAAATTTCAACAATCTATTCAATTTTTAAGAGTTAGAATCTATGATCACAATACGATCCGATTAAATCTGATCCAGTTCGATTCAGAGAAGGGTCAGTGTTATTAAAAACAGTTGCTTTTTTAGCCTTTATTCCTAATTATATGCCTGTAATTCAATGACTTAAAAATGAGTAAATAACAGTTTACAAGAAAAAAAATAACACTTTCAGAACTAAGCCTTAAAACGGTTGTCTGGATTTTGTTTTCCCATTTTAGCTGGGCAAACCATGTTAAACCGATTTGTGAAATTCTGAATGGATTCCATTCTTAGAATTTTAGAATAAATGATTTTTCAACATTTTTTTTAAACACAGCCCTATAGAACATGTATGTGGAAAGGCCAAACTGACAGACATTCCCTGAGGATGACAAAGACTCAGTCACTCCTGATTCACACACACTTCTTCCTCTGACTGTCAGCAAGCTGCCTCTCCTGGCTCCAGGGGTTAGCCTACTTTGTGCCATGAAAACAGCATTATAGGAGGGTTAGGGTTATTCATTGCACATAAATAATAGCTAGTTAAAACGCTGCTGAGGTGAGATATGACACATCCGTGCAGAAACTTTTCCTCCACCAAGTAAAACAAAAGCTCCAGTAAACCAGGAGAGGCAAGCAGCCGCATGCAGACAAGGCTCATTAAGTCAAAAATGTGGCCTAAATGTGGAGAGACCCAACCCACAGAATCTGCGTCACTACGTGCAGGAGCTGTTTCGCTCCCCTTCCAGCCGGGAGTTACATCTAGGCGTACAGCTGGCCCGGTTCGGCCCAGCTCAGGCAGCAGGAGAATAGAAACACTCAGGGCCCCAGACACACACACGCAGCCCCGGGCCACTGAAGGAAGGCTGATCTGTCACATAAAGGAACTCTTCCACAGGAGGAAACATGCTGAAGTGTCTCCCTCCTTCCATACATGCCCTGCATCCTGCAGAGATCTCCAAACAGCCAACCCTAACCTGGAGTTAACTCTGCGCCTTCATTCATCACCACACCCACCTATGGACACCAGCTTGATGTTCTCCTTGTCCAGGAACTCCAGCGCCACCGACACGTTCTCCAGCTGCATCTGGCGGAAGGTGGGCCTTTGGTTGTACTTTCGGAACATTTTCTTCTGGGACAGAACCTCCAGGAGTCCGATGAGCCGCAGCCCGTCGCTCAGGTCCGTTTGCAGGTTGCCGATCCGCTTGTTGACGCATTTCAGATGTTCGTTACACCAGCGGGTGAACGTGTTCTGCTGGATCTTCTTCCACGGGGCATCCTCGGCCAGGTCCTTCTCTGTGGCGGGCATTTCTGCGTCCTTGTCCGAGGCGAGAGCGTTGGGAGCGGGCGCTGCGCTCTGGTGGAGGCGGGGGTGGGAGCCGCTCATTTTTATGGTCTCCGCTGCGCCTTGGTTTGCTGGCTCGATCTGGGTGGAGTCTGTTCGGCTGCTCCCTCTTTCTCAGCTGTAATCTGTGGTTGATCTGTTTGAGAGAGAAACAAAAAAGAAAGAACCCAGAATTATAAGCTGACTTATAGTATGAAGGTTGAAAACGATCAGTGAAAAAGTAATGTGGTTCAGTCTCTTATAGCTCCAAACTCAGTGGTTAGATCTCATTTTAATGTTCAGATCTTTCCATCTAAAACAAAAAAACCTTCACAGAGCATAAAGAGACTATGGAATCGAAATAGTTTGTAAATGGTTATTAGTACTGAAGGCAGACTGCAGGTTTATCTGCAACCAACACCAGAGGAAGGAAAACATATGCGACAGGACACATCTTCTGTGTAAATAGTACTGAAGTGAAAAGCCTCCAAATGTAATAGATGAGGTGTTTGAATACCCGACAGCAATGTGTTCTATATCAGAGATTCCCACATGGGTCACAAATGGACAACTGTTTGGTCTTGATTTGCTTTAAAGCAGGACTCTTTGACCCTGATCCTCCTGCGCCACTGGCTGCATCCCTGCTCCAACACACCTGAATCAAATAAATAGTTAATGACCAAGCCTCTGCTAAGCCCTGCCATTACAAGGACATAAATCAGCCTTCTGATCCATGCCTGCTGGAGGTCGGGTTCCAAAGTTACAGGACAGTGACACAAGAGGCCTAGATTTGTAGAGCCCGGCTCTAAAGTAATTAAGCAAAAAATAATTAAAGCATATACATGATGTAAATGTAGAAAATGATTACAAGGTTTAAGTTACTTATAAGTATAACTAGAAAAAAGGAAAATAAGGACTATTAATGTGGTTTGTGTTAACTCTGCTACTGGTTTAACAAACTTATGAAATTGCTTGAATGCTTATAGATGGGACATTGAGTCCCTCTGATCTTTTAGGTCTCAGTGGGTCACAATGCAAAAGGTTTGGCAACCACTGTTCTACACTGTAAAAACACATTTAGGAGAATATTAAATATTAGACATTCAATTGTTTAAATTTTAATGCTTATGCCTAGAGTGGTTTAGCTCAGCCTGAGCTATCTGTGAAGTTATGCTGCTTTAGGCTTAGACTAATGGAGGACAAACTGACCACTTCTCCTCACTTTGTTACTTTTCTCTTCTACTACTCTCCAGTTGCATTATTTGATGTTATTTTTACCGTTGATTTTCTTTTTCTCAGGGTTTTTCTCTTCATAGAGGCTACAACTTGTCCATTTCAGCTCAGCTGTGATGCCTTGTTAGAGGGAGGCACCAACTGGGATGTTGTTCCCAATAACTGAACATTTTCCTTCTCTTGTTATCAACAATTCACTTTCTTTTGACATGGAAAGTAGTCTCTTCTCTGTCTTCTCAAACCGTCAGACAGTCGTGGCAGATGGCCGCTTGTACTGAGCGTGGGTCTGGTTCGGGTGGAGGTGTCTCCCCGTTAAAGGTGAGGTTTTCCTCTCCACTTTCGCTTCATGCTAGCTCAGGATGAGGGATTGCTGTGGAGCCTAGCGGCCAAATGGAGGTACTACAGCAAAGGAGGAGCAATGGTGGCCTCCATGGCATGCGGTCAAAAAGCAGAGCAGCCACCAGCCATTGCCCAACACTAGCGACTGTCTACTGTTGCTACACGTATTGCTGTGGGTCAATGACTCGTTGCGATCTGCTGGATTTCCAGGTTAACTTCTTTACTTTGGTTACTGATTCAACCTGAACTTTTATAACCCTACCCTACCTTTATTCAACTTGGTACCGCTCTCTGACTATAGCAGCAGCTGCTATAAGGCCATATGTTTTTGTAGCTAATTATATTTTTAAATGAACTGGTTTGTGGTTGAGCCACATTTCTTTTTTTTGTCTGCACCATCAATGAATGTGTCTGAAAATGAAAACAATATTCCTATTGCACCAAAAATCTAATTAATTGCAAAAGATAAGAAATCACAAACGAGTAGTAAATAAAGGTTCCTGTTTTTGTGAGCGGCGATAATTTCTTAGAGCATAACATCATTGTTGGTCTTTAAATTCATGACCAAATTTTCACCCTCCAGCCAAAAACGACCAATTAAGAGTAGTCTGTTCTAATACACTCTCAGTGACTTAAAGGCATGGGAAGTGCCTGGACAATAACCAATTGAATCATACTTTTATGGTAGTTCCATAGAAGTTGATTAAAGATGATGGTATAAATAAAGCACATTGATTTTGGCACTTAATCTGCACAACAGTGAAATTGAAAATATATAAAAAAGTTATTATATTATCCTACAATAATAATAATAATGCATGGTTTTTTGTGCCACCTTTCTAAAACCCGAGATCAGCTAACAGAGAAGAAAAAACTGAAAAAAATGCATGGACAAAAAAATCAGCAAATTTAATCAAGTTGCAAAATCATAGACATAAATCAGTTTCTAAAGTGAGTAAGTCTGTTTGAACAGGAAGAGAGTCAATACTTCTAATGTCTGGAGGAAGTGAGTTCCAGAGTCGAGGAGCAGAGCATGGTGACAAGGAAAAGGAACAACAAGATGTAGTGAATAGGTGTGTATACCCTCATGTTTGAATCCATTTTTGCCTTAGGAGAGACTGTTTCCATGTTGGGCCTATGGTTGCCAATATAATTAATGCAAAACAGCTGGGCTCCTATGAATATGATGGACAGGGATGAATAACACTTTTAATTGAGAAACATTCCATGTCGAAGCAAGAACAACATGTTGTGTCCAGCTTGAACTGGTTTTGCAACAACACTAATGCTAATGTAAAACGGAGCTTTGTTAGCCTCAGGCAGCCATCTTAGTTGGAGCTCTACACCAACCCTGTTGTTGTCAGTAAAGTTTATGGCTTTATCACAAATCACTTCTTATTGTAATGTTTCAAAAATTATTATTTTTTGTAACTTTTTTATTATAAATATTTATTTTTATTATATTTTTTTATTTTTAAAGTCATGTTAACTATTGTGTCATGCTCTATTAGTGCGCCAATGTATTATTTGCACTTTTTACTGATTTTGTCTATTGTATTTTTATTTCTGCACCAGATGCTATAACACATTTCTGTATCTGAAAACATATATAGCAATACATTTCCTTCTGTGTCTGATTCTAAACTTAAGGAAAGGACCAATCAGAGTGCTTGTTAGCCATGATTAAACTGGCCACAGAGACCCAGCAGAGGATAGCTTCTTACATAAGACTTGTCTGCGCTGCTCAAACTACCTAGAAAACTATCTCCTTAATAATTGGTGTATTTGATTTTGATCTAATATTGTATATTTTAAACCTCTATTCAGGAAGATGATTCTGAATTGAAACATTTCAATTACATGCTATTAGGTTGTTTTTTATTAATAGTTGGATGTGCAGATCAGATTTTTGTACTTGAATGTTGAAAAGTTTAAGTTATTTCAATAAAATATTCTTGAAAATTTGTTAGAATTTAGCTTTATTAAGAACATATTTTTTTAATTGTTGAAATGAATTTAATTAATTAAATTTCTCTAATAAATGTATCTGAAGTATCTTGCAGCTGTTAAGTATATAAAGAAAAAATACTTCCAACCAAAATTGCAAGTTATAACACTGGCTTTAAGGGCTTAAATTTAACTGTTTGATTAATTGACAAACTGAGACAGAAAGAGGTGAAATAATTAATATTTTCTGCTTCTTTCTGTGACATTAGCACTGTGATGTGATTTGTTTATGCTTACCTTGCAGGCAACAAGTTGATTAGATCCTATGCAGTCAGAAAATACACTCACCAAGAAACAGTCAAGTGCTACATCCCACAAAGGATGACTCCAATTTGGATGTAATGTAGTCCATATGCAGACCAAAAGAGCATTCTGATCATTTCATTTACAAGGTACTGGCACGTCTAGAATGAGCATGAGAGGGCTTAAGAGTTTAAAGAGAACAGCAATGTGTTCCAGACAGTTTCCAGAGCATCCGACAGTCACTGAGAAGAATGAGGGCCAGCAGACACGGAGAATACCTCTTTGTTTCAGTAGGCAGCCAGTCTGTCGTGCTGTATAGTTCCCCGGTAGCTGGAGGGTTCTGATTATAAGTTACCATGTTCAGACACAGAAGTACCATCAGATACCTTTTGGTTACTTCTATTCCCAGGCTATTCAGCAATAGGAATACCTTGTCCACTTGTGTTTGGACTGTCAGAGATTTGGCAACATCCTGTGAAAACCATCACTCATCCAAAGGTGCTACTCCATCCTAGACGGATGCTGAAATCATTAAAATCGTGGATTGCTAAAATGTCTTTTCATCAAAATTTCTTTTGGCCACTTAGAGGAAAACTGAAACTTGGATTAACGATGTAACGTTATATATTTGTTTTTTCAAAAGAAAAATAACTGTACGAGGCTCTTATCTGGTGAAAATAGATCATTGTATTTTTATATTTACCCCTCATAAACTGGAAGCTCCGCTTGCATCTTTATTGCTTTAATGGCACAGAAGGAAAAAGCACGTAAAACAGAGATGTTGATGCAGAAACAACCAAAATAAAAGGCCTTTACTTGTGGTCCCTGTGAGGATATGAGTTCATAGGAGCTCGAGGGTCCAAAGCATAATAAATAACAGCTATCCACAGGGAACCAAATGTTAGCTATAAAAGTAGTGCATATTGTTAAAAAGGTTACAAGATCAGCCAGTCGCTCAGAGTCTAGACGCCTGATTTCCTCAGTGGTAAATTATTAGATTAATGATGTGTGACGATTTTACGTTACAGCAGGAAAACAATTTTGTTAACCTCACCTTTATGCTTAAAAGATATTAGTTAATTTTTGTCAGCTCTTAGTTGTATTCATATCCAAATTACTTTAGAACAATTCTTTTTCTGCAATGCTAAAATGACACTGTTACCCTGCAGTGGGTTTGAATCCTGGCCTGTGGCTTTCTGTGTGGAGTTTACATGTCCTCCCTACAGTAGTGGACTCAGCATGCATGTTTGTCCGGTGTGTCTGTGGTTTGCAACCAGATGAGTATTGTAGATGCTGCTGGCTGTGGGCAGGAAGGCTCTCCTCTAACAGTCTGTATTACAGCAGAGCTGAGGGAGCCCCTGACTGAAGAGACTTTATCATTGTATAACAGTCTGATGAACAGGATGCTTAGTGTTGTCCATGATGTTTTTTTCATTTTATGAAAAATTCCTGGCACAATAATCTGCACAGTTTCCACAGCCGTCCTCAGAACAGAACCAGCTTTCTATCTCACCAATGTCAAAAATAAACTGAACATGGCAGCATTGTTTGGTAAGTAGGGCTGATTTAGAATGTATGTACTTGACTTGGAATCTGTCAATGTGATTCATTGAATTGAGTATTTATGTGAAGAGCATTGAGACAAGTATTGTAAATTGGTGCAATAGAATCAAACTCAGGTGAATTGATTGACTCTAACGGCCCTTAGTGCCCACACATCCATGTTTAATGAAACTGATGGTGAATGGTGTAGGAGTAAATGGTGTAGGAGTAAAGAAAGGGTGTCAGACTAAGTTGAGTTAATTAGAGCTGATAGTCATTCCAACGTTTAGTCCTAGGTTTGCAGTTTCACGTTCTCCAGGTCTTGTGCTGCCCTAATGGGAGCTTACTTTGATGCCTGCAGCGTTCTAGAAGGATTTTCATAAACTGATTGAGGGTTTGAGTATGCAAACTGAGCTTTCTTAAAGATACAAATGAGTCCAAAGCAGGATATTTTCCCAACCATAACACTGAAGGATTCCTAAACCTAACACCTTAAGAAAGGGAAGCAAATGTGATAGACAGCAAAAATTGCCATAAACAGTGAAATTATACTAAAGAGTTAAATGGTTTGAGTTATGAGATCAGTTTCTGGGACAAAAACGGTGGGCGGTATTTCACTACTGCACTAAAATGGACTTTGTTGGAAACAGCCCATACGATTTCCTCACATCCACATAAATGAAACTTCCATATAGAAATTATCAACAGAAAATACATAAATAGTAACTATACAGAGTTATTTTGACACTTGGTCTAGCTGTAAACGCGTCCTGGCAGAAATTCATTTGACACAAACTGGCCATTCTTTTACTAAGCTAGTTTCATTTTTGCTTCATGAACACAGAAATCACCTGGAGAAATGTTCATAATGAAGCTTTCAGACATACATGCATCTGGTAGAGAATGTATTTGCTCCAGGTGATGGATTTGATCATTTTATCAGGAGTCAGTCTGGAGCTACTAAATATTTCTTGCTACATTATGCAGATGGATGATGTAAAGCTATCAACAAATATAAAATCCAGTAGTATAGATTAATTATTGGCCTGCCATGGAATATTTAATAGGAATCTACCACAACATCTGAATAACTTTTAGATATTTTCCTTTCTTTATCTGTGGTGGAAGGAGAAATGTAACCACGGCCATTTTTGACTAAATAAGGAGATCTGTGCCAGGAGCCACAGTGTGGCCTGGAGCCATGAAAAATGTTTAGTACGTGTGTGTGTGTGTATGTGTGTGTGTTTGTTTGGTGAAGGAGAATCTGAGGAATGCTCCTCAACCCCATAACAACCCTGGAGCCCACAGCCCAACTAACCCCCCAATAAAATAGTCCTGTTATTGTAACACAGTGTGGCATCAGCATTCCACTATATTCACTGCTCCATTTAGAACAATAGAACAATGGCGTTAACCCGTTTCAGGCGTTCAGCTCTACTCCCTGTTGGTGTGTAATTTGCAATTTTCTTTACAAATTACCTTGTCAAAACAATAAACAGGCTTTATTAAAATACTCAGTTTATGATGGCAGTGGCCGAGCAACAGGCAAGACAAATTAAACTTCATTAAATAGGAAAAGATAAATTGAGCCATTAGTCAAAAATGTTTTGACTGTTTGGATTGGTAATGGTCTCTACTCTAGCCGAACTTCCGAGAGCAAATGAACTTCATGGCTGGGAGTGAGTGAGAGCTGAGGAAGCTGGTGAACTCTGCTATTGTTTCAGAGGAATCTGGAGAACAAACAGGAGAAACCGGGGTGGGGTGGGGTGGGCTGGGGGTTCTACAGGCCAAAGATGAGCTGAAAGGTTCTCTAGCTCCATCTAGCGGCGAAGCAGGATACTATCCAACATCTTTCTGCTACAGTCCTATTTAATAGACTGGAACGTGTTCCGATTTGTCAATTAAAAGTACCTTTTGAAAATAACAGCCTTTAAGAAGATATCAAAAATACTTTTCATTAAGAAGACATTCCATACTAATTTTCTTTTAATGGTCTTATGTGATATTCTTATTTTAAATGACATGTTTTCATGAGCTGCAAGATGAATATAAACATCTTGAACAGAAATAAAGGCTTAACAGTCTGTTAATGTGTCTTACTGAACTGGGTTGATGAAAACCAAATAAACTTTGCAATAATATTCATTAACTGAATTTGAATGGACAAGCCACTTTAGAATGTTTCTTAAAATTATTTTTTTATTCAACTCATAAAGCTTAAAATCTTGCTTAATTATATCACCAGGATGGGACAGATGTATTATATTAGGTATAGGTTATGCAGACAGGTGTATGAATAGATCAGCGAGTAATAGCTGTTGTTCTGTTGGTTTTTGAAAAGTCTAAATATCAAACCTGGCCCCTACTGTATAGCATAGAATGAAATAAACCAAGAATAATACAATCAGGAGGTCAGCTGTCGATGAGGACAGCCTTGGGCTAACTCTGTACACAGAGACTGTCCCTTTCTTGTAAAAAAGAAAAACAATGTAGACGCAATCTTCTGCGGTTCTCTAATTCCTACATTAAACATTGTATTGTAAAAACTTTTCTTGTAAAGTACCTTGAGATGACATCTGTTGTGAAACGGCGCTATATAAATAGAATGAATTGAATTGAAAGTATCTAAAAGAGAAAATTATTTTTGCTTTGTTTATAAAGCTCCATACATCTAGTTCAGAGGAAATATAGAGAAATAAAGTACAATATATTTTTTTCAATACTCCTATGGTTAACATCACAGAGATGCTAACTGAGGCTATGCTCAATAACTTGAAATCTGAATGAGCTTTAGCAGCATATCCCTATAGTACTTTCTGTTCTCTTTGGTACTCAGATAATCGAGGCATAAACTGCCAAACATAAAAGAAATGACTAGAAGACGCAGAAATGATTTCTGTATCCCCTGATGTCTTTGGGTAAAACATTAGGAATGAACTTTTTTATACCACCATACACATATAACAGATGTTTCTGGACAACAACCTTTCATCAGAGTCAAGATTAGGATGATCGTCTCATCAACCTAATGTATACATACAATGCATACCTAAAAGTTTTGCTGTCTCTGTTTTTATTTAAACTACGGTTTCTCTGAGATTTAACATTTAACAAAGAAACCAGCTTTATTTAAAGGGTTTGAATACGTTTTCCCAAAACTTTCTCAAAAAGGGAATATAATTGGTTAGGTCAACTCATGAGGAAGGCCAGCCCTATGCTAGACCCAGTGCAAGCTGTGGGAACCAGCAGGACATTGGCTAAAATACCACCACTTTTGGACAACGTCTCCCCAACCATGCATGGAGCTGTTGGAGAACCGGCGTGCTCGTCACTGACAGACTGCTGCTTCAAAGAAGCGCCTCCCTGCAGCTGTTACTCTCTATAACTATCATGTCTCCCAACAAATTCATTAAGCATTTTAGAAACCCTGCTGTTATTTACACATTATCACCATTTTTGTTGTTTTCAATAAACATAGATTCACATCTTGTAAACTTTTTCAATTATTCTATTTACTGGTAAAAAAATGTATGACAGAGTATGCTGTTTTATAGGGATAAGGATACTGGTACCGGTATCAGTTAGTTAGTCAACATCATGAACACATGCTTAATATTTATAAACTCTGAAATCATTTTACAGAAAATGTTTATTTTTCACTTGAAATTGTTGGTTTTTGGTTCACCATCATTTGTTGTAACAAGCAAAGAAAAAACAACAACCTGTCTTCTAATTTATTGCATTTTTGTGTGTACAAGTATCGACATTGGTAGTCAATATCAGCAAGTACTCAGATCCAAGTATCTGTATCGTTTTGGTTTGAAAAAACTAATTTATTAACAACACGTCCTTTTATTTCTTATGCTGTACAGTTTGTTATCATTACCTCCTGTTTATATTTTTATCTTCATTTAAATCTGCATGCTTCAGCTTACTGCTGTTATACCTGAATATTCATACTGTGGGACAAAAACAATTATTCTATTCTATTCTGCAGTTGTTTTAAATAGGAACAAACAAACTTAGAAAACATGAAATGGCATTTTGTAGAAAATCAAAAAAATATAACCAATTAAATTGCTGAAAGAAGAAACAGATAAGATGTATCTAAATATTGATTAACTAACTGAGCTGCATGCTGCATTCTTGTTTCACATTATGTACCTTACACCTCATGGTCTTTGGTTAAAGACTGGAATGAGCAGAATTTATATATTAGCATAATCTCCTTGATCAACAGCATTACAAGATAAATGAGGATAGTGTGCAAATTTAACGGTGCAGATATATATATAAAAAAAGTTTAATATAATTAGTTAGATGTGAGATACGGTGTTAATTATTCTAAGAGTAGATCACCTGTGACATAATCAAATATTAAAGTTAGCATGTTTGTCAAAGCACAGGTCTGCAATGCCAACATTTTTCAACAGCTTACCACACCCTACCAGTCAGAACCTGATCGCTGCAGAAGTCTGAACAGGAAGTCAGGCATAACACACGAAAACACTGCTAACCACATGACACATGATGGTGTGGAGACAGCGAGTCAGTTGCACAGATTATAGCTAAAATGGTTTTCCCCTTTACCTTCTGCAGACTTGGCATCAACTGCATGCAGCCAGAAAAGTCAAATAAGGACAGGTTTCATCTGTTTATGTCTCACTCGTCCTGTGCCAGCAACCTCTTCCTTTGGCTTCACCACAGATTTCATTTCTGTGTTTTGACTTACACATATACCCAGAGCCAATAGTTTTTCTGAAATGCTAAACTCCATTCTCTAAACCAAATTCTCAGTGGTCTAAAATTACTTTTGAAATCAAACGTTGATTTGGCCAAAGCTTAAACACTTTTCAGGTACTTAGACATGATTCACAAAACACAGCCACTCTGCATTTCAAAACCTTAAACACATTCTCAGTCAATAAGCACATTTTACACTTCTGTAGTAAAAACGGTAAACACTGGCAGCAACATGTGAGCACAAAAAAACCCACTGCTGTTATCTTATAAACACAGCAACTCATAATTAAAGCGCTTTGAGTGGTCAGTATTACTAGAAAAGCGCTATATAAGTTCAGTCCATTTACCATTTACAATTTCCTTTTTAGAATTGAACTGCTCTGGGTGGCTGCCTGTTGGAGTGGCACTGTTGGCTACATATTAAATTGTGTTTTTTTCTGATGTTGAGGAAGGATTGCATTTTTTGGGTTACTATTCTACTTTTTGGTGCTTTGAAACTGGCAGGACTTTGGCCGTTCATTTTTTACCTTTTGATCATTTGTTATGATGCGTAACATTGGCAAAGAGGTGGTTTACGGACAGGAGTAGCTGATTATCATTGCAGAAGCTGAATTAATACCTCAAGCGAAGCCACAAATCCCTGATGAGTTGAGAAAGAGGAGGCATGGATCCACAGCAGGAGCAAAAAGGAGACAATGAAGGAGAAAGTTCAAATAATCTTTTCCACTGATCATAATGGGCAACGGGAGATTTCTTCCTAACAAGATGGATGAACTCCAAGCCCTTACAAGGACTCAGCCAGAGTATAAGGAATTCAGTATGTTTCAATGAGATGTGGCTGGAGGATCCTATCCCTGACTCAGCCTCTCTGCCAGATTCCTGACTGTATGACTAGAAAGAGATCTAAAGAGGAGCGGGAAAAGAAAGAGAGGTGGAGTAGCAGTGCTTGTCAACAACAGATGGTGTCATCCAGGACATGTTACTGTGAAGTGTCGTATCTGCAGCCCAGAACTCTTGGCAGAAAGTTTTCATCTATATTATTTACCATAGAGTTCACCAGTGTTATTTTTGCAACAGTTTACATTTCACCTTCAGTTGTTGCCAATAATGTATGTAAAGTTGTGTTGTCGCTAAGCTGCACACACAACAGCCCAATGCATTTGTGGCAATATCTGGTGATTTTAATCATGGCTCGCTCTCTTTTACACTTCCAACATTTCAACCGTTTGTCAGCTGCCTTAAAAGAGAAAACAAGAGGTCGGATTTGTTTTATGCAAATGTAAAGGATGCATATATGTGCAAACAAATAAATCCTCTGGAAAAAGCAAATCACAATCTTGTGTTTATAAGCCACTTGTTCTGAGACAACCTGTGACAAGGAAAACTGTGAGGAACTGGTCACTTCCTTACAGCCCTTCAGAGTTGTTTTGAGACCACAAACTGGATGAGTCTTTGCCAAGCACATGTAGACTATAATAATGCCATGTTACATACTAAATAAACTCGTGTGAACAATATCATCTCCATCAGGACAGTGAGATGCTTCTCTAATAACAAACCCTGGATCAACAGTGACCCGAATGACCTCTTAAAAAAAAGAAAGAGCTTTCAGTGAGGGGAACAAGGAATAATTAAGGAGTATAGAGAAGCAACTTAAGGTCAAGATCAGAGACAGCAAGGGGGCATACTGGAAGAAGCTGGAGAGTAAACTACAGAGGAGTAATATTAGAGATGTCTGGTCAGGTATTAAGAGCATCACAGGTTTTAAACTCAAGAAGTCAGTAGTCAGGATAAAGCTTTTCATCTTAAAAAGGCTCAACAACCTGATGAAGAAAATGATGGTCAACCGTGAGCATCGTCTTCACAAGACTATCCCAGAAAAACAAAGTGTCTTTAGTCGGAGGCTCCTTCAATTTTCTGGCATCACAGACCACTACAAGAAATCCTTCCTCCCCAAAGCCGTAATGATCAAACAGAAACTATTCGTTTCTGTAATTAGTACGAGCTACAAGGACACTTCATTTCCCTCTAGGATCACTAAATTCATTTTGAATTGAATTAAGCAATATCACACAAGAGGGAGTACTGTTGTGCTGAATATCAGCACTGGTGTCATTCGGTTTTAGGCCGAGTGCCGCACATATAATCCCTAAAGATGCACATGTACCACATGTCCTCTCTGACATGACTTTGCTCCTACATAATTGGTCTTTTTACGTCACCATCTACACATTTGTTGAATTCATTTAAACAGTTATTTCCGACCCAGTAATCTGATTGGACTACAGACATTTCACAAGTGCTGATATTATTTTATTTACATTTATTTATTCATCTACTTATTGTTATCTATATTGGCACTCTATATCTATACCTTTTAACAACTCAGCCTGGATCTTGTGTCTTCCATTTTTTAGTGTAGTGTCAAATGACAAATCTGTCTCTTTATGAGTCAGCTAGTGTAAAAGATTTTAATTCAAACGCTGCATTTGAGCTATGAGCTCCGAAACAGCCTCTCTGGTTACACTTATGAGTATTTGTTGAATATCAGTATATAAATATGCTTAAAAATCATAAATAGACAAAAACTACAAATGTTGGGCTGTCACACCACAACATCTTACTTATGAGTGTTGCCACATCGTTATTGTATTTTATACTCTAAATATGAGTTTATAACCGTTATAAACAGTTTCAGGTCTTGCATTTTATAATACAATTAGTGAAAAATTTCCTGTTAAGATATACTATTTAAAGAAGTCCAGCCGAAGCATATAAGCTCAAACTTTAAAGTGGATTCAGACTGGATATTAGTTCTGCTGCCATCCCCCTTACCCCCTTCTAACCCTACCACATGTAACAGCACACATTAGTCAGGTCTTGGGGTGTGGTTGGTTGGACCCTGCATTCATGGGGAGTCATGTTGTGTGCCATGCAGTGGGGACGCTTGACCCCCAGGTCGGGTCAGAGCTGTTGGACTGGAAGTGTGGGGGGGGTGGCCTGGGGCTCTCTGATGCCCCCCACTCCGATGGCCCATCTTAGTTCTAACTGCCTACCACTGTAGCCAGAACTGGCGGTAATCCTGGTTTGGGGGTTCACTCCTTGCCCCACTTTGGTCTTTAGCCTGCTGCTCCTGGACTTCACTGTTCTTCTGACCTTCATCTGTCAGTGGTACCTAGTGTCTGTCTAACTTGGGCTGCTTGGGCGACTTTCGCTCGTCATATCTACCCAGCCTTTGTTGCTTGTGCTGTGTGCTGAGTTTTTTCCTCGCACCCTTTTAACTATTCTAACAATTTTTCACCCCCAGTAGACAAATTTGCACAAACACATCAATTCGATACAAACACACTTACTTCTACACACACCATCGAACACAGGTTCCTATTCCATTATAGTGGCCTGTATCATGGAAGCAATCAGCTTCTCCATATGGAATGCCTGAAATGCCAAGACACGACATTTGATAAATATTAAGTGAA
Source organism: Apricaphanius iberus (assembly GCA_028564705.1). Taxonomy (NCBI): domain Eukaryota; kingdom Metazoa; phylum Chordata; class Actinopteri; order Cyprinodontiformes; family Aphaniidae; genus Apricaphanius; species Apricaphanius iberus. The sequence continues at coordinate 367,960 of JAPXFQ010001664.1, forward strand.
ATAAAACATTTTATACTTTCTGAGGTGTTTAAATGTCTTTCTTGGGAAAGTCATGACCTATTTGTGGGCAGGGAGGTTTACTGTAAATGCCTTCATTAAAAGCCCAAAGCAAAGACGGCACCAGTCTCAAACTGACAACACTAGAAACACTAGCATGGATTCTAAAGTGGGCACCACGGAAGTGCAACACTAGGATCTAACAATGACTGAATGAAATGGGGAGGTTTTAATAATGAAGCGGGTGGTTGGCAGACTGGGGACCAGCTGAGAACAATTCAGCGGGAGCTAATGGAAATTAATTACCGAAAAACAACAAAGACACTGGAACAGAGTTCGGGGAAATCTCCATCACGATTGATGGGATTTTCCACCCATAAGTGAAACTTATTCTATTGCCATTTTTTTCAGTTAGATAAATGAGAAAAGACAGTTAGTAACCCTCCCAAAAATTATCCTAATCTGTCAGCAAAAGTTTGCTTCAGTTTAGCCTAAACAATGTAAGTAAAAGGTAACTACTAGCTTTTTGTTGCTAAAAGTCATGAAAATGACTCAGTCTAATCCTTATTATTCCTGCTGGCCTCAGTCATCATATCTATTTCAAATGAAAGAAATAATTAAAGTGAGGGAATTACAGGAGCTAAGCTCCTTAGTTGCCAGACTCCTACAACCAAGTTTGTTTGTCCTGCATCATGTCCTTTTGCTTTGCAGTGGTGCCTTATAGCGGTGATTTGTTTTAATTTAGTCCCAAGTCTAAATCGCCTCCTAAATTCCTTTGTGTTACTTATTATTTGTGTGGGATTTATCCAAACCAGTTTGGCTAAAGGCTTTTCTATCCTATTGATAGCTATTTCTAAACATTCAGAAGAAGCTAGGCTAGTCTATCCTTACTGTCCTGGTTAGCGTAGCAGAACTTAACACTTTATAAATTGGGATTTATCTTAAAGAGATTATTACATTTGAATAAAATCTCATTTGAAATATTTGGAGATTTTAAAATACAACATTAGACCACAAAATCTGCTGAAAACCTAAAGAAAAACACGGAAAAATTAAAATAGCAAAAAATAGTCAGATATATGCTGAGTAATAGATCAATAAATATCGAGTATAATGACAACCATATCTTACTGTGTGGAGCATTATATTTGTACAATTATAAAGAGTTTGTGTGTTTAGTTTATGGGTGGAACTGCGGAATAGTTTAAGTTATGACTTAAAACAGAATATGAATACATTTAAGAATTACATTATAAATATATCTAATAACTATATATATATATATATATATATATAGTAGGTTGCAGTGAGGTTTTCTCCTTGTACTTTTCATGTCACATGGGAATCAAACCTTGGTTGTTACTATTTCAAATCTTTTCTGTGCAACACTGAAAATGAAATTTAAAATGATAGTTTTTTTTATTTGGGATAAGAATGATTTAATAAAAGTAAAATAATCAAAAAGGGTTACGGAATAATACTAACCTTTTAAACTGCGTTTTTTCTGTGTCTGATAAGTTTTTTGTTCTTAACTTTTTTTTTTCAATCAATAAACTTAACCAACTAAAAAACAAACTAGTTTTATGTTATTAAGCTGGGCATAATGTCACGGGAGAAAAATTGGCGATGTTAAGGAGCTAATTCTACCAATCACATGGGCTGTGTTAGAACAGGAATACTTACTTACAGGTGCTGGCCAGTAAATTAGAATATCATCAAAAAGTTGAATTATTTCAGTAATTCCATTCAAAACGTGAAACTTGTATACTGTATACTTTCCTTCCACACATAGTGATATATTTCAAGTGTGTATTAATTTTCATTTTTATTATTACAACTGACAGCTAATGAAAACACCAAATTCAGTATCTCAGAAAATTAGAATATTCTGAAAAGGCTCAATATAGAAGACACCTGGTGCCACTCTAATCAGCTGATTAACTCAAAACACCTGCAAAGGCCTTTAAAAGGTCCCTCAGTCTTGTTCTGAAGGCTCCACAATCATGGGGAAGACTTCTGACTTAACAGCTGTCCAAAAGACGACCATTGACACCTTGTACAAGGAGGGCAAGACACAAAAGGTGATTGCTAAAGAAGCTGGCTGTTCGCAGAGCTCTGTGTCCAAGCACATTAACAGACAGGCGAAGGGACTGAAAAAATGCGGTAGAAAAAAGTGTAGAAGCTCTAGGGATAACCGCACTCTGCAGAGAATTGTGACGACAAACCCACTCAAAAATGTGGGGGAGATCCACAAAGAGTGGACTGCAGCTGGAGTCAGCGCTTCAAGAACCACCACGAAGAGACTCATGAACGACATGGGATTGAGCTGTCGCATTCCGTGTGTCAAGCCACTCTTGAACAAGAAACAGCGTAAGAAGCGTCTCGCCTGGGCCAAGGACAAAAAGGACTGGACTGCTGCTGAGTGGTCCAAAGTTATGTTTTCTGATGAAAGCAATTTTTGCATTTCCTTTGGAAATCAAGGACCCAGAGTCTGGAGGAAGAGCGGAGAAGCACAGAATCCACGTTGCATGAGGTCCAGTGTAAAGTTTCCACCGTCAGTGATGGTGTGGGGTGCCATGTCATCTGCCGGTGTTGGCCCACTCTGTTTCCTGAGGTCCAAGGTCAATGCAGCCGTCTACCAGGAAGTTTTAGAGCACTTCATGCTTCCTGCTGCTGACCAACTTTATGGGGATGCAGACTTCACTTTTCAACAGGACTTGGCACCTGCACACAGTGCCAAAACCACCAGTACCTGGTTCAAGGACCATGGTATCCCTGTCCTTGATTGGCCAGCAAACTCGCCTGACCTTAACCCCATAGAAAATCTATGGGGTATTGTGAAGCGGAAGATGCAATACGCTAGACCCAACAATGCAGAGGAGCTGAAGACGACTATCAGAGCAACCTGGGCTCTCATAACACCTGAGCAGTGCCACAGACTGATCGAGTCCATGCCACGCCGCATTACTGCAGTGATGGAGGCAAAAGGAGCCCCGACTAAGTATTGAGTGCTATACATGCACATTCTTTTCATGTTCATTCTTTTAAGTTGGCCAACATTTAAAAAAAAAACATTTTTTTTCATTGGCCTTTATAACATTCTAATTTTTTGAGATACCAAATTTGGAGTTTTCATTAGTTGTCACTTATAAATATCAAAATTAAAAGAAATAAACATTGGAAATACATTGGTCTGTGTGCGTTGCATGAATATAATGTACAAGTTTCATGTTTTGAATGGAATTACTGAAATAATTCAACTTTTTGATGATATTCTAATTTACTGGCCAGCACCTGTATACCCTTACATACATACAGTGTGATAGGCATTATGCAAGATTCTAACAGGAAATACACATCACTACCCCCCCTCTCTCATATATATATATATATATATATGTATATATACACACACGCACAACTCTAAAACTCAAAATTAAAAGCTTTCAAGTGAGTATGAGTTTCATCATGTAACAAACACCAAATTCAAGTATTTCTGTAATCTGTCAATTGAAAAATGGAGGGTAGGAAGACACGCTAGGAAAGTAAATATCAAGGAAAGTGCTGAACAGGGCCCAGAATTTAACCTGTAAAGTGTAAACTAGCTATTGAGTGCTTCGATGTGAGTTAAGCTGTAAACTGACACAGGTCAGATGAAGACATTACGTCGAACCTTGATTAACATGTTTAAGACTTGTAAAAATAAAAATGTAAAAAAGAGAAAGGCTACGCTGCTTCACCATTTTTGGTTTTAAGATAAGATAATCCTTTGTAAATTACACAAGTGGGAAATTTGTGTTGTTACAGCAGAAAGTGGACAGTACAAAATAAAAGCAACACATTTTTTAAAAAAGCAGCAGGACAAAAACTGTACAATGTAAAAGTGCACTGTGCAAGCCATCTAGAAATAGATGAACAAATCTAGAAATATATATATATATATATATATATATAGAACCCAAGGGAAAGTCATAAAAATGTGTGTAGCTGCTAAAATTGGTCTTTTAATGTGATTATGCATCTGAAAATATTTGTTATCTTGTGAATACTGGACTAAATTTTATTTAAAATGTACCAAATAAAGACCTCCTAATTTTAAAGCAGAGACTTAAATGTTTAACTTGTCTGATGGATTGGTTTCTCATACTGCTGAACACACACCAGATGGCCCTCCTGCTCTGAGTGAAGGCCCGCTCCCAGCGGCTGAGTGGCCACTACAACCAACCCCTCCTTTAAACACAGGCAGAATCAGAGTGTTTCCATATTTGGTGTGGAGCCCCCAATTCTAACACCACTCCACTCTAGTAGCACATGAAATCTATCCATCAGCCAGTTTATGTATAATAATAACTTCAGTGGTCGGTGATGGAACATGCAAAGGTCTGACCTGAAATCATCTCACGTCTGCAGCCGCCCAGAGGATGGAACCAGCAGAGGATTTCGGGTATTAAGCTCCAGACGCAACAGCTCCCACACGCTGTGTTAAAATGTCAAACTTTAACAGCAACAGACACACACACACACGCACACACAACACACGCACACACACACATCCACACATACCTACATACATACACTGAGCAGCCGTTCCCAACGCGCAGTCACCAGACTCACCTGTAAACCCTTCACCTGTGTGTTGATCTGCGTGGGTTCTCCGCGGTTCGCTCAGTCACGGCGCACTGCAGTCACAGAGTGTGTGTGAGTGTGTATCTGTGTGGGGTCCTGGACCTCCTCCCCACGCGCAGTCCCGGTTGGGGAAATGGTTTGAACTAGTCGCGTAACAGAAAGGAAAGAGATAGTCCGTCCGCTCTTTTACCGTTTTCTACCTCCGCCTCTCTCTCTCTCTCTCTCTCTTTCTCTCTCTCTCTCTCTCTCTGAGAGCCTTAATTGGTAAACGGGTGAAAGATCAGAGGAGGTGGGGGTGTCTTTAACTCTGTTTTACTCTCTCTCTCCTTTCATAAGGTGATGTAATGACCGCGCCTCCGGGATTTTAAAGGTATGATGTCATCTTCCATTAACCCCGTCATTATTGTACCCCACGGGGTTGTATGATCAGATCCCCACATCTCTCTGCAGCCTCGGTCTCTCCCCTGTCATCGCTGCTAGTTCAGACAGAAAGCGAGAAGCCTTGCTGCTCTGGGAGTCTGTCGGGTTCTGCTGTGACTCAACATGGGCTTGTACAAAGGCTGCTCTCCAGCTGAGCATTGGATCAGGGAGAAAGAATGCTCGGCCTCTGAGATGCCCCCTTCTTTTTTTTTTTCTCTTCTTCTTTTTTTTTTTTTTTTTTTTTTTTTTTACAGTTGATCAATCTTGCTGCAGGGGGTGGGGGGGGTGGTGGACTGGGAGCTACTGGGAAAAGATGGCGATAGAAAGCCAGGTCACAGCAGGAAGCTCCTAAATGTCTTTCTAATCTGATCTATTAGTTGCATCTGAACACCAGACCTGTTTTAATCTTTGTGTCACGTCTTTTATGAACTTCTTTATGAACGGTCCGGTTGAAATGAAGCAGCCCTTTGCATCATGTAAGCCTACAATACAGATCCACTGAATAAAGCACAATGCTACTGAAATTCATTTCTTTTAGTAACTCCAAATGAAACATACCATATAGATTTTTTCACACAGACTGATGCTTTCAAGCCTTTATTTCTGTTAAAATAAGGATTTTTGTTTTACTTACAAAAAATGAAATCACGAATTAAAGATTATAATATTACATCAGAATAATATTATAGGAATAATAAATGGGGTTAAAGGGGTATGGTCTGTATAAAAAACAAATGTATGTGTGTGTGTGTGTGTGTGTGTGTGTAAGGTCTACAAGCTGAAAGATTGCTGAAAAGTAGGTTTTCAAAATTTAAATCTAACTTGGTTTCAAGAATAACAAAACTACAACTTCAGATTCCACATTCCACATTCGAATATATTTCCTCAATAAATGAAAATCCTTTAATGGCTGCTGTTGGACCCACCTCTATTCAGGTCATTGACCAGGTCCTGCCGTGTAGTTCTGGGCTCATCACTCACAGTCCTCGTGATCATTGATGCCCCACAAGGAGAGATCTTGCACGGCGCTACAGACTGAGGGAGATTGACCGTTGTCTTGAACTTCCTCCATTTTTTTTATTATTGCACCAACAGTTGTTGTCTTCTCACCAAGCTGCTTGCCTATTGTCCTGTAAGCACATCCCAGCCTTGTGCAGGTCTACAATTGTATCCCTGATGTCCTTGCACAGCTCTCTTACACAGCTTCAATTGGTCCAACTAGAAACTACCAACCAGGACAGAAATCTAGGTGTAATAATGGACTCAGGTCTGAACCTCCAGGGTCACATAAAGGCAATTACAAGGTCATCTTTCTATCACCTGAGGAATATTTATTGGATTAAAAGACTGATGACACAAGGAGACCTAGAAAAACTCCTCCATGCATTTATCTTTAGCCACCTTGATTACTGAAACAGTATCTTCACAGGTCTACCTAAAAAATCATTAAGACAGCTGCTACTAATCCAGAATGCTACTGCTTGTGTTCTCACTAAAACCAGGAAGGTATACATCAACCCACTTCTAAAGTCCTTCCACTGGCTCCCTGAAGCTCAGAGAATAGTCTTCAAAGTGCTTTTATTAGTTCATAAATCATTAAATGTGTTAGCACCAGAGTACATTAGAGATCTACAGTATTATTGCTGGTCAAACCATCCAGATCACTCAGGTCCTCCAGCTCTAGTTTACTAAAGCAGCTTGGTGTGAAAAAATCAACTGTGGGAGCAATTATCAGAAAATGGAAGATATACAAGACCACTGATAATCTCCCTCGATCGGGGGCTCCACGCAAGATCTCATCCCGTGGGGTCAAAGTGATCATGAGAACGGTGAGCAAAAATCCCAGAACCACACGGGGAGACCTGGTTAATGACCTGCAGAGAGCTGGGACCAAAGTAACAAAGGTTACCATCAGTAACACACTACAACGACAGGGAATCAAATCCTGCAGTGCCAGACGTGTCCCCCTGCTTAAGCCAGTGTATGTCCAGGCCCGTCTGAAGTTTGCCAGAGAGCACATGGATGATACAGCAGAGGATTGGGAGAATGTCATGTGGTCAGATGAAACCAAAGTAGAACATTTTGTTATAAACTCAACTCGTTGTGTTTGGAGGAAGAAGAATACTGAGTTGCATCCCAAGAACACCATACCTACTGTGAAGCATGGGGGTGGAAACATCATGCTTTGGGGCTGTTTTTCTGCTAAGGGGACAGGACGACTGATCCTGCTAAGGAAAGAATGAATGGGGCCATGTATCGTGAGATTTTGAGCCAAAACCTCCTTCCATCAGTGAGAGCTTTGAAGAAACGTGGCTGGGTCTTCCAACATGACAATGATCCCAAACACATCGCCCTGGCAACGAAGGAGTGGATCCGTAAGAAGCATTTGAAAGTCCTGGAGTGGCCTAGCCAGTCTCCAGACCTCAACCCCATAGAAAATCTGTGGAGGGAGTTGAAAGTCCGTGTTGCTCGGCGACAGCCCCAAAACATCACTGCTCTCGAGAAGATCTGCATGGAGGAATGGGCCAAAATACCAGCTACTGTGTGTGCAAACCTGGTAAAGACCTATAGTAATCGTTTGACCTCTGTTATTGCCAACAAAGGTTACATTACAAAGTACTGAGTTGAATTTTTGTTATTAACCAAATACTTATTTTCCACCATAATTTATAAATAAATTCTTTAAAAATCCTACAATGTTAATTCCTGGATTCACAGTTGAAAATTAATATGATGAAAATTACTGACCTCTGTCATCATTTTAAGTGGGAGAACTTGCACAATCGGTGGCTGACTAAATACTTTTTTGTCCCACTGTAAATAAAATTGCCTTGCCTTGCCTCTCTGGTCTTGGCCATTGTGGAGAGGTTGGAGTTTGTTTGAGTGTGTGGACATGTGTCTTTTATACAGGTAACAAGTTCAAACAGGTGCAGTTATTACAGGTAATGTGTGGAGAACAGAAGGGCTTCTTAAAGAAGAACTAACTATGTCATGCAATAAAATGGTAATTATTTAAAAATCATCCACTGTGATTTTCAGCATTTTTTGTTTTAGATTCTGTCCCTCACAGTTGAAGAGTACCAAATTACAGACCTCTACATTTGTTGTAAGTGGGAAAACTTCAAAAATCAGCATTGTATCAAATACTCGTTCTCCCCACTGTAGCCATCTTTTTCTTCGAAGTTGTATGCTCTTATTCAGTTTCTTCACTGAACCTTTTCTCAAAGAAACTTTTCAGAGACTTCTGTTTTTCGCGGTGACATATAGCTTGACTGAGTCAAGACTTAATTATAGCCAGAAGTCACAGAGAAAAATCCATTTTTCAAAATAAAACACGACCAAGACTTGGATAATAAATAAAATAGTAATATTTCTCCATAATGTCAGGGCCCCTCGCAGCACTGGGGGCCTGGTTTGGAGTCCTGGTAAGCTCCTGCAAAACTGGTGTTGACAAACCTGCTTCCATGGGAGCATGCACCCGTCTGGAGGAGCAGTACATTTTCTTCTTAGCCTAAAGCTTACTTATAAGCTGTCTCACAGTCCTGCTAATCAGACCCAGATAACTATTAAGTTTACCTTCTTTTTTTGCCAGACAGTATCAAAATGATGCAGAAAATGAAAAAGGCAGAGGAGAAGATTCACTCCATTTAAAAGATAAAAGTTTAAGTGAATCTAGCAGCAGATACTTGACTTTAAATTGTATTCTTCTTCAACTACGCTAAATTTCCTGAAGCTTAAAAAAACGGATAACGAGAGCTAATTTTTGATTTTGGTATTTTTGTTTGAGGTGAGTGACCTGACCCGGAAGTTCTCTCTGAAGTCGAAGCAAACACTTTGTGTACCGAACTGTTCGTTTATACACACACACTGCCACAACAGACAGACAGCCTGACTTTTCATATGTGGATTAAGGACAACGCAAGAATAGAGAAGCGTTAGAGAAATTTATATAGCGCCATTTCACAACAGATGTCATCTCAAGGCACTTTACAAAAAGAGTTATTACAATACAATGTTTAGTGTAGAAATTACAGAACCACAGAAGATTGCGTCGTGGAAATCTCAGCAATCCCTCATACTGAGCAAGCATGCAGCGACAGTGGGAAGGAAAAACTCCCTTTTAACAGGAAGAAACCTCCGGCAGAACCAGGCTCAGCACAAGCGGTTATCTGCCGCGACCGTCTGTGGCTTGGAGAATACATAACAGAGACACAGAAAGAGCAATAGAACTGATGCAGAAGTTTGTTGCAGGACGTGGAGAATTTTCCGTCACTGCAATGCCATCTTAGTCAGGGTCGTCAAGCAGGGCTAATCCGGAGCACCTACTATAATAGAAAACAGGTTAGTGCTTGAATTGACAGCACATCATGCAGTTGGGGAGAAGTAGGAGAGAAAGTAGGAACAGACCCTAATAATGTCCTCCAACAGCCTAGCCTAAAGCAGCATAGCTACTAACATTAACCTGTCTCCTAGCTACTAGGAGACCTGGCTACCAACACTCTGTCTGAGTCCTCCTGACCCGTGGACGGGGTAGGGCCGGTAACGGCCCCCGTCATGCCGGGGTCTTCTCGGAGTCGGGTTGTTTGAGAATGCAGCCCAAAGTGGGTGGTAAACTCCATCTAAGGCTAAATACCGGCACGAGACCGATAGTCGACAACTATCTTAAGGAAAAATAGACAGAACTGAGAGGACAGAGTTGAAGAGGGCGAGAAACGTTTAAGAGATAAACGGGTGGGGTCCGCACAGTCTGCCCGGGGGATTCAACCCGGCAGGTAATGGGCGGCCGCACTGTGCGGGAGCTATAGTGAGTAGGGTGTATGTTGCTAGGCTACGCATTTAACAATGGAGGATACAATGGTGATGTTTAACATACTGCTTAGTCTGCGGCTTTTGTCAGAGTCCAAAACAAAGCCACACAGATAAGGAGTAATATTCTGAAGAAGTGAAGGAGAGTGGAGGACGCCATAAAGCAGCAAGACAGGAGAAAGGCTGGACCACTTATATGGTGAGCTAATGCTAAAGTAGGTGAAAAATAAGCTAAAGCCCAACGTAAAACTGTGTAAATGCTGATGTATTAAGGTTTAGTTATATGTATGTTGTATGTATTTCAGATAAATGTCCTGGAAAGTCTGCACGGTGGTGCAGTGGTTAGCACTTTTGCCTTGCAGCAAGAAGGTTGTGGGTTCTCATGTTCTCCCCGTGCATGCGTGGGTTCCCTCCGGGTACTCCGGCTTCCTGCCACAGTCAAAAAACATGATTGTCAGGTTAATTGATCACTCTAAATTGTCCTTATTTGTGGATGTGTGCATGCATGATTGTTTGTCCTGTCTGTCTCTATGTGGCCCTGTGATGGACTGGCAACTCTCGCCCGTTGACAGCTGGAGATAGGCACCTGCCCCCAGCCCGCCCCGCGACCCCTTGAGGAATAAGCGGTTCAGAAAATGGATGGATGGATGTCCTGGAAAGTCGCAGCAGGTGTCAGCGTTTAACCAGCCTCTCTGTGGTACGAGCTTGTTCCTGCAATGTCAGAAAATAATATACTTTTATGTTATCTCGTAAATCTGTTTATTCTACAGCAGGGATCCTCAAGTCCAGGCCTCAAGGGCCGATGTCCTACCAGTTTTAGAGGTGTCTCTGCTCCAACACAGATGATTCAAATTCTCTAACTTCCTCCTCAGCATTGCAAAGTTCTGCAGAGGCCTGCTAACGAGCCATTATTTGATTATGGTGTGTTGAACCAGGGAAAGAACTAAAACCTGCAGGATACCGGCCCTCGAGGCCTGGAGGTGGGGATCCCTGTTCTACAGTCTTACGTTTTATTTTTTGATAAATATTCATATTGCCACTTAATTACTTCAGGACAGCATCAGATATTTTTAGTTGTATTCCTTAATTTAAATTATTTAAAGTGCATGCTTTTAAGTGCATGATTAGTATAATATTCAAAGTACTTTCAAAGTAATATCAGCACCCTAAAGTCAGCTCAGAATCATAAAATTGGTCCTACAAACTACAAAGCATTCATGTTACTCATAAAAAATACATGCACATTCTGTAAGCATTTTACACTATTCTGGTCCATTTTTAATTTTTGTCTAGGCAGGAAGAAGAGGGTATCCATCCATCCATCCATCTATTATCTATACCCAGAGGTATCCTACTTGGGTAGAAATTTTGAGTATTTAAACTTTACTGGAGTAATTACAGATTAGCCTACTTTTTACTTCTACTCCTTACATTTTCATGCAATTATCTTTGCTTTCTACTCGTTGCATTTTAAAAATAGCCTTGTTATTTCAGTTTCATTTGGTCATTTTTTATTAATTTCTTTAATTAAAAATAAACACAAAAACTATATACAAAATGCTTCACCATACACCATTATAAATAGGCAACTAGTCATCATATCTTCTGCTTAATGAAACATGTATTAATGCTCAGTAGTGCACATATAGTTCTTTGATGTATTTGCATTACACTAAAATGCATTAATTTTGATGGACACATGCAGCTAAAATACAGTGCCTAGTGTATCCCCAATGTATAAATATGAGGATTTTTATATAACAGTCATTATGGCATTCAGTATAAGTGTGTTTTTTGGGGAGGCGTGGTATGTAGTATCTATACTAATACCTGAGTACTGAATGTGAATACTTTTGACAATTCTTTTGACACCTCTGCTAATCCACAGCTAAACATTTATCAGTGATCCACAGGAACAGGAAGTTTGCTTATGACACCTGAAACAGCATCCTGTACAATAAAATATGTAGGCTAAATTATTTGTTTGCTTTGTGATTTGTAATTTTTATCCAAAGATACACTGGCTGGTAGAATGAAAAGTAAAACCTAAACATTTGCCTTATTGATATTAACTGCTCATCACTGAAACAACTGAAGGGTTCTTAATTAAATTTTCTAAAATAATTTCTGACAGATCAGGGGTCAGCAAGCTTTCTAAATCAGATAACTTTTGCCCTGACAGTTATGAAGTAAAAATTGTATAGAACTGCAAAATAAAAGTGAATTTCCTAAATATTTAAGATCATTGAATCTATTCAATAATCTATCTTTAGATTATTAAGCATGCAGTCACAGTTTGTGGTCCCCTGGGATAAATCATAGGACAAAAGATTAGTAGGCAGTAAAGTTTGCTAAATGCTATGGATTCAACAAACCCATGTCAAAGTTAAACCAAGTACTCAAATCTAAAGCAGTTGTCGAACCCACTTTGATAATAATTATATTACTCATAACTCAAATATTTAACTGTAGCATTTGTCTTGTTATTTGAACATACACATGGTTGTAGTGTTTTATCTGGACACAAAAGAGAAGACATTTTAAAATCATGTCACATGTTTATTTACATCATTGGCATCCACAATATGTTCATTAGGATCATTCCATGAGTTCTCAGAAGTTTGATGCAGAGCAGCCCAACACAAACAGACTTTCATAAGATAGATATCACAGTCACAATTTTTCATTTAAGGAATAAAAAAGTTGCGATTTTTCAGGAAGCAGCGCCATCTTCCCTTCAGTCTGCCCAAATCATTTTCTGACATTGCAGGAAAGAGCTCATACCACAGAGAGGCTGGTTAAACGCTGACACCTGCTGCGATTACTTTAAATGACATTTATCTGAAATACATACAGCATACATATAAATAAACCTTAATACATCAGCATTTACACAGTTTTACATTGGGCTTTAGCTTATTTTTAGCCTACTTTAGCATTAGCTCACCTTATAAGCGGACCAGCTGGTGTCCTGTCTTGCTGCTTTATGGCGTCCTCCACTCTCCTTCACTTCTTCAGAATATTACTCCTTATCTGTGTAGGTTGGTTTTGGAGTCTGACAAAAGCCGCAGACTAAGCAGTATGTTGAACATCACCATCGTATCCTCCATTGTTAAATGCGTAGCCCAGCAACATACACCCTACTCACTAAAGCAGACCTCCGTGATCGTAAACTGGCTATCAATAAAATAAAACACCTATCTCTAACGCTTCTCTATTCTTGCGTTGTCCTTAATCTACATATGAAAAGTCAGGCTGTCTGTCTGTTATGTGTATAAACGAACAGTTCGGTACACAAAGTGTTTGCCTCGACTTCAGAGAGAACTTCCGGGGGGTCTTTCCACACCCCTGTTCGTTGGACCATCAGGGGTTGGAGCCCGGGTAGATTATCAGGTCGTCTGGTCGGGGACCTAGGCTAGTGGGCTACTCTTGCCGGGGTGGGGGCCTTGGCGGTCTGCTTGTCCCCATCCTGGTGGGCAAGGGGTCCGTCTCCCGGGTGCAGGGGCAGGGTGCTCTATCGGGGCGTCTGTCCCTGGGCCTGGGAGTATAGAGTTTGTATTGGGTGTATGTATGAGTGTACAGCGTCCTTTTTTCGTGCGTCCTGTATATGTAAGAATGTGTGCGCATGAAAGGGAGGGTACGTATGAGTGTCTCTGTCTGTATATGTCTACTTGTCAGGTTGGGTGTTTCGCTGCCCTCTGGCCTGGTGCATCTTCTTCCCCTCCGTCACTCCCCGTCGGTGATGGATGGTCCTACCCACTGGTCGAAGATGGCTCTCGATGCCTGGGGCCGGGGGTCCCGGTCGCAGCCCAGCTCGGTCCTGGTGCATGCCTAGCTGGTCCTGGGTGGGCCGGTGTGTCTGGTGGCCGCTGTTTCAGGCCGACATCCTCCTTGGATTGACTGGGGCACCTCTTATGGGGGTCCCGGGGTTGTAAGTAGGTTGGTGCCGTCCGGTGGATCGGTGGGGACCATGCCCGGCGCCCAGGCTCCTGCCGGTTCCATGAGTTCTACTGCCTGGTCGGTTCATCTGGGGGGGCTGTCCGGTATTGGCTGGGCCCCAGATCTTGGCGCTCTGTATGGGGCGGGATCTGGACCCAGGAGCTGGTAGATCTGGATGTCCAGGTGCTAGCTGGGCGCGGCCTGGGGAGGGCGTACATCCGCTGTGGCTTTACTGTGGCTCCCTGGCGTGTGGGTGTGTGGGGAAGGCCGGGTTGTTGGCGGTGGGTATTGGTCCGGGTTGGCGGCGGCGTGTATTGTCCGTCGATCGGCTACAGGCGCCTCCTGCCCGGCGGCGGGCGGCGGGGGACCTCTCTCGGCGGGTCCCTGGTCGGGGCCCTGCTGGGGGGCGGGGTGCCCCTGATCCCCGTGGCCTCCGGGTCCTGTTCCGGGCGCGCCCTGGCGTAGCCGGTTTCCGACGGAGCCCGTGGGCTCGTCCCTGCGATCTCCCGGGCCCCAGCATTGTGGCTGCTTGGTGTTCCCCTGGGGCTTCCATCTGTTCCTCTCTTGGTGGGTGATCGGCCCTGCACTGGTCCGCCTGCGGCTCCTGCGCTCTGTGGGACTCTGGATGCATGCGTCTCCTGCCTCCTTGATGTCTGTGTCGATTCCTGTAGGACGGATTGACGGTTCCTTACACCAGCTGTCAATCACTTGCATGGGGAAACCTTATTCAGTCCTGCATGCTCGCACATTGGTGTGGACGGACATATCTTGAGCTGAGGTTATTGTCATTAGTTAGCTTTTACCAGGAGCTTAACAGAAACATTAGTATTGTTTTTATTAATCCATGCTTGTGTGTAGTGAATGTGTAATTCTTAATTTTTATTACTGGATCCGAACTCTTTAAATGATGCTATGATGCAATCTGACTGCGGCCCGTGTCGATGGAAAAGCAACCAGTTCTTTGAAAGAAACATCTAAGAACCTAATGAGCCAAAGCTCTAGCACCTTTATAAAACCAGGTCTGGCTTTTTTGGCAGAAAAATATGAGTGTTGGTGAAGTTATAGTAAAAACATATCTGTAGCTAGGGATGGGCAATATGTCAAATATGCTCTGCGTAAAATGTTATGTATACCTGGCCAAGCATGCATGTTTATGGATGAAATATGGTGACAGTGGCAGTCTCTGAAGACCCTGTGCATGAGTCAATACGTTTATATGTATGGCGTGGTGTTAGTGCCAATATTAAGACTACCTCTCTGCCGCAGGAGGCTACCTCCCTGCCGCGGGAAGCTATATCCATTCTGAAGCCAGCAACTGATCTGACTGACTATTGATAGGCCAGCATTGGTAACAGAGACCGGCACTGGCAACCAGGAGGCCACTGCTAGCAACTGAGAGGGAAACATCTTACTAGTGTTAGCTTTAGCTAGCTAGCGACTAGCATTTCTACGCTAGCCAAACAATGGATTGCCTTCTCCCTCTGTTGTCCATTAGCATGGATAGGCTGGCAAAAGCATTAGATAAGTTGGCAACTGGCATGTCTAGGCTGATGACCCATTGGATTGTCTACTCCCTCTGCTACCTATTGACATAGATAAGCTGGCGATTAGCATCTCGAAGGTCATCACTAGCTCTGTATTTTCCTCTTCTTCTCAATTAATGGCAATTGCCGAACAGCCTGAAGGGCATTACTGCCACCTTCTGGACTGCAAAGTGGACCAGAATAGTTTTAATTCCTTAATCCTAAATAAGGAAATACCCGTGACTACTCAAAACCATAATATCTTCTCATAAATTATATCCCCCATACTATGTTGCTCAAGTTGAACGATCTGGTGTTGTAGTAGAAGAAACTGCACAATTGTGATGTTTGTCCTTTATGGTCATCCATTAGTAAGGTCATTCCTTGGACACAAAAATACAACTTTCTTGCAATGATTTAGGTATGTACTGAAACCTGCACTGAGACATTCAGTGGAAAAAGAAGCACCGGGCAGGTGCAGACAAAGAAACCATGTCATATCAATAATTTTAAGTTTTCAAATCTAGAAAGTGTTTAGTTTTCAGAGTATTGTAACAAGTGAAAAATGTGAGTAAATGTTAAGGTATTGTAATAATTGCGGCTAGTACGTGAGGAGCCAATCAGAGGTGGACATCATCGGGGATAGGCTAGCCTATCAGAGAGAGAAGGGCAGGTAAAGGAGGAAGACGCAAGATGGCGAGGAGATGTGAAATGAAAGAGACTGTTTTCCAGTCGTGAGAGCTAAAGTATTGATGCTTTGCACAGCACACCATAAAGAGCTGAGTTGCTCTAACTTCCCAACGTGGCGAGTGTGACTCTATCCCGAGACTTGGAGTGGCTACAAGCCCACGTTCTAAAGCGTCGGAGCCCGCCACTGGAGCGCAGTGAGCTTCAGCAGTCCCGTTTGATCTGGAGAGAAGTGGGAAACACAGCTGTTTCGTTTGTTTGCAAGTAGAAAACTCGGTTACTGTGCAAACTTAAGGTTTAAGCACTGGAGGACTCTAGTGGAAAAGTCTTTTTAAATAAAGAGATGGCACAATCTTGTAAAACGTCAAGACGACCAGTGTAAAGAGGGCCATCTCCGTGGCAACACAGGATGTAAGAATTTAATATCAGTTCATTTGACTTTAACTTAATTCATACAATCAGGTTGGGAAACATATCATGAAGAAATAGCACACAGTAACTATCAGTCACAGTAGAAATACACAGAACAGATCATTCTTAATATTGCATTTCCCATAACAGGACGATGCGCCACGCAGATATGCTGCCATACTGAGGAGGGGTAGGTTTGCCGTGTGGCTGGGTTAGAGAGCAGAAGATGAAGGCAAACAGAACATTGGCTTTTGATGTATCTCCCCAATATTATATATATATATTAATGATGTTTATCTTCTTCAGCATTATTTATAACCTCACAATAAATGAGGGACATGTATACATGTCAGTCAGGACGATTTATGCAGCAAGAGAAATTAAAATGATTGCCTTAGTCCCACTGCAATCAGAGTTTTAAAATGCATGTATACGCCTTAGTCCGGCTGGAGTCGAACAGAGCTGGAGTTTCAGAAGCTCTGCTGTTCTAGCTGCACTCGCGCATTGACCCCCCCGGGAAGTTGAGAAAATGTTACCCAGCACTAACAATAGTAGTGTTATAAGAGGCATATGGCGTTAGAAAAATGTAAGCGGCCAATCAGTGCATGTTTGGACTTACGAAGAAGTCCTGCGTCGTTACTGTGAATATCCTGCTTAAATCCATCTGCTTCACTCCCATCAGCCTCAGTTTACTGCCTGAATCCAGCTGGAAGCTAATTAGGCTAACACGTAGGGGCACATGTTGTCATCTATCGTCAGGGAGTGGAACATACTTCATTTAATAATTAGATTTTCTGATAGACATGTAAACTGGGACTCGGCTCACTGCAGGTAGCAAGCCCTTAGTTCGATTACTCCAAAAAGGTGATTTAGATGTCCATGTAAACGGACTGACTGTGTGTGCTCACAGCTTTCCCTGCCCCGCAGTCCCACACCCCTCCAGCTTTTCCGGAACATTACCTGACATTCTAAAAGCAAACACCCTACCGCAAAAAGTCAGCTCTTGGTACTAGGTACTCAGCCGGAAAAATACCAGTAAAGGTTGTCTGGAAAAAATTCGGAAGGGTACTTTCAAAGTGAAACAGGCGAAGTTGGGAAAAGTAAAATTTTTCATGGCCTGTCTGAAAGGGGCTTTATAGGTCCAGTTCTGACAGATAAGGTTGTTGAAATCAAAGTCAATGTGCAGTGTTAAAGAAATAAAGCAGCTGTTTTTAATGGTTTTATTCCTAAAAATAGGTCCAAACCCTTTTGAACTTTAATAGAGTACAATAAGCATAACTCAAGCTGTTGAAAAGGTAAACATTCAAAACAACACAGTTGGGCATTGTTCTGCATAGCTAACAGATTTACAGTTCAAACCTCCATTTAAGCCTCTACCTCTTTGCACCAGCATACACCCTTTTTTAATACACATTTATTATGTGACAGCAGCTCTCGCCATAAGTGCAGTAAACTGCTGCATGTATCTGGCGTCAGAAATATGTTTAATCACACAGACTCAGGCTGCAGCTGGCTCTGCTATCAGTCACAAGCTGAGTCACTCATTCTTAGGAAAATCGAAGACTGTGTCTTGCATGATGTGTGTGTGTCGAGGGGGCTCATTCTGACGGCCACAGTTCTGCAGGTCAAACTGCAATCTAATCTTCTCTTTCATTAATCGGTTGACTACTGTGGGACAATAAAAGTAATTTATTGAACTACTTTCAAATCTTACACAAAAAAGCTAAAAGTTTTCAACATGAAACTACTAACCAAAAAAACCCAGTCAACCATCCAAACCAAATTCACTTATCAGATGAACTGAAAGTACTTTAATTTGCATCATTTCATTTTATAGGTGAGTGAGAAAAAATATAACCAATCTTAAATAATTTAATTTATTTAATTTACACACGTCTTTTCTCAGCATTTCAAACATATAATATAGAGAAGATGGTCTCTATACAGGTCGGTCTCTGCTTTTTGCAGATACTGTGGTCCTGTTAACTTGAGCGGTTTGAAGCTGAATGTGAAGCGGCTGGGATGAGAATCAGTACCTCAAAATCTGAGACCATGCTTTTGAGTCGGAAAAGGGTAGATTGCCTTCTCCGGGGACAAGGGGGAGTAGATGGTAGATGTGGATTGGTAGATCATCAGCACAAATGTGGGCGCTAAATTGGTCTGGAGAATCTCTCGATTTGCTGGTTATCTACGTCCTCCCCTCATCTATGGTCACTAACTCTGGGTGGTGAAAAAACAAGATCATGGATACAAGCAGCTGAAATGAGATTCCTCCAGTGGGTGTCTGGGTTCTCCCTTAGAGATAGGTTGAGAAGCAATGTCATCCGCGAGTCGACTCAGAGTAGAGCTGCTGCTCCTCCACATCGAGAGGAGCCAATTGAAGAGGCTAGGGAATCTGGTCAGGATGCCTCCCTGTAAGGGGTACTGGGCCCGTCCCACTGGGAGAAGGCCCAGAGGAAGACCCAGGACATGATGGAGGGACTATGTCTCTCGGCTGGCCTGGGAACACCTTGGGATTCTTCCCGGTGTGCTGACCCAAGTGGCTGGGGAGAAGAAAGCCCCCACCACAACCCCCACCCATGTGTCCAACAACACCAAGGACCAGCCCACTGCAACAGCCATAACTCAGAACGACCAGGGAAATTAAGGAAGATTACTGTCCCACCAGGTGAGCTAGCCTCTGGGGGGTAAAAAATTATGGATACCCGCCTGCAACCCATAGGCCCAGGTACGACACAAACACCCCATCCAGGTCCGCCTACCTATGCAACAGCACATGTTGCAGCTGAGGACAAGTATGAACTGAAGACGGAGTGAACTGAGACAACACCAACTATCACAGATTAACCAGAAAATTGTAGAAGCAGAACAAAACCCAAACAAAACCCCAAAAAGTCAAACACCAAACCAAGAGGTGAAAAAGAAGCCCAAACACAGGAACTAAGTGATAACAAACTAACCAAAAACTGAATCAGTATTTTATCCAACACAATAAAAGTACACCAAACCAAAGTATTGGTACAAAAATTGTAAGGATCATGACAAACATGTTCTATCATGTTCTATCTACTATAGTAGTCAAATTGACCTGTCCACATGAGACTGTTGTCAAGTGTGTTTATGTTTTATCAGCTGAACAGTGTCCTGTTACGATGCTAGAGTTACTGTTGTTGTTGGTGTTAGAATGGGCTGGAGCTCATCAGTCACCAAAGATGTTTGGATTTTAAGACATTTGTAGGTCTTGGTGTATAGGGTTCGACATATTGGATGCTGTGTTTCCTTCTACGTGAGCAGTCCCGGCGCCATGGGCGGGCATTGGGGGGCAGTGCCTGCTCACAGATAAATCTCCACCTACCCTGGAAAGCTGGACAGGCAAGGCGCTATGGGCTGTTGATCAATGTATTGACTGTTGTACACACTCTGTACCAGTTGGTGGCGGTAGTGCACCAATTCGTTGCTATAAAAACAAAGAATAAGAATGATAAGAACTGCTGTGCAGCTAACCTGCATGATAATGGTAGTTCTGGTGATAGTTAGGGAGAGATGCAGACACAGAAGGGAATTATTAAGGTGTTGAGCAGCAGAGGATGTTGGATTTCGGACATAGGACTTGTTGTGGACTAACTATTTAAATGGAGGAAAATAACTGGACCGTTGTGGATGTAAAAATATATTTTTGTTTGAGATGGCTGTTTTGGGATTCCTCTTTAATCTGTAAGTTTTTATTTAATGCTTTTTGAGTTATTTGACAAAAGCTTGTACTGTGTCTAAAGCTATGATTCACACAATTTACTGGCATACATCATTTTAATCATGAGCAGAGAAAGGATGTTGTTGAATCTCAACCTGGTAGTTTTGAAGTTTCTTTATGTCCGATGGGTTTAGGATATTCCCCCTTAAATATCTCAAGCGTTGTGGTGCTGAGGCAAAGCCCTGTGAGTTTAGGCGGGCTTTCTTTCAAAGTAGAAGTCAGCAGCTCACGTCTGGTAGCTGCTAATAAACAATATCCAAATAGTTTACAGCAGAATTGAGCGCACCAGCAAGTAGTAATAATGTAACTTGCAGCTGATGTTTTTGAAAAAGTAATGCTTACAATATGCGTGTTTCTACTCTCGGAGCTTCAGTGTGATTTGACTACATCTTTTTTTGACTGTGTCTCCATATACAATCGGCCCTTTAGGGAATCCGCTAAAGAGATCCATATATCAGTTTTAGCAGCAAGTTGTGTCACTAATCAGTGCAGCAGAAATAAGAGATTGACATAGAGGAAGTAGGACTTGTTGCTTGTTGTCATAAACTGCTGCGAGTAACTCTTAATTGCAGGAGTCGGTTGTTTGGTGATGTCTGCTTTTTTCCTCCCATTTACAATTTATCAACCCGACTTAACCACAGGCATGCTGAGCGACTTGATCCGGCCATTTCCAAGTATATACTCCAAATAATCTGTTATAGAGGAATATGGCTCAATCATGTACACAAGCGTCGTTTGAAAAAACTCTCGAAGCTACCTTGGCCAGCCCGCTTCTAACAGAAACTAAGCCTTTAACTGATATTTAGAAAGATTGTCAAGAAATGTAGTTTTGAGCTGGAAATATGTAACACACTAAAGACGGGAGATAAAAATGTGAAGGGGTTAAATTAAACTGTGCTCCCCCCAAAATAAGCCAATGGCCGCCCAGCTAAATTGCCCTGACGCCGTGTCTGTACGTGAGCAACAAAACGTGTCAACAAAACATCTTTACTGATTTTTGAATACGCTGTTACATCCCTATCCGCTCGTCCTCATTAGAAGTTCAAAGGGATTATATCATGCTATTTTACACCTTTCAACTTCTGGGATTGACATATATATGGTAAAATGTTACCGTTGATGTTATACAGTATTCATTTTTCCTAACATTTAACTGGTATCCTGTAGTTAATGTTGGACCATGAAGTAAAAGAGCTCATTTCTCTTTAATCCCACCTCCTGCACATGCCCCCCCCCACCAGTATATCAAAAAGCCGTGGGTGTTGTTTGCACCCATCAACTGAACAGTCTGAGATGCCACAGATCAATTAATTAACCACATAATGCTGTTATAGGTTCAAATAAGCTGCTTGATAAATGGCTAATACACATTAGCATTTAGCAAATTACTTCTCGACTGTGGCTCAGGAGTTGGGTGTTTTTGGGTAGGTTGGCGGTTCAAGCTCTAGCTCTGAGGGTCTTAGTTGTTGTGTCCTTGGGCAAGACACTTCACCCGTAGCCTACTGGTGATGGTCAGAGGGCCCAGTGGTGCCAGTGTCTGGCAGCCTCGCCTCTGTCATTGCCCCAGGGCAGCTGTGGCTACAACATAGCTGCCATCATCAGTGTGTGAATGTGTGTGTGAATGGGTGAATGACTAAATGTAGTGTAAAGTGCTTTGGGGTACGTAGGGACTGAGTAAAGCGCTGTACAAATGCAGGTCATTTACCAATCTCTGTCCCTCACATGTACTTGTTCTTTGATTCAGCTGCTGTTCTTAAGGATTGTTGAATAAAATCCTGTAATCCATGTAGCCAAACAGGAGTTTTCACAGAAAAAAGAAAACAAAAACAGTGTTTTAAGCTGCCAAAAACTGAGGCAGCAATTAGCTGGAAAACTTTAATCGTTCTATAAAGTCTGTTTAGGTAGAGGCAAATTAGTTTAGATCACTAATTTTAAAGGTTTGTGATTTACTGTTAACTTCTATAAGTTTTCATCTGCTTTGCCCCTCGGCCTAAAACTTTAATCAGTATTTTTCAAAGACTTTTCCCGATAAAGAGTTGTTTTAAATCCTGTAATTTGAGCCACTCAATCAGACAGGAGTTTTCCCCTTTTTGTTAAATGTTTAATAAATGTATTTTGAGCAGCTCCAAATGCGCATGTGTGTTACAGGGAGCTAAGATAAGATTAGCCATGTGTTAGCCCAGGCCAGCACTCAATGAATAGACAATCAGAGGTGTTCAAATAAAGATTGGTTCAGAGAAGATTAAGAACAGAAACAAATCTTATTAGCCGTGTTTGAGACTCCCTTTGTATCAAAATGCTGGAATTAGTTTTTTTCACTTCGGTGACCAATCCATGAATAGTAGTAGTTCTCAAAGATCAATGACTTCTTTTCCAGATCATTTTCAAACAAACATTTCTTGATCCAAAGCATGTTAATTTTCCATTTTATTGGTTTACAGATAAATCAATGGTGCTAAATTAGACTAATTACAATTGGTAAACTAATTTAGTTCTCATTCTTAAAGCATCTAGATTCCTCCAAGCATAAATCAGAATTTGTTTTCTACCTTTATTGCATTTTTATCCATTTGTTTCTTTTATTTTGTTATTCATTCAGTAGTGTTGGTTATTAGTTTTGAGTGATTAAATGTTTCCTTTCTTCTGTAAATAAACCTTGTATTTTGGAAAGTAACTTTTGTCGTTCTTGTTCAACACACACATATGGCAAGGTTGCATGATCAATAGACAGTAAAGAATTAATTCCTTCAGATTATGAGACTGAAAAAGATGAGGCGATTCCTTAACCCCACAGAAGTTGCACAGGCTGTCCAACTTCTCCAGGATGGCACCTCCACACGTGCTGCAGCAAGAAAGATTAATGTGTCTCCCAGCATAATCTCCAGAACATGGAGGAGATTTCAGGAGACTGGTGGTTATTCTCGGAGAGCTGGACAGGGCCGTAGAAGGTCCTCAACCCATCAGCAGGACCGATACCTGATCCTTTGTGCAAGGCGGAACAGGCTGAGCACTGCTCGTGCCCTACAGAATGACCTCCAGAGGGCCACTGTATAGTGGTATAGAAGTGGTATAGAAGATGGATGGATGGATGGATAATGATACTGTAATGCTGCGGCTTAGCTGTATGCGTGAAAAAAAATGCATACATTTTTTTTCCGGATTTATGTAAAAATTGATTCTGACTGATTCAGATTCCTTTAAGACGTCTGTAAATTCCTTACCAGAAACAGATGTCCATACATTAGTCTATAAATTACTACGTGGCTTTGCACCAAAATAAATTAAAGATATGTCCACTCTGCATCCCCAGAGTTAGAGACACGAATAGAGAAGCAGCTTTGAGTTTTTATTCAATTAAATGCAGTTTATTTATGTTGTGCTGATTCACTACATATTTAATCTAAATGCACTTTACAGGAAAAGTCATGTCAATGCACTGATACAAATATTCCAATCAATTAAAAAGTTGTCTATTTAACAAATCCCAGCAGATTGAATTGAGTCAGTGACTGTCAGCTGTGCCTCGTATATGCAGACTCAAACCACAGCAATCCCTCATACTGAGCAAGCATGTAGCGGAAGTGGAGAGGAAAAACTCCCCTTTAACAGGAAAAAACCTCGAGTACAACCAGAACCAGAACCTGGCTCAGTACGAGTGGCCATCTGCCACGACTGTCTGGGAGTTTGAGAAGACAGAGCAGAGACACAGAAAGAACAAAGAAACTGATATAAAAGTACTTTCTATATTAAAGAAAGTAAAACGTTGATGACAGGATATGGAGGATGTTCAGTTACCGGCAGCATTATACTCCTCTAATCGGAACAAACTTCCAGAAAACTGCATAAATGCTGAAATACAAATTTATTTTAAATCAAGGATAAAAACCCATTTAACTAGTGTAGGGTGACCAATATTTCCACTTTTCACTTGCTGTCGGTGGCATCCGGATTGATTTATTGATTGATGAAAATGTTCAGTTCTTCTTTAGTCGACCAATACTCAGTTAAAATGACTGGTGTGATATATGGAATACGGTATCCTTTCTCTCTTCTGTTATCTTCCCAGAGCTGCTGCCTAGGGGCTGGTTCTGATTTTGTTATTGAGTGAACAGAAGGGTGTCAAAATATGAATCCCCCTAGTCTAGAGCTGCCTTTGATTATTAATCACCAGAAAATTGTTAATTCTAGTCTGGATTGCAGTTTTTCATAACCTCTCTTTATTTTGTCACTGTAATATCCTTTTTGTTATCTTATTGTGTTATATTTAACTCATCCATGCATTTATCTATACCCGCCTTGATTACTATAACGGTATCTTCACAAGTTTGCCTAAAA
This sequence comes from Apricaphanius iberus, assembly GCA_028564705.1. Lineage (NCBI taxonomy): Eukaryota > Metazoa > Chordata > Actinopteri > Cyprinodontiformes > Aphaniidae > Apricaphanius > Apricaphanius iberus. The sequence continues at coordinate 392,455 of JAPXFQ010001664.1, forward strand.
AAAAAAAAATCAATCAGACAGCTGCAGCTGATCCAGAACGCTGCTCCTCGTGTCCTCACTGGAACCAGAAAAGTAGAACACATCACCCCAGTTCTAAAGTCCTTCCTCTGGCTCCCTGTAGCTCAGAGAATAAACTTCAAATTGCTTTTATTAGTATATAAATCAATGAATGGGTTAGCACCAGAGTACATTAGAGATCTGCTATCATGGTACAAACCATCCAGATCAATCAGGTCCTCCATCTCTAGTTTACTGATCGTCCCTAGAACCAGAACCAAGCATGGAGAAGCAGCTTTTAGCTTCTATGCTCCTCACATCTGGAACAAACTACCAGGAGAATGTAAAACTGCAGAGACACTGAACTCTTTTAGTCTAAAATTAAAACGTATTTATTTAGACTTGCTTATGAGTAACTGATACAACTTTTGCATTCAATCTTTTTAATTATTGTTATCGCTTTTGTCAATCGCTAAATGTTTTCTGTTTTTAATTTTCATAATTTTATATAAATGTTCTATTATGCTCTATCACTCAGTGTTTTGTTTTTCTTTTAATTACTGTTATTGCTAAATGTTTTAATTGATTTTGTGTTTCATCAGTTTTTAAAATTTTCATAATTTTACATGAATTGCCTTTTATTAATGTTCATTTATACTACTGGGCTACTTTGTGTTAGTATGTAACAACAACAAAAAAATCAAGTATTACTCATGGCACTGTAGCAACCAACCTTGGAAAATATGACTGACAGGAAGGCCGGTTCTGTTCCAGGATGCCCCTTTGACCCAGTGCAGGTGGTGGGACACAGAAGAACGGGCTGAAATAACACCACTGTTGGACAGGGTCTCCCACCCCGTGCATGAGGCTGACAGACTGTTACATCCAACAGGCATGAAGGAACTTTATGGTAGCTCCATCCTCCCAGCTGCTGTTAGACTGTATAACCATCACTACTCCAACAAACTAGCATCTCTGCTGCTATTTTACCAGTTTTTTTTTTGTCATTTTAAATATCATCTTGCTGTTATTTTCACAATTTTATTAGGTTTTTATGCACAAATATACAGGCACATTTTAGATATTTTAAACCACCCTACTCAGCTGAACATTGCTTTTGGGTTAGCATATGCTATTTTCTTTTAAAATGTGCAGTATTTTAAAAGTATATGTGTCCTTACTGTACATTACATTATTCCTATGTTATTTCTTATTCTGTTTTTATATTTTTGCTTTTTTATGTAACTTTCACTGTCACTTTGACACTGGTAGAGCGGATTTTCCCCACTGAGTGACTATAAATGTTATTTCTATGCTATCCTATTGTTTTCTGCTCAGATTATAGCTTCATCAGTGATCGTAACTGTTCAGGCGGCAGAACAATCTCTACATGACTTGTTTTTGTGCAGGGTGAATATAATGCTTTTATTATATTTGTGTTAATTTTAGAAATTATGGGAAAAACAGGGGCCAGTGAAAAATAAGCATTCCAATTTAAAAATGTGCTTTTCTAGCCTGGTGCAGAGCTTCAGTCGATCAGAAAAACCTGCAGTAGTTTGACTTTTAGCATATTAAAACAAAGCTTCAGTTATCTTTTCTTGGTGCCATTTCCCCTCCTATACCTGCGTAGTTTAAACAAACACTGACTTTAGGACTCATTTGAGAATTGGAGGGTGAGGGCCGATGAGTTTAGGGCCATTTTACTTTCCAACATCCAGCATGCACCGTCTGTCTCCTCATACTCCTTGTCTGGCCATATTAAGAAAGTCACTCAGGTCGACGCAGAGCAGGGCTGACACATGGAGGAAAAAAGATTTAGGGAAACCTGGATCTCTTCCCAGATCTTCAGTTCCTGTTGGATAATGAGAGCAGGAGGCCGACTGTGTCTCTGTGGATGTTCATGTTATCTGCTCAGTTATGTGACACAGCTACAGTATGAGAGCCATTCTGTCAGTTTATGTGCTAAATGTTTGCGTGTTGTTCATTCCACAAGGGCCATAGAGCGACAGCATCCTTTACTCCCTGCTGGCCATTTCAGCAGAGATGCTCTCTCTCTCTCTCTCTCTCTCTGTCTCTCGCTCCCTCTCTCTCTCTCTCTGTCTCTCACTCACACACACACACACACACACTATAGTCAAGCAACTCATATATCATTGTAGAGATTTCCACAGTGTAGAGAACTCCACAAAGTATAATCTGTATTCAGCTTTGTATTTTTTTCAAATACCCTTCAGTTGTATATAAAGAGGACATTTAACAACCTAAGAACAGACACGCACACACACACACACACACACACACACGTTTAAACACTCTCACGCCCTTCTCCATCTCCAAACACAGCCTTTTAAGGTAAGCTCTCTCTTCCTCTGCCTTGCTGGCTTCTCTTTCTTTCCTACTCTCTCTAACATTGTTTCTTTATTTCACACACACACACCCCAAACACACACACACTCAGACCCCTGCTAACACCCTCCACTAGCCGTACCCTCCTTGGTCTTTCTGTTTCTCTGACTGGGAACGTTGCTGAATTCCCTTGTGACCAGAGTTCCTCTCTCAGGTTTTCTTTTCCTCTCATCTAAACAGAGCAAATTTTTGCAAGAAATGATGACCCGGCCAAACAAAGCAAAGGAAGGAAAAGAACAAACAAATAGAGGCTTGCATGATGCAGCGTGAGATGTGCTCTGATTGGGTGCAGAATGGACTTCAACTGCTATGATCACATCTGATGTAACAATTCTAGCAGTTCCTAAATCCTGATCAGGGGCATTACAGTTTGGTGAAATATTTTTCTGGGTAAATTAAAGATAGGCACTGATAGTTTTCTTGTCCTTATAAGGAGGGAAGAATTTGTTGCTTTGACTGACTGATCTTCCATTCACTCTCCCATCCTCCCACATCTACCCTATGTTTGCTCTCTTGGGCTACATTTTCTGGATTTTTGTTGTTGATATCAAGCCACGTGTGCACACCAAGCTCTGTTAATTGTACATCCACATATCAGTAAGGTCACACTCCCGGAAACACTCTTACAGTCACCACAAGGTCATGCTTGTGTTTTGGGAGCTAATCCAAATCCATTATTGGCTCACGGCCCTGTCAGTGTTTAGTTGAGTGTTTAATGTTGCTGTTACTCACGCGGCTGACTCACACTTCATTATGGCAATACATCAGTGCTGGAGAATAAGTCAGCACACACACACACACCTGTGCAGCCTCTCCTCCCACTGTTGGGGCTCGCCTCATGAAACAATCGATGACAGCCGTCCCCTTCTGCTCCGTCTCGACTGGATACAGTGAAAGCAGATGTTTGAAGAAACAAATAATGATGTCAACCAAGATGCGCTGCCACTGAAAGTATTTGGAAATAATGGATTCCTAGTCTGTGTGTTGGGTTGTTTGAAATCTGAGACCGTTTTAAGTTAGACAGGACCAAAGCAGAGAGGAGGCAGGTCGTAGGAGGTGTTTACTGACCCTGAAGGTTGTCTACATACCAACATCTGTTGTTTCTCACCCCATCCTATCTGCTTTTTATTATTTAGCACCTCTCTGCCTCAAAACAGTTGTCATTTCAAGCTGAGGTTTACCTGTGACTTTTAAATACAGAGATTGTTGTTGTTGCAGTTGGGACAACACATTAAATATAATCCATTCAATAATTTGGTCAAAGTTCTGTGATAAACACACAGCCCCAAATCCCCCTTTACAATTCACCTTGTCAGTGACATTGAACTTTGAATTTTCAGAAAAAGTTGTGGAACAAAAAGGGCGTGGCCTAAAAGTCGGTAGCTTGTACCTGAGCAGCATGGATGTGTAGAGCGTTTCCTCTGTCTTCAGCTAATTTCTGCATTACAATCTAAACGTAGCTTGTCCAAATGGATTTGTTGTTCTAAATAGTAGTTGTTGTGGTCAATCTGCAAATTATCTAGATAAGGTCTCAAATTTCAGTCTGTTTGGGCCAACGATGTGTGCTGCTGCTGGTGATCTTGAAGCCTTTGCTTTGTACCAGATGACTCTTCAGGCTCATACCTAGATGATCCAAGGGTGTTCAGGCCAGAATCCGATGGATATAAATCCCTACCAGCTAATTCTGGGTCTGTCTCATGGTCGCCTCTTGGGTCACTAGTTACATTTTTTAAACCTATTTAGATCAGTGTGAATTAATGTTTCCCAAACTTAATGTTCTCTCAGTTTTTTATTCTTTATACCTTTCTACATTTGGTCTGATTTTCTGTTTAGCTGTGAAACTTTCCTGGAAGGGGGGGTGCATAAGCTGAACTACTGCTGCTAACATGTTATTGTTCTCATTCTATGGATAGTGACCTTGACCATTTAACCATTTCTGTCTCCCAGACATGGCCGTGGCCTGAACTTTATGCATGCTCTTTCATTCTATAGCCTTTAACATCAGCTCAGAGCTTATGTGTGAAGGCAAGGCAAGGCAAGGCCATTTATATAGCACACTTTTGACACAAGCCAATTCAAGGTGCTTTACATGATTCAGTGATAATGAAACCAAGTACATGATTACAGAAGCATGTTTAGAGAAAACCAGAAGCATATTGGTTTAACAGATATACACCATCAATCAATAAGAAAAGATGATGTAAGGAACAAATTTATGCAATATAGATTAAAAACAGATAAAACACAATTTTATGCAATATAGATTCAAAACAGATAAAACACAATTTTATGCGATATAGATTAAAAACAGATCAAACATAATAGGTTAAAAAGGAAATTAAAAAATAAGAATAAAACTTAAACCACGAGAATCAAATAGTGATCAGAAAGCGCAATTTAGGGCTCAAAGGCAGCTCTGAAAAGTAGAGTTTTAAGCTTTGATTTAAAAGAGCCTAACGACTCAGCATTTTTGCATTCTTCTGGAAGTTTGTTCCAGATTTGTGGAGCATAGAAGCTGAAAGCTGGTTCTCCTTGTTTAGTTCTAATTCTTGGAATATTAAGTAAGATTGAGTTGGAGGACCTGAGTGGTCTGCTGGGTTGGTACAGTGACAACATATCTCCAACATACGTTGCTGATTTATAAACTAGTAGGAGTATTTATATGTCTATTCTCTGAGCTACAGGGAGCCAGAGTAAGGACTTAAGGACTGGGGGGATGTGTTCTACTTTCCTAGTTCTAGTGAGAACACGGGTAGCAGCGTTCTGGATCAGCTTTGGTCTGATTGCTTTTTTAGGTAGACATGTTAGGACACTACTGCAGTAATCAATCCAACTAAAGATAAACGCATGGATCAGTTTTTTAAGGTCCTTCTGTGACATCAGTCCTTTAATCCTAGAAACGTTTTTCAGGTGATAGAAGGCTGACCTTGTTATTGCCTTAATGTGACCCTGGAGGTTAAGGTCCGAGTCCATTATTACACCGAGATTATTGGCCTGATGAGTAGTTTTTAGTTGTATTAGCTGAAGCTGTGTGCTGACTTTGGATCGTTCCTCCTTAGGTCCAAAAATAATTACTTCTTTTTTTTTCTGTTCAGCTGGAGAAAGTTATGGGACATCCAGTCGTTGATTTGTTCAATGCATTCATTTAAGGTCTGATTAGAATCAAAGTCAGCTGGCGACAATGTAATGTATAGCTGTGTGTCGTCTGCATAGTTATGGTAATTTATCTGATTGGCTCCTATAATCTTGGTTAGTGGGAGCATATAAATATGAACAGGAGGGGACCCAGGATGGAGCCCTGGGGGACCCCACATGTGATTTCGGTTTGTTCTGATGAGAAATTTCCGATGGACACAAAGAACTTCCTATTCTTGAGGTAAGACTCAAACCATTGAAGTGCTGTACCAGTGAGTCCGATCCAGCTCTCCAATCGTTCCAGTAATATTTTGTGATCAACAGTGTCAAATGCTGCACTGAGGTCCAACAGAACCAGAAGTGTGGTTCTGCCGCTGTCTGTATTTATGCGGATGTCATTGAAAACTTTGACTAGGGCAGTCTCAGTGATGGGCACGGAAACCAGATTGAAAATGATCTAAGGAGTTGTTCGTTGTCAGGAATGTAGTTAGCTGTTGAGATACAGCTTTTTCAATAATCTTACTGATTGATGGGAGATTAGAGATTGGCCTATAATTCTGCATCAATGTATTATCTAGGTTGTTTTTCTTTAATAGGGGTTTAATAACTGCTGTTTTGAGGGCCTGGGGGAAGACACCTGACTGGAGGGATGCGTTAACTATTTGCATCAGATTGGACTTAATGACAGGGAGAACTTTCTTTAAAAAAGGTGTGGGTAAGATATGGAGGCAGCAAGAGGAGGAGTTTAGCTGTTTAATAATTTCATCAAGATCTGATTGATTTAGTTTCTTGAAGCTTGACATTTTACCTGCATTATTTTTACATGGGAATGAAAATGGTGGTGGGTTGGGTGCTGCTTTACAGATTGATCTTCTAATTTCTAGAATCTTTTTAGTGAATAAGTTGGCAAATTCACTACAGGCCCTAGTGGAGTGTAGTTCAGGAGCTGCTGTCACTGGAGGATTGGTTAGTCTTTCAACTGTTGCGAATAAGGTCCGAGCGTTATTATTGTCTCTGTTAATGATTTCAGAGAAGAATGTTTCTCTTGCAAAGTTAAGTTATATTTGTTAAGCTTGTTTTTGTTGAGTTAGAGCAGTACATTTGTTTAAAGATTTCAGCTGAGCTGTCAAAAAGGGAGCGTTTTTTTAGTATGGTCTTATTTTGTTTAGATAGTTTAGCCGGGATCATGCTTTCAAAGAAGATGCAGAAATGGTCAGACAATGCAACATCCACTACGGAGATTTCCTTTGCCAATCATTAGGTCTAAAGTGTGACCTTGTTTGTGTGTTGGCTGTTTGACATGTTGGGTTAGACCAAAGTTATGGAGAGTATCACTTAGTGTTTTAGTCCGTCTATCCTGGGGGTTGTCAGTATGAATGTTCAAATCTCCCACAATAATTAGTTGGTCATATTCAATACATATTACAGAAAGAAGGTCATTGAGGTCATTAATGAAGTTTGAGCTAGTTTTGGGGTGTTTGTACATATTTATGACTAAGACCTTGTCGGCTCTTTTGTCTCTGTAGCAAGGTATTCGAAGGAGTGAAATGTGCCCGGTGATATCTTTTTAAAGTTCAGTGGGTTTTTTTAAATTGTGCCCAGTCCCCCCCACCCTTCTTTCTTTCCTGCTTTCAGTTAGAAAGGTATAATTAGGAGGAGTGGCTTCCGACATTGAGGATCTTTCATTATTTGCATCCAACCAAGTTTCAGATAAAAATAGAGCCTGTAAATTATGATTAGTAATAAAGTCATTGATTAGAAAAGACTTGATAGTGACCGAATATTGAGTAATGCCAATTTAAGAGATTCATTGGTAGTTTTTAAATCATTCTGATATTTATGAGATTTGACTTAATGCGGAGAAAATTCTTGGATTTGTAACTTCTTCTGCTTTTAATCACAGGAATGCTATTTTCTCGGTAGCCAGACACGTGCTGGTTAAAGAGATCTGGCAGCCGAGGACATTAAAACGTCGGAGATAAGAGAATCATCATGTCCAGTAGACCTGAGTGAGAATCTTGGAGTTAGCTGAGTTCCTTTAATAATTTGTTCCTGTAATTTTTTTTCAGAATTCTATCGGTGAGCCGAGTTTTGCTGAATCATTATTGTTGTTGTCTGTCGAGGTCTGTGAGAGGCTGGATGCGCTGACCTTCAGCCAATTTTGTTTTGTGACTCTCTCAGGCTGTTTGAAGTTGGAGGCGCCATCTGGAAGCTTATCTGTGGGCTGAGTTGAGGCGCTGACCTTGGGTGAGCTTTGTTTAGACAGTCTTGCAGCGTTGTTGTTCAAATGTGCAAAGATATTAGCCGCCAGCAGTTTAATTCCAGCTCTGTTGAGATAGCGCTGATTTTCTTTGAATTGAAAACAGTGGATGTTTGTGTTGTGGCCACAGAAGTTTTCAATCTCATTTATGGAGCCATCAGGAATAATCAGAACCTTAGCTTTCTTTCTTTTTGCTTTTTTTTCCCATAGCGGTATTCCTCGATTTCTCCTGCTGGCCTTCACTGGTGGCAGGGGCTGTGTCCTGCAGAGAGTCTAAGGCTGTAAATCTGTTCTTTAGGGGAATTCCAGGGGGAGAGAATGATGACGGAAGCTTCCTCCTCTGCGTTTACATTCTCCTGGGAACATGCGTGGAGGTATTTCTAGAGTTTCGTTTTAGAGGCGGCCAGTTCTCCTCGAAATTCGAGTTTGGCGTTCTGCCCGTTCCACGCCTCGGTGAGGGAATAGTGTTTGTCGGCGCTTTCTGATTGAGACTGGACCGAAGCACGGGGTTGTCGAACTTCTGTTGTTGTTGTTGTTCCTTTGTCGGTATTGTCATCTCATTGATATATCCAGCAGTGATTTCATAGTTAATTTCCAAACGGCATAGTTTTTCTTACATATTCCGGAGCTGTTCCTTCTGGGCGTTCTGTCTTTGTAGTAGCTTATCAAAGTTTTCGGCTGAGCAGTGTGCCATGTTGTTAATCACAGTCTTTCAAAGGTGTCAAGAAAAGGTGATCCGGTTTAGCAGGTAGCTGGGCACAAGTCTTCAGCTGAGTAAAACGCCATGATGTTGATCCAGAGTCTTACAGAGGTCCTTTGGAAGCAATCCACCAGAAAAAGCCTAGTCTAATAGTGTACTTCCAGAGGCTTGGCACATACATTAAAAGGAAAACTGCAGAAAACTGACCTAAATTGTAAAGGAAAAAATAAGGCAAAATTCAGCCAGATCAGGCGAGCTCAGAGAGCTGCTCCTCCTCCGTCAGTCAGGATGTGTTTCTGAACTACTGATGTGTTCTCTCCTTGATGTAGGCACTAAAAGGAACTTCTACTATAGATTTTTACTTTTTACTTTTCTTGGACATAGAAAGTACTCCTGGATCAGTGTTGTTGTTCTTTCTTTGTCTCTGCTCTGTCTTCTTAAACCCCCTAACCGTTATGGCAGATGACCGCTTGTACTGAGCCAGGTTCTGGTTCTGGTTCTGCTGGAGGTTTCTCCCTGTTAAAGGGGAGCTTTTCCTCTCCACTGTCACTATATGCTTTTTCAGTATGAGGGATTGTTGGGAAGACAGGAACACAACAGATGAGACTGTCTTTTGTCGCTACATGTTGGTCCAAGTGCAGAGAATTCTGCCATTCAGTGACGGGATGTAATCCGCTGGGTTTACTTGGTTACCTGGTTGGAACAGTGAATTGAAGTTTACAGTGTTGTTGTTTGATAATTAGGATAAATTGGAATGTATTTATGGTTGGAGTTAAATTATTTTTCTGTGATGGACTGGCAACCTGTCCAGGGTGTACCCCGCCTCTCACCCTCGAGATAGGCACCAGCCCCCCCCCGCGACCCCTTGAGGAATAAGCGGTTCAGAAAATGGATGGATGGATGGATGAAATTATTTTTTTGTAAAGTGCAGCTGAGATGATATGTGTTCAGAACATGCTGGTATATAAGTAGTAACCACAGTTTGGAGAAACACATTACAAAAGTAACAAGTTACAGGAATATATAACTTTTTTCAGTAATGAAGTAATGTAACACATTCATTATAAAATGTTAAGTAATATATTACTCATTACATAGTAATAATAGTAACTGTATTAAACCCTTATGCATGGAGTCCACTAGTTGGCATGTTTTAGATGTTTCCTGCTTTGACCTGGTTCATCCTGTTTGCTGATTAACTAGGCCGGACGATAATTCGATAGCAATGTCTATTGATATATGTGTGGCGGGATAGAAAAAAAAGGGTCGATAAAAAGTTTGGAAAAAAAAAGTTTCCCCTCATTTTATTCATTATAGCCCATCAGTTAGCTCAGTATAACAGTCACTACCTGCTCTGAACCAATCAAAAAAGCTGACCCAGGCAGCTCCATCACTCATTTCTGCCTCCTTTCAAACCACAAGAAGGATCAAGTAACGAGCTACAACCAAATTTTTCGATGGTCCCTTGGTGAACCATCGGGGTAAAAAAAACTTCACCACGATCAGATACCACGGCAACGAGAAAGTTGTCTCGAGAATATGTTTCAGTAGCTAAGGTAAATGTCCCTGTTTGCACTACAACACTAGACGTAGCAATAATAAACCAAATAAAATGCTATGGTCGGTTGTCTTAAGCAGAACACCCTCCCTCGGCTTGCTGCGAATCACTGGAGAGACACAGGAAACGTACTCAGGTTGCGCTGCTAATAACACCTGTGGCTATTAAAGAGTAACTCACCCCCTTCCAGAGTATAACCCCATCCACATTTATTTTTGAAAAACGGCTCAAAAGGAGGCGTTGCCTAGTGGACCAGGAAACAAGCAGGGGGGATGAAAGACTGGCCGTGGTCTGGGCTGTGACTGACATGTTACAGCAGCTCAGATTCACAGATGGCCAGAAAGATGGAGAAACCCGTAGTAACGCAAGCTCCATTGCCTGGAAATAATCTGGAGGTTGAGTTTTTTCCCCGACTTCCTTCTCCAAAGGGAACAGAGTACATGAAGGTGTGTTCTGTGGAGGAGGGGAGCAGCGCTGAGCCATACTGTTTCCACTGCCCAGAGCAGCAGCAGAAGCGGAGTCTGTGGGGGCATCGTGGCATAGAATGAGCGCCGTCTCTGAGTGGTATATTGTTGTTGGCCAAATCTAATGCTAAATATAGATTAGCTCGGGTAATTTCGTGTGACTCTGCCTCTACAGGAGCACCTGCGGCCACTGGACGTCATTGTGCGAAACAGAAAATGTGTTGAAGAGAGATGCCCAAGGTATAAAGTATCGAAGCACGGTGAGAGAGAATCATTCAGGAATGTGCAAAAAAACTTCACACCATCACAATTATTGCAATAAAAATGAACTCTTAGCCCATATTTTATTTTCCATTTACTGATATATCCGTTATTCCCTTTGTCATTGGTAATGAGCAAATGTCAGGCAGTTCATGGCTGAGACCGCATGTGTTATATACCCCACCACGGCTGGACTGCTGTCGTCACTAATCAAAGCCTACGTAGATAACCCAAGCTGAGCCGTTAGCAATACAGGATTCCAGTTCTGGTGAATTCCAGTGGAGTGTAATTGTTTAACAACTTGGAGCACTAAACTAACAAACAAACAAATTTTATATTTTCACTAAAAAGTCCTAAAATACATAAAATAATGACCAGATATGTAGATAGTGCCATTATAGACTAATCTATACAGTTTATCAACATAAAAAGTTGATTTTGGGTTGAGTTGCACTTTAAAATATCCACATAGTTCTCCACCTGGTCCTCAGAAGCAAAAAACATGTTTAAAAACACAAGTAGGGGTGGATAGACCTACTGGCTTCAGCTCTCAGTGACTGGACTGGTCTTTAGTGTTCTGGGCTCCGTCTACACTCTGGAATAGGTGAGCAGCTGGTTAGCTTTAGCTTTAGCAGTTGGACTGGATTATAATCAGTTTTATTGACAAACTAAACCAAAGGTTTCAGCCATTAAAATACAAAGTTTTAATATGATGTTTAAAAGATTTTAAAGCGCCTTGATAAGCCTTTAATTTTAATTACTAATATATATGTAACTGGTTAATAATATTACTTTGTATTTACTGATGTTACTCAGATCTCTTGATTTTTTTATGTGTCTTACAAACTTAGTTATTATAAAAAATTGTTTGAAAAATGACTTAATTTAATTCTTAGTCAATATTAGTTCATTGAAGAATGACAAAATGACCAGGGAGGCATTTAAAATACCATTTCTACATTTTGTGATAGTTATCGATAATTTTCGATCAATATGACTATTCCCTTTATCGATATGCTGATTAGTGCTCCCATAATGTTGAGCTTAATGAAGGTTCGTAATTCCTGTGTGTTCTGTGTGTTGGAGAAGGGAAATTCTAAACAATAGGACTGTCCCAAGGATGGAGCTTGTCTGTGGATACTCCCCTCTGTGATGTGTAGCCTTGGCTCTGAGAACGCCACACTGGAGTCTACAGTAATCTGTTTGCACAACACAAGCTTGGGATCCAGTCAGACTTTCACAATCTGACTAAAATGAAAACAGTAATCTGTTTTCCTGAAACTCACCAAGCATCACTTTTGCTGTATCTTCTGGTTCATTTCTACTTTTAACAAACCTTCTTTTAGAGAAGGACTGAATCAGATCTACCAACACTGGTCTGTGTTAAGCAGTCGTTGCATGATTCTCCCACTGCCATGCTTTACAGTAAAGGTTATTTACATCAAGAGCTCTACAACTGTGTTTTTCTTGGAGGGCATAATATTTACTTCATCTCATCAGATTCAGGCCATGATCAATGTTTTCAGCTTCTGACCCAGATGGAAACATTGGTGGAGATTTGCAGCCGCATTAATCAGTATTCGACAGATGTAGTGAGTAAATGTTATAGTCTGGAGAAAACTTTAAAGTAGAGTAACATACTGTAGCTTGGGGAATACCTCTAGGGTTTTCTTTTTGAATTCCAAAATGACATGTCATGTTTTGAGGCATGGACCCAGGCGCAGAGATTTCTTTGAAAAACTTTATTTTAGTTTATGTCGCAGAAGTACAAATTCCTCCAGGAGAACGGAGACGAGACCACAGAGTGAGGGACAGAAAGACGAGGACCTCACAAAGATGTGAGGACAATAAGTGACATTTAAACACTAGAGGACTAATTAGGGAGACAAGAGACACCTGGGGACAAAAAGTAGATGAGGACTGACACACAAGGAAACACAGTGTGCAGAGTGACACAGACCGGAAGGAAGTCACACCGTGACATGACCTTATAATGATGCCTTTTTATCAAGCAACCCATCCCATAATGTCCAGCCTTCTCTGCAGAGCTTCCAGTAGTTCTTTATACAGCTGCTCCTAGGCCTGTCACGATAATCAATAAATCAATTAATTGACCAATAATTAAAAATGCGCTCGGTAACTTTAACAGGCTCGATAATTTTTCATTGACTGAAGTCGCAGGATAATGAGTTAACGTCGCTGCATCAGTCTCGACTGGCTCCTCTCGGTTTAGCGTAAAGAGTGAACCCTCCTGTCAGCCGCTGTGTCTCTGTGTTTGTGGAGGCGGAGCACACGCTGCCAGCGTGATCATACCTGGCGCTGGAGCAGCGGAGAGCCCCGTGAAGCTTGGTTTATGCTTGCTGCATGAACATTCCGCGCGGAAACGAGACGTGCGGAACCGGCCCGAGATGCCTTCTTGCAGCGTTTATACTTTTTGTGGCTTGTCCCTGCTGAGAGCCAATATTCTTGACGACTGTAGGGGGCGGCGTAGGGCTCTACGGCATGCATACAACACTACACCATAGTAGAAGTAGTAATCACTGCTGTTTACAAGATGGTGATACCCGTGAGCTTAAACAAAGCAGAACTTTTATGCTATTTATTTGGAAAAAAGACGAAAAAAGGAGACAGTCCTCTAAACTACTTCCATTAAAACAGAGTTCATCACAGTGCTCTATATCGGCCGAATCATAAAGATGTCTATTTACGAACCTCCGGCAATATGAGCTCTTGCCAGTCCGCCATGTTTTTCCGCGTAGTTACAAATTTTCCTAGGTGCGCGGCGCGGAAATTTTGGGGCGGGAGGAGGCCGCGCTGAGAGGCGTGGTTGCTAAAATGACGTAATTTGGCCGCGTGGAGCCGTGCGGACCTCGCGGACGCGGCAAGCATAAACCAAGCTTGGGGAGGAGAGTAGAGGATAACTATGGAGTTGGTTTCGCCGGACGGAACAGCCGACGTGTGGGAACATTTTGGATTTAAACCAAATGAACGAGGTGAACCACAAAACATTAATGAGCCGACATGTCGCATTTGTTTTTAAACTGTTTATGTTAAACACGGCAACACAACGAATCTGCACGCTCACCTCAAACACAACCTCCCCGCTCCAGTTTTCCCAGCTGGGTAAAAAAACATCTACCAAAGAGGCAGAGGGACCCTCAACTTCTTCCCGTCAGTCCATCATCATGGGGGCATTTATGAAACAAACAAAATGAGACAGTGCCAAATGGTGCACACTCACAGACGCCATGGTTCGCTCCATAGCCAGATGCAACCGTTTAACACAGTGGAAAAGACGGCTTTTCGACAAATGTTACAAACAGGATTGGAAGTGTTAAATGTCTGAACCTAATGTTTAACATATATTGAAGTGCAATTTTGTTTACAGAAATGTTATGTTATCGTTTCAATTGTTTTTATTTAAGTGCTTTTTTTGTTCATATGTTTTTCTTGGTCATTATATTTATTTATTTTGGATATTTACAATGTCTTTTCATAATACAATTCCAGTTTCAATTCTTAAAAAAAAGTTAATTTATCTTTAATCTTTTGTACTTGCATTTTTATACCATTACAATTAGATTATCTTAAAATGTATGTAAAAACGGCAATATTATCGTTTATCGCAATAATTACTGGGGCAATTTATCGTCCAGCTAAATTTGTTATCGTGACAGGCCTAGCTGCTCCTATCTGTGCTTTGAAACTTAGAAGTGACTTGAGGTTATGTTTAGTCATGTTTTTGTTATTCATCTTGCTAGCTCTGAGCTAATCATCCAGACCTTATTATTTCGCTCACCCCAAACTGGCCTTCTGTTTGGAAACTGTTTTGCTGGTTCATCATTGAATCCTGTTCTTAATTAGTTTCTCTTGTATTTTGCTGAAATGTCATGTAACTCAGTTTAAAATGCAAGTTTTAAATCCAGAACAATGTGATCTCATTTGTACTCTGACACAATGCAAGGTCAGATTATACTATTGCCTCATCTTGGAAGATCTGTGACAACCTGCTCATTACCAGATTAGGCAGTAATGTGTTGTGTGACTGACTAACTGAGATTTAAATGTACAGAATAGCTGGTTTGTAACTGCAGCTAGAATGGCCTTCTGAGTGAAATGTGGCCATTATGGGTTCTGAGGCCGAGGCTGCTGAGTAACCTCTGCAGGTAATTAGTAGCACTACATTTCATCTTTGTTTCAAAGCAGAGAATGATCCTTTTTTTTTCGTACTCATTTTATGACCGAATTTTCCCTTTAACATTTTTAGTGAAAGTCTGTGATATACAATCCTAAAATGAGTCTGTTTTAATAGTAGATTTTGATATACACACACATTCACATTCATCCCCACATGGGGTTTAAGCCAGGCTGCTCCTGGGTGAACTGCATGACATCATATGATCTCATTACTAAAGCATTTGGCTCTGACACAGACCTGCAGAGACAAGACAAGCAGAGATAGATCCATAGCAACCAGTGCACTTTTCTGATTTGAGAGATTATATATATGTATATATAAAGACTAAAAATAGTTGGAGTGGTAAAAGTAAACTGATAAATCCAGTGACCATCAGATTTCTATCATATCAAAAGTTTTTGGAGAAAAGTTTTGATAATTTATTTAATCGTTTTTATTTTTGTCTTTATTTGCTTTATTTAAGAACCTTTTTGGCAAACACATAGAACTGCTCCTCTGTATATTCAGTTCCTAATATAGGACTGACGAGCACAGAGAAACACAGCAGATGTGATTACCCTCTTAAGCAACCTCAGACTCACAGATTACCTGCAGATATTGCTATATATGCAAGATAAACCAAGGCAGTCCTTTCACGTTGACGCGGTCTGTCCTCGTGCTTTTCTTCCCCTTCAGATTTAGCTGATATGTGAGGTCGATTGATTGAACGAGTGAGGAGGAATGTAAACAGAATACACAGATAAACGATAAGTGTGGTGGCAAGAAGGGATGAGTCAGTTTGGGTTGTTTTGTTTTTATCAAGCTTGGTTTCTATGGTGATACGTCGATTTCACTTCCCAGACAACAGTTTGGACACGGAAGACCTAAGTCAGCAAATACAGTCCTGATGTTACACAATCTGCCAAGGATCTTATGAGAGGGCTGTGTGCCATCCTCCATCTTCCACAGAACATGTTCTTACTTGGATAACATCCGCTCTATTTCTCTAAATTTTTCTGTTTGTGTCTCTGGATATTTACCATGACTTTATTTCATGCCCCAAAAACCTTACGAGCTGGTCATTATAGTTTTTAAAGGTTGCTCAGTCTGAGGGAAATGTCGGATTGAAGTAGAGACTAATAACATTTAGTTTTTCACTATTCAAGGAAGAAAAGAGGTAATTTAGATGAAAATGAAGAGACAATCCAGTAACATTATTGTGGAAGCCTTGCAGCCAAAGAAAAGAAACTGATTTTGTGTCAGCTGGAAGGACTTTGCCCATGCTCTGTGAGAGACACTTTGTAAATAACTCACATACTCAGTAGATTTGACACTAATAATGTCCTGAGGATCTTTACTCAACCTCAACAGAGATTTTCTGCAACTTTACAGTTGTTTTTAGTGTTTGACTTTTTTCCTGTGAGAAGGTTTCTCCTGGGTTTACAACACCAGTCCAAACAACTGATTAAAGTTCTGATTGGTATACAGAAAGGAAACAGTCAGTCTATACAAAAATGGCAACAGATTTTTTTCTTTTTGTGTTTCTGGAAAACATTTGGTCTTTCAGATAAATACGTTCTCCATCAAGTTGATGTCTGATGACAGACACAGATACTCTGGGATGTAAAGGAAAACTCCTCTATGGTTAATGTATTTTAATGGGAACAAGCATGTCTTTAGTCTCATCCGACCACAGCTCCTTCTACATGTTTGCAGTGTCCTCTACATGGCTTGTAGCAAACTTTAAATAGGAGTTCTTAGAACTTCATTTAGACCAGCTCTTTCTTGAGGTTGCTCTTTTGTGGGAGCCAGATTTGTTGAGTGCTCTATTATAGATATAAACTGTATTTTTTTGTTTTGTTCTGATAAGGGTGAAGTCATAACAGAGTCATTTGAAAGAACAATCTTTTGTTATTCTGAGCTAATTCTATTGTAAACATAATTTATGTTAATAATAGAATGTCTGAACAATCAAATTATCATTTTGGCTACCCCACCCTTTAGAAATATTCCTCTTTTTTGTTTATTTTATTACATTAATTTAGATCAAAAGCAAGTAATGTTGAGGAAATCTTTGTATTTAATGAAATAGTTATATCCTTAGTGTAGGTACTTCTAGGACAGTACGTCAAGTTGTAAAAAAAGCCTCCTGTGTGTAATATTTTGATAGCAGTGTATCAGAACATTTTACAGACGTCAGAGAAGAGAGATATCTTGTCAGGACATGTATGGTGCGTGGACCCAAATGCAGAAGCAGTTGAAGTGCAAGGTTGTTTATTGAGATGCAGTTGGCGATTATGTGGAATGCTGCCCGAGGTGATGATGACGGGGACATCGAGCAGCAGGGAAACACACACTGGGGATATCGATAATGATCCGGCGCTGACTGAAGGGAGGTGATGGGTTATAAAGAAATGAGGTGAGGAGGATCCGGTGTGGATAATTGGAGACAGATGAGGAGGATGAAAGGGAGTGAATGGGGCTGGATGAGGAGATTTATGACAGGATCGCCCCCTTTTAAAGGCGGATCCCAGACACAGTGGAAACAAAAAGAAAAGAAAAGAGGGCACCCTTCACAACGTGCTTGGAGGGGGCCCAAGGAAGGAGGGTCCAAGCCTCTGTGGGTACGCCCCTGGAGGTCAGGTAAATGGCCAGGAGGGCGGCCCCTGAGAACCTGGAGTTCCTACAGATGGCCAGGGTGCCGTCCCCTTAAAGGACGGGAGTTTGGCTGATGGCCCGGTGGTTCTCTCCTGGGGACTTGGAGATCCAGTGGACAGCTGGATGGACGTCCTTTGGCGGGGCAGGAGTTTGGTGGACAGCCCCGTGGTCCTCCCCTAAGGAACTTGGCTGGTTCTCGGCGGAGGAACCTAGTTGGTCGACGGCGGTGACATAGGAGCTTAGCTGGTTCCTGCTAGCAGAAATAAAGGCATCTGGCCTGTTGAGCTGGGCCTAGAGGCTTAGAGGCCAGCAGGCCCGGGTCTGGAGACTTGGAGGACAGCATTTTGGTCCTTCACGCCACAATATTTACACTTAACACGGCACACATAATGGATGGATGTTTGTTTTGAACTCGCTGGAAGCCATGCATTGCCATTCTGTGACATCACTTTATATGCAAACCCCTAGGCCAATCAGTGGCTACCACTGCTAGCCAGTAGTGAGAGTGACACCACTTTACCGGACCAATCTGTCCATAGGTGGATCTGTTGGGTCACCTCTGCCCGCTTCGGCCCGAGCCAGAGGTAGTCTGACAAAAGGCGTTGGGTTGGCCCAGACATAGATAGTGGAAACTCGCTAAATATAGGTGGACCTGATCTGGTTCAGACCGATTAAACCCCAGTGGAAAAGAGACAATAGCATCTAGCTCAGCTCCCTGCCTGTTAAATGTTCACCGTCCTTCCGTTTCTCTCCCCATGCTCCATGGTCTGACCAGTTCTCCTAGTGCATTATCTGACAGTTTTCTCTCAATCACACTATTAAACCTTTAACCTGTTCCAAGCTTTTTTCTGTTTTGATCCAATTGAAACATTTAAAATGGATAACAACAATCTCTCCATTGCTTGGTTCTAATAATCAAACTGACCAATCAAGTACCAGAGGGTCATTTATGGACAGGTTCATACTGTAATGCAAGCTGAAACGTAACATTTTAGACAGGTCATAAAAGGTGATTTATAGCAGTGACGATAAATGTAATAGTTTTTCTTCTGGTGTCATCTAAACATTTCCATACGGCTAAAAACCTTAAACTCAAGTTATTTAAAGTAATTTAATAGGGAGCAGTTATTTTTTGTTCTAACCCAGTCTAAATTCCATCCTTCCATTTTCTTCCACTTCATCTGGGCTTGGGTGTGTGTGCAGCAGTTTAAGCAGAGATACCCAGACTTCACTCTCCCTAGCCACCTGGCTCAGCTCCACTGGAGGAATCCCAAGGTGTTCCCAGGCCAGCCGAGAGACATAGTACTTCCAGTGTGTTCTTGTTCTTCCTCTGTGCCTCCTCGTGGTGGGACGTGCCTGGAACACCTCACCAGGGAGACGTCCTGGATGCATCCTAACTAAATGACTGAGCCACCTTAGCTGGCTCCCCTTGATGGAGGAGCAGCGTCTCTACTTTGATCAGCTCTGGATGACTAAGATTCTCACACTATCTCTAAGGCCACGTCCACACTAAGCCGGGTAATGCCTTAAACGTATAATTATTTAGTCTACACCCCCCTATCGTCCACACTAACCCGGCGTCGTTTAAGGTCTGTGGCCGGATAACTATTAGCCGGGTAAGAGAGCCGTGTAAATCTTAATTCAACGGCTAAACGAGCTAGTGTGGACAGCTTCCCCGGATAATGAAAGGAAGTGGCGTCAATGAATGCTGCGTCAATAACAATACGACACTACAGACAAAGACAACAGCGACGAGTAATAAATCGATCTCGTCGTCTGTCCACACCAAAAACTCTCTCTTCTTCTGAGCAGCTATTGTTCTCTTCGGTTAACGGGACAAGCAGATGTGTACTGTGCTGTAGAGCTTCTTGTATATATTATGTAGGCGCTGGCTTCATTAGATTATACGCGTTTTCCGTGCGTCTTTTCGCGCATGCCCAGTATTTGCACAGGTCGGTATGGGATTGCGCAATCATGGGACCTTAAACGGTCCTTAAACGGGGCAATTAAATGCTCGTGTAAGCATGTAAGGGAGAGCCCAGAAATCCTGCGGAGGAAACTCATTTCAGTCACTTGTATTCGTGATCTTGTTTTTCGGTCACCACCCAGAGAACATGAACAGAACTCCCAGATACTTGAACTCCTCCACTTGAGGAAGGACCCCATCCTGGACCCGGAGAAGGCACCCTACCCATTTCTGGCTCAAGGCCATGGTCTCTGATTTGGATTTGCTGATTCTCATCCCAGCCCATTTGCACTCAGATGCAAACCGCTCCAGCAAAAGCTGTAAATCGTGTTCAGATGAAACCAACAGAACAACAACATCTGCGAAAAGCAGAGACCCGATCCCAAGGACACCAAAACGTATCGCCTGAATACCTTGGCTGCACCTACAAATCCTGTTCATAAAACTTATGAACAGGATCAGTGACAAAGGGCAACCTTGGCGGAGTCCAACTCTCACTGGAAACAAGGCCGACTTATGGCCGACAATGCAAACCAAACTCTGGCACCAGTCATACAGGGGCCTAACAGCCTTATCATGAGCCTGGTACCCCAAGATAAATAAAATCTAATTCAATGAATCTTTAAATCCAAAATATGAATGAAAAATAATTCAAGTGTGAATTTATTTTGATTTCTTTTAATCACCAAGGTGGATGTTCCTAGTTAAATACAACCACAATAACCTGGGGCTGTCCAAATTTGCAGTACAGTAAGGTAACCAAGGAAGCTGGGTTGTTTACAGGAGAGTATGACTAAAATGTGAACAGAGTCTGAGCCTGACTCAGAGCTGCTGAGCAGTGCCATGTTGGCATTATGCTGCCAATGTTCTTCTTTGTTTTCTGTAGTCAGATTGAATGCTTTATTACCTCCACTAGTTTCTTTTAAAATATATGTATCATAAACTGAGTATTTAATATTCAGATGTCTCCCTAATATGATTAAACTGCTCTTTTTCTGTTGTTATTATCATTACAGCAGATTGTTATTAAAATCGGAAAGATGAGAGGAATTTACAGCAACTTGAATGGTTTGAAGCTGATCTCGACGTATCCTTTAGATAGCAGGCTCTGACAGACAACATGCTCCTCCCAGACACACTTCTGTTCTCCTCTGTCCCTGGGTGTTAATCTACACACCCTATGGTAATATTAAAACTTGTCAGAGACAGATGGGTGACAGAGTCACTATGTTTGAGTTTGTATTTGTATGAGTATACATTAAGAAACATTGATTGAATTGAACAATACCGTTATTGTGGTCCTTTTGTGCTTTGTGGGAAATAAAACAGGAGTCAGCTTCATAAATAATTAACTTTAGTATGAGGTTTTAGTTTGAAGTTGAACCAGTTGTGGTTAGTACCAGCATCAATCAGGAAGTGAACACAAGCCGATGTAGCGTCCTCTGCAGAGACAGACCATGACTCTGTAGGTGTGAGGGTGGGGTTGACTCAATAAGCCACTTGATACTGATCTTGCATTTCTATTTTTAGGTTAAAAGTTTGAGCAGCATGAACAGTTATTGTTTTCAGAACTGAATCATGATTTTCTTGCTTTTTGCTCTGGCCACCATATTTACAACTCCTGTCTGTAACAATGCTGTCACCAAAACAAATCATTTCTAAATATGTGAGTCATGACATGGTCGGTTTAGCATGAAGAACCAAAGGAAACAGGATTCTTAGTGGTTTATACAAGATGCTGTTTGATACTAAAGGCCCCATGCTATAGTTTACGCTACAGTCAAATTCAGGTCTGAACTATTCATTCTTGTTTTTATTTTTGTTGCTAAAACTGTTTTTTTTTATTCTATTCAGTTCAGTTGTATTATACCATTTCACACTAAATTATCTCAAGGCAAGACTCTCCTTTAACAGGTAGAAACCTCAAGCAGAACCAGAACCAGGCTCAGTAGAAGCGGCCATCTACCAAGACCGACTGGGTGTTCAGGAGGACCGAGCAGGGACACAGAAAGAACAGAAGAACTGATGCAGGAATATTTTCTATGTTAGTTACAGGAGGAAAAGGATGTTTCGGAGGTTGGCAGCAGTATCTCAAAGGTTTCACAGGCAAAGATAACACCAGATCAGGTGTAGCTTCTATGGAGAGACAGAACACTTTAAGAAAACATGAAGTTAAGAGTTGAAATAATAGCAAATAATGCAATTGGAGAGTACTAGAAGAAGAAATTCAATTAAATTAAAGTGGTCCAGTAACCTCAGAGATGGCTCGGGATAACCTGACCCATTACAATCAGGGATGAGAAGTAGTGTCATGATAAGGGTTAACCCAGGAAAAATAAATACTAACCTAAGAAAATACACAAAAAGGGCATGAGAAAAAGCTAAAGCAAGAAGTGAGTAAAGAAAGCAGAAAGAGTCTGGACATAAACACAACCCAGAACTGTGACAGGTAGACACTCAAAGTAAAGACTTTTGAAACATCATCCAGCCTCTTATAATGAAGTATCTTGTTCATGACTGAAGGTGGAATGTCAAAGGATGGACAGAGATAATATACCTGGTCAGCACTAATGTGAATGTTGCTCCAATCTGTTGTCAAGAAAGAGCTGAGTCTTAATGATGGATGGATGGATGGATGGATGGATGGATGGATGGATGGATGGATGGATGGATGCATGGATGGATGGATGGAGGGATGGATGGATGGATGGAAACACACATCACATGGTTTAGATCTTGTGTAGGAAGCACCAGACATACAGAATGACTCTTTGGCTAAACAAAAAGTTTTTCCCACACAGTAGAACACTTTTAGGTCACCTCCCCTCAGTGGAGTCTGTATATAAATGGAAAAAAAATAACTATTTTTTAATCATTGCTTTTAAGCCCTGTGTCAAACCTAGGCTTCTATTTCTGTTCTCCTTAGGGTTTTAGTGTATATGACTATGAGCACATCTCTGTCATCAGTCAGCAGAAAGAGGCGAATATACTCGGACCATTTTTGGTCCTTGTTCCCGTCCCTTCGTGTTGCCGTCATCACTGGCCTTCAGAGCCCTGAGACAGGAACGGTCTTGTGGCGACTCAGTCAAAACAGCAGGGTAGAGAAGATAGGGAGCTGACAGCTGACCTTCACATGAGGCTGCACAGGAATCACTGTCAAAGTTCAAACGCCTTTCCTGACTCAGTAAACTGCTCTGTATTTGAGTCTTTCACAAGTTCCCCTGCATCGCCCTGCGTTTATCAAACTCTTCTCACACAAACAACATTCAGAGACTTGAAAAGACCCTGAAAAAGAGGCTTAGCCTGGTGAGACATGTCCTTCAGCTGGTCCACCAGGAGTATTCATTGTTATTGTGGAAGGATGATGTTAGAGAAATATTCTAAATGAGAAGGAAATGATTCCTCACATTTCCACAAACATTTGCTTTTCATTTGCTGGACAACGGATGTGAGCTCATTTTTCCCTTTTAGAAA
Organism: Apricaphanius iberus; assembly: GCA_028564705.1. Lineage (NCBI taxonomy): Eukaryota > Metazoa > Chordata > Actinopteri > Cyprinodontiformes > Aphaniidae > Apricaphanius > Apricaphanius iberus. The sequence goes on from JAPXFQ010001664.1 coordinate 415,511, forward strand.
ATGATAAAGTAGCAACAAAAGACAGAGGGTTTTCTATCTGAGGCAATGCTGCCCCCTATTGGCCGCACTCTAAAAACATGTCTTCAGACCCTCTAAAAGCTGTTGACCAGTGAATTTATTGATGCTTTTGTTTACAGTGCATTTAGCAATGGCCTACAGCGTTTATTAGCAAATGACTCACCGATCCAAAACTTTTGAATATAAAATCCTTTCTTATTTAGTTCATTTCAGTTAATTTATACAGTAAAAATTCCAAATCAATGTGATTTCAAGGCACTTTACAACACATGCAGATTCAGTATATATTCACAACAAGTGCTTGTGTTTAAAGTGGGAGGAATAACTAGCTTTCAAAGGGGAGAAACCAGCGAGAAAACCACAGGGTCAGTGTGATCTGCCCTCTGCCATGGATGACCAGGAGCTTCAGAAGAAACACTGGAGTAATTTTTACATATTGTGTGTTAAATTGAAAAGTAAAAAGTTAAATCAGCAGTAGTTTTTCAAGTACCTTCATTTGGGAGAGGAACACAGATAAACAGATTAGTTCTAAACCAGAATATATGGGAAAGTAACAGAGTATTTAAAGCTGTAGCAACAGAAGCTCTTTAAAGCAGTCATAATATTTTAGTACTCTGGATAACCATTTCTATTATAGTCTTTCAGGCCATTCAAAAAAAAGAAATTAAGTGCAAAAATAAAAAAGTTCTGCTTTTCTGACCCAATTTTCTAAACGCAGTATTGTCTTGCGAGTTTACGTGCGATAATGCATTAGGAGAACTGGTCAGGAGGGGGGGGTTGACACCGTAGGCTCCACTTCAGTGTCTCACTCCAAAATAACAACATGGCTAAAGTTATGACTGAAACCCAACCTATGGAATTCATGCATTCAGTGTATTCAATGCGTGTTTCCTACTTCCGCGTTCTCTGTGTTTTCGGCAGTTTACGACCTCTGAGTATTTCCAAGATGGTGCCCTATAGCCCTATTAGCAGTTAGCTGCTGTTTGTTATCCACAGCATAGTAATAAAACCACAGCCTTATGGTTCATTCACACCGCAGGCTTTGTCAGCGTCAGCGACGTCAGGATTAAATGTTAAGTCTATGGCGAAGGCCGTTGGAGGAGCGTCACGGTCTCTGTGGTACTTTGTGAGCTTTGGCTGACGCTGATAAAGCCTGCGGTGTGAATGCACCATTACTGTTTGAATTGCAGGGAAGTCTTGGATTTTTGGAATGGCCCCTCTTTCCAAATGGAGCTTTCTATACCATCTTCACCTGATATTGCCCCAAACTAGCAAAGCATTCTGGGCTAAAATGTTTAGCATAGACTCCTACACCAGTGGGGACGGTTTAATTACAAATGAATTTAATCCGCTGGTCCTTGGTAGCTTATATGTATTTAGTTCTTCATTTTCCACACTCGAGTCCGTAGCCCTATTCCTTATCTGAATTCAGTAATGGCGGCCCCGCCGCTCGACTGAATACGGGGGGAGGGGCGGTGTCAGCTTGCAGCAGCATTGGCCTGCGGTGTCCATATATGATATGTCCTTCTGGTTTGACGTCAAGACAGGAGAGAAATATGCGTGCATGTGGGCTGGTTGAGGAATCCAAGGGTAAACAGACGCTCCATTTTTAAAAATTGGCTTCCCTGCCAGTGTAAAATCAGTAGGAAACCACAATATACGGTGCATTCTATTTGTACTTGGAAGTTAGAAAAATTCAGACTTCTGTCTGGTCAACTGGAATGCCCTCTGAAGTCAGACTTCTAACTTGAAAAGTCAGAGACTTCTTTCCTCCAACTTTGACTTTCAATATGGCCGCTCCTTACAGCAATAATAGTAGCTATTTTGGAAAAATTTGGAGCAAGCCACACTTGTAAGAACGCTTCTAAAATCAATCTGAGGCCTCAATGTAGAGCCTGCAACTCTAATCTTAAAAAAATGAAAGGGGTGTTTGTCTTTGAAAAGTACAGCCTAAGACAATCATTGTAAGAGGTACTACAACTACGACTACCAGGGTGTCGCCATATTGAAATTCCAAAATATCAGACATAACTGGAACGCTGTTTCCTCGGGTGTGACACCAAACCTAGCTCTAAATTCCCTCTTCCGAGCTAAATAGAAGGCACCATTTTTTCACATGGAAAAGTGAACATTTCAGGTTATGATTTCTTTAATGGCTTTTTTCATGAGATAGACCAAGTTAAACACATCGTTACATTTAGTTTGAAAAAGATGTTTGGTTAGATTCCCAAAACAAGTCTATTCCAAATTCCCACTGTTTATGCTGCATGACATAATGCTCATCACCCTCCAACTCAATCAGTATCAGATGAATTTTACAAACCTCAAATGACATGGCAGGCTACTTATGGGGACAGAAAATAAATAAATAAATAAATAAATAAACAATTTTGATCTGTTTGTTTTTCGAGAATACGCCATAGACTGCTAAAAAGAATACACGCCAAATCAATGTGACAATAGAGGGCGCCGTTTGATGAGCGAGCTGAAATCTTAGTGTAAAACTACATTTCCCAGAGTTCTATTTAATGTAGTCATGTAATTTTTTAGTATACAAGTTTATATTAAACAGTTATTTATAGTAAATGTACACCAAAAACACACCTAAATATAAAATATCATTATGATAATTATAATAATAATTTTTTATCCTTCCGACCTGCGTCCTTATGACGCAGCGGAAGTAGGTTGTCCTTCCTTTCCTCCATTAGGTGAGTGCGTGGTGGCAGCGCGTTTTTCGGTCTGCTCTTCATGTGAACCTTATTTTATGTTCTATTTCTCTACAGTTGATTCAGATTCGACTAAAATAACCCATTATTGTTGATTATTTCCCAGATTGTAACCATGGGCCGCCGACCTGCTCGCTGGTAAGTCCGCGGGTTTCTCTAACATCAGGCCGAGGTTGGTGTGTGTCGGAGGAAAATGGCAGCCGCAGTTAGTCTGCTCCATGTGGACAGAGCAGGGGACCCGCAGGCCTCCGTACACCACCAGCACGGAAAGGAAACACCAACGGTGTTCTGACAGCTCTTTAGACTAATTAGCGCTAGTCTGAATCACCCTAATGTCCTCATGGATTATAAAACGTTGTTCTGTTAGCTGGTGCTAAAGTTGCTAATACTAGCATTACCACTAAAACATGGAGATCTCCCTGGATTTTGATAGAAAGCTGATGTTTTTAAACATTTTGATGGTAAACGCTGTTTCACTGAATGTATCAGTTGGGTTTAGGTCCTGTAGTTTATTTGGGTCGGTATAACTCGGCTTTTATCTTCAGATCCATATTCTAATGTTAGATGTAAGTAGTTTAATGTGATCAGCTGTCAGTCATATGGGGATTTAGGTGGATAAGTCTGTGGGTTTTTAAAATTACTGATCTTCCATCAGAATTAAGCTGTAACGTAAGCAGGTAGTACTGTTTAGTCCGGATTGTCTCTTCTTTTAATGTCTTCAAAATCTACACAAAATGGAAGTTTCCAATAATGAAGCATTGGCCCTAAACAGCGTGTGGTACATTGAGTTTTTATGAACTTTAATTGTTCTCCGTTTAAACAATATATCCCACAGTACTCCTCTGTTTAATTGGAGGCTTTATTTACCAGTATTGGACTGGATCAGTCCTACACATGAATGATTGAATGAAAAGGCTTCTTTCAGTAGATATTAACACGTAGTCCATGTTGGACAGGTTTATTCGTTTAACCGATTCACTGCTTTCATCCTGTTCCCTCTTCCAGCTACCGCTACTGCAAGAACAAGCCTTACCCCAAGTCTCGCTTCTGCAGAGGCGTTCCTGGTGAGAGCTCCTCATATTTCATATTTGTCATCCAAATGTTCTACAACCTGCTAAATTACTGCTGCTTAGCTCAGACCAGGTCTGCACTGTTCCTATCTGAAGACTTTTGTGTCATCAGGTGGATGTTTTTCTTCAATAATTTGTTCTGCCCTTCTTTGGTCTGAAATATTCTGATCTTAATTATTTGCATATCAGACCAACCTTCCATTCTCTCTTTAAAATGGTTGTCTCCAGACTTTATTCATGTTTTATTGATACGGCACTGACATCAATGTTTCACTAGCCTGAGCTAACTGAGAGGAAAAAAAGCTCACTGGTTCAGGTAAATGCTGCAGCTTTTCATACACCAGGTAAAGAATAAGAATGGTTTCCTTTTAAGGAACAAAAAGTGGATTTTAGATTGACTTACATTAAAACTACCCAACCATTATACTGCTGCAGGGAATAACAGGACAGACCAATGACTGAGCTGTTCTCCCCTCTGATTGGCTAGAGATAAGTTGAAATGGTTTTATACCCCTCATAAGGTTCAGATTTACCATGCTATATAAACAATATAGATATAAATGAATGAAAATGTAAAAACAGTTTAAATTCTAGTTAAATAGTTAAATTGTTTCCTGCTTGGATAAAATCAAATGAATCTCAATTTTAGTGTCCCCTTAATGTGGTGAATAAACTGGTTTTACTGGTGGTTCTGCAGCTTATTAAGCCGACCAGTTCCACTGCAGTGTGGTTCTGGTGTGCAAAGGCTGCACACAGTGACTCTTTGGTTGTGTATGTCCCCAGCTGGGAGGTGCTGGGGTCTTTAAGGGACCACTGAGACAGTTCTACTGTTTGTGGATCAGATCAAATGGTCTCCAGAGGTCTCCTCTTAAAGCTTGGTTCTCTTTCTTTTTGCAGATCCTAAGATCAGAATCTTTGACTTGGGCAGGAAGAAGGCCAAGGTAGATGAGTTCCCTCTCTGTGCCCACATGGTCTCTGATGAGTATGAGCAGCTGTCCTCAGAAGGTAAGTGCTCCCAAAACCAAAGGTTTATTCCTGTTGTTTGATCTGATAAAGTTATAAATGACGGACAAATGTAATATGATTTGGACAGACATCTGTTAACAGTTCTGTTTAGAGCTGTGCTGCTGTTGTTTTACCACCTCTGGTCCTCAGAGCTCCATTAACTCATCCAGCTCTGCTGATGCTTATTCATAACCTCTTTATGTTTGATATGCATTTTAACGTTGAACTACTGGCTGCATATTCTGTAGATTCTGGTAGAGAGAGAAGCCGACTGATTGGGTATTTTAGTCAGGCCCGTCTGAGACAAAAGGACCCAGCGTTCAATGACTGCAAAGTGACGATAAAGAAAACCGAATTAAAGTTTAGGTTATTTTTATCAAAGCATCTAAAAGTCAAAGTAAATATTTTCTGTTTTTAAGAACTAAAGTTCAGCTTCAGATGTGAATCAGCAGTGATGAACACTTTGTTTCTTTAGATTGACATGTGGAACTAGTTTAGTGAAGGAATCCTGTTAAGTCCATAAAGGGTCCTGCTCGATGAGTTTGAACATTCTACAGACAAATAATAAACTATTGTATCTGTAATCAGTGCAGAATAATTCAGTAAAAGTTTAATCAGAACTGAAATAAATGAACCTGCTTATCCATAAAGTTGTCCAGATCCAATAAGAAGCCTGTCTGAGTCCGGAGCTGCACATTGGTTAATGTCTCGTGTTTTCATTACATGCTGCCAGCACATGCTGAGCTCTTATGAATGACCAAAAGCTTCCTGATGTTCTTGTTGTTTTAACTGAAACGGGCTTTATGGTGTTAATGGTGTAAATCGTGGAAACTCCATTCCTAGTTTTCTCCCAGGAGCCTTTAAGCTGCATTCACACCGCCCCATACGTCAGCGTCAGCTGCGGCAAGATTACATGTAAGGTCTATGGTAGAGTACGTCAGAGGTCCGTCAAGGGCTCTGCGTTGCGTTGAGTACGTTGGCTCCGTCAACGACGCTTGCGTTTTAATACAGCAACGTACCAACGCATGCGTCACAGAAGTTCAGCAAGCTGAACTTTTGACTGATCCAACGCAGTTAACGTAGTGCAGCAACCAATCAGAGCGTATCACTGTAGTGATGACACTATACACGTATCTTGAATGAAGCGCGGGTCCAGTGAAAACATTTTCAACAAACGCATGTTTAAAAAATCGTAAATAACACTTACAGAAGTCAGATGGACAGGCGCTCCTAAAGATGAACAGAAAACCTGTAGTTGGTGTCCTGGTAGGAGATTTAAGCTCCGATGCGGCCGAGGAGGTCGTAAAATTAGGCGCGGGACAGACGGACGTAGCACTGAAAGCGAACCTCATCCATAAACAGCTCCTGGAGCAAATGGTTAAACTCTCCAAACTCAGAACGCATCTGAAGAATTAGTGCTGATGCACCCGATGTCAACGTTGTCTAGATTTATCTAGCTAATAAAGCCAAACCACTTTATAGTTACAATCCACCATAGTTCAGAACGTACGGCAACAGAGGAAGCCCCGCCCATACGTTGTTTTTTCCTCAGAAGCAGGCTATGGAAGCCAAAAAGTACATGCGTCAAACTTCATCCGTTGGATGCGTTGCTCGATGTATCCAACGGATCCGTCTGAATGCAGATTTACTGTGTTGGGGATGAGCTGGTTGGGAATTCCGTCCAGGATTTCAAGCTTTAAGTCAGGGTGCTGCCGTCATAATCAGCCTCTGAGAACTCTTCTAGAAATGAAAGAGTTTTTGCTGGTTTTATTTCTTATGTCTGGTGAAATAGTTCACTTCTCTATTCAGTGACTCACAAGTAAAACTTGTGTTTGTGTGTGTGGGGGGGTCTTTGAGTAAAACATGTCTGGGTTTATGTTGCAGTCCAGTACTTGGTTGTCATGGAGATCGCTGTGCTTCTTTTCCTCTGCAGCTCTGGAGGCGGCTCGTATCTGTGCTAACAAGTACATGGTGAAGACCTGTGGTAAAGATGGCTTCCACATCCGCATGCGCCTGCATCCCTTCCACGTCATCCGCATCAACAAGATGTTGTCCTGCGCTGGAGCTGACAGGTCAGCATCACACACTGGGGTGTTGCTCCTCTGCTTTCAATGCAACATTTTGGTGATTTTTCTAAAAGAAGTTCTGTCCTTTTCTCAGGCTCCAAACTGGAATGCGTGGAGCTTTTGGTAAGCCGCAGGGCACCGTAGCCCGGGTTCACATCGGCCAGGTCATCATGTCTGTGCGTACCAAGGCTCAGAACAAGGAGCATGTGGTGGAGGCTCTGCGCAGAGCCAAGTTCAAGTTCCCTGGACGCCAGAAGGTAAGAAGCAACCGTTACAGCTGAGTTAACCTGCATCAGGTTTTGTTCTGCAGCTTATTAAGCCGACCAGTTCCACTGCAGTGTGGTTCTGGTGTGCAAAGGCTGCACACAGTGACTCTTTGGTTGTGTATGTCCCCAGCTGGGAGGTGCTGGGGTCTTTAAGGGACCACTGAGACAGACCAATAATAGTTGTTAACACTGCTGCTTGATGTGAACCTGCACTAATACGTTGTCTCTGATCCGCAGATCCACATTTCTAAGAAGTACGGCTTTACAAAGTTCAACGCGTGTGACTTTGATGACATGATGGCTGAGAAGCGTCTGATCCCTGATGGCTGTGGGGTGAAGTACATCCCCAGCAAAGGCCCCCTGTCCCGCTGGAAGGCCCTGCACGCCGTCTAAACATGCTGCACACTTCCTGTCAGCAAGCAACCAATAAATGGTGTGATTACAAAAAGAATTCAGTGGTTCATGTTTATTTCTCAATCATCCTGAGCTGCTGGTAATGAAACCAAAATCCTCATTATCCTTGATCTTTGGTGGCTGCATGAACAGAAACATATAATGGTTTATAAATATATACATAAATACATCTAATCTGTAGGCTGTGATGGTTAAAATTGCACAGATTCCATTAAAAAATGATTTGTCGATTCAGAAAGTGAGTAGAAGTTGAAAGTGCTAATATGTGATCCAGGGCATACTGCTGGCCACATTAGACTCAAAATGTAGCACCCCAAGGAGAACACCCCAAAATCTAATCCCCATTTCCTGCTGAAAATTAATCAAAATTCAAAACTTTTTTTTTTTTTAGTTCTAATAGACTGATCCCCACTGGCAAAAAATAACCTGGAGGTAATAACTTAAGTTCTACTTTTACATTTTTACAAATGAGGTCTTTTAAGGAAGTCACTGAAATACATATTTGCATCACATTAGAAGTAACTTTACAATGTTTTAAGGAAGTCTCACATGGGACAAATACGCCTTAACCATAAGTCTAGGTTAGAGCTGGCTATCAATTCAGATACTCAAGAATTAGAATCATCCTATCTGTTCTGATTTGATATTGAAATGGGTGAGTGCTGTTAACTATAAGTCTAACTCTGTTACACAACACTGCATAGGGTTACAGGTCACTGGGAGAAACTTTTAACCCTCAATGATATAAACTTAAAAATGCCTGTCTGGACTTTACCCTCCAATTTTAGCTACATGAGGGCAAAGCATATTAGTGGTTAAATACGTTTTTGGATGTCTGAATCAATTTTTACAAATCTATTCTGAATAGATTTACAAAAAAATGTTTAAACACAGTACTACACTTGGTCTAGTTTTCCTGTTTTGATCCATTTTCATGACTAGATGCTCTTAATCATTTAAAAATTAATGCGGTAAATGAAACTCGTACTAAAATCAGTTCCCTGGGCATATTCATGAAGTCTTTTAAGATCTTAAGATTAAATATGCTTCTATGAATACCAGTCTGACTCAAATAAACCAATCAACATTGAGAGTTTTTAACGTAAAAACCTGCTGATTGTTTCCAGCCCCAGATCAAACTTAGAGCTCCTTGAAGTGTGTTCCACAGCTTTAGGTTTTTTTTTCCTAATGGGACTTCAGTGGATTTCTAGAAACATTTTAATCCTGGTAAACCAGGCGGTGAAGCAGATGGGACTGGCTCATGCTTCTCAATCTGAAATATCCAGTTTTTGTAAATGCTTTACCAGTAGGTCTTGTTTGGTTCCTTGCTAATTAACTGGTAGCATTATTTTATAGTGCTTTATAAAGATTTGAAACATACTTCTTCCTTTTCATGTTTTTACAACAGAAAATGAAATCAAGGCTTCACGTGATTGACCAACAGATGGTGTTTATTTTTGAATTAGAAGGAAAATGCTAAATTTTGGGTGCCTACCTGGTGAGGCGTTCAGGGCTCTGAGGAGATCCAGGACACCCAGAAGGGACTAGTTCTTGGCTGACCTGGGAGCACCTTGGGATTCCCCCAGAGGAGCTGGAGCTTAGTGGCTGGGGAGAGGGAAAAATAACGTCGACAATAGACTGATGTCCTCGCTACTCTACCCCGGATAGGCTGAAGATGATAAATGGAGGATAAAATGTATTCCTACCTACATTTAATCCAGTCCCAACAATTCCCTTTAGAAGCTAATTCAAACAGGGACAAAAAAATGTTTTCATAATCTTTCCACATGATGCCATCTATTTTATGAAGAGCACCACTTCCTCCCGCAGCATGATGCAGCCACCCTCATACTTCACAGTTTGATGAGACTCCTAGGCTTACAAGCTTCTCCCTTTTCCCTCCAGATGTAACCATGGTCATTATGACCAAACAGTTGTACTTCACTTTCATCCGAACTCAGCACATCTCTCTAAATAAAGGGATGTACAGAGTCATTTGACTTTGGGTATCTACCAATAGCGAGGCCCAATTTGATACTTCAATAATTCATACAAAAAGTAGAAAGAGAAGAAACAGATCCAGGATGTTCCTTATTTTGGATTGAATTCACCTTTTTTTTAACACTTAACAATTCTGTTAACAAACAGCACTTCTGTGAGGTCGCTTTAACATTCAGCTAATAAATCAGATAAATTATTTACTTTTGGACTTTAGTTCAACAGTAAATATAAAAACGTCTAATTTAAAAACAAATAGCTCAACTGAAATAAATGTAATGATATATATATATATATATATATATATATATATATATGTTCCAAAAACATGACTGTCAGGTTAATTGACCTGTCTGTCTCTATGTGGCCCTGTGATTGACTGGCGACCTGTCCAGGGTGTACCCCGCCTCTCGCCCGTTGACAGCTGGAAATAGGCACAGAATGTGCTTCATGAAGAGTGAATAGAGGAAGTCTGACTTTCTAATGTCTCAAGACAAACTAGAATAAATGCAAAAGAAGCCTGACTGACATTATCCAGTACATCAAATAAATGTAGTATTTGCAGTTGTTTCATATTTCATCAGTACAAGGCCAGTAAATTAGAAATAACCTGAGTGTCTGTCTTCAGCTGAAAGTATTCAGCCACTGTAGCCTTGCCCACAGTGTGGTCCCACCCACAGGAAATAAAGAAGGCCGTCTAGTTTTGAGTTTCAGCAGAGAGTAGGAGACAAGAGAGAGAGACCCACTCCCATTCTGCTAGTCCAACGGCTAATACTGGTACCTTCTGCTGCATAGCTGTGAGTAAACCTTTATTCTTATGAAGTTTTAGGGGGGGGGGGGGGGACTTCAGGAGAATTTGCTGTGAAAGCAGATACATGAAACTGTGTGAGAATATTCCCTATTAATACTGACTGGAAGACAGGAGAAGCGAGGACATGTTGTCAAACATGTTGCTTTGAATTTCCATTTCTCTAAAAGTAGAGAAGTCATACATGTTTTAAGTTGGTCTTGTTCTATGGTTAGTCTTTCTGCAGGGCTATTCCATTCATCTAGTTCACTGGAATAATGCTCATATGAAAGGGTCAGTTTTTTTAGAAGAAAACATGTTCCCATACAGTGTAAGCTGTACAGTTAATTGGACACACACTGTAGTGGAAAACAGAGAGTGACTCCAAGTCCACCTGTTTATCCTCAGCGTATTAACAGTTAAAATATGTTTTGATCTCACTTGGTCGAGTCCTGACCGGTTTTTCCAAAGCAGAACGGCAACAGGAACTTCTACATTTGGGTCTTTATGTGGTTGAGTGCTGCACTGACAGTTCCTTTCCATACCATTCACATTACTTTTTTATTTCAGGCTTCAGTGTATCTTTTATGTTACAAAGCAGGGCAGTGAAAGGAAAATGATTCATGAATTTAACTTTTTATTTATTTTTTTTAACAAAGGAAAATCTGAAAATGTGGCCAGCATTTGTATTCAGCCCTTTTTACTCTTCACAACAACCATTTGAAATCAAAAGTCAGATTTTACAGTTATTCTGGCTCAGATATATAGATGAAGAATATATATGAACACAAAGCATCATGAAGACCAAGGAACCCAGCAGAAAGATCAGCCGGAAGGTTCAGAAGAAGCTTTAAGCAGGGTTATGTTCTAAAACAAAAGATCAAGCTTTGAAAAGCTCACAGGGATTTTTCAGCCGATCATCTGAACATGGAAAGAGAGTGAAATTGTAAGGCTCATAACAGGATGAAGAGGATAACGGGCTGGAACAATAAGATTTATCAGGAATTTCGGATGAGGAAAGGGGCCCATTTAAGAGCTTAGAAGATGGCAAAGGTTCTGTGAGTTGAAGTTTAAACAATTATAAGTTGATCAATTATAAGTATCCCAAAAGACTAGAACGATATAATGTAGCACAGTATAAACTTTTTCTTAGAATCTGATGTTTAACTGAGGCTATGGTGAAAGGAATGGTACAGCGTGTTCATTAGTATAGAATGGAACAGAGTTGAAACAGAATAGAATAGAACAATCCTTTATTGTCGGACAAGGGGAAATTCAGATGTAACAGCAGCAAAGCATCCTGAAATACAACATTAGTTAAGACTTGGAGGTGGAAAGGTATAAGAAAAAAATGAATGTAAGAGTCAAGAAAAATACGTACATTATGGAAAGAGTTACAAAAACCAGAGTACTGTGGAGTTATTAAAGATGAACTGGCATACCCAGGTTAATAAAAACATTTAGAAATATGTACTACATGTGTACTTGTGCATTTAAAAAAGTAAACATTATTTCGAAAAGTTTCCATATATAAACTGAGCAAAAAGCTCTACCAATTACAGCAGTAGAAATGTTAATTATTAAATTATTCCAATTTACAGCACTGATGTAAACATTTATGTTTGTTGGGAGCAGTGCTGTCTGACAGTGAGTCTGACAGCTGCAGGGAGGAAGGATCTGCAAAGACGCTCCTTCATGCATCTAGGATGCACTAGTTTGTCACTGAAGGAGCTCTGCAGCTCAGCAACATCTGGATGCAGGGGTGGAGACTCTCTCCATCAGTGATGTTATTTTGCACCAGATCCAGGGTGCATCCTAGAACAGAGCTGGCTTTCCTGATTAGTTTATCCAGCTTCTTCCTCTTAGCTGTAAATAAACTGCTGCTCCAATGTACAACACCATACAAGATAGCTGATGCCACCACAGAGTCAAAAATCTCTTTAAAAGCGCTCTGGAATCCAAATGGCCACAGTCTTCTCAGCTGGTAGAGCTGCTCTGACCCTTCCCGTAAAGAGCATCAGCGTTGTGGCTTTCGTCCTGCTTATTGTTCAGGTGAACACCCTGGTACTTATAAGAGTCTACTATCCCAATCAGTACGTTTAAATGCAGTTCTATATCAAGCCTTTTGGAGTAATCAGACTAAGGGCTTGCTCCCTGTTGAGAGCTGACTCCCAGTTTACATGCCAGAGAAAATCAAATTATTGAATGAAGTACGCTTGACTTTGCAATGAAAGGTGACGTAATGTGCCCCTTCTTGTTAGCAGTTACTGCTTAGGCTAGCCCCCTAACTTAGCCACGATAAAGGAACCAAAACTGATTCAGTAAGCTTTTCGCAATTTCACTGTACTCGTCGTGTGTACTTAGACTTGCATGGCTTAAAACTACAGCCATAGCTCCAATTGATCACGTGCACTGGCTGCTTGGCCTCAGAGATACCCCTTTGGCTGACTAAAAATGAGCAGTTAGAGTCATGGGATTGAATCCCACCTGGGCCCTTGTTGTGTGCCTTGCCACACTAGCCCCCGTACTGTTTGGCCCCCATACTGCAGACTAGCCTGTCAGAGACACAGCCCTGTGTCCTCACATACTGCGGGCATCCTGTAATGTAGTCCAGTATCCACTGGGACCACTGTGGTACAATCCTGACAATTCCAGCTTGTCCCTCAGAAGTCCCAGGCGCGTGATGTTGAAATCACTGGAGAAAACAAAGAACAAGATCCTCACGGTGCTTCTGGGTACAGCAGTTGATGATGGGGTCCTCCAGGCCAGATGCCAGGCTGGTAGGCAAACTGCAACGGATCCAACGAAGACCTTTAACAGGCTGAGGTCCTTGGAATGTTAGGTCTTTGGTACTGGTACCACACAGGAGGTCTTCCATAGCTGTGGTAGTTCCCCCAGCTTCAGGCTTCGGTTGAATAAATATCCCAGGATGCCACACAGTTCGTCTGCGCAACTCCTTACGAGCCTGGAGCTGATGCCATCTGGACCTGCAGCCTTCTGCACTTTGATCTGTCGCAGCTCATTCCACACCTGAAGTGTTGAAAGGGACAAGATGGGGTTGGGGAACTTATTTTGGAGTCCTCAAAAGCAGGGGGTGGGTGTGATGGGATGAGTCTTGAGATGAAAAACAGGCAGTCTTTGGGGCTGAAGCCATTTTTGTTTGAGTACACAGGTGAAAACGACCAAATGAGCAAGCTGTTCTCATTGAAAACGACGTACATACCTGGGCTTTCGATAGCTGTGTGCCCTGTGTATGCAGTGTCTTATGGTTCGAGGAAGAGAGGGGGGAAGAGGCAGAGGCGTGATGGGGGTGGGGGGAAGAGGCAGAGGCGTGATGGGGGTGGGTGGAGGTAAAAATGAAAAATTGGCAAAATGTGCATCTGTAATATGCCCTGAGCAGCTGGCAGGGATGTCATCGTTTTCCAAACCCCGGTTTTGCGTTTACATGACAGTGAATCACAGAGCATTTACAGAATTCTCCACTCTGGAAGCAGTTTTCGAAAAGTTGCATATCCGGCCCCCATATCCCCGTTGTCGTGTAAACAGACCGTTGAAGATGAGAGAGACTGCAGCAGGGGAGACATTGCTGTACAATACATTTAGTTTGTTCACCCACCCTATGTCTCCTGTAGCCTGTGGGGGTTTGTTTGCATCCTAAAAATGTCTTCAGGCTGTTCCAAACTCCTCTAATGTTGTCCTGCTTCAGCTGGTCCTCCATCTTCCTCTCGTAGATTTGCTTCTTTATCCTGTCTGATCTTCCATTTAAGCTTTTTCTGGACAACCCTTTTTTAGGGTGGATCCATGGCCTTTTTTTTGTTGTTTTATGACTGGTAAGGTTGTTATCCACAAAGATTTTGACGTAGTCCGTAATATAGTCTGTGATGCTGTTAAGTAATAGGGTCAGCAAGCATTACTGCCGACTTCCACAAATCTGCCATGAAAAGTAGGCTACTAAAGAGAACTATAAACAGAAAAAAAAACCCTGTCACCATCTGGGTGCAAACTTGCTGATGGAGAAGTATAAACTAGGCTTTACAGAGCGATGTCCATAAAATCCAGCCTCCGCACTGTGTACATACACTGTGTATATACATATTTACTAGAAAGAAAAAGAACATTGACTTTTGTTTTGCCTTTTTTTAAATTTGCTTTTAAATGTCTTTAATGAGCATAATGCAGAACCAAAGTCAAATTCCTTGTTTATGTAAAAAAATACAAGATTTTTTTTTTTTGATTATGTAATATAAATATCTTACTTGTAACTGTTTCTGGGCTGGGCTAGACCACAATGTTTAATGACCATAACAATGATTCTGGAATGCAGTAAGTGATTAACTTTTTAAGTCACAGCTAAGTGTAGATCTACATGATTTTGTGCTGCTTTTGAACCAGTTATTGATCTTTGGACTTTTCCTCTAGCTGATTGAGTATCAGAGTAGAAACCCCCCCCAAAAACAGTCTCCTTCCAGCTCCTGCAACATAAGAAGGGTTACACAGATAAGATATGGTGTGCCAGTCTTTCAACAATATTCATTTGACAAAACGTATTACATGCTAACTGTTACCAGGAGCTGAAACCAAAACTATCAGCAAAGAAATAGGAAGCTCTAACGGAGGCCCAGAGACACACAGAAAACACCATGTTGTATAACTTTAACCACAGTATACCCAACAGTTCACTGATAGAGAACCTCCCAGTTGTAGATTACTTGAAACTCTATTATTTGTCTTTTTCTTATGGAGTCATTACTGGAGGAAAAATATTTGTTTCAAAGTTTTCTTAAGAGCTGCAGGGACTAAAAGTTGCATCATCAAATTTGAAGAGACACAATGTGACCGAGCTAAATAACCAGAAGGAATCTCAGTGGTATGAGATGATAGGAGCTGGGCAGAAGCTCCACAGACTGGTGTATCCCTGTAGGAGCCAGAATAACATAAAGAGGAAAGGAGTCATTCACAGTAACTACAGGATCAGTCAGTAAGAATGAATAGTTTTGTGGGTGTTACAAACTTCTGTCAAATTTACATTAAACAAAAGTATTGGATGAAACATCATTATTAGTTTTTATCTCCAGCAGGGGGGGGCATGTTAAGTTGTCTTTACCTGCTTACCCCATGCAAGGTCACAGTCACGTTAATGAAGATAATCTTTAATAACATCAATATAGAGTCCCCTTTTCTTTTTTTTATTTAACGCTCCAAACATAAATGGCCTGCATTTGTATAGCGCTTTACTCAGTCCCTACAGACCCCAAAGCGCTTTACACTACATTCAGTCATCCACCCATTCATGCACACATTCACACACTGATGATGGCAAGCTACGTTGTAGCCACAGCTGCCCTGGGGCACACTGACAGAGGCGAGGCTGCCGGACAATGGCGCCACCGGGCCCTCTGACCACCACCAGTAGGCAACGGGTGAAGTGTCTTGCCCAAGGACACAACGACTGAGACCGTCAGAGCCGGGGCTTGAACTGGCAACCTTCCAATTACAAGGCAAACACCCAACTCCTGAGCCACAGTCGCTCCCAAAAGATGTCAGTGTCTTATTTTCCATTCTCTTGTATGATCTATGTTTCAACAAACCCCTAAATAACAACTGTTTGTCTTCAGCTGTAAGCTATGATTTCCGTGTCCCTCGTCCTGCTGTTCTTCCTCCTGGGTGTGAGCGATGTTCAAGGAGGATCAGACTTCCGAATCTGTGCCTTCAACCTTCATCACTTTGGAGAATCCAAATCTAATAAGGACAATGTCATGATGACTCTGGCCAAGGTAATAACTTGATCATGCTCTTTTAACACTTTGCTTGGACTGAACAGATTAAAATTGCTATGCTTATTATCTGCCGATGCAAAGTAGCTATGATATGTCATTCACAAAGTCTTAAAGGGCTTGAAATTGAAATATAATATTGGTCTTAAAGGGGGGATTAAGTTCTTTCAACCTGGATCTTATTTATAGCATGGATTACGTTCATTTACTCACGCAGACAAGTTTGGAGTCACTATGAGTCCTTCGGGAGAAGTTTGTATCAAGTCGCGATTAGTGTAAGTCTATATAATAGGAGTCAATGGGGACACCGCCTTTAAAAAAAGGCACTGTCTGACACAAAAGTCAGACAGTCTGGTTTTGTTACTGCTAGCTACTACTATTCTCCTCAGAGCTCGGGGGGTGGTGTCTCGGACTTGCATCTTCGTTGCCCTCAGGTTTTTTTTGCAGGCTTTGAAAGCAACTACACTTAAACGTAATCTCAATTACGTTGCTTTCGTCTGCCATGAGTGTTGTACTTTGAGTAGGGCTCTCACTCTCTGTTTTAAGGTGTAAAATGGTTAGACAGAACCTACCACGGCTAACATTAACATGGTTCGCACTTGCATGTTTCCAAAGTGAAAAAAAAGACCAAGTGGACCAGGGCCCTAACCATCATCTCAGAATTGATGGGGACCATTTTTTTTAGGTTTATGATGAGCCTAGGTCATGCCCATCTACTTCCGGTCCACGGGAATGAAAGTCAATGGAGTGATATATGTTTCTTCTAATTCCATTTAAATTCTTGTTGGCTCACCCTAGAATGAACAAATATTACATGGACTCAGTCAAAATGGACTCAGTCCCCCAGCATCCTTTTCACCAAGCAAGCCGCAAGCTCCTCCAAGTTCCTCAAGCTCATTGGCTGCGAGATGCCACCTGGTCAACCCAAGAGAGCTCATTGGCTAGCTCAAAGCTGTCCCTGGATGATGCAGCAATGCATCGCAACTATGAATTTACGAGCGGGACCCAGCTTTGTTCTTTTCAGTGCTGCTCATGGTTAAGGAAATACCTACTCTTTTCAGCTGAGAACGTGCTCGCAAACCAACCTTCCCCGCCCTTCTTCTTCAGGATCTTAGAAAGTGGACCTTTTGATCATTTCCATACTGACGAGCGATGCCCCTCTTTCCCGGCCATGCACCGTGGATCACAGCTGTTTTCACCGAATACAGCGACGGTGTATTCTACAAGAGCGCTAATCGGCCGTCAGCGTCCTTCTCACCCTTCCTGTGCAACTCAGGTGAACGGATTAAACCATTTTCCTCCTCCAAGGATAACCGTTTTTTTCAAAGCCCCATCCTCCGATCGTGGACTGAAGAATTCTCAAAGTGGGATACTCTTTCCTTTATTTCAACTGGGTGGTGCCGCTTTAGTTTAATTGTGAATGCGTATTCTGCTAAGAACTGATTGATGGTAAGTAGATGCTAAGATGGGGCTGGAACGACAGCAGCCTTTCCAAGTAGCTCGGCAATATTGCACCTTTTCTTAACTTTTAACTTTTAACTACCTTAGACTAGGCTTTCAAACTTTATTTCACCTTCCTCTAGTTACTTTATTTCTACCTCTTAGATGTAGCGATACGAGACGAAATTTCTGGAAGCAGCTCCTTCATCTATTCGAGATTGGAGCTGCTGGCACTAAGAACAAAGGAACAGACCGGAATACGACACAACATCCCGCCTGAGATAAAGAGGAGCTACAGAGGCTGTAAGGCTGGAGCGAGAAAAGCGGATCACCGGAGGCGATTCAAAACCGTCAATCCCGACAGTGATAATGGGCAACGTGAACTCACTACAGAACAAAATGGCTGAACTGTGTGCTCTGAACAACCACCGACTATACCGTGAGTGCAGTTTGTTTATTTTTTACGGAGACATGGCTAACTGGGCTAACGCCTCAGGCTAATATAGACCTATGCGGTTTCACATCCGCGAGAGCTGATAGGGACACACAGGCCAGTATAAAGAAGCAGAGGACTCATTTTCTACGTTAACAACAGATACTGCAACCCTGGACACGTTTCCCTTAAAGTATCAGTTTGCAGTCCGGACCTGGAACTGCTAGCCGTTAGCTTGCGCCCATATTATCAACCTCGGGAGTTCAGTCATGTGATCTGTCTGTGTGTTTAGATCCCTCCGAGGGCCGATGCAACAGCTGCCTGTGAGAAAATACACACAGTTAGAGCAAGACTGCAGCAACAAAACCCTGAGGATTTCATTATTACATCTGGAGACTTTAATCATGCCACACTGGATTCTACTCTGGTTGCCTTTCACCAGTTGGTGAACTGTCCCACAAGGAGCAACGGACAATTGACCTACTGTATGCTAATGTCAGAGATACATACAGAGCCACCCCCCTCCCCCCACTAGGGAAGTCAGACCACAATTTGGTTTACCATCAGCCACAATACACACCCCACGCCCATAGGCAGCCTGTTACAACACGCTCCATCAAGAGATGGACCCCAGAAAAGGAGGATGCTCTGAGAGATTGTTATGACACCACAGACTGGGATGTGCTTCTGAGCCCACATGGTGAGGACATAGAGGGGGCGACACACTGTCTGACAGACTACCTCAACTTTTGTGTGGACACGGTCACCCCTGCTAAGATGGTACGGTGTTACCCTAATAACAAACCGTGGGTAACACAGGAAGTCAAAGCTGTCCTCAACATGAAGAAGAAGGCTTTCAGGAGTAAAGTGAAGGAGGAGATGAAAGCAGCACAGCGGGATGTGAAATGCTGCCTGAGGGAAGCAAAGTGGAGCAGAAGCTGGAGAGGAACAATATGAGGGAGGTCTGGAATGGTGTGAAAACCATCACAGGCCACAACACAAAGAACAGCATAGTGAGGGGGACCGTGGAGAAGGCAAACGAACTCAAGAACCTCTTCAACAGGTTTGACCAGCCCATAACCCCCCCACCCTCACCTTTACTACAGAGCCCTCTCCTCACTCTCCTACCTCCCTCGCTTACCCCCCTTCCCTGACACTGTGACACCCCCCTCCTCCAACCCCTCTCTTAACAGCAGGACATCTTCACCCCCCCCCTCCTTCCCACCATCTCCCAGTGTCCCAGTGGATCAGGTCAGGAGACAACGGAGGAAGCCTCGCCCCCGAAAGGCAGCAGGCCCAGACAAGGTAAGTCCTAGGATGCTAAAGGCGTATGCTGCAGAACTTGGGGTGCCGCCCGGTGGCACTTCCGACCGGTGGCACTGACATCACATCTTATGAATACTCTAGAGCGGCTCTTCCTCAACCTCCTTTGACCACAGATACAACATGCTCAGGACCCACTACAGTTCGCATACAAGGCAGATGTCGGAGTGGAGGATGCCATTCTGTACCTCCTGCACAGAGCCCACTCACACCTGGACAAGGGAAAAGGCATGGTCAGGATTCTGTTTCTTGACTTTTCCAGTGCCTTTAATACCATCCGGCCCTGTATGCTCCAGGAGAAACTGAACAGGATGCAGGTGGACCCATGCCTGGTCGCCTGGATCTCTGACTACCTCACTGACAGACCACAGTACGTCAGGCTGAAGGACATCATGTCTGACACTGTGGTCAGCAGCACAGGAGCACAACATGGAACTGTGCTGTCCCCTCTTCTCTTCACCCTGTACACCTCTGACTTCTGCTACAACTCTGAATTATGCCATATTCAGAAGTTCGCAGACGACACGGCCATCATTGGGTGTTTTTGGGATAATCTGGAAGAGGAGTGCAGAAGTCTGGTGAGGAAATTCGTCACATGGAGCCACATAAACCACCTGCAACTCAACACCTCAAAGACCAAGGAACTGGTTGTGGACTTCGGGAGGTACAGAACAGGTCTGCTGCCGGTTCAAATAGAGGGAGAGGAGGTGGAGGTGGTTAACAAGTACAAGTACCTCGGGCTGTGGGTGGACAATAGATTGGACTGGTCATGCAACACAGAGCAACTGTATAAAAAAAGCCCAAAGCCGACTGTACTTCATCAGGAGGCTGAGGTCTTTTAACATCTACAGGAAGCTCCTGAGGATGTTTTATCAGTCAGTGATTGCTGGAATACTTTTCTATGCTGTGGTGTGCTGGGGAAGCAGCACAGCAAAGAAGGACTCATCCAGGCTGGAAAAACTGATCAGAAAGGCTAGCTCTGTGGTCGGCATGAAGCTGGACACTCTGGCAACAGTGGCAGAGAAAAGGACACTAAAAAAATTGCTGGACATTATGGACAATGCCGGGCATCCTCTGCACACGGCCATAAACAAGCAGAGGAGTCTGTTCAGTGACAGGTTGCTTCTCCCAAAGACAGCAACCAACAGACTTAAGAACTCCTTTCTCCCACATGCCATGAGACTGTTAAACTGCTCTCTGGATGGGGAAGGGAGGTGAAACAGGAGGACAAAGGAGGGGGGAACAACCCCCCGAGGGATTAATAAAGTTCGTTTGTTCGTTCGTTCGTTCTATCTACTCTGTGTGTGGCAGACGAGAAGCAGTCGCCATTAACTAGTTAGCCTTAGGTTTGAGCCACAAAGCTAACTAGTTATTATTACGCGGTCTCCTTAGTCCGTCCAGATCTGGCAGCATGCTTAGCTAATTAGGCTACATCTAGCGAGAAGCGATGCTTGTTGACCCCCCTTACACCTTACGCACACTTACGACGTAAGCACGCACGGTAAACCTTCCAGTGACGTCGCTATTTTAGCTTCTGTAGTTCTCCATTTTTGTAGCTTTGCATTATCATTTAGCATCGCATAGTAGCATAGGTCATTTTAAACTAGAATGAATTTACTTTATTTGAGAAATTTGGTGAATAAATAGACTAAACTTGAGATTGGTCTCTGTATTTCTCCAGTGTGTATGGTTGGTACATCATGCAAAAGAACTAACCCTTTCAGATTGATTGATAGTCTGGTTAAATCCTTAACATTGTTTCTTACATTGAGTAAGAGGCTGGGGCCCCTTTTACATGATCAATCCAGAATAATTTGAGTTACATTAACAATTATCCCGGTATTAGGTTGCCAGTGTAAGTGTGTTTAAATCATTATTAGCCAGACAACAAGAATAATCCAGAAATCCCCTACATTCTGTTATGGATTTAATATTTGCTGACTGTGAATTTTAACAACACATTTTGATGCAGAGAACGCATAAATTTTTGATCGGCTGCAAACGTATTTTGGGTTTTGTGTGAAAAGTCGTAGACTACAACTGAAGAAGCAGAAAATGGCTGTGAGTTTAGTGAGGTTAATATCCTTCCTCCAGGATGAAGGAAGGAGTATTAAATGTGGAGAAAACCACTATTAATCTGACCATATGGAAAGTGGTAGCTACGCTGGGGGAGCCAACATGCAGGAGAAGCTCTACAAAGTTTTAGTGGATATTTCTAGTGCTAGCTATACGATGTCATATTTGCAACTTCTGATTTGTAGTCATTTTATTCAAACCTTTTTACAAGTTAAGAAATTACAAGTCACATGAAAAACAGTTGAAACTCACATCATTAGTCATTTAAACTGAGGTACAGCATATGTGATTCAGGGCGTAGCAAAGCAGAACAGAAAATAACTTGTATCACTCCACTGACTTTCATCGAATTTTCTTTCCACCAGAGGACCAATGGGCCAACCAGAAGGGGAGGATGTTTAGATTATTATTATTATTATTATTATTATTATTATTATTATTATTATTATTATTATTATTATTATTATTGAGTGATTTGTCATCCTCACACAAATAATTGCACCTTTCCTCACTGACAAGAGAACTCTTTAATCACTGTTGTACGATAAGTAGCTTAGTTATCAGCACTATTAACAATGGTTCAAATACAGTTATTAATTATCAATACATTATCACAAATTAATAAAACTTATAGTGACATGCTCTCCCTGCTCAGCAGAAACAAATAACTGAGCTCAAATGTCAATCTCAGTTGATTGTCAGTAAATCAACTTAAAAAGTGAAACCAAAATATGATAAAAGCTCCTCAGATGCATGATCTTTCAAGCCTGTATTTGTTATGATTATGTAGATAGCTTACAGCTCATGAAAACCTAAAATTCAAAATCTCATAAAATTCTAACATTGTGAAAAGGTTCAACATTTTAGGCTCAATGTGTTACTCTCTAATCAGCTAATACTAGTAAAAACCAACAACCTGGGGCCGTATTCACAAAGAATCTTAGGGCTAAAAGTAGGTCGTAACTGGCAAATTTAGGAGTAGCTCCTAAAAAATGTGGGCGTGTCACTCCTAAATTTAGGACTCCTAGTTTCTTAAAATAAAAGTAATTCACAACCATTTTTAGGCCTGAAAGTAGCTCCTAAGTCTGGGAGTCCTTAAAAGAAGTCAAGAGGACTCCTAACTCCCTAAGACCTATTAACAAAGACTCCCAAAATGGCTGCAGCCAGACGCAATGTGTTGGACACTCTGGATGATTCTGAATTGACCAAACAATGTCCACACGTAGCCAGGTTTTTTTTCCCTCCGCCCGTTAAAAAAAAAAAATCTCCATCCACACGTAACCAGATAAATGCTTTTTTTCAGCACATTCATAGACGTGACAAAGCAGTAGGGGGCAGTAGTTCTCCCAAATCCTATCCGCTAAGAATAACTTTCTTTCCTCTATCTTCAGTACGCAGCAGCCATGCAGCTTATAAAAGCAAACAAACAAAACGTGCTTTAACAATGGATGATACCAACACAGCTCTGAGGGCATAAATGCTTTTTTTTTTTTAGAGTAAACACAGGTCGCACCAGTGATGTTGGAGCATTTTTTGTTGGGGACATTGACTTCACGGCTCCTAAAACTCCGTTTTCAACAGTCCACACGCAGATATACTGAAAACGGAGAAGACGCAAATCTCCACTTTGGCCGGAGTTTTTGAAAAGACTCGTTTTTGGTGCCGAAAATCTGTGGTTGATGACATGATGACAGGCCAAACCGTAGAAAAATATCTCCGTTTTGTGAGATAGCCGGCTACGTCGTGTCCTTTATATATTATTCCCCCTGCACAAAGAAGAAAACGTGCATGATGCATTTCACGTTTTTTCGTTTTTAAACTTCAAGCTCTCTGTAAGTAGGCTATTGTGTGTAAGTTGTATAAAGTGTCAGTCTCTTGGCCGAATATCATCATGCATTATTTCTGCTATTTGCGCTGTTCATAATTACGCTTTTATTGACATTGAAGTTTTCCATTTCCTGGTTTCACACGTGTCATTCAACAACCAATCACACTGCAGTCCGTCTATTTACTCATACATAGGAAATTACGTTTTCCATAGCAACGGGACGTCACTCTTATCTTCCGTTCACGAATTTGTCCTATGTAAAAGTAGCTCTTAGTGCGTTTGTGAATAGGTTTTAGACGACAACTCCTAAGTAAGACCTTTTAGCGCGAGTTAGGAGTAACACCTAGTGGTAAGATAAGAGTCTTTGTACACACGGCCCCTGGTCTTCTTTAAAGCCAAGTGCTGATAGCATCCAAGCCACACAGCATTGAGGCAGGAAGAGATGCAAAAGAGGCCCAAAACAACTACTTAGCATATAGCTGCATCCGAACCCTTAGTAAGTACTACATGCTATGTAGTAGGTACTACTTGCCCGTTGATGCAGTACATACTGCGTAGCAAACGAGCGAGTTGTAGGCATGAAATCGGATGTACTCCTCCACCATTTTGCCGGATGTTTACATTACGTTACGTCGCCTGTGGTCCCATTAAACATTAACTTATCAACTTAAATGTTTAATCAGTTGTCAAAAAACAATTAACATCGCTACACTTTTACATTTGTACGGCGAAATTGTGGCGGTGTCAATGGTTGATAATTCCTTGGTATCCGAGGTCATTCTTCTTCTATGATTTTGGGGCTTCCGCTGCATTGTGGGATAGTGTAGCGTACACCGGCTGCTTACTGTGGCAGTATTACACATCTGGGAACTTTATGCCTACTACTCCAATCCATACTGGAGATTCAGATCTACTACATTGCTCGCATATGGCTTTTTGCCTACTATGTAGTAGCCATAGTAGGGTTATTCAGATGCAGGGTATATGTATGACTAGACTTATCCAAAAGTCCAAAATTTCTCTATTGTAATATTCTGATTTTATGAGATTTGAAATTTGGGATATACATAAACTGTAGACCATAATCATCAAAATTAGAACACATAAAGGGCTTGAAATATCTCACTTTGCATGTAATGAGCAGTGTTAAAAAGAAATTGAAATATATTTCACATTACTTTTTACAATGTCAAAAATATAATATGTTTGCATTACATATTACTGTATTAAAAATGTAACTGAGTTACACTACTTTAAGTTACTTTTGGCAAAAAATCTTAAAAATCTAACATGACTTCTAACCATCGTAACTTATCAATTTACATTTTACACAAGTGTCACACCACAAATACTGTATTTTTAACACTATTTTATTAAAATTAAGTCTCTAGTTCCTTTGCATGCCTTCTATTTCATGGTAATGTTTGTTAAATGTAATCAAAAGAAGGTGCTGAAAGTGCTCATCATAAAGATGGTTGACAAAGATGGGACTCCGATGTCTGAAGCCTTACAACAAATGCTTAGGAAAACAGTGTGAATAATGCCGCTGTTTAAATGTACAGTCCATCTTTTCCGCAGCCAACCTGATTCTCTGATGTTTTAGTTTTGAGCAACAGGAAGTGGATGGTGGATCTTGTTCTATGGTATCCAACTTGATTTGGTCTGTTGCAATAGTTGGCCAGAAAAACAATTTTAAAATGCATTTGTAACTTGAGTTACTGAAATTGTAACTGAGTTATATATTGCTGTATATTTTGTAAGTAATGCAATACATTACTCAGTTACTGAAAAAGGTAATCCATTCCTGTAACTCATTCCTTTTGTAATACATTACTCCCAAAACTGGTAATAATGCTGCATTCCAGTTAACCTTTTCTCGCGGTTGTCTCGCAGAGACACGCCCCCTTTAGGTCGGAATATACGAACTCCAACTCGGAGCTCTGAGAGTAGACCGAGTAGAGGGGGGGCAAGTCTGAACAAAGATGGCTGCGCCCGTAGTTGGGATATATTTTCTTTGTATTTGCACTGTTGGTCATTTCAATGTCATTTTTAAATGCTCTTACAAACTTTACTACATTTCTGCTTTAATCCGGTCACCAATTTATACATTGCACATTCTTGCTGTGCGTGCAATACAATGTACAGCTTTGTTTTTCATGCTGGTCTGCTGATGATGCTACGTCGCTAACCACAATAGCAATAACTAGCCCGCCCCTCGACAGCTGCTGCCCTCAAACCGTCCATGTTCTTTCCGACTTGTGGTGTAGTGAAACAAACTGGAATGCGTTAAGTCGGGAATGACGACACATTCTCGTGTACAGCAACTTGGACGCCCGAGTGTCTCAGACAAATGGAATGCTGCATAAGTCTATATGTGTTTTTTCTCTGGGGATTTTAATCAGATTAACCCTTATCTTTAATTGTTTGTGTCCCTAAATTGCCTTCTACTGGACAGGAACCCAATGAGGAACCCAATGAATGCTGGTGATAAACAGTCATCCTGTGAGGTTGGCGCATAGAGGAGACAGCAGTGTAGTCACCCAGTAGTCACTCTGCTAACTCCTCTGTTTCCTTTCTGTTTCAGATTATTACTCGCTGTGACGTGTGTTTGCTTCAGGAGGTCAGAGATGTTAAAGGGGCAGCTTTAAAAAAGCTGCTTCAAACAATTAGAGGGTAAGGCATAAACTAATATAAAACACATTTCACTTGAAACATTACTCTGAATATACACTCAACAAAAATATAAACGCAACACCTTTGTTTCTGCTCCCATTTTTCATGAGATGGACTTAAAGATCTAAAATTCATTCCAGATACACAATATTACCATTTCTCTCAAACATTGTTCACAAATCAGTCTAAATGTGTGATAGTGAGCACTTCTGCTTTGCTGAGATAATCCATCCCACCTCATAGGTGTGCCACATCAAGATGCTGATCCGACATCATGATTAGTGCACAGGTGTACCTTATACTGCCCACAATAAAAGGCCACCCTGGAATGTGAAAGGTGTTGCGTTTATATTTTTGTTCAGTGTATTTGCTTAGGAATTCAGTTACAGTTTTGTACTAGGGTGTGCATAACGTCTATAAAGGCATGAATATATTCTTGACTGGTTTACAGTTATGTCCTGAGCAGAGTAGTATTTTTTATCCATCCATCCATCCATTTTCTTAACCGCTTAATCCTTTATGGGTCGCGGGGGTGCTGGTGCCTATCTCCAGCTGTCAACGGGCGAGAGGCGGGGTACACCCTGGACAGGTCGCCAGTCCATCACAGGGCAGGACAAACAGGACAAACAACCATGCACACACTCACACCTAAGGACAATTTACAGTGATCAATTAACCTGACAGTCATGTTTTTGGAATGTGGGAGGAAGCCAGAGTACCTGGAGGGAACCCACGCATGCACGGGGAGAACATGCAAACTCCATGCAGAAAGACCCTGGGCTGGGATACGAACCCACAACCTTCTTGCTGCAAGGCAACAGTGCTAACCACTGCCCCACCGTGCAGCCCAGTATTTTTTATTATTATTTTAAATAGTATTTAGTCTGAGCAAGCTTAATAAAGAACTACAGATAAAAATTTAATTAAACAATTGCACATTGCTGCAGCCTGAACCCACAGCCTCAAAGGATTCTCCTGCTCTGCATGGTAGCGACATCTTCACCCATTTGTGCGTAATCGAATAGTTGGCTTACTGCATAAGTTAATGTCATTTGGTGTTGGATTTTTGCCTCAGAAAGATGATTTCACAGGGGCTTTATAGTATGTTGTTCTGGAGGATGAATTGAATCCACTGCCACACTCAAGACTGGAATTAAGCACCACTTCAGCAAAAGTAGTAAAAAGGAAACTTTTCTTCAAACGAAGTGATCAAAAGCCCAAAAGACTCTGTGAACAAACCGTTCCTGACCCATAAACTAGCCTAAACAGTAAGAAAGCACCAGGCGCTGTGTTTGGCACACGTGGGGCTCTTTGGAGCATCTAATCAGCCACACTGGCCACAATTGTGCTCCAAAGCCTCAGTAATTTTCATGCCTGCAACTCGCTCCCAGTTTACCAGATGCATTGCAGATAGTGTCTGGGAATCTTCTATGGAGACAAGCAGGAGCTGAAAGACAAGGCAAGGGAAAGACAACTATAGGAGGGAAATTGAGGATCAGCTGCAGCAGGAAAACATCAGAGGTGTTTGGAGCAGCCTAACAATAATTTCAGGACAAAAAACAACCCCACCAGGCTGCAGGAGACTTGGAGTGGGTGAATGACCTCAATAAATATCTAATAGGTTTGAAAAGCCCCCCACATTGCAATCTCCTTCATCTTCACGAACTGCCTGTGTTTCATCTCAGGACTCACATCTCTCAGCTCCCAGCCATCACACCACCCCTGGCTTCTGAGGGCTCAAACATACATCCTCCTCCACCGACCACCATCTTGTCCCTTTCAGCACTTCAAGTGAGAAACGAGCTACGTAAGATCATAGTGTGGAAGGCTGCAGGTCCAGATGGCATCAGTACCAGGCTCCTGAGGTCCTGAGAAGATGAACTGTATGGCATTCTAGGATATCTGTTCAACCTAAGCCTGTTGCTGGGGAAAGTCCCACAGCTGTGGAAGACCTCCTGTGTGGTACCGGTACCAATGATCCTCTCATCCCAAGGACCTCAGCAGCTGCATCTGATGAAGACCCTGGAGAGGTTGGTTCTGAACCTGGTGGGGTCTTCATTGGATCTGCTGAAGTTTGCTTACCAACCTAGCATCGGGTTGGAGATCACCTGCTGCACCTAAAGCCTAGTTTATGCTTCTGCGTTTTGACGGAGACAGATTGATGCAACGCCATTATCCGTAAACGCAAGGGCTGTCCGTCAACTACACAAGAACGCACGGAGTAGAGGCCCAAACTTTAACTATCCGTATTCTATGAGCTGCACTTCTAGTAAAAAGCTTTACAGCTTAATCAAAACGTACTTTCTGTCGTTCATTGCTTTGAGGAAGAAATGCGTTCACAAGCCTAGAAAACAACAGAAGTGCCGCTGTGTGATAGTAGGCAGAGACAGCATGAAAACTTAGCACCCCCTGCTGTCCTGGTCGAGCAAAACAATAGAGAATGGAGTGGAAGAGCGGAGTACTATAAACAGAAAACGTCTCCGTCAATACGTCTGCGTCTGAGTGCAAATTTGCGGTCGGAGAAGCACAAACTAGGCTTAACTCTGACTCACCTGGAGAAACCTGGAAGCTCTGTGAGGATTGTGTTCTTTGATTTCTCCATTGATTTCATCACCATCCAACCAAGACTTTGGGGGACAAGCTGGAGCTGCCAGGAGTAGACCACCACATGTCCCAGAGGATACTGGACTACCTTATAGGACACCCACAGTATGTGAGGACACAGGGCTGTGTCTTTGATTCGCTGGTCTGCAGTGCTGTCACTGTTCCTCTTCACCCTCTACACTGCAGACTCCATCAACTCCCCACGCTGTCACCTACAGAAGTTCTCTGACAACTCTGCCATAGTCTGCCTTATTACAGGTGAGGATGACTCAGAGGACAGGTACCAGCAGAACCACCTTCTGATCAATGCCGAGAAAACCAAGGAGTTGGTGGAGGACTTCTGGAGACGCAGACCCACCACACTGACAACGGTGGAAATCCAGGGAGTGGACATTGAGATAGTGGACTCTTGTAGGTACCTGGTTTTTCACCTGAATAATAAACTGGACTGGAGCCACAACACTGATGCTCTCTACAGGAAGGGTCAGAGGTCAGGGCAACTCTACCTGCTCAGACGGCTGAGGTCATTTGGAGTTAAGGAAGTGCTGTTAAAGACCTTCTATGACTGTGGTAGTATCCATCATTTTTATAGTGTTATTTGTTGGAGCAGCAGTTTATCTCCACCTGAGGAAGAGTTTGTATAAAGTCATCAGGAAGGCCAGCTCTGCTCTATAGTGCCCCCTGAATGCAGTGCAGGTGGTGGGAGACAGAAGGACTCTGGCCAAAATGAAATCTCTGATGAACACAGTATATATGTTTTTCATATATACAGTGGGGCAAAAAAGTATTTAGTCAGCCACCGATTGTGCAAGTTCTCCCACTTAAAATAATGATAGCGGTCAGTAATTTTCATCATAGGTACACTTAAACTTTGAGAGACAGAATTTGAAAAAAAAATCCAGGAATTCATTGTAGGATTTTTAAAGAATTTATTTGTAAATTATGGTGGAAAATAAGTATTTGGTCACTTCAACCAAGGAAGATCTCTGGCTCTCACAGACCTGTAACTTCTTCTTTAAGAAGCTCTTCTGTCCTCCACCTGTTACCTGTATTAATGGCACCTGTTTGAACTCGTTATCTGTATAAAAGACACCTGTCCACAGCCTCAAACAGTCAGACTCCAAACTCCACTATGGCCAAGACCAAAGAGCTTTCGAAGGACACCAGGAAAAGAATTGTAGACCTGCACCTGACTGGGAAGAGTGAATCTACAATAGGCAAGCAGCTTGGTGTGAAAAAATCAACTGTGGGAGCAATTATCAGAAAATGGAAGACATACAAGACCACTGATAATCTCCCTCGATCTGGGGCTCCACGCAAGATCTCATCCCGTGGGGTCAAAATGATCATGAGAACGGTGAGCAAAAATCCCAGAACCACACGGGGGGACCTGGTGAATGACCTGGCAGTGCCAGACGTGTCCCCCTGCTTAAGCCAGTGCATGTCCAGGCCCGTCTGAAGTTTGCCAGAGAGCACATGGATGATACAGCAGAGGATTGGGAGAATGTCATGTGGTCAGATGAAACCAAAGTAGAACTTTTTGGTATAAACTCAACTCGTCGTGTTTGGAGGAAGAAGAATACTGAGTTGCATCCCAAGAACACCATACCTACTGTGAAGCATGGGGGTGGAAACATCATGCTTTGGGGCTGTTTTTCTGCTAAGGGGACAGGACGACTGATCCGTGTTAAGGAAAGAATGAATGGGGCCATGTATCGTGAGATTTTGAGCCAAAACCTCCTTCCATCAGTGAGAGCTTTGAAGATGAAACGTGGCTGGGTCTTCCAACATGACAATGATCCCAAACACACCGCCCGGGCAACGAAGGAGTGGCTCCGTAAGAAGCATTTGAAAGTCCTGGAGTGGCCTAGCCAGTCTCCAGACCTCAACCCCATAGAAAATCTGTGGAGGGAGTTGAAAGTCCGTGTTGCTCGGCGACAGCCCCAAAACATCACTGCTCTCGAGAAGATCTGCATGGAGGAATGGGCCAAAATACCAGCTACTGTGTGTGCAAACCTGGTAAAGACCTATAGTAATCGTTTGACCTCTGTTATTGCCAACAAAGGTTACATTACAAAGTACTGAGTTGAATTTTTGTTATTAACCAAATACTTATTTTCCACCATAATTTATAAATAAATTCTTTAAAAATCCTACAATGTGAATTCCTGGATTTTTTTTTCACATTCTGTCTCTCACAGTTGAAGTGTACCTATGATGAAATTACTGACCTCTGTCATCATTTTAAGTGGGAGAACTTGCACAATCGGTGGCTGACTAAATACCTTTTTGCCCCACTGTATATATATATATATATATATATATATGTTATATACTAGCTTATTGGAAATTACTTTTACTTTGGTACTTTCTAACCTTCTAGATATTCTGATTACTTTAACTACACAGGACTCTTTTTTTATAACTATTGTACATGACGTAAATAGTTTTTCTTTTTCTTCTGTAAAAAAATATTTATGTTTCTTTTCTGTGTCCTGTTCTGTTTGTACATCTGTTTTGTTTTTTTGCTGCTGTTAGTACCTAATTTCCCCCTTGTGGGACAATTAAAGGATTATTCTATTCTTCTGTTCTTTTTAATTTATTTAATTAATGTTACTCCACATGTAAAGTATCTGTGCATATGCACCAAGTGGTCAGAGGTGAGAATACTAATCTGTAGAAATGATGGACAGCCTTTCAGATTTTCCGTCACCATTCTTAAACAGTGGTCAAATACGGAAAATATTTAGTCAACCCGACCCCTGGTCCTGAGGACCCCTTGTGGTTTTACATCCTTAGAACCAGAACTTAGTTGTCTGGAAGTATTTACCATGTTGCCCCCCCCAATGAAACCCCAAACAGATTAATAACATTTTGGTTTTGTTGTATGCTTTTTTGTTCTTCTCTGCTTAATTTTATTTTTGAGAGTTTAGAACATTTTGCTTGTTGTAGAATACTCTTGAAACCAGTAGATGGCACCGAACCTAAAATTGTAAGTGCTTCCAGGAGTATTATTTGACCTTAGGGACTTTTCTTACTCTCCACCGTGACAAAGGTTAAAATAGGGGCTTTGTTGGATCCACCACATGACCATCCAAAATGTCTCTGGAGATGTGATGAACCTGTTTTTTTGCTGTCATATGACAGCTTTGCATACAACATACTGAACAAACCCGGTTGGCTCAAACTGACGGGTTGTAATAAGATTAAACTTACTCTAGAACGCAGCTTTTCCCTTGGTGTTGTTTACGCTCATTTTCAATCTTTTTCTTTATGTCCTCCATGTTTGTGGAGTCGGAAAGTCGCGCGAATAGGATGTGTAAGTAGGGTAGGCGTACAGAAGGGAGGTCCCGGTGCGGGGCAGAGAACCTGCTGCTGCATTCAAGTGTTCCCATTTAAACACAGTTCATCAATTAACAGTTACAAAAAAAAAGGTTTTCAATCAAAAAATAAAAAGTGCCTGAGCCCGGCCCGTGTCCGAGGTATTTATACGATCATCGGTCCCGAAGCCCGGCCCTCGGGCTGTCGGGACCCCCTGTCCACCCCCCACCCACTATGCTGTATAGGAGAGACTATATATAACTGATGAATGGATTAGTGAATATTAGAGAACATGTAAATGCTCAAAACTCCTCAGGAAGATTTCACATCATTATATTTATATTACGTATTCCATTGTTTTTAGGGATTTCCTGATCAGGTTTTTTTTGCCCTCAAGTCAGAGTCATTTGATGTTGAGAATCTACTGAGTCCCGATACATCTGTAATACATTAAAATAAATATAGAAGAGTGAAGAAGCAGATCAGATCCAGGATATTCCTTATTTGATCTAATTCCCTTTCTTTTAACATTTAACAATTCTGTTAACAAACCGAGTACTTCTGTGACGTGGGTTGAACAGTGAAGTAATAACATAAATTATTCACTTTTGGACTTTAGTCCAACAATAAATATAAAAATGTCTGTTATAAACATAAATAGCACATGAAATGGCAACTTAAATAAACATAAGAGAATGTTCATGCAAATTGTATTAACGGAATATTTTGCGTATTTCACCATTATTTTTGAGAAAAATGACAGAAAAACCTGAAGGCTGTCTGATTAGTATTCACACGGATCTAGTTTCAAATGCACAGATACTTTTAACTTTACACATGGATTCCAGGTGGATAAATCAAACAAAGAACAGATTTCCAGACACTTTGATCAAGGCGTGTTGCTGCCCAGTAGCTGACTGAATGTTGAAACGTTTCTGAGACTTCAGAGCGCAACTGCAGCCTTTGTGGCTGGTTAAATGGACTACGATGTGTGCCAAACATCGTGACTGCTGCTGCTTTCCTCCTGCAGGCTTCTCTGCTGCTGAAGCGTGGTTTACGGCTGAGGAAGTGGTTTGTTCATAGTCTTTTAGACTTTATCAGTGTAGTTGGAGACATGTTTCCTCATGTTAAATATTTGGCTGAAGTAAAGCTTAATTCCAGTCTCCAGTGCAGCAGCATGTAGATACAGCATCCAGAACAACATCTAAACCCCTAAGAGAAGGCATCTGTCCGAGACAAAAACTTCTGCAGCAACCACAGCAGGTGGATTCTAAGTGATTCACTTCACTTTAATAAGTAGTTCTCTGTTTGGCTTGAATATTATTTAAAATGAATAAAAAATAAATACTTTTGAATAGGTATTAACTGTTGGGACCAGAGATGGGCACTAGCACCCTGCACAGAATAAAAACATTGACAGGACAGGTACATACAGTACAGCACCTTCTCATTCAATGCGTTTGTCAGGTTTCAGGACTCAGATGGCAGGGTCAAACTCAGAAACCTGGCAGATGGTTTGTATAATAAAATGTTTGACACAATGAGCAGAGAGTCATTGTTTCAGGAGAATCTCTGAAGGGCAGAACCAAGGAGGCAGACGGAAGATTTCAGCAGAAGAACAAGATGTTACATGGAGCAGATTGACAGGAGAGTTGGTTAACGGATGATTTACTTACAGGAGGGTGGATGGTTAGATTCTTGGAAGAGGTAAGTGGGATCTAGTTCCTGAGGAGAGTTTAGGACTGACAGAGTTCTGGCTGTGTTTGCTTGCAAGTGGAATGGGCAGGTGGACGGAGGACAGACAGACCAGCAGAGGCAACAGAGCAGAAACTGACCAGGTGAAGATCCAGAGTAAAAAGATAAGTTGTTTCCAGAAGATCTTTCCGGAGATCAGGAGAGGAAACCCAGGAAGACGGAGGAGTTTCTGAACAGGATCTGCGATGAAGCCAGGGTAAAAATGAGCACTCAGAAAAAACCTTCAAAAGAACACAGAGCTAAGTTGGCTGTGTTTACCACGCTTGTAGTGAGAACAATCTGGGATTAGCCTGCAGCTCCTCTCCCTTTTTTATGCTAGAGGAGATGAGCCCTGATGAGCTGCACTGGTCGCCAATCAGCCACGCCCCCTGCAGAGAAGGTAGGAGAAAAAAACACACCAGCAAAACACTGGATCCAAATAGTTTTCTTTATTTTCAAGACTACATTGTAGATTCTCAATTAAGGGCATCAAAACTATGAATAAACACATGATGCATGGAATTACTGTATGTACTTACACAAAAAAGGTGAAACAACTGAATACATGTGTTTTCCATCAGTCTTGAAGGAGTTCCCAGAGATGCTTAGTACTTGTTGGACCTTTTGCCTTCACTCTCACCCCAAATCATCTCCATTGGGTTCAGGTCTGGTGACTTTGGAGGCCAGGTTATTTCACACTTTTTTTGTAAAAGTACTAAATAATTCCATATGTGTTCATTCATAGTTTTTATGCCTTCAGTGAGAATCTACAATGTAAATAGTCATGAAAATAAAGAAAACACACTGAATGAGAAGGTGGGTCCAAACTTCTGGTCTGTACTGTACAGTGTTGGGCAAGTTATAAAGATTTTGTAATATAAGTCACATTACTATTTACAATATCAAAAATCAAGCGGAGGGAGAGAGGCTGGGAGTCTTCCCACACCCCTGTTTGTTGGACCATCAGGGGTTGGAGCCCGGGTGGTATATCAGGCCGTCTGGTCGGGGACCTGGGCTGATGGGCTACTCTTGCCGGTGTGGGGGCCTTGGCGGTGTGCTTTTCCCCGTCCTGGTGGGCAGGAGGTTCGTCTCCCGGGTGCAGGGGCAGGTTGCTCTTTCGGGATGTCTGTTCCTGGGCCTGGGAGTATAGCGTATGGATGGGGCATGTGGGTGAGTTTACAGCATCCTTTTTCGGTTGAGCGTAAGAGGGAGGGTACGTAAGATTGTCCCTGTATGTCTCTGTCTACTTGTCAGGTCAGGTGTTTGGCTGCCCTCTGGCCTGGTGCATCTTTGTCCCCTCTATGACAGATGCCCCTGCCCGCTTGTCGAAGGTGGCTCTCGATGCCTGGTGCTGGGGGACCGGATGCGGCCCGGCTCGGTCCTGGTGCATGCCTAGCTAGTCCTGGGTGGGCCGGTGTGTCTGGTCGCCAGTGTTTAGGGCTGATGTCTCCTTGGATTGACTTGGTGCCGTTCGGTGGGTCGGTGGGGACTGTGTCTGGCACCCGGGCCTCCAGCCGCTTCTGTGGGTTCCGCTGCCTGGTCGGTTCATTTGGGGGGGCTGTCCGGCATTGGCTGGGCCCCTGGTCTCGGTGCTCTGGGGCAGGATCTGGACCCAGGGGCTGGTAGATCTGGGTGTCCAGGTGCTGGCTGGGTGCGGCCTGCAGAGGGCGTACATCCGCTGTGGCTCCCGGGCATGTGTCTGTGTGGGGGGGCTGGGTTGTTGGCGGTGGGGATTGGCCCGGGTTGGCGGTGACGTGTGTCGTCCTTTGGCCGGCTGCGGGTCTCCCCTGCCTTGAGGCGGCGGGGGGGAACCCCTGTTGGCTGATCTCTGGTTGGGTCCCTGCTGGGGGGTGGGGCAACGCTGATCCCCGTGGCCTCCGGGTCCTGTTCCGAGCCCGCCCTGGCGTAGCCGGTTTCCGGTGGAGCCCGTGGGCTTGTCCCTGCGACCTCCCGGGCCCCTGCATTGCGGTTGCCGGGGGTCTCCCCTTGTGCATCCATCTGTTCCTCTCTTGGTGGGTGATCGGCCCTGCGCTGGTCTGCCTGCGGCTCCTGCGCTCTGTGGGGCTCTGGACGCATGCGTCTCCTACATCCTTCATGTCTGCGTCGATTCCTGTAGGACGGATTGACGGTTTCTTACACCAGCTATCAATCACTTGCATGGGGAAACCTTATTCACACCTCCATGCTCGCACACACACATATAGGTGTGGGGACATTGGTGAGTACGGATATAATGTTGAGCTGAGGTTATCGTCTTCAGTTAGTTGGTCCCAGGAGTTTGACAGCAACAATAGTGTTGTGTTCATGAATCCATGTTTGTGTGTAGTGAATGTATAGTTCTTAGTTCATATTACTAGATCTATTTTGTTAGTGTTGTTTTGTTCTATTTGTGGTTTTTGTTTGTTTTGTTTTCCCACTTCTCTGCCGTCCAACAGAGGTGGAGGACTGGGATGTTTTCTTGTGTTCTTTGTTTGCCTCCCTATCTCGTATTTTCAGTTCACACTTCTACCAGTCCTGTTTCTCTTCTTCATCTTCTTTCTTTCTTCCTTATCTCAATTTCCTGTCCATAACTTCAAGAAATTAAACCCACAGTAATCACTAATAAATATTTCTCCTACATATATATCAAGTGGAGTATTATAGCAAAGCTGTAATGCTCTGCTTGGGAAAGTAAATCTGTTGGGCTTGTACTTGGTACTCAGACACCGATTCTTAGTAGCAAACTGCTAGACAGGACAAGTAAAAAAAAAACAAAAAAACAATGTCAAAAATGTTATATTACTGTCTTAAAAATGTAACTGAGTTACACTACTTTAAGTTACTTTTGGCAAAATATCTTGTGTCACACCACAAATACAGTATTTTTAACACTATTTTATTAAAATTAAGTCTCTAGCTCCTTTGCATGCCTTCTATTTCATGGTATTGTTTGCTAAATGTAATCAAAAGAAGGTGCTGTAAGTGCTCATCATAAAGATGGTTGACAAAGATGAGACTCCGATATCTGAAGCCTTACAACAAATGGTTAGGAAAACAGTGTGAATAATACCGCTGTTTATATGTACAGTCCATCTTTTCCTCAGCCGTCCTGATTCTCTGATGTTTTAGTTTTGAGCAACAAGAACTGGATGGTGGTTCTTGTTCTATGGTATCCAACTTGATTTGGTCATTGGAAGGAAGGAAGGTGGCTAGCCTTAGAAGATTAGCTCCCTGGTTTAATTTAGAGCTACGTACCCTAAAGCAGACTGTTAGAAAACTAGAGAGAAAATGGCGCTCCACGCATTTACAGGATTCTTATTTAGTGTGGAAAAATAGTCTATTGCTATATAAAAAGAGCCTTCGAACAGCCAGAACAGCATATTTTTCATCTTTGATCGAGGAGAATAAAAATAATCCTAGGTTTCTTTTTAATACAGTTGCCAAACTCACACAGGATCAAAGCTCTGTCGAGCCAACCATTCCCCCAGCTCTTAGTAGTGACGACTTCATTACATTTTTTATAAATAAAATAGACTCTATAAAAAATAAGATAAATGGGAACCTTCCCAATATGCTTGCTTCTTCCTTAGTTAATGAGGGAGCATTAAAAATGGTTGAACCTAATATATGCTTGAACTGCTTTAATGCAGCTGAACTTTCAGATCTACTAAAATTATTAGCTTAATCAAAACCTTCAACTTGCATGTTAGACCCAGGCCCAAATAAACTTTTAAAAGAGTTTACCCTTTGATTGCTGCTCCAATTTTAGATATAATGAATCTATCCTTTATCAATGGATATGTACCACAGGAGTTTAAGATTGCTGTAATTAAACATATACTTAAGAAACCATCTCTTGATCAAAACGACTTATTTAACTATAGACCGATATCTAATCTTCCCTTCTTATCTAAAATTCTTGAGAAAATAGTTGCACATCAGATGTGTGAGCATTTAAAGAATAATGAGCTGTTTTAGAAGTTTCATTCAGGCTTTAAAGCTCATCATAGCACTGAAACAGCTCTGGTGAAGGTTACTAATGATATTCTCATAGCCTCAGACAATGGACTGGTGACCATTCTGGTCCTGTTAGATCTCAGTGCTGCCTTTGACACTGTTGATCACAATATTCTCATAGAAAGGCTTCAAAGTGTCGGTATAATAGGAACAGCACCTGGGCGGCATTAAATTAGCCTCCAGTAATAAAGCAAAGAACGTCGGTGTTATTTTTGACCAAGATATGTCATTTAGATCTCACATTAAAGAAGTCTCTAGGATTTCCTTTTTTCGCCTTAGGAATATTGTAAAAATTAGAACCATCCTGTCCAGGAGTGATGCTGAAAAACTAGTCCATGCCTTTGTTACTTCAAGGCTGGATTACTGTAACTCTTTATTATCAGGTAGTCCACAGAAAACAATTAAAAGTCTTCAGTTAGTCCAAAATGCTGCTGCTAGGATTCTGATGAATATTAAAAGAAGAGATCACATTTCCCCTGTTTTAGCTTCTCTTCACTGGCTCCCAGTAAAATCTAGAATAGAATTCAAGATCCTCCTTCTGACATATAAAGCTCTTAATAATCTAGCTCCATCATACATAAGAGACCTGATTGTTCCATATGTTCCTAACAGAGCCCTTCGCTCTCAGACTGCAGGTTTACTGGTAGTTCCTAGGATTTCTAAAAGTAGAATGGGTGGCAGATCTTTCAGCTATCAGGCTCCCCTCCTATGGAACCAGCTCCCAGGGTTGGTTCGTGAAGCAGACAATTTGTCTATCTTTAAAACTAGGCTTAAAACTTTCCTCTTTGACAAAGCTTACAGTTAGAGATATGTTAATAGGTAGTTAGAGACAGGTTAGACAGGTAGCTAGGAAGAGACAGGTTAATGTTAGTAGCCAGGTAGAGTGTCAAAAGCTAGGAAGGGATATGAAGAGGTAGAGTAGCTAGGTAGAGATAGATTAATGTAAGCCAGGTAGAGAGTGTTAGTAGCTAGGTCTCCTAGTAGCTAGGAGACAGGTTAATGTTAGTAGCTATGCTGCGTTAGGCTGTTGGAGGACATTATTAGGGTCTGTTCCTACTTTCTCTCCTACTTCTCCCCAACTGCAACCTACTTGCGGATGAGAAGGCGACACAGGAGACAATCCAGGAGGCGCCAACAGTGATGTAGATTATACGCGTCAATCTGTGTTCTTTTTGTTTTTCCCCGCGCATGCCCAGTACATGCATAGGTCGGCATTGAATCGCCCAATCATGGGACCTTAAACGGACCTTAAACGGGGCGTAAATGCTTGTGTTGAGTGGTTAACATTAGGCGTCTAACTCCCCGTATAACCTTATCCGGCTTAGTGTGGACGTAGCGTTAGTCTCTTCCTACAGTAGGTGCTCCTGACCCGTCCTGCTTGACGACCCTGACTAAGATGGCATTCCAGAGGAGGAACGTTCTCAACGTCCTGCAACAAGCTTCTGCATCAGTTCTGTTGCTCTTTCTGTGTCTCTGTTATGTATTCTCCAAACCCCAGACGGTCTCGGCAGATGACCGCTTGTGCTGAGCCTGGTTCTGCTGGAGGTTTCTTCCTGTTAAAAGGGAGTTTTTCCTCTCCACTGTCGCTTCATGCTTGCTCAGTGTGAGGGTTTGCTGAGAAGTCACGACGCAATCTTCTGTGGTTCTCTAATCGCTAAATTAAACATTGTATTGTAATAACTCTTCTTGTAAAGTGCCTTGAGATGACATCTGTTGTGAAACGGCGCTATATAAATAAACTGAATTGAATTAAAAAATGTTGCATTAGTTGGCCAGAAGAAACATTTAAAATGCATTTCTAACTTGAGTTACTGAAAGAGTAACTAGTAATATATTGCTGTATATTTTTTTAAGTAATGCAATCTATTCCTGTAACTCATTACTTTTGTAATGCATTACTCCCAACACTGGTACTGTATATATTAGTCCTGATTCTGATCGAGTCTTAAACTATGTGATTGGGCCAGATTTCTGGTCACGTGATCGGATCTGGACATCCCTAATTGTAATGACAAAAACCAATTAATCTATTACTAAACTGTTGGCAGAGCATTCAGCAAGAGAGGAATAGATGTGAACTGACTGCTGAATTTTTGATAACATTATACTCTTCTGTTTAGTTCTCTTTAGTTTGTATAAAAGGTGATAACCTAAGATGATAACCTAAACTGTATGTAGTTATAATAAAATAAAAGACAACAGCAATATTCTTACTTTTATAAAACATGATGGCCACAAATAGTTTGATTCTGATATTGGCTCAGTTGTTCACTGGAGCTACTGAAGCATTAGTAGCACCATGAATGATGCTGTGGTTGATTATTACTTCAGCCTTTCTGAGTATGAAGGTGTGTTTATAATGCAGGAAGCGGAGTAGTTTTCTGGTGTATTCATTTAAGATATGGATCAGAATGTTCATGTTTGATTACCTGTTTATAATGTCTTTAACACATTGCTCATTAATGATATTATTAATAGTTTTTGGATCCACTCTATCTTCATCTGTTGGTTATTCAGGTATGACATGCAGAATCAGTATGAAATGTTGCCCAGCGAGAGACTGGGGAGGACCGAGTCATACCAGGAGCAGTATGTGTTTGTCTACAGGTAAGCTGTGCTGCTTAATGCTGCAAAGTGTGAAAACTTTTTACAAACACAAATAGTTTTCCTCTCCTAATCTGCATGCAGGACCAACACTGTGAGAGTTACTGATAAGTATCAGTACCCAGATAATCTGCCAGGAGATGAAGATGCTTTCTCCAGAGAACCTTTTGTTGTTCGCTTCAAAGCCCCGAAGACATGTGAGTCTTTTACACATTTATTACTCGAAAATAAAAGATGATTAAAACTTCAATGTATTCCTTTTACTGTATCCTTTCATATTTATTTTCCTACTCATGCTTTCAGCTATAATGGATTTTGTCCTCATCCCTCAACACACCACTCCATCTAACACCACCAAAGAGCTGGATGCTCTGTATGACGTCCTGCAACAAGTGAGAAAGATGTGGAAAACTGAGGTAAAGGCTAATGCTAGTGCTAACCTCCGCTGAAGAACAGTTTTAATTGACGGTTACTGATAAATCATGTATGAT
Source organism: Apricaphanius iberus (assembly GCA_028564705.1). Classification (NCBI taxonomy): domain Eukaryota; kingdom Metazoa; phylum Chordata; class Actinopteri; order Cyprinodontiformes; family Aphaniidae; genus Apricaphanius; species Apricaphanius iberus. The sequence goes on from JAPXFQ010001664.1 coordinate 456,161, forward strand.
TACAACTGTTTTTTGTGCGGGTAGAATGTGATGCTTCTTGGGGACTTCAATGCCGACTGTGGTTACCTCGCCAAGAAGAACAGGAAAAAAGTGCGGCTGATTACAGACAGTAACCTCCACTGGCTCATACCAGAGGACAGTGACACCACCGTCAAGCTGTCCACATCCTGCACCTACGACAGGTGAGCAGTCATTTATAAAAGATGTCCAACAAAAATTAACCAAAGCCTTGAAATCAAAGGCTTGGACACTTAGCCCATAGCAGCATAACTACAGAGATAGCTCAGGATAAGCTAACACGTTAGAATGAAGGATGAGATAGATCAACTCTTACGTGTTGAAATCAAAAACTGGTTGCTTTCATACGTTTCTAATTAACACAGATCACTGTGCAAAATAACAATTTGAATTGAATAAAAAGTCAACAAATACAGTTAAATAAAAAAGGCAAGGCAAGTTTACTTGTAGAACACAATTCATACACAAGGTAATTCAAAGTGCTTCACAGTTGCATAAATTCTGAAAACAGATAAACAGAAAAAAACCCCATCAACTTAAAAAACGAATTACAACAAAAAGCAAGAGTGCAGATAAAATACTTTGAATTGTCATATGCACAGGTAAAAAGAACTGTTTTCAGCCTGGATTTAAACATTGTTAGAGTTGAGGCTTGTCTCACATCCTCATGAAGACTGTTCCAGATTTTAGCTGCCTGAAACTGAAATGCAGCTTCACCGTGTTTATTGTTGACTCTTGGAACCACCAGGAGACCCCTCCCTGAAATTCTCAGGGCCCGAGATGGTTCCTATGTCTCTAACATGTCAGAGATATACTTTGGTGCCAAACCATGAAAAGACTTGTACACAAGCAGAGCTGTTTTAAATTCTATTCTCTGAGTGACAGGAAGCCAGTGCAGAGACCAGAGCACTGGACTAATATGTTTCATATTAAAAGCTGTTGATGTTATTGCTTTGATGTGGCTGTTTAAGTTCAGGTCCGAGTCCATGATTACCCCTAGATTTCTAACCTGATTTTTTTGGTTGAAGACAGAGAGACTCAAGATGACTGATAACACTTTCTTTTTGTGTCTGTGGGCCAAAAACAATGATCTCAGTTTTGTCTGAGTTTAACTGGAGAAAGTTTTTGCATCCACACACTGATCTGTTCAATACAGTGACAGAGTGTATCTATAGGCCCAAGTTCACCTGCCGTCAGTGACACATAGATCTGAGTGTCGTCTGCGTAGTTATGGTAAGACACATTATTGCTGTTAATTAGCTGACCCAATGGAAGCATGTACAAGCTGAATAAAAGTGGTCCCAAGATTGACCCCTGGGGGACTCCACAGGTCTAACCAGAGATTCCCAGCCAGTTTTCTAACCTGTGAAGTAAGAACAACAGTAAAAGCATGAATACAACATAAGAGACACAAAACACATGACACATTTAAACACATGACATTCCAACTATTATTAATTGCTTACTTACAATTACAATTTATGATTTTCCAACAGGATTGTTGTGCACGGAGAACGATTTGTCAGAGCAGTTGTTCCTTCCTCAGCTCAACCATTTAACTTCCAGCTGGAGTATAGACTAACAGAGGAAGAGGTGAGTCTTCCATGTTTTATTGTCAAAAAATTATCCTGGCATTACATATATTATATTTTTCGGTCTGGGATTTCTCTGAAGTGTATTTTGTGCTCAAGTTCTGACTCTTTACTAAAAGGCCCAAAAAACTACAAAGCCCATACATGAAAAAGTTTTTTTTTAACATTCTAAGTAAAAAAATTGAATTTTTGTTCTGATTTTTTTTTCAGGCACTGGATGTGAGTGACCATTACCCAGTGGAGGTCCTGCTGAAGGTGATCAGTTCCAGAGCCTTCAGCGGTGTCATTTCCTTTAAAAATTCCTCCTATGTGCTTCAGTGTTTCAGCTTTATAATCTACCTTGTGTTACTATAGTAACTGAACACTGATATATAGAGTGAGATTATTATACCTCAGAATGAGCTTCTGGAAAGCTGATGGAGGCTAAGCTGTTTTATCAAATGTCTTCAAAATAAAATGTCATTAATATTTGCTTCCATATTTCAAAGCAATCTTGAACACAATGAATACGATTTGCACTTTAAATCTAAAGCTCTGTAGTGTTTGTTAGTTGTTCATGAAGTCAGAAAAATGATGAACGTTCTTTTTTTTCTCTAACATTTTTTAATGTATGAATGATATACTTTTTTTTTGCACTTTCATAATTTCATGGGAGCCCCCCATGTAGTACCAAAAATACTTTAGTGCTGTTAATAAAAGTTGTATTAAATTGAGGGGAAAAAAACAACTTGTATTAAAGTTGTTACTTTCTTTTGTTGGATGCATTTCCTCTTTAATATATTTGAATAACCATGAGTGATAAAACCACATTTAACTACAAAAACCAAAATACTTTCTGAACATTAAAGTATAAGCTTTTAATGTTTTTGGTTTTACTTGACTTTATACTGCAGCATCTTTGTAGAAATAAAAAAACAAGAAAGTCAACTAATAAAATCATTTTATAAATTAAAGGTGATCCCCTACATGATTTTTCAACATAAAACTAAAAGGGCATGATGCCTAAAAAGCAAATAGATAGCAACAAATCCCCTGTTCATTTTTGCCCAGTGCATTGTTGGCCAAACAATCATTCATACTAACTTTAAGTCTGGTCTGATGAGTCTGCTGCGACATTTGGATGGTAGGGTCAGAATTTGGCAACATGAAATCATGGATTCATCCTGCCTTGTATCAACGGTTCAGGCTGCTTGTGTGTTATGGTGTGGGGGACATTGTCTTGCCACACTTCTGACAAATCTGCAGCCACAACGTGATGTTATCATGCCAATATGGACCAAAATCTCTGAGGAATGTTTCCAGTACCTTTTTAATCCAGGTGGTGTAGCAACAACGTAGCAGTTTCAGTTTTGGTGCGTGCTGTGTAGTAGACCCGATGGAATTCAACTAAAGATAGATGTAGAAAAGAAAAAAAAGAAGAAGACAATTCTAATTTCCGGTTTCCCGTCCGAGCCTGTGGATTATTTCCTGTCCCGTCCCGATCACGTTACCATCAGTGTAATTGACTCCCATCCTGCGGGAATCCTGCAGGAATCCCGTGACCCGTGGGAATCCCGAAACATTGTCACCCTCTAGTCCAGTACAGTCTAAACTAGGAAATGCCCCAGCATTTAAAATATAGTTTTCTGAAGATGATGGGTAACTTTATGAGCTGATAACTATGATACAGCTGCCACTCAGGAAGGGTTATCATAGCAAAATATCATCTAGAGACAGATCTTTTCAAAAATCATAAGCAAGTTATGTTACCTTGAGTGGTACATCTGGTCTGCAAAACAAATTTGGTGGTCGGTATGAAACGCATTGGGGTCTATGGAGGGAGGGTGGGATTTAAGAAGAATAACAACTGTTGTGAAGCACCTGCCTTTTATCGAAGTGTTGAACCCCACTATCATTTTAAAGATTTATAAAACGATGAGACAAAATATATTCTCTGAACTGTAGATTATCACTAGAGATTACATTTAACTAAGTCTTTTTTCGTGATATCCGTGTTATTCCAAATTAGATTTTTGCCTACATCAGCGAACTGAATACCTATTCATTATATTATATTCAGATATTCATTCTACACTGTCTGCGATGTACAAGTGTCGATGCTTTCAGAGAAGCTATGCTGCCTGATTAAAGGTGGATAAATGGACTACCTGAGAAACAGATTCTATTATATATGCAATGTTTGATTATTGCCTGTGTATAGATTGTTGATTAATTTTTCCAAGTCTATTTTATCATCAGCAAACTGGCTGTTACAACTCTATGAATGTGTTTAATTTGATGAATTATAGCTGCTAATTGATCAGTACTTAGAGCAAATAGTGAAGGGTAGAATGGAGAACCCGCTTTGTGCCTCCTCCTGCGATTAAAGCTCCTTAGAAATACTGTACTGTCATTTTCATGCATGCATTTGTTGAGCTGATCCATTAAAGGAAATTATGTCAAAATTATACTTTTTTAGGGTAGCAAATAGAAATTTCCATTTCGCCTGATCAAAATTCTTTTCTGCATCTGATGAAACAAATCATTTTGTTTTGGGAGTTTCAAGTCATATTAATGTCTGCTTGTATTATTTAAAATAAATCGATATCTCACAAATCCAACAGTCTCGTTAGGTGCATAACAAAAGGAGATATGTTTTCAAGCCAAATGGTTAACATCTCCCAGATTATGATGATGATCTGCATTCTCAAGTGATATTGGGCAGTAGCTGCTGGCAGTGTATCTGACTTAAGAACAAGCTTGATTTTAGCACAGCTCATATAGAGTTTAGACTACAGAATGGGAGTCAGCAGTGGCCAAAATTCTTTGCAGAATTTGCTAGTTAATAGTCGGGTCCAGGAACTTTGTCACTGGATTTGCTTTTGACAGCATTGGGAAGGTCAGTTAAAGATAACTACCAAAACTATTTCTGTCTTTCAATCAAGGATGATTCATTTTATTTAAAAGGTATCTATGTCTGAGTCATGGAACTAAACTAATTATTTTTGGACCTGAAGAGGAACTATCAAGAATGAGCATACAGCTTCAGTCAATACAGCTAGAACCTCCTGACCAGGCGTGAAATCTAGGTGTAATAATGGACTCAGACCTGAACCTCCAGAGTTACATAAAGGCAAAAACAAAATCAGCTTTCTATCAACTGAAGAACATTTCTAGGATTAAAGGACTAATGTCACCATAGGACCTTGTAAAACTCCTCCATGCATTTCAAGAATGCACATGCGTCATGCGTTTCTGTAACCTGTCAGATCGACTCATAACTGGACACGGTTTTAAATTGTTTTATACCTTCTTTCTGTTTTTTTTTTCTTTTTACCGTAATTGCTTAAAAAAAAATAGTTTTAACCGATTTTAGCCCAGCTTCCTTTTAATAACCTCATTTTACCAAGGACATTTTAACTGGAGTTCAGACTGCTTTTTACCTCCCAATGGCCCCACTCACCTGTAGTCCTGGGTGCGACGGATGTCAAAAATGTTCTCAGAAGGTCTTGGAGCTCGAACAGAGGATCTCCACGCTAAATCAGATCCAGGATCACGAGCGGGACATGGACATTATCTTCGGCTGTACCTTTGCCCCTGCCGACAGCGCACAACTGGCGGACACCATCACGTACCAGCTCGGCGGAGCTGTTGAGGGGTCCATGCCCCGCCAAACCCCGGGCTGCAGCACAATCCCGCCGAGGAGTGGTTAGCTTCACACCGAACCCTGGTAAGGAGCCCTCGGCACAGGAGTCCCATCGCTGCAGTTCCGGGGAAACGCTGCACAACATCCAGCAAGTCCTGGACAGATCCCGTGTTCACCTAAAACCAGGCGACCAGCCACCCAGGACCCTCAATCATCAGACACGTCAGGGTGAGAGGAGCCATCACTCACTGTTCTCCCGGAGCGACAGTCATGGACATTGCACAGCGGACCGCAGACCTCATCCAGAATCACCTAACAGTGAGTAAAATCATAATCCACGTCGGTACCGATGAACTCCTCAAGCGTGATTTTATGCACCTTTTTAATCTTTGAAAAACAAACACCTGTGTGTTTTTATCTCTGGCCCCATCCCCACCATTGACAGAGGAATCTGATGTCTTAGCCGGCTTTTATCTCTGAACACTTGGCTTTCCTCTGTCACTGTGCAGCAGAACTTTGGCTTTATTGATATTTTAAAATTTTCTGGGGCAGGAGGCATATTTTTGGTACAAATGGACTTCATTTCAATTCAATTTAATTTTCAATTCACTTTTATTTATATAGCGCCAGTTCACAACAAATGTCATCTCAAGGCACTTTACAACAAAAGCCATCTCAATACAATTATACAAACATTCCAATCAGTTAAAAGTTTTCTATGTAAGGAATCCCAGCAGATTGCGTTGAGTCATCGGCGTGAGGTTGTGCCCGTATCATGCAGACTCCAACCACAGCAATTCCTCAGCAAACCCTCATACTGAGCAAGCATGTAGCGACAGTGGAGAGGAAAAACTTCCCTTTAACAGGAAGAAACCTCTGGCAGAACCAGATCCTGGCTCAGTACAAGCGGTCATCTGCCACGACTGTCTGGGGGTCTGAGAAGACAGAGAAGAGACAGCATGGAGGATGCTCGGTGACTTTGAGCATCATCTGGACCAACGCTCCCCATCCAGCAGGGGGCATTATAGCTCAGCAGGGTACCAGACCGGGTAGAGTTCTATGGGGAGAAAAACACTGAGAGAAAAACGGGTTAACAATCGCATTAACATCACAAAACATGTACCTGGAGAGTAGTAGAAAAGAAAAGTAGAAGGTGTGTTAGGGTCAGTTGAGTCTGAAAAAGAATATTTTTTTTATTTTTTAATAATTTCTAAGTCTTTTAGCAATGTACGGTGTGAGGGAGATGGAGTTGAGGAAGGCTGCCAGACCGGGCTGCATCCTCCCCTCGCCGGATCGGGCTGAACACTCCATCTCCCTCTACTTCCTGCCTGGAAATCCAGGAGGAAAGAAGGAGGTAAGTGGGTAAGTATTGTAGTGCTTATGCATCTCTCCTTACTCATAGGACTGTGCCCTCTCCAGAATCTATGTATTAGAGAGATAATATTATTGGTAAGTGATATAACTGGAGTAGATAAAGGCCCGCTCTTCCGAAAACTCTGGCATTATTAACCTCGACGACCCCCCCCCCGGCCGGTCCGTTGACCGGCCAGTTTGGAATAGGGAGACGAAGGCAGTGCACTGACAAACGCACGCTGTCAGTAGCCTCTTTGTCCATCACTTTCTATCCTTAAAACCTGGTGTAAATCTGTTTCTATCCTGATTCATGATTCAACCATTGTTCAATTCTCTAATCATTTTATTCTGGTAAATTAATACATTACTGTTAGAAATCGGAGAAGGATTATAAGGTCTAGTGTCTATATGAGTAACTATAAGCTTTATCAAAAAGGAAGGTTTTAAGCCTAGTCTTAAAAACAGACTGAGTATCTGCCTCATGGACTAAAACTGGGAGCTGGTTCCACAGGAGAGGAGCCTGATAACTAAAAGATCTGCCTCCTATTCTACTTTTTGAAATCCTAGGAACTACCAGTAGACCTGCATTCTGAGAACGAAGTGCTCCGTTAGGAACCTATGGAACAATCAGATCTCTGATATACGATGGAGCTTGATTATTAAGGGCTTTATACGTAAGGAGGAGGATCTTAAACTCTATTCTGGATTTAACAGGGAGCCAATGGAGAGAAGCCAAAACAGGAGAAATGTGATCTCTCTTTTTTAATATTCATCTGAACTCTTGCTGCAGCATTTTGGATCAACTGAAGGCTTTTAATTGCATTTTGTGGACTTCCTGATAATAAGGAATTACAGTAGTCCAGCCTCGAAGTCACAAATGCATGGACTAGTTTCTCTGCATCACTCCTGGACAGGATGTTTCTAATTTTAGCAATATTCCAAAGGTGAAAGAAAAGAATCCTAGAAACCTGTTTAATATGAGATTTAAATGTCATGTCTTGGTCAAAAATTACACCAAGGTTCTTTACATTATTACCATCCAGATGAAGTGATTGACCTAGCAGTTTCCTTTTAAAGGTTATGAAGAAGCCCATAAAGTCATCACTACTGAGAGAAGGGAGAATAGTGGGCTCAACAGATTTTTGACTCTTAGTAAGTTTGGAAACTGTACTAAAAAGAAACCTAGGATTGTTTTTATTTACCTCTATTAATAATGAGAAATATGCTGTTTTAGCTTGTCGAAGGGCGTTTTTATAAAGTTGTAGACTATTTTTCCAAGTTAGAAAGGAGTCATTTAAGTGTGTAGAGCGCCATTTTCTCTCCAGTGTCCTATTATTCTGCTTTAAAGTACGCAACTCTGCACTGAACCAGGGAGCTAATCTCCTATGGCTGATTACCTTCTTTTTTAAGGGGGCTACACTGTCTAGTGCCAAACATAGTGAGGAAGTAATACTTTGAACCAGACCATCAATTTCTGAAGGGTTAGTGTTGGAATTACTGCCATCCACTGTGGTATTCTGAGACACATATGGAAACAAGAATGGAACAGAACAACAAAAGTGGTTTTAATGTTTTGCAGTTTGGATGAGGAAAACTAATGATTAGATGTTCAAAAGAGCTGTAGTTAATAATTGGTCTAGGGCAAATTTGCAAATCTGAATGAAAGATGGTTGCAACTCCTCCTTCTCGTCCAGTACTTCTAGGAATGTGAACATTTTGATAGTTGGTAGGAGTTGACTCATTTATAATTACAAAATCCTCCTGCTGCAACCAGGTTTCTGATAGGCAAAATAGATCAATTTTATTATCACATATCAAGTAATTTACTAATAAAGTCTTTGAGGAGGGGGATCTTATGTTTAGTAAACCACATCTAATTACCTGACTGGCCGCAACCCCTCCACACTGTTCTTTTAACCTGTTTAAAACAGATTGGCCTCTCTGGTGCTGTTCATAGATGGTACACTTCCTATCTCACAGACAGGACTTTTATGTTGAGATACCTGTTCCTCTAAGGTCCATAAGATCACATGTGGTTTTCCCAAGGGTTCAATTTTAGGCGAAGCGCTTTTTTACCTGTATATGCTGCCTCTTGTCAGTGATACACAGTACATCTCCATGTCTCCTGATGACACACGGCCAATGGATGCACTTTTTAACTGCATTTTAGATATTAAAGCCTGGATGGAAGAAAACTTTCTCCAGCTCAACCAGGACAAAACTGAGGTTTTAGTTATCGGTCCTGAGGCTCAGAGAGAGAAACTTTTACCCAAACTACAATCATTGTCTTTAAATCCATCTTTACAAGTGAAGAATCTTCATTGCTTGTTTTATTTATTTATTTATTTTAATTATAGTTAAGTTTTAATACACAATTTATGTTTTACAGTTTTACTTTCTCCATTATCACATTTTATTAGTTATTTTATTAACCATACTAGCTTTTGTCATTTACATTTTACGTATTTTAATCCTTCCAGTATTTTCTCTGTGGAACCCTCTGCCTAGGGTGGGCAGCGGCCTGGGCCCTCCTCGGTTAGTGCCTGGGGATGGTGGGGGTTTTCCGCCCTCGCTCCCTGGGCGCCCTGGTCGCGGCCTCGGCTGCTGTCATGGATTTGCTTCAGTCAAGACAGATGGCTCCCCTGATGGCGTCACCTGACCAATCTGAGCTCTGCCTATGGTCTTACGCGTTTTGGGAAGATATCTGTGTGTACATCTGTTTGTTTGTGGATGTGTGCCAGTGTGTGTCTGTGTGTGTTTGGAAAATGGGGTTTGGGAATGGGGAATAATTGTCATTTTGTTTTTACAATTGTGGGTAAGCTTTATTATTATTATTCTATTTAGTTATTTTTAAAAAGAATATTATTGGTTTTAATTTATGTTTATATGAAAACAGGGAGGAATATTGGGGAAGATATGTATTTTGTATGTATATATAGATGATAGTTATTTGAGGACTGCTTTCCCCTATGTCTCTTTGACCTTTTTTTATTTTTTATCAATACCCAGCCCTTAGTAGATGTATTTTGAAATGTATTCTTTGAGATACAGGGAGCCAATGTAAAGACTTAAGAACTGGGGTGGTGTGTTATTCCTTCCTGGTTCTAACAAGCATCAACGCTCTGGATCAGCTGCAGCTGTCTGATTGACACCACTAGGCAGACCTGTGAGGACGCTGTTGCAGTAATCAAGCAGACTTAAGATCAAATCCAAATCAAATCAAACTTTATTTATAAAGCGCTTTTCATACAATAAAATGCAGCTCAAAGTGCTTTACAGATTAAAATGACCCGACAGGTAGTTATTGTTTATCTATCTCCTGAAGTACGGGTGCCCAAATCTCTTCGAATGTTGTTATTTTAAACCGTAATTTAGCCTTCATTTTTTCCATAGATTCAAATTTCAAGAATCGATTTGATTATGATTCTCAAGTCAGAATCGATAATCACGATCTGATCCGATTCGAAAAATGTTTTAAGCTGTTATCTTAATTATATGCCTCTAATTCAGTGACTTAAAACTGTGTGAGTAACAGTTCACTGGAGAAAATGTATTTGCCCTGTCAGACAGAAGACTTAAAATGGCCTCCTGGACATTTCCTTCCTATTTTAACTGTAAAAGGGCAAAGAATAAAAAAATAAATAAGATAATTTTTTTTTACTTGCAAATCGATTCAGTTAGATTCCTATAAGAATCGATTCAGAATCAATTTTTTCAACACAGCACTAATCCTACTAGTTTATTAATCATTTATTTTTATTTTTTTATTATATTTATTTTATACATTTTTATTCTTAAAGTATATTAATTATTTGTGCCTGTTGTGCAGGGACGTGCACAGACATTTTGAGGGGCAGGGGCTCAAGTGAAATAAAGGTCACGTCTCATAATTACGTTTTTTCTTTTCTTTTTTTAAACAAAAAAGTATATATATTAACGCAACCATCCCAACCATGACATTTGAGGACTGGTTTGACCACTGCATGTTTAAATAAACTGGGGACAACCCCAGTAGCCAAACTACTATTAATAAGTGTAAGAAGTTGGGGTGCAATGACAGAGAACATCTCTTTAAAAAGTCGTAGGGGCACAGGATCTACAGTATCAGACAACCTGATAGCTTCTCAAGACAAGTCAGAGAAAGCAGATCGAACTGATTAAATATTCGGGTCGGGGTGGGAATGTTGATCACCTTGAAATTTAGGAATAAGTGCTAAAAAATACAGGTGGCAGGATTATCTAATGGATTTCTAGTATCATGCCAAGGAGTCTATCAGGACTTGATAATCAACTTGAAGTTTATCTTTTTTTATATTTACGTTTAGCTTTTCTGTACTCGTGCCTAATAGTTATAGTGTACAAATTGAGCCAGGGATCTGTTTTACAGTTTCTACACCTAAACCCAGCTGGAGAATGAACGCACAGGACAAACAGTCTTTTAGTTGGGTGATTACATCATAGTTACTTCAAGATCAAAACAAAGAAATGATTGGATATAGGCATTGCATCGACATACAGGTTTATAATATTTACACCATGTGATAGCTCAATGTCCAACATCTGTGAGTTATTGGTTATTGGAGTTTTTTATGTTTTATTGTTGATATTCTGTTTTGTGGTTTATTTTTGTATTCTATCCTTTTAATTATGAATCATATGTTTTGTATGTTTTTATCACCTAATCCTGTAAAGCACCTTGAATTACCCTGTCATTGAAAGTGTGCAATACAAATATCAAAATCAAAATTGCCTCGACTTTCAGAATAATTGTTTGGTTGTTAAAAACATAACTTTGGATATTAATTTAAAATGTTTTTACTAACTTGTAGAAAACTGTTTTCTTTCTTTGTAATATTTATAAACAGTGTTTGTGGCCTTGGTTCTGGTTTATTTTGGTTCGGCCTAATGTATGAAGTATTTCTTTTTTGTTTTCAGCTACATATTGTATATTGTATATTGGTATTTGTAATTATTTTAATACACCACAAAATGTGAGAGTATTAATAAACACACTGGCTTCCACACTGGAGAGCATCAGTACTGCTGTCACAGCAAGTTTCCTTTTAATATTAAACAACTTCTTCAAGCTAAGAATATCCAGACTACAGTCATAATCAATAGTAAAGTAGAGAGTACCACACCAATGGGAATGTTATCACTTAACCAGCTGTGTGCACATTACATAACTATGGTTATGTAATAAGCATTGGAACCTTCTTTCCAACGCTTGACATGAAGCTTCCTGTCCATCCCTAGAAGACGGCAGACCAAAGATTGAAACCTACCATGTCAAAAGAGTAAAACGCTACCCTGCTACCAGCTTGTGTAGAAACCGAAGTGTTGTAATAAAAACAAAAAAACATCACAACCAAAATGGCACGGCTGAACATGCTTTGGTTGTCAAACAGAGAGGCTTTTAGTGCAGATGCCAGTTTTAGTGGTAATATATTATTCATATGGAATATTATGTTTTGCTCTACCATGCAGACAGAGTTGCTCACGGGGCTTTCTCACTGCCATGTGACCAATAAAGAAGGAGCAGAAAGCTATATTAACTTCTCAAAGTGATTTTGGTGCAGTCCAGAAGCTGCTCCTCCCAGCATCAGGCTAAATTTGTTTCCCCCATCAGCAGTCGACATCATGAGCAGCCTTGTCCAGAATCACTGCGTTGGTCGAGCACCAGCCACTAGGGTGAGTACATAAAACTGTTTCTGATTTTAAATGCTGAACTAAGAAATAAGACTTTATTTTTTTTTTTTACATAATTTAGCTGTTCAGTTTTATCTCAGAAAAAACAAGCTAATGAGGCATCTCATCCTTAATAAGCATATCTTCGACTAATTTTCTCCGAGGACTTTGTGTTCCAGGTGAACCAGAATATTAAGACAGCATCAAAGATTGTCATTTGAAGACATTCCAATTGATCAAATGCCATCAAAAACGAAAAGAATAAGACATCTTTTTTAAATTACTTTAGAATACATGTACCCCTAAAGTAGGATTGATGCTTCTCTCCTGATTACATTTTATGGACAAAGTTTATGAATATATTAACAGCAGTTAAAAATTTGTTCAATTCATTTTAGTTTATTTGGATAGCATCAATTCACAACATGTGCTGTCTCAAAGCACTTAAGCAAGATTTCAGATTTCAGTCCAATATTTCAGTCCAATAGCAACTGATCTCAGATACCAATCAATGCATTATGTTCAGGTCATTATTGTAATCAGTTTAAAAGTTTCCTATGTTAGAAGACAGCCACATTTACTCCTCCTGGACCACCGTGTAGCAGCAGTAGACAGTTGTCTGTCTCGTTGACTTCACAGCAATCCCTCATACTGTGCATGCATCTAGCAACAGTGGAGAGAAAAAAAAACTCCCCATTAACAGGAAGAAACCTCCAGCAGAACCTGAGCACAAATGGCCATTGTCCACAACAACTGGGAAGACAGAACAGTTACAGCAACCGAAGTGCTGATGTAGGAGTACATGTTATCAAAATTTAGAGGGGGAGAATGTTTAGTAGTTGTTTCAGTATCTCAACTCATGCCCCACTTTAGCAAAGTATCACAGTGGAGCAGAAAGATCCGGTGTAGCTTCTACGGAGAGAAAAACACTGATAACAAAAAAACATGAATTTAACATTTGAAATAACATCTTATAATGCAATTTGGTAGAAGTAAAGAAGAAAGTAGTGAGTAAGGAAAAGTGGTCAGTCTATCCTCTGTCAGTCTAAGCCTTGATTGGCATAACTACATACAGGGGTGCAGATAGGATTTTTAAACTGGTCGGAAAAAGTTGTCCAGCAATTCCACTGTACACCCCCCACACATACACCCCTGCATAAGCCTTAAATAGAGTTCAATTAGTCAGTTTGTAATTTCAGGCAACGGAAATGGCGCGGAACAGAGACTGCTTCCATACAGTGCCCCTGTTAACTTATGGTGTAGTTCACACCAGACATGGAGTGCCGTGGTCTTCCGCAGCTGGCTTGTACCGAGAAGTGATGGTCTATTTGTTTTTGCCAAGCTGCGAGCGATCCACGTCAATTCTAGCAGAATGTCAAACCAGGAAAACACAAGACGATCTGGTCAATTGTGTCAATAAAACGCATTTTTTTCCAAAATAAAATACAGCGGTTGACAAATATGATCATATTTGTGGATATAACAGACTATAGAGATGATACAAGTTGCCACAAGGTTCAATATAGGGACTATTATTGTTTCTAATACAAATGATTTTGCTACAGTGTCTAAGTCTACAATTCCATTGCTTTTTGCAGATTAGACATCTTTTCATTTCAAATAGAAATATGAGCACTCATACATGAAATAAATGGTGACCTTTTTAATTATTGTAAATGGTTTAAAGCAAACAAATTGTAACAAAATGTTAAAAAAATCTAACTGTGATATTTTCTGGAATTAAAACATAACAGTGATAATATTAAAATTAATATTAGTAATTAAGAAATCCTGCAAGTTTCATCAACATGTTTTTTTAGGAGTCATGATTGATGAAAAACTTTGCTGGAAAGATCAAATTAGACAAGTCTGCAAAAAGATTACAAAATCGTTTGGAATTTTAAGTAAAATAAGAAATTTTCATAATTAGTGTCTTGTTATATTATACAATAGTTTGATTCATCCTTACTTTAGTTATAGTAATATTGTTTGGGGATCAACCTTTAAAACCTAGCTAAAATATTTATTTTACAAAAAAAAAGGTTTTTAAAAATAATGATCTATTACAAACCTAACACACCAATAACATCTTTGTTTTATAATTTTCAGCTTTTGAATATTTTTGATATTAATATACTTCTCACAAATTTGCCTTCTTACATCAAGAGTTATTTTCATACTAATGCTCAAATTCACAGCTACTTTACTTGACAAGCTTCAAATGTGCATTTCCATTATAAAAAACATCACATGAACAATTCTCAATCAGATTTCATACTGCAAAGCTTTTGGAATGAAAATATTGACCATATGGAACCCTCTGTATGTATCTATATAAGCCCATTCGGGCTTCCACCACTTTTGTACACATTAATTGTATGTATCTTTTGGTATATTTCATATAAATACCTTTTTTATACCATTTTTATGTGTTAAAGAAAACAAACAAATGAAAAAATATAGAGAGCTCTCCTCCTGCTTTCCCTCACTCAGAAACAGGAAGACAAAATATAATAAATGTTGTCATAATAGGGTTTTTAGGCGACTTAAAGACAGACTAAGAGGCAGTGAGGTAAGTTTAAGTAAAATTATGTATTTTACAGGGAATAATCTTCTCAGAAGGAATCGTGGAGCAGGAACAGACTTAAAATGAAACGAGATGAGGTTAGAGGTAAGTAAGTATGAAAGTTGGTTTAGTGAGTGAGAGGAGCTTACTGAAGATCTGGGAGGAGGAGGATTCGGAGGAGGTAAGTGGAATTCTGTATGTTCTGAAATTGGCTGGAGTTGATGTTGACTGTTCTCTTGTTTTTGTAGGTGGGATGGTAGGACGGCTAAGTGAGCAGTAGACTGCACCATGATGAGAGGGGATCTTGAGTTTGAAAGCAGATAAATTGATGACTTTCATAATGGGAAAGAGACCTAGAAAGTGGGGACCAAGTTTTCTGGGTTTTGATTTAAGAGGAAGGTTTTTAGCAGAAAGCCAAACCAACTGACCGGGAGAGCAAGTGGGTGCTGGTCGCCTCTTCTTATCTGCCAAGGCCTTGTTTTGGGCTGAGGTTCTCTGAAGTACAGAGTGAGTTTGGTCCCAAACTCGCCTGATTCCAAGGAGACGAGCACGGGCCGAGGGAACCACTGGGTCAGGACATGAAGCAGGGAGCAGTGGAGGTTGATATCCGAGAGACACTTTGAAAGGAGAGAGACCAGTAACTGAGGAGATGTGAGAGTTATGGGAGTAGTAAATCCACGGTAAGTGAACTGACCAGGTTATTGGTTTTTGACGGCAGAGACAACATAGAGTATTTTCAATTTCTTGATTCAGCATTCACATTGACCGTTACTTTAAGGATGAAACCCGGAAGATAAGCGGATCTTGGCACCCAGGGACGAACAAAACTGTTTTCAGATGGTGGAAGTGAACTGATGCCCTCGGTTGGAGAAGATTTCTGAGGTGATTCCATGAAGTTTGAAGATGTGGTTGATGAGGAGACGGGCTGTAGATGAAGGTGAGTGAGAGGGCAATCATAAGACTGGCTTAGGAAAAACGATTGATGATACACAAAATTATTATCTTACCTTTAGATGGAGGCAGACTGGTGAAAAAATATATTTTTTTGTTACTTCTTATTTCTTAAAAATAACGACAGGTTTGTGTATGCTGGCAGGGCATCTTGCATATACGTTTACCCTTTGAAAACCGATAGAAAATTCGAACAACAAAATTATTGTTGACATAAAAACTATTAAGACAAGATCAAATATATTAGGTTGATTTATTTTGGTTTATAGGAAATGTTCACAATCACTTTATTAGACAGGTGTAGGTGGGTTTGTGCCATGGATCTCCAAATTTGGCTTTAGCAAAAACTTTGGTTTTAGAAAAAATAAAATCATTGTATGCAAGTGTTATAAGAAAGCTTGATACTGTAAAATGTTTTTGCACGATCGCTTCCCTCTTCCTTCAATCAATGTGGATATTATTTCACAGTTCAAAGGCCGATCAGCACCTTGACAGCCATCAGGACTCACTGCAACACAGAACAGCTTTCTGGTTGGAGATATGACCCATTTCCTCGCACAGCACCACAAAAACCCTATGACCGGTTGTCGTTTAAAGTAGTTGCGTGTGCCGAAAATATAAATAATTGCGCAACATTATCAGCTCTAGCCTCAGCTGTTTAGACCCCACATATGGAAGGGGACGGGGGGAGATGCGCTTTACGCAGCCTCCTGCACCTGATCTGTTCAAAGCCGCCCTACAAAGTCCCTACATGTTACAGCACATTTCATAAATGCTGTAATGGAATCAGCCAAGAGTTTTCTATATTTGAGGGTTTTTTCAGAATGATGACAGAAAATTTGAAGGGTATTCATCATATTGGAAGATTATGATTCAAGCCTCCATCACTTGATGCAGATGCATTTTATGCACAGAGTACAGGAAACTGAATCAATAAAAAAAAACAAAAAAAAAACCATAATGTGACCTAGGGCCACATCGACCAGGTATGGACCAGGGTATAGTCTCTGCAGCTTGTAAACGCTCCCTGGCATTGTGGAAGGCCACATTAAGGTGCAGCTGGTGCTCTCGTACCCATTCACACACCTGCACGTATTCAGGATTTTGTACCCTGCCATTCCGGAAATCCACTGGTAACTGGGAATCTTGTCCAAGCATTAAGTAATATGGCGAATCACCAGTTGTCTGATGTACTGTAGTGTTGTAACTAAAGATTAAGTGGGGTAGGTGTTCTGGCCACCGGCGTTTCATATCCACGGGCAGAGTATGAAGCAGATCGTGCATCGTATGGTTGAAGCGCTCACATCGGTCATTGCCCTGAGGGTGATGAGTTGTCCGGGTCTTCTGAATCCCATATAGGGAGCACAGCAGGTCGTTGATGGGATTCCCGAAGGTGCGTCCCTGGTCGGAGTGCAAGCGAGCCGGAACCTCAAAATGAAAAAAACCCCACTCCTGGATGAGCACGTTGGCCACAGCCATTGGTTTCTGGTCCCTGGTGGGCACAGCCTGTGTGAATTTGGTGAGCACATCAGTCATAATCAACACTTGCTCCCTACCATCCATTGCCGGCTCCAGAAATGTGAAGTCCAATGCCAATATCTGACTTGGGCAGGATCCCAGGAGATGCCACATGGGCACATGAGGTCGGAATTGCGATGACTTGGCAAGGGTACACCACTCACAGTTCTGACACCACTGTCACCACCATATCTTCCCCCATTCCTGGCCTGTAACACTGCTGTCATATCAGATCTGTGGTACGTTTGACACCCTGGTGGCCATGATCATTGTGAAGTTGCTGCAGGACTTCCGCCTTTAGGCATGCAGGGAATAAGAGCTCACACACCTCTTTACCCCCACCCTCGTTGTGATTGTAGAAGGAGTAGGACGTGTTTTTCCTCTCTTCCTGCTCTAGTCCTTCTCTCTTCCCCCCTCCACTCGCCCATACTCTAATTATTTTCCTCTTTATTTCTATTTTATTTCTTCAACCTAAGGATACTGGACAACCTCCCTGGGACGGATTTTCCCCTCTTTTTCTTATTTTTCCACTGTGGACTACTCCATAAGAACTGAGGAGTACAAATAGCTATCTATGCTGATAACACTCTCCAAAACATACTGGAAAGGATTAAAGACATGGAATTAAAGATCCGACGCCTTGAAGAAAACCCCAGAAAAAATACTACTCTGAGTATGGCATGCGATTTTCAAGAACCTGGCAGGTCGATGCAAACAACACAGAGTACCCCTCCGAACAGACGATGTCTATCGGGAAGAACCCCCCCCCCCCGCACTCACCGGAAGAATGGCCAGTGCTCAGATGAGAGATACCCGAGAAGGAAAATAAGGAACGTCAAAAGAAACTCCAACAACTTTGATTGTCCTGTTAAAGAACAGATTCACAGTGCTGAGCTCTCCCAGCTCCCTGAGTCTGGCAGACTCACAGCAAGGCCAGCAAAACACAAACAAAGATAAACCAAACAGCCAGCAACAAAAAGCCAACACCGACAAGAAACAGAGAACAGAAAACAGCAAGAAAGGGAAAATGCTTGCTATTATTCATGATGGATCGATCAAAGGTATCGAACATCTATGCATCAATACAAGTGTCTTTAATTACCCACAGAGGTCAGTTAAAGAACTTTCTAAGAGGATTCCATTGATTATTGAAAACAACCCAGAGCTAGAAAAACTTGTTTTCCACACGAGACCTGCTGACATCTCTCTTAAGGAATCGGAAATTCTAACGAAAGACTTCTTGGATTTACTCCAGAACTTTAACAACAACAAGGCAGAACTTCACATAGCTGGACCAATTCCAGCAACAACCTCAGACGAACAATTTAGCAGGATCAGGTATTTTAGCAGGTTTGTTAAAGCTGTCTGTGCTGAAAGTTCTATTCAATTTCTAAATAATTGTAAGATTTTCTGTGAAAGGAGACATCTATTCAAAAAAGATGGATGTCAAATCAATAAGAAAGGTCATAAGCTTTATCTCTGGAATTTGCTAAATCATGTGAACTCACCACCCTGTTCTCGAACTGAGACACATGGTGGATGCCAACCTGCTGTAACACACAGAGAACATGACGTCCTCGCACCCGTCAGTGATAAGCCCACCAGAGTCATACCAGCTGACTGTGAAACAATCTGTGAGATAACCATCAAAAGAAACAAAGAGTTCCAGGAAACACATCAACTCAGTCAGATGACTTACATCGACCCCCAACAACTCAACCAGCAGCTGAACATGCAGATTCTACTCCACAGAAAATGCTCCCTAAGATAGCAGGTCCAATCAACACACCAGCTAACAGAAAGACCAGCAAATGATCAAACTCATCGTCAACTTCTAACTCTATAACAGGCTCACCATTCTGGGAGTTTTCTTATGCCCTTCAGACTCTGGAAAAAAAATTGAATCCTGCTTTTAACGCCACGCCCAAACAGGACTTATAAACATTGTGGCTCCCCAATTCAACTCACCATATCAGACATCTGATACCGACCGGACACTGTTATGAAATACACTACTCACTAGGAGGAGGTGTTCGGTCATTCTAATTCTCATTCTTTTGATAGTAAAATACTGGTTGTTATAAATAAGAGGACACGCTATGGACCTACTTATTAGAAAAGACTTAAATATCTCTAGCATTGCCATAACGGATATCGCATTATCTGACCATTTCTGTATCTAACTTGAAAGCACCACCCAAGCCAACATATCTAATCAGAGTTTAACCCCTGTTAAAAAACTTCTCCTTAAAGAAAACTCAGCTGAAAACTTTAAACTTTAAATCACCAACATCCACCAACAGACTCAGTAAATAAACTGACAGATGATTTTCAATCCAAAATCTCCGACATGATGGATAATATTGCGCTACTTAAGGTTAAATCTGCCTCTGGTAAAATGAAGTCTCAATGGAGAAGCGATCCACTGGTATGTAATGAAAAAGGGGAGTGCCGGCACGCTGAGAGGAAATTGTGGAAAACTCGACTCCAGGTTCATTACGAGATAAGAAAAGGAATTTCTTTGTGTCGATTAGCCAATTTTCATCACAAAACACAGAAATCACATGTGGGGTCCCCCAGGGCTCCATCCTTGGGCCCCTCCTATTTAGCATCTACATACTCCCACTAAGCCAGATTATAACCACCGATAATGTTAACTACCACAACTACGCTGACGATACTCAACTTTATATCTCAATGTCACCAGGTGATGTTGAAACCATCCAAATCCTCAATAAATGCATTGAGCAACTTAACAGCTGGATGTCACATAATTTCCTCCAAATATACAAAAACAAAACCGAAGTATTTATCTTTGGATCCAAAAAACATCTACTACATATTCGTAATCAGCTTAAACAGGCCCAACTAGAAACCACCAACCAGGCCTGAATTCTAGGTGTAATAATGGACTCAGACCTGAACCTCCAGGGTCACATAAAGGAAATAACAAGGTCAGTTTTCTATCACCTGAGGAACATTTCTAGGCTTAAAGAACTGATGGCACAAGGAGACCTAGAAAAACTAATCCATGCATTTATCTCTAGCTGCCTTGATTACTGTAAAAGTATCTTCACAGGTCTACCTAAAAAATCTATCACACAGCTGCAGCTGATCAAGAATGCTGCTGTTCATGTTCTCACTATAACCAGAAAAGTAGAACACATCACCTGGTAAGGCCAGGCACGTTCCTTCGCACTGTCAGGTCAGGTGGTCCATGTGTCTGCCAAAACGGCAGGAAGGCCCCAATAGTGTGGTCCTCTGCTTGCAGGTTTTTTAACTCTTCAAGGGAACGGGAGGGGAAGGCAGACATAGCCTAATGAGTCGCCAGTAGTGGGTCTGGATGTCTGGCTATTTGCTGCACAAGAGCGAATGGCTGTCCCCGGTGTGAAGGACTCTGTGGTGTATCCTTGCGGCCCTCTAGATTGTCCGGAAAGAGCATCTGTATTCCGGTTAGTATGACCTACCCTATACCAGATGGTATAATTAAAACCCACCACTGTTCTGTTGCCCCCAATTTAGCGGTCTCCAAATGGCTCAGGGGATTATTGTCCATTCAGACGGTGCACTGTTGGCCCCACAGAAAGAACCCCGAAACTTGTCCCTCATGGCCCACTTCATTCCCAGGAATTCAAGCTTCTTCGAATTTTAGTTCTTTTCCACTGGATTGATACTTTGTCTAGCATAAGCAATTGGCAGAACCCTTCCTTGCTGCTCCTGTGATAGCAATGCTCCGAGACCAATGTGGCTTGCTTCCAACTCAAGAATAAATGGAAAGTTAAAATCAGCAAACGCCAACGTGGGGGCACTCACCAACCTCTGATTCAATGTCTGAAAGCTGGTCTTGCAGGCAACTGTCCACAGTCCATCAAGCCGTTGCCGTGGCTCTTCCAGGTCTTAGTTTCGGCCAACTGCGCCCCTAGGCAGTTGAATGGAGCTGTCAGCTTTCAAAAACCCTCCACAAATCATCTGTAATAACCCGCAAAAGCAAGGAAAGACCTCAGTTTGGACAAGTGGCCCTGTCCCACTACCTTGTGGATACACCATTGTAGGAAACCAGGTGGCCAAATACTGAACTTCGTTCAGCAAAAAATAAAATTTCTCCAGCTTGGATTTTAGTTCCTCCTTCCCTAGACAGCTCAACACCACGTCTAGATAGTGGAGACGGTCCTCGATACTAGAAGAAAAAACAATTATATCATCCAGATACAGTAGGCGGGACTGGCAATGTTGCGCTCCAAACTTCCTTTCCATCAACCCTTGGAAAGTGCTTGGAGCATTACAAAGTCTTTGAACGGTCTTGTTCAGTTACTGGTACCTGGTTATACCCACTGGCGAGGTCCAATGTGGAGAACCATTAAACCCCTGACAGTACATCTAAGGACTCCTCGATACGGGTAAGAGGGAAGGCATCTTTCCTGGTCCTGCTGTTGAGCTGCCTATAATCAACACACATGCGTAGGCCGCCACATTTCTTCTGCATGATCACAATGGGAGAGGCATAGGGGCTACTACTTTCTCGAGTGACCTGGCTATCTAATAACTGTCGCAGGTGAGCCTTAACAGCATCATAGTCAGATGGGGAAGTCGCCTGTATTGTTGCCTAACTGGTTTGTCATCCAGCATGGGTTCATCAGGGAGATAAGATTAGTACAGCCAAGGTCACCCTCAAAAGCTGAAAACATGGGCTCATGCTTTAACAAGAATGCCTGTACTTGTTCCTGCTGAGACTCCGAAAACACAGACAAATCAAGGGCCTGTATCTGCTCCCTCACTGACCTCTGCCCAGTGTCCCCATCAGGAGTCTGCATGCCAGCCACAACAGCCTCCATGTCCAATGGGTCTTCTGAAATCCCCACAGAGAGGCCCTCAACAGCGGCGGTAACAAGCAAACCTAACAAATGGTGGGGGTATGGCCTAGCACGCGTAAACCCCACATTGGCCACAGGAATAAGAGTTGTACCTTGTTCTACGCGTACTAGTGCAGGCGACACTAGGAGCCCATTAGGTAAGGAGCCACTACCAAGTTCAGACAGGACAGCAGGAGCAGCACCAAAATGAGGGGAGCAGGTGGCTGCCACCAATTTAACAGTGCCTCTTGGTATATGAATGGGCTTCATACTTCTAACTCTAGCTACACCCGTTTCGGGATATCCTGACTCTGAGAGCCAATAAGACTCCCTCTCAGCGTGTGGCTCTGCCCACTGAAGGGAACTAGTTTTCCAACTGGGACGAGGAGATAACATTAGCCTGAGCTTGGGCCTGAGGATTGTGTTTAAGAGCTACCACTTGAAGTCACCGGGCCTGCCGTCACACTCCCACCGGATGGCAGTAGGATGCACTTCCAACATGGACATCCCTGGGGTCTGACTGACAAGTCTTTTTAATTTTTTGCGGAGGTTCGAGTCAACAACGTGCTCTTTAAACTGGTCATGGAGCAGCATGGGGCACTGAGTTGGGTGAAACCTGCTTAACTTTGCCCATCAGAGAAAAAAGTACATGTGAGTATTCTTGTAAAGATTCACCGTCCAATTGTTTTGTAGAAAAGAAACTCTCTTGTAAGGTCACATAAGACTGGGAACACCCATAAAGTTGTTAAAGGATATTTACAATCTTTTCCGGGTGCTCCCGATCAGTTCTTGGCCTGTAACGGATCTCATCTTTAGCCTCCCATCCAGACGATCAAACATAAAGTAAGCTTTGTCAAAAGCGCTCAAATGTCTAGTACGTGCAGCAACCTCCACCTCCTCCAACCAGAGGGAGGTAAATCAATCGTTCATGAGAAACAGGGTTAGCCGGGTTTGCGGAGTTACCCAGCCAAAGCGGCGGGGGCTGCTGCTGCTGCAGTTGCTGCTTTTCATAAAAAATTTTTTTTTAAATAACCCAAAAATGAAAAGCACATCTCTGTGTACAATGTCATTCTGCCACCAACGCCACTTTGCGACCAGATCTAGGCTTAACAGCTGTTGATTACGCCACAATGTACTTTTTACGTTGACTGCTTCATACCTAGTCTAAGGCAGACAGGTTCGTAGGACTACACAAATTATGAATTAGACGTGCTTTAAATGAAAATGTAACAATATTTTATGAACATAATATATTTAAAAGAGTCACACCATAATAAGGGAACAATCATTGCAAATGGGAATGAGTGTCCTTAAAGGGGAAGACCAGAAATGGTATTGGCTGCTACCAGTACCACTATAATAAACCCTGAAACAGAATAATCCGGATTTGCGGTCAGAGCAGGTTACCTGTCCGGAATAGAAGTGCAGTTCACCATCCATTCTATGGACTCTGGTGCCTACGTCCAAATAAACACACACAAATAGGCACGGCCACTACAAACAAGTGATTCAATAAATATTGTAAGGTGCAGCTTACCACTACAATATGCGGTGCCGTGTGCACAGGCGGACCCTGGAACCTCTCATTTGAACCGCTGCTCTAGTACTCTTCAGAAAAAGGACGAGACTGAGTCATTATAAAAAAATTATAGGGTATCCAATTAGACAGAAAATGCAACGGTGAATGTGGACAACCCCATTAAAATTCAGAGTAAAATGCACAAAATATCTTCAGTAGCGCACACCACGAGTACCCGGAAGTGTCTGGCACTCAGTCTGACACCTATTTCCCAATAGCCCAGTATTAAATATACCTTACTAAATACTTCACTTACTACATCATCTTAATGTTTAAACATACCATAGCTGCACAGGGGAGCCACAAACCCGAACCGTAACATGGCTGTAGACCTTCTGGACACAGGGGAATCTCCTTTAGCCTGACTCTAGCATCTGTTTTATAGGCACTGGCCTAGCTGCCAATGAATGGTTAGCCACTGCGTGGCTAGATATGCAGTGTGACATCCAGGGCTACCGTAGCCACAGAGGGACAAACTTGATCCTGGCAGTGTTTATTACTCTGCCGGTTACAATAATTTCCATTGAGAGAATTTGAGCATAATCTGAGACCCAGAACATGTAAGTGTCCTACATTTTGGTAACCCAGAGTCTTTGAAGAGTGACTTGGAGGATAACCTTGGAGCTTGGTGGAAACACGCTCAAAAGCGGCCATTCTTTTGCCAACCACCATTGCTTTCTTTTGTATTTTCTCCCTCTAATTCTTATCAGCCGGAACACAGCTCCTTTAGAGAGTATTTTAGACTTCTGATCATTGCAATCATAGAAATGTTCCCTGATTTTGAAACACATAAAGTGCAGCTTAATGCCAGGAGGAGAATGTGAGACTGTGCGTTCAAGTCACAGGAAAACTGTTTGTTTTTAACAAGAATAGTTTAATTTCAGTGTTTATATGTGGTTCTCTGTTCAGCTTGTTTGGAATGAATATAATCTAAAATTAAAAACAAAAAATACTATTAATTGTTATCATTTTAAAAATTGACTTGTCAGAATAGTTTTTTTGTTACCCCGCAAACATATTTTGCAGCATTACTGGAGAGAGGAATAATGGTAATGTTCGGGCTGCTGCTGTCAGTCATTGTTGGAATCATGTCCAGAACACGGTATTAAATTTTCTAGAACTGTGCAAGGCTTTTTACGCACTGTGCCACTCTGCACTGACTTGAAGATTTGCAGATGTCTGATGTAAAAAAAACAAAAGCATGTGCTTCAGCATATTTTTCTACTTGTTGGCTTGGAATTAAGTTAGTTAAGAAGCAGTTTTGCTCTTGCCATTAGCTTTGGCAGAACTTACACCCCCGCATCCATCCATCCATCAATCCATCCATCCATCCATTTTCTAAACCGTTTAATCCTCAAGGGGTTGCAGGGGGCTGGTGCCTATCTGACAACGGGCCAGAGGCGGGGTACACCCTGGACAGCTCGCCAGTACATCGGTATTTCTTAATATTACATCAAATAACCTACCTCCCATAGAGATGTTCAGGATAATGACACTAGGTGGCGCCATTGGAGCGCTAGTGAATTGGAGGAGGTTGAGTTGGGAGATTAAGGGCGCTTTCACATGGTATGGGAGTCCGTACTCGGATACCGTATTTGGTCAAAATCCACTTATTTTGTACCATGTGAACACAGCCTGGACAATGCAAGGATACGGCCAGAGAGACCTGCCTTGCAGTTAGTATTGGAGTCCAGGTACGAGTGGATATGGATCATGTGAACACAAGCTGTACTCTGGCCGTACTCCAACACAATAGAAGCGCTTCACGCAGAAATAACGACATTGCCAGCCGAAATTACAGAATCGCCTTGCAACCATAAAAAGACCAAAACAACGCGATTCAAGCATCCCACAGCAACACACCAGGTTACAAAATGTACAATATATCTGGTCACCCTTCAAAATCAATGTGTACCCAAAATGTCTGTAGAGGCTTTTCTGCCCACCGGGACACAAGGAAGATTTTACTTAATTGTTGGTAATTATTTTACTTAATTATTGGTATTATGTTTTCATAATACCGGTATTTATGCAGTGGTCTGGTAGTATAAAAAACAGCAGCTGCTGCGAGGGAGCCACACAGTTATAAAAGGGGCTAATGGGGATGCCATAAATAGTAATAGAAGGAGAACACACTATAGACAGACTCCTCCACACAGGCCAGAGCAGTCCATGTCTATTCCAAAAGCCTCAGATATGAGTCATTATGAGGAGAAATGTAAGACATGCAGAAAGATGCCACAACAAAAAACTCAGTTTTAATGGAGAAAAAGTGATGTTTAAGCTGGATACGGGAGCTTCAGTTACAGTGGTTCCAGCTTCCATGTACTCTGAAGCGTGAGATGGCACCTTGCTGGCACCTTCTAAAAAGATTAAAGGTCCTGATAACTGTCCATTGAAATCCTTGGGTGTCATGAGAGCACACATCAAATCTGAAGAAAACAGAAACAAGATAAGATGTATATGGGGTGTCAAATCTAGTGATGCTTTTAATGGGACTCCCGCAGCCCCACACAGAGTCCCAAGTAAAAGAAGAGCTAGACAGGATGGAAGCGATGGGGGTCATAAGGAGAATCGAGGAGCCACCTGCATGGTGCGTGTGAGGTCAAGTGAGGTCCACATATGTGTGGACCTCACTTGACTGAATGAAAATGTGTGCCAGGAACATCGCATCCTACCTGCAGTGGGTGAGACGCTGGCTCAGCTGGAAGGGGCAAAGGTGTTTTCTAAATTGGATGCAACATCTGGGTTTTGGCAGGTGCCTCTAAACAAAGATACCCAACCATTGACAACTTTTATAACCTTTTGGCAGATACCGCTTCCAGCCACATTGCACCAGAACATTTTCAGCTGAGGATTTTACAGATCATCGCGGGAGCAAAGGGAGCTTTGTGCAACACAGATGATATTCTGGTGTTCAGGAAAGACAAATCGTAAACACAATGAAGGGCTGCAGCAGGTACTCAAAAGGTGTGAGAAGGCTTGCCTAACTCTCAATGAAAAATGTGAGTTTTACGTGGAGAGAGTGAAGTTTCTGAGACACAACATAAGTGCTACAGGAATCGAGAAAGATCCGGATAAAATCAGCACCACTGAAAACATGCCTGAACCACGTAATGTGGAGGAGGTCCGCCGCTTCCTGGGGATGTTGAATTATGTCAGCAAGTTTTCATCCAGCCTACCAGCCCTCACGAAACCACTACGCGACTTGCTAAAAAGTGACAGCACATGGACTTGGGACGCACAACAAAGGACAGCATTTGAAAAAATATTAAAGGAACTGAGCTGTCCCTCAGTGCTGGCACTGTATTGTCCCAAAAAGGAAACGATGGTGTCGGCAGATGCATCCTCATAGGACTGAGAGCGGTCCTTTTACAGCAGCAGGCCGACGACAGGTGGACACCTGTTGTATATATATCACGGAGCCTGACACCCACAGAGGTACAATATGTCCAAATCGAAAAAAATACTCTGGCTGTAACGTGGGCCTGTGAACAACTCAGCTCATACCTGCTAGGTTTGGATTTCACAGTGAGAACTGACAACAAACCTTTAGATGCTCTACCACCAAAAATCCTAACATTCAGGTTGAGACTGCTGAGGTTCAACTACAAAATTATTCATGTCCCTGACAAACAGCTTGTCACAGCAGATGCTCTTTCCAGAGCTCCTCAAGGATCGGAGGAAAGAGAGGCCAATAGCAGCTTGCAGTAGGAATGTTGTGTATATTGACCACATCCTACAACAATTACCTGCCACAGAAAGTAAACTGGCTCACATCATTGAAGCTAAGAGCACCAACAGCATTTGCAAGCAGCTGAGAACATTTACTGAAAATGGCTGCCCCTCCAACAGGAGAAAAGTCCCTGAGCACCTTCTTCTGTTTTTGTCTGAAATGACTGATTTCATCTTGCTGAGGGCCTGCTTCTCAAAGGCAAGAGGATTCTGATTCCAGCATGCATGCAGGCAGAAATATCAGACAGGTTGCATGAAGGCCATCAGGGGGTGACTAAATGTGTGGCATGCGCTCAAGAGTCCCTGTGGTGGCCGGGGATAACAAGACCGATTAAAGACATGGTGGAAAGGTGTGAAATTTGCTGCCAGTTTTCACAAACAAAGACAGAGCCACTGATGACTATCCATCTACAACCATGCCCGTGGCAAAAAATACTGGCTGATATCTTTCATTGGAAAAACAGCCATTATATGTGGTGGTGGATTGCTTCTCCCGATACATCGAAGTAGCAAACCTCCCAACTCTCATAACAGCTACAACCGTGGAGCGGCTGAAGGTGATCTTTGCAAGATTTGGAGTGCTGGAATGCCTGGTGACGGACAAGGGTCTGCAGTTTGCTTCCTTGGACTTTAGCCTATTTGCCCAGGACTAAGGTTTCTGGCATGTGACCAGCAGTGCTCGTTTCCCTCAGAGAAATGGGGAAGCCGAAAGAGCTGTCAAACAGCTGCTCAATAAAAGTCCAGATCCTCAGAGGGCTCTCTTAGCATACAGAGCTACGCTGTTGGCCCACGGACTGAGTCCAGCGGAACTGCTGATGGGGAGGCGGATAAGATCAACGGTTCCCACCACAGCGCAAGCATTGAAACCAGCCTGGCCGAACCTTGGAGCCTTCAGGAAAAAGGACACAGAGTTGAAGAAGAGGCAGAGGAACTCATTTGACTGAAGGCACAAGGCCAGTTCTGATTCCGGCCCAATGAGTGTAGATTAGAACAGCACAGTCCACAGCTACTTTCCAGGTTCCTGCATCAACCCCAAGGTCTTATGACGTGGAAACCGAGTAAGGGAGTTTAAGAAGAAACACGGCTCACCTGACCATGATCCCTGAGACAGAGCTGCCCTGCTCTGATGAGCCTTTGTCAGACCTGACACAGACTCCCAGGTACCACTGTGACCAGGTCGGGAAGGGTGTCCCACCCACCAGATAGACTGGACTTGTGAACATTCTAGTTCCAGTTGACACCTGCTGTTGAAAAGGGGTGATGTTCGTAAAACAGGGTGTTTTTGTTGGATTCTACTGTTATTACAAAAGAGTTTAAAAATGCTTGCTTGTAAACACTGGACTGTAAGTCAGGTAACGGTTATTGTGACACTGTTATTAAGTTGGGTACAAGGTTATCTTAAAAGTAAAGAGAGTTTTTCAAGCTAAAAGGGGGAGGTGTAGAGATGTTCAGGATAATGACTCTAGGTGGCGCCATTGGAGCGCTAGTGAATTGGAAGAGGTTGAGTTAGGAGAGTAAGAGATTATTAAAGAGGAGACGGAAGTCTTGTTAAACTGAGCAGGTGCCTCCGGGGTCTTCTTTACATCAGTTAAGACTTCTTCCCCCTTCGGGTGCGCTCTTTCGCCTTAATCGCTTGCCTTACTCATAATATCCCTCCAAAAAAGTCAAACTTATGGAGCAAACCTATCTGTAATTTCACCCACTGTAAATTTTCATTCTTAAAATGAGTCCCATTGCCAGATCTGATTTATTTTTTCTATTTTTTTTGAAAAGCCATGGCAAGGAATCCAGTGATCAATTAAACATTTACCCAGTGTTTTTGAATATTCTCTTTCAGCTTGAAAAGTCTATAACATGTGCTATATATCCAGGTATAACATGTTCCATAATGTACGCAAAACTAACCTACTTTGCAAAGCAGTTAACCTGAGTTTTCACATTTTAGCTGTCAGACGCTTTGAATTAGCCAAGGATGAATTAAAAAAACAACTAAACCTATAATTTAAAGTTTCCAATTTCCACATAATCTTAACAAATCCGGCCCATGGGAAAACAGAACCATTTTTTCTGTCCTACCACTCCATAGCTTGTGCTCCGATGGAACAGTAAGATATCCAGATAGGGAGCAGCGGCACTGCGCTACCTCACCTTTTCCTCAGGTGGTAATTCTCTACTGTGGACAAAGAAAGGAATGCTGTTTAATTTTAGAAAATGTGCTCCTGCCTTGCCAGTTCAAAGGCAGATATGACAAGAGATTCCACAGAGAACCAGATGATCGTCCATAGGGCACGTTCCCCTTACGTCCCATAGTCTCAAAATGGAGCACACGTTGTCCTGCGGCTTGGGAGTGAGTCAGAACAAAGGACACATACCTACATAGATTTCCCATGTCCCGGATTTGGTAAAACAGTATGATCAGATTTCTTTTTTACAAATTATTTCAAACAATTAGATCTCTGGTCTGATCTCAAATGTAATAATGATTATAGAAATACCCAGGTTAACCCTTACTGTCAGTCTTATCCGCACTGTAAGTGTAACTGCAAATCTTTTCCTCACCCCTATAACTTCCTTCCTGGGCAATGAATGACAGCAAATATAACAATTGATAACATAATGTCTATTCCTATATATAAACTTTACCGATGCTATATATTGATGATCTTTTTATTTTCACGGAGTAGATCAAAAAATTGGTCTATATTGTTGTATATTAGATATTACTGTTCTAAAGCACCCCAAATTGATCACTTCAACAAAAAATAACTGTCTACTAAGGTTCTGTCCTCTTTTCTGTCCCTCTTGAAAAACGTCTCTAATGAAAAGCGGCTCTTCCGGTTTCGCTTCACTGAGGTTGAGATTAATAGCTCATATTGAAATAAGACCCTTTGTACTCAGACTTCACACCACTTTTCCCAGACTCTGCCCCTTTAATCAAATAATAATGTCTTCTACCATAATTATGCTACAAAATATGTCCAACTAAGATGCTCTACTATTTATCAATGTTACCTGTGATGCTCCTCCCAGCAATGACCAGCACAGATCCAGTCTCCAACTCCCCCTCTTTTCAAAGTGTGTCCACAGTGATATAATCATCATTTATCACTTCACTGTACTGGATCTCTATCAACCTGGCTCAGCAAAAATAGCAAAGTTAATAACTTCAACCATTTAAACAAATTCAGAGAAAATAAAAAAGGCCAAGATATAAATAAATGACAAAACAGCTTCCTTTACAGATTTCTGTGGGACTTTAAGGCCATTGTGCAGGAAAGGCATGTCTCATTCCCTGATCAAATAAATTTAATTGTAACAAGGTAGTCGCTCATTGTTAGAAATTACCAAACCTAATGTACTTATTTGTTCTCAAAGTCTAATCTTCATTTGAAAGTTAATTTTGTCGCATATGATTCCTATTCAAACAAACCCAAAACAGCTAACTAGCCCAGACATTATGGTTGTAAATAATGAAACAGTTCATGCTTCAAGGACATCTGTCAGATCCTGTAAAGTGAATCAAACATAGTCACACTGATTTGTGTAACTAAAACTCCAGTTACTTTCACTACATGACAGTTTACTTTTGGTCTTAAATGTTTGTAACATACATAATACTAAAATTTCCCTTAGCAGTAAAACAAAAAATACAAAATTCTTCAATAAACGAGCTTCAAAAGATAAGATTTCTCTAAACAAAAACTTGTAGAATTATTACAAAACAAAAAAATCAGCATTTTACAGTCAATCCCAATTATCTTCGAGTTTCCTTTTATTTCTCAAAGTATAAACCCCAAATTTAATTGAAGCTACAAAAATGTCACATAAATAACCACTGAATCATTTTTGATTTACCTCAGTTTCTCAGTCAACATTACCCAAATGTATTATTAATAAACAGACTGCAGTTTAGCAATTCCGGTCAGGATCCAATTCAAAGTAAATATACATAGGTTGGTGAAAAAATAAAAATAAAATTAAAAATTAAAATTAATTGTTCAGTAACAGTGTCTCCACTAATTAATTGGTATATTATTCCATTGTTCTATTCTATTATCATAACTGTTCCAGACCTTTTTTTTTTATTATTCAGGATGCGAAAATTCCCTCTCAGCATCAGGTAGACTAGCTAAAAGTTCATTAATAACATGTGAAAAATGAATCCTAAAATTTAAAACTGAACCCAATTTCTATTTTTAGCCCCCACAAAAATGTTCAACAGATTTTGAAATGTGCATTTAATTTATACTTGGAAAAAAAAAAAGTTTTTTCAATGTACCTGCTCCAATTACATAAATTGTTTCCACACAATCAGAATAAATGAATTAGAATTTACTTATTTCTTATAAATTAAAGAAACATTTTGAATTACGCTGATATTTATTGATTGTTCTTCAACAAATTTATCACAGAATGTAGTTGTTTCTTTTAGTCATTAGACCAGGGAGCCTTACTTACCTTAGAGGGGTCGTGCTGGCGGACACGGGTTACTGGCCTGGTGCTGTGCTGCTCTGGGGGGGTCTGGGCTGGGCCTGGGGCTCGGGGTTCTGGGGCGGCGTGCCCCCCGGCTGGGGCCCTGGCTGGGGCTTGGCCGGGGGGGGGCGCTGCCGTCGGTGCCGGCTGGGGGGGGGCTGTGGTCGGCCGATGGTTGGCGGGCGCTGCTGCCCTTTCCATCTCCCCGGGCTGGTTCTTGTCGCTTGCTCCCCGGTGGCCGCTTGCCGCGTCTGGGCGTCGGCGAGAGTGCGCGGCGGGTGGCCGGCGTCTCCGGGCCCGATCGGCTATATTGACACTGGACATGGCTCCTGGGTCTTGGTCTTAGCCCTCGTGGGGGTGCTGAGGTGGGCGTTGAGGGGGAGGGGGGGCTAAACTCAACCTGGGTGTCTAGTGACATGTGTTTTGTTAGCAGTGTGAATGTTGGGAAGGATTTAGGTATGCCCCTGGCATGGGGGCTGGTGGATTGCCGGGGCCCCCATGGGGCTCGGGGGTGCCGCTGCCGTGGGCCCCGACTAGACGTGCTGGGGCCTCCCACCCCTGGTGGATCGGCCGAACGGGGGTGCCTATTGGAGTCAGCAGGGGAGCTGGCTCCCTGGGGTTGGCAATGGTCACCCCAGTTATTTTCTCCCCATCCCCATGCCTCTGTCCACCTGCTCCTTCATTCTACCATTCACAAGGCCTTGGGACGTGGGCACGTCACTGGGGTGCGGGATGGAGCTTCCGTCTTCGCTACCCGGTGGCGGCCTGGGTCCCGATTTTATTGAGCAACTTAGACACT
Organism: Apricaphanius iberus; assembly: GCA_028564705.1. Taxonomy (NCBI): domain Eukaryota; kingdom Metazoa; phylum Chordata; class Actinopteri; order Cyprinodontiformes; family Aphaniidae; genus Apricaphanius; species Apricaphanius iberus. The sequence continues at coordinate 488,908 of JAPXFQ010001664.1, forward strand.
TACACTTGCAACATTTACATGGAACGCACATGTAGGGACCTGGCGGTGTGGCGCATTGGCGCTGGGGGCGGGACCCCTCATGGGGGGCCCCCTATAGGGGCCCGTTGTGGGGGCCTCGCCTGTGGTGCCGGCACCCACTGGTTAAACGCATCTAGACACTGAGGGCCCGGGGGGGGAGATGGGGGTACCCGGCAGTATTCCCATGTCCCCCCCCTCTGTTTTAAGTGCACATTAGAACAACACGCAACAACACCACATTGAGCTGGGGGAGAGAGGCTGGGGGGTCTTTCCACACCCCTGTTCGTTGGACCATCAGGGGTCGGAGCCCGGATAGAACATCACGCCGTCTGGTCGGGGTCCTGGGCTGGTGGACTGCTCTTGCCGATGTGGGGGCCTTGGCGGTCTGCTTGTCCCCGTCCTGGTGGGCAAGGGGGTCTGTCTCCTGGGTGCAGGGGCAGGGTTCTCTATTGGGGCGTCTGTCCCTGGGCCTGGGAGTATGGAGTATAGTGTACGTATGGGGGGTATGAATGAGTGTATAGCGTCCTTTTTTCGTATGTCCTGTATTTGTAAGAATGTGTACGCATGAGAGGGAGGGTACGTATGAGTGTCTCTGTCTGTCTATGTCTACCTGTCAGGTTGGGTGTTTGGCTGCTCTCTGGCCTGATGCATCTTCTTCCCTCCCCGTCACTCCCCGTCGGTGATGGTTGCTCCTGCCCGCTGGTTGATGATGGCTCTCGATGCCTGGGGCCGGGGGTCCCGGTTGCGGCCCGCCTCGGTCCTGGTGCATCTCGGGCGGGTCCTGGGTGGTCCGGTGTGTCGGGCGGCCGCTGTTTCGGGCCGACGTCCTCCTTGGATTGACTGGGGCACCTCTTCTGGGGGTGCCGAGGTTGTAGAACAAATTGGTGCCGTCCGGTGGATCGGTGAGGACCGTGCCTGGCGCCCAGTCCTCCTGCCGGTTCCAGGACTTCTGCTGGCTGGTCTGTTCGCCTGGTGGGGCTGTCCGGCATTGGCTGGGCCCCTGATCTTGGCGCCCTACGTGGGGCGGGATCTGGACCCGGGAGCTGGAAGATCTGGATGTCCAGGTGCCGGCTGGGCGCGGCCTGGGGAGGGCGTACATCCGCTGTGGCTCTTGCTGTGGCTCCCTGGCGTGTGGGTGTGTGGAGGCGGGCCGGGTTGTTGGCGGTGGGTATTGGTCCGGGGTGGCGGCGGCGTGTGTTGTCCGTCGGTTGGCTGCGGATCCTCCTTGCCTGCGGCGGCGGCGGGGGGCCCTTGTCGGCTGGTCCCTGGTTGGGGCCCCGCTGGGGGGCGGGGTGCCCCTGGTCCCCGTGGCCTCCGGTTCCTGATCCGGGCCCGCCCTGGCGTAGCCGGTTACCGGCGGAGCCCGTGGGCTCGTCACTGCGATCTCTCGGGCCCCAGCATTGCGGCTGGTGGGTGTTCCCCTGGGGCTTCCATCTGTTCCCCTCTTGGCGGGTGATCGACCCTGCGCTGATCCGCCTGTGGCCTCTGTACTCTATGGGACCCTGGATGCATACATCTCTTGCCTCCTCCATGTCTGTGCCGATTCCTGTAGGACGGATTGACGGTTCCTTACACCAGCTATCAATCACTTGCTTGGGGAAACCTTATTCCGACCTGCATGCTCGCACACACATGGGTGTGGGGACATTGGTGAGGACGGATATATCTTAAGCAGAGGTTATCATCATCATTAGTTAGTTGTTCACAGGAGCTTACCAGAAACATTTATATTATGTTCATTAATCAATGCTTGTGTGTAGTGAATGTGTAATTCTTAGTTTATTCTACTAGATCCGAACTATTGGTTTGGTTCTGTACAGTTTGTCGTTTTTGTTTTGTATTACTGTTTCTCTGCCGTCCGGCAGAGGTGGAGGACTGGGATGTTTTCTTGTGTTCTTTGTTTGCCTCCCTGTCTTGTGTCGTCGGTTCGCACCTCTGCTGGTCCGGTTTCTTTTCTTCACCTTCTTCCTTTCTTCCTTCTTGTCTCAGTTTAATGTCCATGACGTCAGGAAATTGAACCCACAGTAATCACTAATAAAGATTTTTCATACATATACATCAAGTGGCGTACTACAGCGAAGCTGTAATACTCTGCTTGGGAAAGTAAAACTGTTGGGCTTGTACTTGGTACTCAGACACCAATTCTGAGTAGCATACTGCTAGACAGGACACATTAAAATAAGAAAAAAAAAAAAATCATTAGACCATTTTCAAATTCAGCCCCAACTTGTTTCTCATAATTGCTCTTATTCAATGTGTATATGTTATGTAAATACAAACTGATGCTTTAAAGATGACTCTGTGTCTTAAAAAAAAAGTTGTGAAAACTCAATAGTTTAATCACATTGCGGTTTAGAGATTATCACTATGAGAAGTATTGTTTTGCATAGTAAAAATATTCAATCTGTGACAGAATTTAAATATCTTGGGTTGGTCCTTGACCCCCAGCCAAAATTGGATAAACACATTAAGCAATTCGCTACCACCACTGCAAAATCCTTGAGAAGCCTAAATTACTGAGCTTTGAAAACTTCAGCGAGTTGTTCTTTATCAAATTAATGTTCAATTGTGTGAATAATTTAGCACCAGTCTCGCTTAGGTCATACATTCAGAGACTAAACAGCAACAGAGTCACCAGGGCTTCTACCAACCAGAACCTGAAGCTTTCACACTGTAGGACATCTTTTGGTCAGTCGGCCTTTTTCTATAAAGCTGAAAGCTGTTGAACTCATTGCCAACTGAACTCAAATCCATATCTGAGTTCAAAACTTTCACTTTTAGGCTGAAATCATGGTTAAAATCGAACCAAAATTGTACCCATTTGCAGACAGCGCTGTGTGAATGAACGAGTGATGATTCATAGGTTTTGTATTGTGTGTTTGGATAATTTTTAAATAGGTGCTTTAATGTGTTATTGTATTTTAACTTTTATTTGACTGTTTAATGCATTTCATATTTCATTTAATTGTATAATACACATGGAATTGTATTTTATGAAATACAATATTTTACTGTAACCTAATGTTGTTTGGAAAGGCCCAACCAGGGACAGGAGTTTAAAATTAGCTCTTGCTATAAACTCTGCTTGCAAGGCATCAGTAATGCAACAGTTGCAATGTCCCTGTCAAATAAATTAAATAAATAAAAATAAAGAAGAGGCAATATTTCCCAAACAGCGCTTCTAAAGTCTATAGGGCTAGCAGAAATAGGCAAAATAAACAGAGTAACTTGTATGTAGTACACACATTGAACATTTTCAAAAGTTAAAAGTAGCCAACAGCTCTATAGAAGTTCTTCTTTTGGCCTTTTCCTCTAATAAACATTTCTATCTCTCAAAAAAATTTTTGAGCAAGACAACCTCAGCCAAGTAAACTACTTTTTCCTTTTTTAATCTACTGATTTAGAAAGTGTAAATGCCCCAAGCCGAAAAATGATAAAGCTGGAAAATTCTACGACCTGATTTTTAGATTTTCATTGAATTCAGAGAGTTATTCTAAACGCTCTGCAGAGCCTTTAGCCACAAATCTTAAGTAACTAATACTCTGTTGCCACAAAAGCCCTTTTTTTATTTCACTTAGTTAAATACTCCACCATGCTTTTTCAATATTAGATATAATAAAAATATACAAATTTATTTTAAATAATGCTTCCTGCATTTATCATCTAATTTTTATTCTATCTTCCTTCTTCTTTTTCAAAGGATACAAAAACTTAGAAGAGCTATAAAACATTTTAGTTGAAATTGATATGAATATTATAAAGTATTTATTCAAATATTATTTCTTAATCCCTTTATCTTCAGTAATTTTTTAACCACAGTTACAAAAAAAACTATTTCACCATAAACTCATTTAAAGTTATTAACAGAAAGCACACACTTCTTGTTTGATCCACCTCACTCTTCAGCTCAAAAGGTAAATACAGTATATCGCTCCGCAGAGCAAGCCTGATGTTTCTCTTCCACAAGGCTGCGCTGTTCAAAATGCCAACACCCAACTCAAACTGCCGACTCTTTTAGTGACTGATTTGAAATGAACACTTAGTCGGGGGCAGCACCAAAAGCCGCCATCTTTAAGCCATAAGCAAAGAATCCTCAAACTGCTGATGATAGTCCCATACAGCGCTCCTCTCTAAGCCGACCACTATAAACCTTTCTGTATTAATATTAATATATATATTCTAGTGTAGTTTACTTTACTTATTCACCACTATATTCACTCATATATTAATTTATTTATATATTTGTTAAATACTAGTTTATACTCGAGTTTTACATGTCGAGTTGAGATCACCATATACACACAAACATTCTCCGCTCTTACAACAAGATAAACACTCTTTCACCATCAAACAAACCACAAACTTCCTGCTTCTACTAATTAAAATTATTTCTTTTTAAAAAAAACAATCGCTTCACCGTTGCCTTCACCCTGCACAGCCGTATGTCCACCTACTTTCAGAGAGCGTCGTTCCGAAGCAGCACCTGTCTCAGGTCTCCAATCAGCCCGTTCGTGTATGGGCTTCTCACCGCTTCCCCAACTACTTTCCTCTAAATGGGAGTTTAGTCGAATCCAGAGGTACAAAAAAGAGTTTCTTTGAAACCACTTGCTCTCAGATTCTGCTCCCCACACAGTCTTGCATTCACTCCACAACATTATTTCCTTATTATTATTTTTTTTTTTATTTAACCAAAGAAACTAACCTTTTTGGAGACTGGACCTTTTTCCCCTCAAGCCTTTTTGTGATGCTCAATCATGGGTAAGGAAAAAAATATATACTCAGCCTAAGATTCAAGAATCCGTTCCTACCAGATCAGATCACCCTCAACCTGTATCTGGGAATCCTTCGTTCCCACCGAATCTTGTAAGTAAAATAACGTCTTATTTACTGAGAGGCGGCCAAATTCCGAGCCGGTCCCACAGTCTTCCATTTAACCACACAATCTTCCTTTTAAACACACATAGTCAACAGTAAATGGAGAATTGTCAGATCAACAGAACCTATTAATTTATGTTCGCGCTTGCCAGATTTCTACAAATCACCCGGGTGTCGTTACTAATTATTGAATTGGCCATTCTCTATTGTCCTGTTAGACTCAAATCAGAGCTTAAGTTTCATCTTTTTCTTCAACACAATTACCTAAAGTTCCTTAAAATTCTAGACTTACTTTTTTTTGTTCTTTATCTTCAAAGACCCAAAATGTGCCTGCATTCTCCACCAAATTGCTGGATTTAAAATTCATTTAATATTATCCTTCAATGTAGATTAACTCCAATGTCCAATTAGCTCCGTTATTTCCAAGAAGAGAAGGTCCAGCCTTCCCCCAGCAGGGTCGCAACTTTTTGGAATCTAATTAAAAAGATAAAGAAAGAAAAAAGACACACACAGACAGCTGTTCTGTATGTTGCCAATCATACCGGTAAGCGCCGTTCCATTCCCCGAAGGAAATGTCAAACAGGGCAGATCTTCTTTTTTATTAACAAGGAGAATTATCCAGTACCAGCCCAACCTCCCCTCACAGACACACAAACAAAAAAAACTTTCATCAGGGTTCTGTTAATTAGATCACAGTTCAAAGCCCTTCCTTCCCGACACATACATATGAACAAAAGGAAGACCTTCCTCAGGATTCTGCTAAAAAGATCACTGTATGACCTCCTTCCTTTAACAACAGTTTTGTTTGATGCTGTTTTAAGTTGAGCCTGCTGTTATATGGAGGGCCTGTTATAAATGTAAGAATTATTTACAACATGACATTCCTGTTTACCGTTGATAGGCTGCTGGGCTATGAGGGAAGTTGAAATCACCTCTTCAAAATCCTGTTTACACTGAATAAGCTGCTGGGATGCAATTCACCTTTCGTAGATTTTACTTAGTTGTATACATATTTATTATTTTATACATCACTGTTTATTACAAAATGCGCTTTACTACAAAAGAGACCATTTTATTACATTTTAGGTTATGATTTTATTATTATTAGATATTAGATATTATTAGAGTTATTACATAATGCACCGTAATATGGTGTCTTTGATGGAAGAGTCACTGGAGTGATGGATTCTGGAGAGATCATCAGGCTTTTTATTCTTGGATCAGGTATAGTAGGAGAAGTTCAGGTTGAATCGGGAAAAGAAGAGGGACCAGCGATATTGTCGTGGATTGAGTCGTTTGGCTGGTTGAAGGCAAGTAAGCATTTTCCCTCCATAGGACCCCTCACACTGTTACACAAGGTTTAATAAACCGAGGGTATGGAATATTAATCTGTGCACATGCTTTTTTTATGGTATGGATTTTTAACACCTCTGACCCCTGCTGGACTCCATACAAATTGCTTTAATAAAGAAAAAACAATTGCAAGTTCTGTGGAATTCCATTGACACTCCCCTTTCAAGGCATGTATAAGCTATCAGAAGAAGCCAGGTGAGTCTGTCAGTACATTTACATATACATCTAAATCAAGCTTTTTGAAGTAATTGGACTAAGGGCTTCCCCTCTGTTGAGAGCAAAGTCCCAGTTTACATGTCACTCAGAGTATCAATTTATTAAATGAAGTAGGTTTGACTCTGCAATGACAGATGGCGACCCCTTCATGTTAGCATTCTGCTTAGCCTGGAGCTGCACACAGGCAGTTAACAGAATCTGATGGGAGTTGACAATATGGAGTCAAAGCAGGTGTGGTCGGATTTTAGACTCTTAATAAAATGAGAGAGATTCCTCTAAACCTTTGGAGGTTTTAATATGATTTGAATTGATCATACAGGAGGACAGTACCACATCACAGTAGAATCCAGAATACTGACCTGTCTCAATCTTACAACAACAAGCTTATATTATTTCTAGTAACCTTGGTCTATCTATTATTTCGATAAAGTACGACTCTCAAGGTGAAAATCAGAGACTTGAAGACGCCTTTCTCTTAGATTAGAAAGTTGTGAACTTTGTAGACCTTTAAGGATGCCCAGTCGAAGAGCCATTTCCATGGTAACACAGGATGTGGACTATCAGTATCAAAACTCTCTGACCATGACTTGGGAAAAAGTGTCACTCAATAAGACTAAACATTCAAACTGATACTACAACATTAAGTAAACATAGTCACAGTTGATTACAAAGTAAAGATAAATCATAACACTAAATTTCTCCACCACACAGGATATGCATAATCATAATTCACAGTCCAAAAATGCACTGATCGGCCACTTATGTTGGTCGTGTTCTTCTTATACTACTTCTGTGATGTTGTTGATTCACACTTCCGCATCTCGTAACTTCTTGAGGGGGTGTGCAAGTACGGGCGGGCACAGTGGCGTCATCAGCCGATTTTTCTGGGGCTTCGGCCCCAAATGTTTTCAGTCTTGCATTTCACACAGTTTCTATGCTCCCCACATCTGGAACAAACTACCAGGAGAATGCAAAGCTGCAGAGACACTGAACTCTTTTAAGTCTAAAATTAAAACGTACCTATTATTGATTTTTACCTGCTTGATTTTAATTTTTATACAAATTAGTGTCTTGGATATTGTTTATATTAAAAAAAATCCCCTCTAGCCCACTGTGGGAGGTGTTTCCCATTCTAAGCTTGTGTCCCCTACCAAAGGCCTAGGAGCTTTGCTGTTCCATGTTCTGTACATTTCTGGACTGAGATGTCTGGAGCCATTCCTTCAGTTCGGGGGTCACTGCCCCAAGTGCTCTGATTACCACGGGTACTATTGTATCCTTCACCTTCCAAGCCTTCTCTAGCTCCTCACTGAGCCATTGGTATTTCTCAAGTTTCTCATTTTCCTTCTTCTTAATGTTACCATCACTTGGTATTTGCCACATCCACCATACTGGCTTTCCTCTGCTCTTAATCAACCACCACAATGTCCGGTTGGTTTGCCATTACCATCCTGTCTGTCTGGATCTGGAAGTCCCACAGGATCTTTGCTCGGTGATTCTCCGCAACCTTTTTTGGAGGTGTTTTCCACGTTGACCTTGGAATTTCCAGCCCATACTCCGCACAGATGTTTCTGTATACTATGCCAGCCACTTTGTTATGACGTTCCATGTATGCTTTCCCTGCCAGCATTTTACATCCTGCTGTTATGTGCTGGGTTGTCTCAGATGACTCTTTGCACAGCCTACACCTTGGGTCTTGTCTGGTGTGGTACATCTGGGCCTCCATCGATCTGGTGCTCAGGGCCTGTTCCTGTGCTGCCAGGATGAATGCATCTGTGGTTCCTGTAGGCCAGCCTTCTCTAGCCATTGGTAGATTTTTTTAAGAGGGTAAGAGAGATTACCTAAAGAGAGGAGATATAGCTGCAGCTCCAGCAGAAGCACCAGTATCATCAATAGGCACATGAACTGGTAACAGTGAAATATTTAACATTGTGTTATAGTAAGAAAGGTTTTATTTTCTTCTGTGCTTGTTACTACAAATGAAGGTTAATTAGATGAAAAATAAAATAATAAAATGACCATCAAACTAAAGTTTCAAATAAAGAAAATAAATTATGTTGAAATATTTGCAGTTTCCACATTTTAAGGATCGGTTTATGGTATCGGTTGACTTTGACACACACCATTAGCACAGTGTTGGGCTGATACCCAATACCAGTATCGGTATTGGTACCTCCCAAATTGCAACACTTTTTAATAAAATATCATGTCTTGTTTGGGCTAAGCCCAGGTACTCCTTAAAGGCTGGAGACACCCCGAGCGGGCGGTTTGTTGCAGACAAATGCGATTCCCAAACGTAATAACTGGGTAGAATAGTCTGGTTTTTGAAATTCCAGTTTGGTTTGATTCAAGTCGAACTAAGGTGTATACACGCATTTCAAACGTCTGATTTCAGTCGCACTAAGGTAATATTTCAACTTTCTTTTGCTGCCTATAAAAGCACAGTGCTTTGCAGTAAAACTGCAGAAACTGCTAACTGAATACACTCTGTTGTTGTAGAGTAGTCCCATGAAGAGGATCCTTAGGGTTTTCCAAAATTAATAAGAAACAGTTATCTTTACACAGAGAAAATGTCAAAGGGAAATACATTTTTTGTCAGCCTGGTCCTTATTTTTAGCATGCATTATGTAAATTTTTCTAATCAGTTTTCGACGGCAGGTCAATACGTCACATTAGTTCATCAGCAGACAGGCATGGTTTTCTATTTTGTTTTTCTGTTATTTCTGCACTTTCCCTCACCCTGCTCGGCTCTTCCTTGTCTCTTTCTCCTTTCTCCTCTACTTGACTTATGTGTCCCACAACATCTTCCTCCACTATGTAATCGGATTTTTGAGACTCTTAATAAATGAGAGAGATTCCTTAAAGTGTACAGGAGGACAGCAACACATCACAGCGAATGTGTAATACTGCCCTGTCTCGGTCTTACAACAACAGGCTTATAGTATTACTAGCAATCTTGGTCTATCTATTCTGTTCGATAAAGTACAACTCTCAAGATGAAAATCAGAGACTTTTTGGCGCCTTTCTCTTAGATTAGAAAGCTAAGAACTTTGTCTATCTTTAAGGATGCCCAGTGGAAGAATAATCTCCATGGTAACACTAGATATGGACTATCATTATCAAAAACTCTTTGTCCCTGTCCTGGGTAAAAACGTCACTAAATAAGACTAGTCATTCAAACTGATACTACAAGATTAAGTAAACCAGGTCACAGTTGATTACAAAGTACAGAAAGTACATAACATTAAATTCTTCCCATCACAGCTTCTTTGCAGATTTTTTTCTAAATACACAGTGGGAAACTAGCAGTGCGTATTTAGTTGCCCTAACCGGGTTTGGCTAGCATTTGGTAACATAACAAGAAAGTGAAAAAGAAAACATTTCCCTGCTTCTGTGGCACTCCAATGTCCTCCGACATCTTCCACCAAATAAGGTCAGATCTCTTCCTGAGACTCCCACTCTGAAAACTTCCAGCTTAATCTAGCTGACTGCACCTCTCTGATCACCGCAGAGACCCCGTTGTTTGAGTAGCTCCAGCCAGCATCTCATCCTCCATCTTTCCCACTGTTTGAGGAGCTACCCCTGGCATCGTGTCTCCGTCTCTGCTGCCCTTACCACTGGCATCTCGTTGCTGATTGGTCGATGCCCTGCATTTGCTGCCCAAAAGTTCAGTTTTCCCAAATTCACGCAGTAGTAATGTCCAGCTGCATGGACGCTGACGCATGTGATTTGCTGCATAGGAGCTTGCCTCAGTTTGACGGCCACTTGTTGGTACCATATAGACTTTGCATATAATCTAGCTGCACTGCTGCCTGCACGCACTGACCGGTGGGAAAGCACCTTAAGAAAGACTTATTAATGCAGCCTACACATACATCATAACTGATAAGGGGAACACCAGCTGCATGTGAAAGCTGTCAGGCTGCATTGGGTTATAATGTATATGAGATTATGTTGCTTACGGTCGGTTTAGAGTGTAATACAGTGAGTGGTGAGAAACGCTCGCTGGGTAGGACAAGATAATCTGGAGTCTGTTGTGAGTAATTTAAACCAGAATATGACACATGGCAAAAAATAGTTGATAGGTTAAATGTATTAAAACATAACTTGAGAAAGGATGTAAAAATATTAAAAGGGACAATACATAAGTTTAACCACAAATAAATATAAAAAAATGGCAATTTCTTTCTCATACATGCCCCAGCAATGCCCTGGTCAGTAGAATGAGCCCTGACCTTTTCACCGAAGTTGTCTCCATATACCTTTAAATTTACTTGAATAGAGAGTGCTCAGGTCGAACAGATAGATTTCCTGAGTGCTTTCCAGCTAAAGCGTAATGGCACCATATGCGTTGGTGGTCAGGTGTAGTGTTCGCTATCTCCATCATAAACAGCCACGGAGCGAGAGGTAACTGAAAGATGAATGAGCATAAGAAGATAGCGGCTTCATGCACCAGCAAAACTCCAGCCCAGACCCCAACTTAACTTACACAACAGAAACATTTCTCACCTCAGTTGATGTATGTTTATCTTGATATGATTTGCCTTATTAGATAATGAAAAACAAATGGCCTCCCCTATGACAAAGTGTTCTTTTCAGCATGGTTGCTTATTCTCTGTGGTTTATAAAAACTTTAAAATTCAAACAGTGTATGAATAACCCAGGAAAAATGTCCCTGCAGGAAACATGAGTTTTAGCTAAAGCCCAGCTGGCAGTATTACCACACTGAAATAACAGCATAACGATGAGATGCTAATTAGGACATAGTAGTCAGTGGCCAGCCAAGGGTATCTACTTTTAAAGAATCAGAATCAGCTTTAATGGCCAAGTATGACATATACAAGTATGACATATACAAGTATGACGCATACAAGGAATTTACAGATACAGTACAACCTGTCCAAGATCATTACAAACAACAACAACAACAAACAGATCCAGGTCACTGTTGGGCATGCAGCCACCGAGCGGCGCTCCCGTTTATGAAACATAGAGAAATACACATCTGGTAGGGGAGGGTTCCACGGTGAGGGGAAAAAAACGCTCAACTGTGTTGTGGGTCCGTACAGCACTCACAACGCAGGTAATAGAAAAAACCACACCAACAAACATTTAAGCACATATTCAGACATTAACAATGACACATCAGGAAGGATGGGCAGGTATGAGCTCCAGTCCACAGGTTAACGCGCTGCCATCGAGGCGCGCTGTTATCCAGCTTCCTGTTGCAGGAGAGAAATTGAGGAGACAGCGAGACGGTGTGTGTGAATGTGAGTGTGTGTAACCATGTCAGTGTGTGCGTCAGTAGATGCAGGTGTACGGGGGAGAGGAGACTCTGTTGACATTCTTCTCAGGGACATTTGATTAGGACCAGGTTGAAGGTCTTCATGGGAGCCAAAATATAAATTATTTGGATTGCAGGGAGAGATCAAATATTCCTTTCTGTCCCTTCAGTCTGTCAGTGGTTTCTTTTTTAGTCTAATTCAGCCAAATTGTAGTTCAAATTAAAGTTCAAAATCCAAATTAATTCCCAGATTAATAGTTCCAAATCCAATTAATTTCCAGTTGCCCCAATCCGCACCGACAGTTTCTCCAAGTCCGATGACAAATTGCGGATGAGTCCCAGAGCGCCGGCCAGATCGCCTCTTACAGCGTCTGTTCTGCGTCCCAGCTCCCCCATCATTTGGTTCTGAGTCCCATCAGTACGAATCAACCCATCCAGCTGTTCCTTCAGCCGTCCAATCGCTTCCAGAACAGTGATCAATCTCGACCGTGTTTCAGATCTTTGTTGCTCCATTTTTCGGTAGTTCCAGTAACTGCCAATTCCAATCAGCAGAAACCCGATCACCATCATTGCGAATAGATATATATCTTCAACATCCTCTTGGTGTCATGTTTCGGCTAAAGGAGGACCCAGATGCGGAGCGGCGTTTGTGGCTCTTACGGCCCATGTTTATTAAATGTCCAGAAAGACGAGAAGCACAGAGAACTAGGGGAGGTAACGACGACAACGACCCGACGAGGACAGACAGACACAGAAGGGTATATATACTGTGGGAAGAGGTAATCACAAAACAGGGAACACCTGGGAGCAGAGGAGGGAAACACAGGGAGGACAAAAGAACAGGTGAAACAAACTAGGACTAATAAACTAATAAACAGACTGGGAGGAAACAGGGAGGAAAAAACAACACAGACAGGGACGGATCATGACAATACCCCCCCCTCAAGGTGCGCCACCTGGCGCACCAAGTAGGAAACTCAAGCCAGGGCGGGAGGAGGGGGTCCAGGACGGAGGGACAAAACCACAGTCCCCAGAAGACCCATGACGTGGCGGCCGGCGGCGAGGGACCAACAGACGAGGAGGCCGGCGACGAGGAACCAACAGACGAGGAGGCCGGCGACGAGGAACCAACAGACGAGGAGGCCGGCGACGAGGAACCAACAGACGAGGAGGCCGGCGACGAGGAACCAACAGACGAGGAGGCCGGCGACGAGGAACCAACAGACGAGGAGGCCGGCGACGAGGAACCAACAGACGAGGAGGCCGGCGACGAGGAACCAACAGACGAGGAGGCCGGCGACGAGGAACCAACAGACGAGGAGGCCGGCGACGAGGAACCAACAGACGAGGAGGCCGGCGACGAGGAACCAACAGACGAGGAGGCCGGCGGCGAGGAACCAACAGACGAGGAGGCCGGCGGCGAGGAACCAACAGACGAGGAGGCCGGCGACGAGGAACCAACAGACGAGGAGGCCGGCGACGAGGAACCAACAGACGAGGAGGCCGGCGACGAGGAACCAACAGACGAGGAGGCCGGCGACGAGGAACCAACAGACGAGGAGGCCGGCGACGAGGAAACAGCAGACGAGGAGGCCGGCGACGAGGAAACAGCAGACGAGGAGGCCGGCGACGAGGAAACAGCAGACGAGGAGGCCGACGACGAGGGACCGTCAGACGGGGCCGCGACGAGGGACCGTCAGACGAGGAGGCCGACGACGAGGAACCTTGAGCCTTGGGCCGGCGGCGTGGAACCTTGAGCCTTGGGGGCCGGCGGCGTGGAACCTTGAGCCTTGGGGGCCGGCGGCGTGGAACCTTGAGCCTTGGGGGCCGGCGGCGTGGAACCTTGAGCCTTGGGGCCCGGCGGCGTGGAACCTTGAGCCTTGGAGGCCGGCGGCGTGGAACCTTGAGCCTTGGAGGCCGGCGGCGTGGAACCTTGAGCCTTGGAGGCCGGCGGCGTGGAACCTTGAGCTTAGGTGGAGGCGTGTTCGCCTGAACACCCTCGGCAGAGTCAGGAACCGGAGGCGTGTTCGCCTGAACACCCTCTGCAGAGGCAGGAACCGGAGGCGTGTTCGCCTGAACACCCTCTGCAGAGGCAGGAACCGGAGGCGTGTTCGCCTGAACACCCTCTGCAGAGGCAGGAACCGGAGGCGTGTTCTCCTGAACACCCTCGGCGGAGTCGGAAACCGGAGGCGTGTTCTCCTGAACACCCTCGGACGAGGCAGGAACCGGAGGCGTGTTCTCCTGAACACCCTCGGACGAGGCAGGAACCGGAGGCGTGTTCTCCTGAACACCCTCGGCGGAGTCAGGAACCGGAGGCGTGTTCTCCTGAACACCCTCGGCAGAGTCGGAACCGGAGGCGTGTTCTCCTGAACACCCTCGGACAGCAGGAACCGGAGGCGTGTTCTCCTGAACACCCTCGGACGAGGCAGGAACCGGAGGCGTGTTCTCCTGAACACCCTCGGACGAGGCAGGAACCGGAGGCGTGTTCTCCTGAACACCCTCGGACGAGGCAGGAACCGGCGAACACGCCTCCGGTTTCCGACTCCTTGGGAACCTTGAGCCTTGGGGGCCGGCGGCGTGGAACCTTGAGCTCTGGAGGCCGGCGGCGTGGAACCTTGAGCCTTGGAGGCCGGCGGCGTGGGAACTTGAGCCTTGGAGGCCGGCGGCGTGGAACCTTGAGCTTAGGTGGAGGCGTGTTCGCCTGAACACCCTCGGCAGAGTCAGGAACCGGAGGCGTGTTCGCCTGAACACCCTCGGCAGAGTCAGGAACCGGAGGCGTGTTCGCCTGAACACCCTCTGCAGAGGCAGGAACCGGAGGCGTGTTCGCCTGAACACCCTCTGCAGAGGCAGGAACCGGAGGCGTGTTCTCCTGAACACCCTCGGCGGAGTCGGAAACCGGAGGCGTGTTCTCCTGAACACCCTCGGACGAGGCAGGAACCGGAGGCGTGTTCTCCTGAACACCCTCGGACGAGTCAGGAACCGGAGGCGTGTTCTCCTGAACACCCTCGGACGAGGCAGGAACCGGAGGCGTGTTCTCCTGAACACCCTCGGCGGAGGCAGGAACCGGAGGCGTGTTCTCCTGAACACCCTCGGCGGAGGCAGGAACCGGAGGCGTGTTCTCCTGAACACCCTCGGCGGAGTCAGGAACCGGAGGCGTGTTCTCCTGAACACCCTCGGACGAGGCAGGAACCGGAGGCGTGTTCTCCTGAACACCCTCGGACGAGGCAGGACCCGGAGGCGTGTTCTCCTGAACACCCTCGGAAGAGTCGGAACCGGAGGCGTGTTCTCCTGAACACCCTCGGAGGAGGCAGGAACCGGAGGCGTGTTCTCCTGAACACCCTCGGCGGAGTCGGGAACCGGAGGCGTGTTCGCCTGAACACCCTCGGCGGAGTCGGGAACCAGAGGCGTGTTCCCCTGAACACCCTCGGCGGAGTCGGGAACCAGAGGCGTGTTCCCCTGAACACCCTCGGCGGAGTCGGGAACCAGAGGCGTGTTCCCCTGAACACCCTCGGTGGAATCAGGAACCGGAAGAGTGTTCGCCTGAACACCCTCGGTGGAATCAGGAACCGGAGGAGTGTTCGCCTGAACACCCTTGGTGGAATCAGGAACCGGAGGCGTGTTCGCCTGAACACCCTCGGGAGAGTCAGGAACCGGAGGCGTGTTCGCCTGAACACCCTCGGCGGAATCAGGAACCAGAGGCGTGCTCTCCAGGACACCCTCGGAGGAATCAGGAACCCGAGGCGTGTTCTCCAGGACACCCTCGGAGGAATCAGGAACCCGAGGCGTGCTCTCCAGAACACCCCCGGAGGAATCAGGAACCCGAGGCGTGTTCTCCAGAACACCCTCGGAGGAATCAGGAACCCGAGGCGTGCTCCCCAGAACACCCTCGGAGGAATCAGGAACCCGAGGCGTGCTCTCCAGGACACCCTCGGAGGAATCAGGAACCCGAGGCGTGTTCTCCAGAACACCCTCGGAGGAATCAGGAACCCGAGGCGTGCTCTCCAGAACACCCCCGGAGGAATCAGGAACCCGAGGCGTGCTCTCCAGAACACCCTCGGAGGAATCAGGAACCCGAGGCGTGCTCTCCAGAACACCCTCGGAGGAATCAGGAACCCGAGGCGTGTTCCCCAGAACACCCTCGGAGGAATCAGGAACCCGAGGCGTGTCCTCCAGAACACCCTCGGAGGAATCAGGAACCCGAGGCGTGTTCTCCAGAACACCCTCGGAGGAATCTCAGGACCGAGGCGTGTTCTCCAGAACACCCTCGGAGGAATCTCGGAACCCGAGGCGTGTTCCCCAGAACACCCTCGGAGGAATCTCGGAGCCGAGGCGCATCCGTCTGGACGCCCTCGGAGGGAACTCGGACCCGAGGCGCATCCGTCTGGACGCCCTCGGAGGGAACTCGGAACCGAGGCGCATCCGTCTGGACGCCCTCGGAGGGAACTCGGAACCGAGGCGCATCCGTCTGGACGCCCTCGGAGGGAACTCGGAACCGAGGCGCATCCGTCTGGACGCCCTCGGAGGGAACTCGGAACCGAGGCGCATCCGTCTGGATGCCCTCGGAGGGAACTCGGAACCGGGGTTCCAGGTGAGCCTCTGAAGAACGCTCAAAAACAGTCTCCACAGGGGACCTGGGCTCAACATTCCCTACGGAGCTGTTCCATTGACCCTGGGTTAACTTAGCTCCACCCGAAGGAAACGCCGGCGCCTGGCTGTGCTGGAGAGGATGAGGAGGCAGACCCGAAACCGGCCGTGGGCGGTAGGAGGAAGCGGCGGTTGAATCACCGAAGCCGGAGACAGCACCAAGCGGGACAGGAGGAGCCGAGGCGCTGCAACTCCGAGAAGGAGGCGAGAAACCTTCTGGAGCCGATGGAGCAGCTCGGCGACGCCTCCCTCCTCGTCGCCGGGAAGCAGGAAGAGGGCCAGTCCCAGAGGGATCACAGAAGGGTGGAAGATCGGCGGAAGGAGCCAGGGAGATCAACCGGTCAACCCAGGAGGAAGAAAGCCGCGGCGAGGGCGGCGCACCCCGGGCACCGCCGCAAAAGTCCAGCTCGTCGTCCTGGGAGTCGGAGAAGAACTCCGGGAAGCCGTCATCGTCCTCCTCAGAATCGTCATACATAGACGCAAGGAGGAGCGACGGGGAAACATAAACTGCGTTCCCAGGAGGACGCCCAGAAGCGCGGCGATGACTCGAGGCCCGAGGAGCGGAGAGGCCGCCCTCCTCACGACGGCGGGGACCAACTCCGGGCGGACAGCGAGCCTGCCGGAATCCGCAAAAGGGTGAGTCGGAGTGGAGTCCTTGACTTACGCTCCAATCTATCAATTCTCTCCACTCTTCCTCCGTGTGTTGGTGCTCCGCTGGGTCCAGTTGGTCGGGTCGTAATGTCATGTTTCGGCTAAAGGAGGACCCAGATGCGGAGCGGCGTTTGTGGCTCTTACGGCCCATGTTTATTAAATGTCCAGAAAGACGAGAAGCACAGAGAACTAGGGGAGGTAACGACGACAACGACCCGACGAGGACAGACAGACACAGAAGGGTATATATACTGTGGGAAGAGGTAATCACAAAACAGGGAACACCTGGGAGCAGAGGAGGGAAACACAGGGAGGACAAAAGAACAGTTGAAACAAACTAGGACTAATAAACTAATAAACAGACTGGGAGGAAACAGGGAGGAAAAAACAACACAGACAGGGACGGATCATGACACTTGGGAGAGTATTGACAGACACAAGGGCTGAAACTTTGTCCAAGCGTCCAGCACGTAGCCCGCCGGATACGTCTCCGCAGGACACCCCGGTTGACCCTTGCCGGTGCTTCGTAAAGTTAGTTTAATGCTGCTCTTATGCTGCATCTCCTTAACACTAGTAGATTTAAAGAATGTCCTGAGGTTTTAAAAGGGGATATGTTTGCTTTTACTAGAATGAGAACAAAAAGCAAAACCTGAAAGTCGGATTGGTGCCCCGAAACTGTCATGTCTCATAAAAACTTCCTGCTGCAGATACTATTACATAGTGCAGCAACTTTACATAAATTTAGCAGCTTTTCGTGCAATGCAAACATGCATTAAACAACCATTTCATTTGTTCCACTATGCACTCCATCACACCATACCATTTACCATCACACTTGACTCTTTACACAGAATGCCTTAACATAGTACAGAGAATCGAGGAGGTACAAAAATCCAATGGAATGCCAAATTCTAAGCACCTTAAGACATGGAGCACAAAGGATCCAATGACATAATGATTCTTGTTCAAGAGGTTAAATAGCTGAGTCTCCACACCAGTTAGTTGGACCAGTCCCAGCCTGGTCAGCAGCGAGCATGAACTGATGAAGCCTCTTGGATAAGAGGTGAAACGTCTTCCAAGACAAATTACCAAGTCCAGTTGCGTTTGATTGAAATTTCCTTGAGATAACCATGACCTGGATGAATGAGAATATTCACAGGCCCAAATTCTAATACATAAATAAATTATATCAGAATAAATCATTTCAAAAGTCTTGCCACTTTCAGTGTGACATGTATAATGTATAATTCCACAACAAAACAGGCATATTTGAACTATTGGTTGTTGTATTTTTGTTTTGTTTTTCCCACCTCTCTGTCATCCAACGGAAGTGGAGGACTGGGATGTTTCTTGTGTTCTTTGTTTCCCTTCCTATGTTGTATCATCAGTTCACAGTCCTACCTTTCCTTTCTCTCTTCTTCATCCTCTTTCTTCTCTTCTGTTTTCTCATTTCCGTGCCCATAGCTTCAAGAAATTGAACTCAGCTATTGTTAATAATTATTTTTCACACGTATATATCAAGTGGAGTACTATAGAAAAGCTTTAATGCTCTGCTTGAGAAGGTAAATCTGTTGGGCTTGTACTTGGTACTCAGACATCAACTACCAAACGGCCAGACAAGACACGATAAAAAAAAATATATCTTGATATACCCAGCATTTTTTGTTTGCTACATGCACACACAGAAGCATACTGAGAGAAACAGAGAAGTTGAAATCCGTATATCGCACTTTGGAGGACCACAACGTCGAAGTGGTTTAAAGTCATAAGTTATAACCTATATGTTTTAAACACACCGTGAATAAGGACACAAAAGCTGAGGTAGTTCCCTCCGAGGCTACTTAGCATTGATGCTAGCTCTAGGCTCTTTTGTGCTTGTTTGCTACTATACATGCTGCTGGCTTCAGGCAGCACTGACTAAGCGCCCTGAGCCAACAGCTTGAACTGATAAGTCATTTGGCCGCTGCGCTCCATAAAGCCTCTCTTTACCTATGATGGATGGCAGAGAAGAGGCCTAATTTCTCCCTTTACCGTAGGTAAATAGAGGCATCATGGAGCTCGGCGTCCGCATGCCATAGTTCAGCCATAACTGTCTTCCAGACCACATCCCTGCGTCACCCCCTCCGCTCATCCTCCACAATTGGCCACGCCCCTCCGTGTCTCCCGGTCCTGCCTACTTTGGTAGAGTTTTTCAAATGTTGCACAGCTGCAGGCATCAGGAGGCAGAGAAAACAGTTTTAATTCCATCAATCAATCAATCAATCAATTTTGATCAACATAGAGTTTTACTCAGGCAAAGGCTTCATGTAAAAAGACAAGAATATAGTTACAAAAAAAATGTGTAAGAAGACAAGAGTAAAAAAATAATGACTTAAAAGTAAAAAATAAAAGCAGCAGCACAAGATATAAAACAAATAAGAATATTAGATATAGTTTAAATTATAGGCTATGATTATCTCTTGTAGCAGCAATAAGACTGGAATCAAAGCAAATTAGAACAAATAAAACTAAATCACAATAGAATATAATAAGTCTAAGCACTCCAAGATATTAAAAGCCTGGCAAAAAGGTAAGCTTCAAAACTACTTTTAAAAAGTATCACTCATACAAAATGTTGATTTGAGGTCGTAAAAATAAACAGAATAGCTGCAGGTGACAGGTGATTGATGCAGCAGTGTGCCTGATATAAAAAAAGAATGTTAAATGAGTGCCAGCGCATCCATTGTAGAATTATGCAGGATGGACGCTGCAGCATATTTGTTCTTTACACATGCACCAATATGTGCAATTGCTAGAAAATCTGAAGACATACTTATGAAAATAATTCTTAAATGCTATGTATTTTTAATCAAATTCTCATTTTTATTCTCAGTTCCTATAGATGTAATGGGGTAGAAATTTGTTTGTTGATTGTGTTTGTCTGTGTGTGCAATACTCTACAAGTCTACAAAAATGTGACTTAAATTCACAATTTTGGTATCCCTCCTGCTGCGCTGTCCTTACCTCCGTGTTCAAAAAGTGCGTAAGCAAAATCCTTAGTGTGCTTAAAGTTGCACACATTTTTCCGACACATTTTTTTCTATGAATCCTAAACTTTGCGTATAAAGTTGCTTACGTAGTTTTCAGACACCTTTTTGTGCGTACGCAAGCTTTGTAAATGAGACCCCAGTTCTTTAATGAATCAAATGCTCTGCAACTCAAGAATAGAGGATATACGTATATAAGTCAAACTAATAAAACAGTGACAAGCAAAATCAAACCTATAATATTAAGAATGCTTGAGACTTAATACTTTAATTTAAGTAATATTATTAGTCTTTCTATGAAATAGTAATTCACAAATAAAAATAAGATCAAATATTGTTTTTAAGCCATTTCCTACTTCATGAAGTGGGATCTTAAGTGCTCACAGAGTAAGAATGAAGGTTAATCGAAACAGAAATTTAAAAACTTTGTTTTAACGTAACATGCATGCTTTTGGACTGTGAAAGGACATCACAGTATGCAAAATAAACCTCCCACTTGCATAGAGATAACATGACAATTCGAAATTATTAGGCTGCACGTGAAGTTTACTTTGATATTAAATTCTCTGTTATATATTCTCTTTCTAGCTTCCTAAGTCTACAACTCGTGAAGGCAGTGGAAGTTCTAGAAGCAACAGTATCAGCAGTGAAAGCAGTGGTTCTGGAGGGAACATCCTCTCTCTCTTATCCATGAGTGAGAATGTACATGCTAACTTGAGCAACTTCTTGCCAGAGCAAGCACTAGAGAAGGAAGAAACACGTCAGCGAAGTCACCAGCTGGAGGAAATAAAGCGCCTAAAAGAGATTCATGCAGCAGCTCAGCTGAAAAACCTGGAAGACTTTCTGAAGATAAACTGTGTTTCACTTAGAGACAGCTTGGCACATACCACAGGCATGATTTACAGGTAAGAAGTGAATATAACCAATGACATACAAATGCTTACACTGTAAAGCCAACACCAAAAAATAATTATGGCAAGTTGATATAATTATTGATATAAAATAACTTGACTGCTGTAATGCAAATAAATATTTTCCTATTGATTTAAAGACGGCTTTATTGTACCTGGTCTTTGTTTTGCCCCTGTAATATTGCTGCTGTGTGATGATGTGGTACCTGTGTTAGGACAACAGATTAACCTGAGCTTTTCTGCTATTTCCAGTATATTAACATTGAAGCTCAATGCCGATTTGCTGATAAGTGCGCACTAATTAAAAATTGCAATGTGAATATATAAAAGCAAGCAAATTTATTTGTACTGCACACTTTCAGCAAGAAGGCAATCCAAGGTGCTTTGGGTGATTGGGGGGAAAATACAAGCAGCAATAAAATAATTTTAAAAGAGTGATTTGAATAAAATGAGACATGAACAACATTAATAAATACCACTGTTATGACATTCCAGGTACTATTAATCTCTTACTCAAACGCAGCTCTAAGAAAAACCCCTGAGCTTTTAGCACTGATTTCTCGGACGGGGTTCAGTCTGCCTAGAGGATGGAGGCTGAATATCTGGTGTCCTGGTGCAGCCACAACAACCTGTTGCTAAACATCCAAAACACTTTGGAGGTTTATGGAGCAGCAGCACATTTCCTGAGGCTTTATGCTCTCATCCACAACGAGAAGCACGTCATCTCCAGCAGAGAAGGAATCATTTCAGCTCCAGAAGACCATGAATCATGTCAGCTCATTAAATGCATACCTATAAAAAATTCTATTTGGGCATATTTTGTGCAGATGGGAATATGGGTGGTTGGTGACCTCGTAGACCTGGCAACACAAGGATTGCTAGTTCTACAGGTACAACCAAAGGGTGCTCTGTGCAATCACAAGATCCACCTCAGGGAAGAATCTTGCTATGGCAACCAGGGGTGAGGTGAAACGGGGGAAGGATCAAGTGCCCCAAAGGACCAGTCCACATTTCAGATTTTTACATGGTATAATGAACAGTTTAAACTTTTGTCAAGTCATCCAGTTGCACAATAGCATACAAGAAACCTCCTGTAGCCACTTTCAGAACCTTGTACACCACAGAGCCCCAAAGACCATGATTTTTATGCCGGCCTCTCACACTTCATTCCCGGAGAAGTTCCAACTGACCTTCCTTAAAAGGAACATCTGTAACGTGCTGATCATGGAACTTCTTCCCTCATTTAGCAAAAACCCTCAATCTGTGTTGAGCACCCTCAAATGCTACCTCCAGTCGTCTCCAGTGTTCCTGGACCCATTCATGGACACTACCGGTTGTTGGATCCTGGACCCTGCAAGTCAACGGGGAGTCTTTGCTCCTGCGCAAACATCTAGAAAAATTGGGATTTCTCAGTTGGCTGATGAGGGGTCGCATTATAAGAATAGAGTACTTGGGGTAAACAAGAGCTCCAAACACCGGCAAGGTACGAAGCAGATTCTGAAGTGTTTGATTAAACCTCCCACATTGGCCTTTACCTGCTGGGTGATAGGGCGTGGTGCGAGATTTCTCAATTCCACACGTCACAAAGTTGTCAGATAAGGGTAATTTCAAAGTTTTTCCATTGGTATGATGGGCAGGAACTCCAAACTTTGAGAACCATTCATTTAGTAAAACTTGGGCAACAGTGCTGGCATGCTGTTTTTGTGTGGGCCCAGCCAAGGTGTAGTTACTAAGACATCAGTCATGACCAAGACATTTTCCCATCGGTCAGAAGAGGGTTCTAAGGCAGTATAATCTATGGCTAGGATTTCATTAGGCCGGGAAGCCAACAACTGCCCCATAAAGCCTTGAGGTGCCTGTTGGTTGTCTTTAGCAATCTGGCACCGATCACAAGCACAACACCACATTATGACATCTTTTGCTATCCCTGGCCAATTACAACAATGCCTAACCAACTTCAGTGTCCGCTCAAGCCCTTGGTGAGCCTTTTTTTATGTACCTTTTTTTATGGTCAAAATCTCATCTTTCAAAACAGCAGGTAACAACACCTGTAATGTTGCCTCAGTACTACAAGAGAGAAACACTTGATGATACAGTACTCCTCCTTGTTTAACCAACCGATCCCACTGTCTCAACAGGGCTAGACCAATGGGAGATAACCTCTCCCGCTTCTCCCGATAGCTCCAGCGTTTTTGGTCCAACAACACTAGAATGTCTTTGAGTGTTAGGTCAGCTTGTTGGAGAGCACAAAGGCCAGATACATCACCTGATGGAAACGCAGTAACTTGAACTATTAAAGATGTAGTAGGTTGTAAAACCAGTTGTAAGGGATTTTCCAGCAAAGTGCCTGGACGCATAGCATCCATATCCTGAGCCCCTGGAGGGTGTTGTCGACACAAAGCATCAGCATTTTTATTACTCCTGTCTGAACAATACTTGATCTCAAAATCAAAGGATTCAAGCTGAGCTACCCAACGCTGTTCCACAACACCAAGCTTAGAAGACGACAGATAGACAGATAACTTAAAGGAGACATATTGTGCTTATTTTTTCTTACTATTTAAAGTAGGTCTATGAGATCCAGGAAACATGTTTCTGAAGTTGTTTGCTGGAAATAACTTTTAGGAAACAATTGTTACCAACCTATATTACCCTCTGTTTCAGCCCCTTGCAGATTGTGCTGTTTTCTGCATTATCCAGAATCTTTGCTCACGCCCCACTTATTGACTGTTATCACTAAGTTTGTAAGTTACAGACATGGCTGCAGTAGATCAACAATCCCAAAAAAAGTTATTCAATCATACAAAAAGTTATTCAACCATACAAAAAACCTAGTTCAAACATACATGTTTAAACCAGAATCTGCTCCCGTAGGAGGTGAGTCACCCAATACTCATAGAATTCAGCAAGATACTTCTGAATGGTTATTGCAGAAATGACTTAAACTTAAAAGATCTAACTTACTACAGCTCTCTAGCGCCATGGAGACCCCGCTCTTTGAGCTCCGTGCGGCTGCATGTCAGTGTTACCGCGGGTTGTAGTAGCTCAGATCGGCGGCTCATCTGCCGTCATCCGCCTGCAGTTTGAGTAGCCCTTTGCGGCAGCGGGTACTCAGTCTTCCCCGCCCTTACCACCAGCATCTTACGGTCAAAAATAAAGCCAACCTATGCCACTCTTCTGCAGCAGGTCTCCTATCTTCTTCAAGGTTTTCAGCAGCTCAGTTCGGCGACAGGTCTCCGGTCTTCTTCCCGGATTTCAGCAGCTCAGTTCGGTGCATGTCTCCTGTCTTCTTCTCGGTTTTCAGCAGCTCAGTTCGGCGACAGGTCTCCGGTCTTCTTCCCGGATTTCAGCAGCTCAGTTCGGTGCATGTCTCCTGTCTTCTTCTCGGTTTTCAGCAGCTCAGTTCAGCGCGTCTCCCCTCTGCTCTGCGGATTTTGAGTGGCTTCTTGCGGCGGCCCGTCCCCCGTCTTCCCTACCTTTACTGCCAACATCTTATAATAAAAAATAAAATTCAATCCATGCCGCTCTTCTGTTCTCTTCGACTTGGACCCGATTAAATGTTTTGAGCTCTTTTTACCAGCCAAAAACAGAGCATTTTGCGTGGAGCTTCAACATGATGTTTCCTAATCTGAATGGTAACTGTTGTTACTGCTTTACCTGGTGGTTCGATACAGTGCTCTGAGGGGGTGTGGATAGTCCAGTGTTCCGGTTTGTGACGTAGAAATCCGGACAGATTTTGAACAGCTCAATCAGAGACTGAATGCAGGATCTCACTGCAAAAACAGCATGAATGTGTTTTTTTCATCAAATGCAAAGCAAGTTACATTATTTATTTGTTCAAAAGCAGATTAAGAGCCGCATTGGCAATCAGAGGCGAGAGGTTACTTATGCAATTTTTAGACCAATTCATGATTGGAATCATTCCCCCTGATGTTGGGATTACAGAAGGATGTGATAATTTGGCTAGGAATATTTATAAAGAATTGCTGGTGGCAATCAATAAGACAAATAATATATGGAAAATTATTATATACGGGGCACCACCTGATAGTCAGGAACTATATTAATAGCCAAATATTTTCGTCTCAGTTATTGTTATAATCACCTGTCCGGCAAAGGCTGAGGTAATTAAACAAACATAAATGAATGAGCTCTAGATGTTCATTGAACTGCAAGTTACTACGTATATATGTGGAATAAATGGACAAACAACTTTCCAAAATACAAGAATTTATTCACAAAATAAGGAAAAGAATATGAGATACATTTTAATCAACCAAGCTAGTAAGACACAAACCTGATTAGGAGAAATGAATGACTAACCACCAAAATAACGAACACAATGAATGGATAAATATGCAAAGAAAAAGAAACCTAACTCCTGATGTCCCGGCTCTGTAGGAATCTGAATGCAAAAGACCAAGGCTTATATAGCAATACTGAAAGTAAAGTTAGAATTAGTTTACTAATTGAGAGTAGTTTAAACTAATTAAGGCCATTGATTTGTGTCTAAACCAATAAACAACATTTAAAAAAAAAGAATTATTTGGATTAAGTAATGTTTTGTTTAAAAGTTCTCTGGATTAGAACGTCAATAACCTTTGGAAAATTACTTCTATTTAAAGATTGATCACAGCAGTAAACTATAATTGCCAGCTGGGGTGGCAGAAAGATCACCCAAGCAGTGCAGTAGCCAGTCAATTACTGACAAGAAATTCGGCCATAGCAACGGGAATTCATCCAATCAGCGTCATCGATTCAGAAATCCGAAGGACGTTAAAATATCACCCAATGCTGGTGGACGGGCAACATATGTGGTGGTGACCTTGGCGGCGATGAAAGACAGTCCAAGCACAGAGGCGGAATCTCAGCAGCGGCTGAATTCAATTTGGTCTCTTCTCCAGTATCTGTTCGAGAAAAGAACATTGGTTGAAAAACTTAATATCAAAGAGCTCGTCCCAGATCAGCCCGACACAAAGATATGCCAGCAAGACAAGGAGAAATGTAAAGTGTACATGCAAGGCTCCTCCCAAGCTGGTACACTAAGAAGGCTTGGCTAGGTGGATGCAATCACACAAATGCCTTATTTTACTTTCCTTGTTTGCTATTCAAAACGACTGGGACAGACATGGCATTGACTGTGTCAGGAGTCATGGACATGAAACATTTTTCAGAAAAGGTATAAAACATGAGTCTAGAGCCAACAGTGCTATGCAGTTAGACGAGGGGCACAGGCTTGCAGTGAAGAAACACAATGAAGAAGTGGATTGGAACCGGCACAATTTGTCCAAGATAATTGACTGTTTTAAATTTTGTGGAGCTTCTGAGCTTGCTTTGCGTGGCCACGATGAGACTGAATCCTCAGACAACTCCGGCTTCTTCAGGTGCTTAGTCGAGCTGGTCGCTTCACTCGATAATATGTTGGAGGATCATCTGAAGACAGCGACAGTTTTTAAAGGCACCTCAAAGACCGTGCAGAACGAGCTGTTGGATTGTATGTTGTCAGTGCTTAAAACCCACATCCTTGGAGAAGTGAACAAATTAGATTATCTTGCTATTCAGGCAGATGAAACTACTGGCATTTCCACCCCTTGCCAGTTGGTGCTTGTGTTACGGTATCTCGACAGTCAGAACAGCATTAAAGCACTGTTGGAGAAGCTGAGCAAAATCGTCCCGTTGGAAAAGAGGGTAAACTAATTGCCCAGGCCTATGATGGGGCTGTATTAATGAGGGGAGCCATAGCTGGAGTGCAGTATAAGGTCAAGGATGTGTACACAAGTGCACACTACATCCACTGCTATGCCCATCAGCTGAACCTCATCATGCATCAAGCAACTTCACACATCCACAGGATCAGAACTTTTTGTTCAGACCTTGGTTGATTTGCTGCTTTCTTCTCCCATTCATTCAAGCAAACCACTGTGCTTGATCAAGTGGTGGCACATAGACTTCCAGGAACTTTGCAACCAGGTGGAACCTCCACAGTTGTGCTGCCAACACAGTGTATGAACACAAGGAGGACCTCCCTTAACTGTTTCCAGAAAATCAGAGACTCAGGTGACTTTGATCCAACCTCTATGAGAGAGGCAGGGGGCTTTGTGAGAATGTTGGATGAAGATGTCTGCTTTCTCGTGGCATTGTTTCACAAGATCATGCCACATGTCGGCATGCTGTTCAACCAGCTGCAGAAGAGGAACATTGACTTGGTCTATATCACAGGAGTCATCCAGAGCTTTACCAACAGCATGCAAAAGATCAGGTAAATAATTGTTTAATATTATTGTGATGAAATTCTCCAGTATGTTAGTTTCTGAAACAGTAATGTGTATGGTAACTTGTGTCTCATTAGGGACTCCATTCATTCTCTGAGTGAGGAATGCACCACATCTGTGCAGCAGCAGCCCACAAAGAAACGGAGGACGTTTGGACAGAGAGAACAACAGCAGCCGGGTAAAGAGGTAAGCTATACATTACATGAAATTTCTGTGTACAAGACACTCAGAATCAAAAATCCTTGGTTGTCCCACAAACAGGGACATTTGTTTAATAACTGAGCAATAACTGTACAAACTCATTTCAACACAGATACTTATTATACATATTTGAAATCTTTATATAAAAAATGTAATGTAAATATGTATTACATTTAAATATGTATGTGTATATTACATGTAAATATGTGTATACACATATATGTCCATCTGATTCTATTATTCTTTCTTGTTTCACTGCTGCTGCAACAAACAAATGTCCCTGTTTTTGGGACCATAAAAGATTTCTGATTCTCAGTAAGATGTTTTTACATTTTATCTTGTAAGAGGATACTGATGACATTATTTCCTATGAAAGTGTTTACTATATGTACTTATCTGTTGTTTTTTATTTATCATATGACAGGTTTGTGAAACCATCCTGAGCCAGGAAAAAGAGCAATTCTCTTTTACCAAGCACCTCATCAGTGCCACTCTGCTACAGGGCAAATTGTTTGTGCAACACAGCGCAGTTCCCAGATGCAGCACTGGAAACCACTGTGGAGACCTACCCTATGTTAGACAAGGCTAAGCTCAGAACAGAGCTATCCCTCATCTATGAGAACCATGAGTTCAGGGCTTGCAGTGGTGTACTGACTCTCTTCCAGTTTTTCATGGAGAACAATCTTCAAAACACGTTCACAGAGACTGTCACTCTTTTGAAGATTCTTGTCACCATGACCACAGTCAAATAAGAGAGGTGCTTCTCTACTTTAAAGAGGATTAAGACTTTCCTGAGGAACACCATGACACAGGATCGGCTGAATGCTCTGGCCATGCTCTCCATTGAAAAAAAGCTTGTAACAAACATTCCTGAGTTCAATAAAAGGGTCATTGAGAGCTTTGCCACTCAGAAGGACAAAAGGGCAAAACTTCTGTACTAATGAGGTATAAGACACGCACACACACCAATGCATCCTCTTGACCTTTGTACACAGTTGACCTTAGCACAACACTCCGGAATCAGTCACATAATACATCTGCAATGCAAAAAATACCCATTTCTAAGGGTGAAGCCTTAGCCTTGAAGAGATGTCTTCAGGTGTTCCCCAACCTTTACTGGGCGTTTCGACCCTTAACCACAACACCCTCCAGTTGGCAGGTCTGCAGTGACTGGCCAGGTCACTGCCCCTCTCCCCCCGGCTTCCAGCTTGTGTCCTCTCTCTTATGCCAGAGCCAACAGGAGGCTCTTTCAGATGCTTCTTCCACCCTGCGAATGGCTGCTTTCCTCAAGTGGCCTCTCAGTCCGATCTTCGTCTTTAGATCCCACACAGATTGGGCTGGGAATCCTCGACATCCAACTTCCATCGTCATCAGCCAGAATGGTGGAGAGTACCACCTCTGGGAAATGGAGCTTCCTCCTAAGGTCAACCTCTATTTCCGATTGCTGTGCTAACAGCATGAGATTCCGCCTGGCTTGGCTGTGGATGACAGGTCTTAAGCCCTCTTCACAAAGGTTTTTGGTGCCCAGCAGTGGTCTTGCTTTGGTTGGTTGATTCTTCCTCCTCTCTTGCTCCAAGATATCTGCTAGCACTGCCAACACCTTGTCATGGCGCCACCTATAGCTACCCTGTGTCAAAGCAGTCTTGCACCCAGATAGAATGTGCACCATTGTTCCTTTACCGCCACACAATCTACACAGTGGCTCTTCCCTCATCCCCCACTTGTGCAAATTCACTCGGGTCGGCAAGGCGTCATACACTGCTCGGAGCAGAAAGGATATCCGGAAGGGCTCCAACCGCCACAGTTCACTACATGTGATGGATCTCTTGGGGAGGTTCCACCTCGTCCAGGCTCTTTGAGTCACAAGCTCGATGGATATTGCTCTTCTCCCTTCCTCCTCAAGGTTTTGAACTTCCTCCTGGATCAAGGCTCTCTTCTCCTTAGGGGTGGACTTTGACCACTGCTGGACATGCGATAAACCTAGACCTTGTCTACCCATGCAAGGGTTCCCAATGATGTCCTTGATCGTGAGAGAATATTCTGCCTGGGCAATTGCTGTGCCGACGGTCCACTTGCGGCCAGACCTTTTTCTGACTCCTCCTTCCCTGGTGAGTTGGTCTTGGGAGTCCCTATACTGTGTGTCAGGGACAGTCTGCACTTGGCGACTTTGAACTCCTCTACCACAGATTACAGGGGAAGCTGGAGCTGGCCTGACATTATGTAAAGCCCCACAGATGTAAAGCTCGGGGGTTTCCCAACCATCCACGCAGGTGCTTGTTGAACTTCCTCTCCATTTCTTCAACAGATGACAGGGGCACCTCGTACACGGTGAGAAGCCACATGAGTCTTGGGAGTAGGCCATGTTGGTAGATCCAGCGCTTGTATTTCCCAGGCAGGCCAGACTTGCACTCTTCAACTTGTTTTACAGTGCTGGAGATGCTGTTTTTTTCTGACAGGGAATCATCATACCACTTTCCAAGGCATTTGATTGGGTTCCCCTGGATGTTAGGGATCTCTTCCTCTTGAACAAGTAACTTGAAACTTCCAGTTGTCTTGCCCTTCTGGATCACCAGGCTCCTTGATTTCTTGGGCTTAAAGACCATCTTTACCCAGGTGGTCATACGATCCAGTTCTGCCAGGACCCATCTTGCCTGCACGTGAGTTGGTGTTACCCATATAAGGTCATCCATGAATGCCCTTATATGGGAATAGACCCATATGCATTTGCAAAGTCAAGCCAGACAACTGCTAACCTGCCTTTCTTCTCTTTTGCTTCTTGGATGAGTTGGCTGAGTACCACTGTATGCTACAAGCACCCGGAAAACCCTTCTATGTTGCCCTTCTTTATAGAGGGGTTAATATATCCGTTCTGGGTCATATAGGTGCTCATTCTTTTGGCAAGCACAGAAAAGAAAATCTTCCCCTCCACACTAAGTAACAAGATAGTTCAGAACTGGCTGATCTGTGTGGATCCCTGCTCTTTGGGTACAAAGCACCCTTCCGCCCTTCTCCAACTTGATGGAATGGTTCCCTTGGACCAAATTACCCGCATAAGCTTCCACAGCCTTCGGAGGAGCTTGGGGCATTTCTTGTATACTTTATATGGTATACCGCTGGGACCTGGAGCAGAAGATGATCTTGCGTGCTTAACTACCTCTTGAACCTCTCTCCATGATGGACACTCTGTGCTAAAGGGAGTGGTTGGTGGATTGATGTTAGTAAGCCCATGGTTTCCTTCTAGGGCCGCGTGTCTTGAAGGGTCACTAAATATCTCCTCCACAAACTGCTCCACCTCCTCTTTGGAACTTGTTAGAGTCCCAGACCTTGCCTCCCCAAGATGTGACTTGGTAAAGCGGTAGGGGTCCTTTATAAACGGGGCTCACGCAGCTTCCTGCTTTTTCCGCCGCTGTTTGAACCTCTCAGCTCTTCTTGTCCTGATTAGCTGCTCACGGAGACTGGCTGTCAGCTCCTTTAATCCTTCCTTTTCTCTTGCACTTGCCAATTTGAATTGCTTCCTCAAACCCTTTATCTCCTCCTAAGTTGTTTGATCTTTCTTTCTCTTCTGTTGTCCTTCTTTTCTGGTCTTTCTTTGTTCTCTCTTCTTGGCACAGTCCCAAATCATTCTTTTGCCACATTATAGGTGATGGCTCTACTGATCCTGCTTGAACTGCTCCAAGCACCTTGTCCAGATCTTCATCTAACATGGACCAGTCTTTTCCATCACTCATCTTGCGCCAATTGATTCTTTCCCTCGTTGGCTGGGGGGGGCTTTCTGGAATGGTGTTGGAGGCTCTCGTGTGATCTTGGGGGGTTGCCGAGAGATCACTAGCACTGTGGTGTGCTCCCTGCCTAGAATTCTCCTGCCTCTCACCAGATGAATCATCTGAGTGGTGTGCTTGCATCCGTCCATCTCCGCAATTGGCCTTGCTCTGATGTGTTTTGAGCCCTCTTATACCCTTGCAGATCCTTCCGCAACTGCATTTCACCTCAGGTGCTTCCCCGGTCAAGGTAGTTTGCCTGAGCCTTCTCTGCATCAGTGTCACTGTCCGAGTTGTAGCCATTGATGAGTGAACCCTTAGCCTGGAAGAGAGGTCTTCAGGTGGTCCCCAACCTTCACTGGCCGTTTCGAACCTTAACCACAACACCCTCCAGTTGGCGAGTCTGCAGTGACTGGCCAGGTCACTGCCCCTCTCCCCCAGTCTTCCAGCTTGTGTCCTCTCTCTTATGCCAGAGCCAACAGGAGGCTCTTTCAGATGCTTCTCCCACTCTGTGAACGGCTGCTTTCCTCAAGTGGCCTCTCAGTCCAATCTTCGTCATTAGATCCCACACAGATTAGGATCAAAGATATGTAACACTGTAAATGTATGACATTTTGTCTAAGTAGTGTTTACTAACATGACTGTATATGTGATGTGCTGGTCATTTTGTTTACTCAAATTATTAAATTAAAAAAATGTTTTTGTTAGTTGTTGTAATTGTTAGTAACATTTATCTTGATCTTTATTTACTGTACAGTATTAATCAATTCCAGTTTTAATTTTTTTTACATAAAACTCTGTACATTTTATACAGACAATTAAGTACAAATGTCTTTGTATATAGTCCTCTTTAAACTCCATTCTGGTGATGTGCCTCTTGCATTGCCTATTTACCACTTATGGTAATTTTATTTTATGTGCAATTTAATGTACTCATATGTGATTTCTCTGCCACAAGGGAGCGCTGCTGTAAGAAAGAACAACTTTGTGTTTACATTTTTTTTGTAAACCTAATAAGTTATTTTTTTCCAGTTTGGTTCTAAACTTTTTTGTGCAATATTCTATTTATGTTTAGTATAAGAATGCTTCAGGTTGTTAATATTGGCATTAAAATAATCAGTATTTCCCACAGAACTGGTATCCAGCTGTTAATGTTCAGTTGTTTTGTCGTTGATTATTGTAAATTACTTTATAAGCTATATGCACAGCTCCACTACTTCCTGAACTAAGTACAGCTCTTTTATTTCCTCTCTGTATTGGACAAACCTATCAATCCAGATGTGTCTCACCTCAGTAGTCACAACAACAATGGTCAGACACACCTAGATTAATCAGTTTGTCCAATGATGTAAGACGGGAAATAAAAGAGCTGTACTTGGTTCAGGAAATAATGGAGTTATGCACAAAGTTCAGAAAGCACAAGTTTGTTTGAAAAATAAAAGAGCACAGCCCCACCAAGACTATTTTCCACCAGCTGCCCCTGGTCAATAGCAATCTTAGTTGTTTATGAAATGCAGTTCTACAGCAACCCATGAGGTGTTTTTTTTAGCATGTAGCTTGTCTCTAACTCAAGTGATGTCATTCAAAGACACAGATTGATTTATTAAACATTAAAAAAAAAACTCCTGTCAGATTAAGTAACTCAGATTGAAGGATTTAAAAAGACTCGTGGTCGGAAGATCTTTGAAAATACTGGTTAAGCCTACACGCCGGCGGCCTGATTATACCAAAACAGTAGCAGATGAATCTTAGGTAACAAATCACAGTAAAAAACATACAACCCTTAAATTAGGGGTTCTACAGTTTTCTCTGTGGATGATGGGGTGGGGCTCAAAAGACTTAAACAAGCTGGCTAACAATGGGCCGACATGGCAGACTCCCGGTTGTTCAGTGCCTGGTAACACGGGAAGCTTTTGACTGGGACGTCAGCTTCATCCTTTCTGGCTTGGCAACACAGCGATTAGCTACAACCTTCACTGAAACTTCTTCTTCTGGATGGTTGAAGTCCCACTGCATGTGGGTCAGCTCCCTTTCCCTCTCACAGCAGAATCTGTAACTCAGGAGTTTGGTTCATCTGTGTCTGCGGTTCACCTGATATCGACAGTCTTTGTGTCCCTTGGAGTAATTTTCTCCCAGAAACTCATGTGCTCTTCCTTCGCCGGCAAAGGAAGCATCTGGATGCAGCAGTTTCTCCCCTTTTCCACATGCTTGGCCAAAGAGCTGGGCTGGAAGAGGTTGATCTGGGTCGGATAAGGCCCTTATATAACCTCTGGTCCTCTCCCCCTCCCTTTCCTGTTGGAGTCCTACAATGCAGATTAGCACCACCCAATGGCTGTGTGTGACCCAACACTGAACATTAGTTATTAGGACCGATTGCTTATTGTTTGATATGATAAAATAAAATAGTATATTTTAACATAGAATTGATATATTTAGTTACTAACTATGATATCTGAAAAAAAAATCCTCTGTTTTATTTTTACATCAACAGAAATCTGGGAAAATCAGGACTGAGGGTGTCCTGTGTTGGATTAGGTAAGTAAAAATAATATCCATAAAGCATGTAGGACACCGCTCACTCCTAGCTGTTGCTGGAGTAATGGTGGTTTGTAAGCAATCCCACCTCATCATTATCACTTCTTTTTTCCAAATTTTGCACCTGAACACTTGGTTGTGGTCTTTTGATGTCCCTTCATAGCTGTTTCATCATTTTTTGCTGACCCAGCACTGCTCTCAGCCCTTAGGACAGTGCTTCATTTGGTACAATAAACAGCTGTGTAAAATCTAGAGGTCTGATTTATAGATCATTTTACTCGTTGTAAAAAGTATGACCTATGGACGGGTGCGCATTCGGGCAATGGAAGTATGGAAGGGGTTATCATTGGCAAATCTGGAAAAATTAATTATTAAACTCACTTTACGTAACAGCAACAGATTCCCGGATCCCTTTACTAATACTGAAAGAGTGGAAGGCGTAGCTGCTTGGTCAAATATCCAGTAGCCAGAAATATCTAGGTATTTAATAGAAAAGCCAAGGATCTACTGTCATAACTCATCACTCAGCTCCTGCCACTCCCTCATCATCTTCATCATCCGCACCTATCTCCAAGCTCATTCACTCACCTAACGTCCTTAAAACCAGCTCCCATTCCCTCAGTCAGTGCCGGATAATCACAGGAATCTACTTCAGATGCCCAACGTGCGTTTACCTGCTGTCTTCCTCCTGCTGTCATGTGCCTCCGTTCCTGCCATCAGCAACATTGGTCAGCATTCCATCCCATCATCAATACCAATTAATAAACTACCTTGCACTCTGCTTCTGTGTTTGGGTCCATATCTTACACCGCGCACACGCCTCCTGACAGAATGATCTGGCCTAAACAGATGGATCCAGCAGAAGCTCCAGATCCTGGACAAGATCTCCGGGTTCGCCAGTCCCTCTGCTCACCTCACTGCTGAGGTCAGCTGACACCCTCCTCGCAGCAAAGGAAGAGATGTCTCCTGCTTGGGGGCGACCCATTTACACCAACATTGGCTCCGTCTTCAGATTGCTGGCTCTACTGATGCTCTCCCCTGCTGTTTTCGCTCCTTTTCCGGCTGCTTCACCAAAGGCTGTCCCTGTTTCAGCCAGCCGTCCAGCTGTGGCTACAACACCGGCTTTGTCTGTCAGCACAGGACTGGGTCCCCTTTACATCAGCGAAGACGAGTTGTTCGAGTTTTTTCATTTGCACAAACTCGGGTACGTCTAATCCAGAGGGGAGCCAGCTCCTCGCCACAATCGGCGGCGAAGACGCTGCAGAACAGCCTTCAAGGCTGAGGAGCGCACTGCTCTCTCCCCCCTGATTATTCCTGCTTCAGCCTGCGAAGACACCAACGACGGAAGTTAAAGTAAAAAGTCTACCATTATGTATAATACTGGAAGCATCACAAACAAGTGGATATAAAATAAAAATAAAAGACCAAGAAAAATAATTTTATTCAAAAATATAAAAAGAACAAGTTAATGGACATTTCAAAATATGTTTAGGCCTCTAAATTACTGTTTCTGTCTTTATTTCAGTGACTTAACACTGGGGGAGTAATGCTGTATTCACACCGCCCCATACGTCAGCGTCAGTTGCGGCAACATTACATGTAAAGTCTATGGTGGAGTACGTCAGAGGTCCGTCAAGGGCTCTGCGTTGCGTTGAGTACGTTGGCTCCGTCAGCGACGCTTGCGTTTCATACGGCAACGTACCAACGCATGCGTCACAGAAGTTAAGCAAGTTGAACTTTTGACGGATCCAACGGAGTTAACGCAGTGCGGCAACCAATCAGAGCGTCTCACTGTAGTTATGTCACTATACACGTATCTTGAATGAAGCGCGGGCCCAGTGAAAACATTTTCAACAAACGCAAATTAAAAAAATCAACAATAACACTTACCGAAGACAGATGGACAGGCACTCCTAAAGAGGAAAAGAAACCTGTAGTTGGTGTCCTGGTAGGAGATTTAAGCTCCGATGCGGCCGAGGAGGGCGTAAAATTAGGTGCGGGAGAGATGGAAGTAGCACTGAAAGCGAACCTCATCCTTAAGCAGCTCCTGGTGCAAATGGTTAAACTCCCCAAACTCAGAACGCATCTGATGCACCCAATGTCAACGTTGTCTAGCTTTATCTAGCTAATAAAGCAAAGCCACTCTCTCGTTACAATCCACCATAGTGCAGAACTTACGGCAACAGAGGAAGCCCCGCCCATGCGTTGTTTTTTCTTCAGAAGCAGGCTATGGAAGCCAAAAAGTACATACGTCAAACTTCATCCGTGGGATGCGTTGCTCGACGTATCCAACGGATGCGGTCGGAATGCAACTTAAGAGTTTACCAGGATAAAATCATATTAACACTTTCAGAACTAAGCCTTAAAACATCTGTCTGGAATTTTAAGTGCTGTTTGATCTGTAAAACAGGGCTAACTATGTTAAACAATTAAACAGATTTTTGAACTTGTGAGTCGATTTGATTTGATTCGATTCTTAGAATTTTTATAATAATCGATTCAGAATCTATCTTTTGATTTTTTTTTTATACAGCCCCAGTCTATCTGATCTTTTCTCACACCGTTCAGTTAGAGATGTAAAATCAGATTTTATTCTTTCCACAATTACCCAAAATTTGAAAATTATGGGCAAAATGACAATTAAAATGTGTTTTTTTTCTATATTTTTGTTTTTTTTACAGGCACATGGGTTACATTTGGAGGCCAGATCACAGATGAGGTAAGAGAGAATACACAGTAGTTCAAATAAGTATTTGGCAGCCACTGAGAGGTCTGTAATTTTCATCACAGTTACACATCAACTGGGAGAGACAGAATGTAACAAGAATCCAGGAAATGCAATTATAAGATTTTTAAAGAAACTATTTGTATAATGGTGCAAAAAATAAGTATGGTCCATAACAAAAGTTCCCTTCAGTCTTTTGTAATATAACCTTGGTTGCCTATGACAAAATTCAAATGATTGCTGTATTTCTTCAACACGTTTGCACACACTGTAACTGTTATTTTGACCCATTCTGCATCGCTTTATAAATAAAGTTTGATCAAATCAAACTTTATTTATAAAGTGCTTTTCATATAAAAACTGCAACACAAATTGCTGTACGGAGTTAGACTTTCCAATATAAAACAAATCCCCCATCCCTACCTAACAAAATTAAAAACACATGATCAGTTTGGGGATGTGGCCGGGCAACTCAAACTTTCCACTCCCTCGACAGATTTGCCAAAGGATTGAGGTCTGGAGACTGGCCAGGGGACTCAAGAACCTTGAAATGTTTTGGATGTAGAAACTCCTTCGTTGTCTGGCCATGTTTCATCTTCAATCCGGATACTGATGGAAGGAGTTTTTTTGCACAAAATATCATAATACATGGTCATATTAATCCTTTCTGTAGTACGGGTCAGTCATTGTGTCCCCTTTGCAGAGCAGTATCCCCAAAGCATAACATTTTCAACCGCTTCACAGTGGGTATAATGATCTTGGGATGCAACTCAGCATTCTTCCTCCTCCAAACACAGTGAGTGGCGTTTATAGTAAAGAGCATTATTTTGGTCTCCTCTGACCACTTGACATTCTCACTAACCACTTTTGGATCATCCAGAAAGTCTATGGCAAACTGTAAGAGCCTGTACATATGCTAGTTTAAGCAGATGGACCTTTTGAGTGCTGCAGGATTTTAATCCATAATGACATAGTGTGTTACCTAAGACGTTTTTAGATAGATATTCTGGAACATTAACGGACATACATTCAGTCTTTAACCTGAGTTGTCTTTTCAAATACAGCACTTTTTCTTACTGGAATATGTTCTTTGACTGCTTTTACATTACAAGAAATGTACCAGAGGATCCTGATGAATGTCTGGGGGTGTTGTTTCCAGATACGATGTAAACGGAGCAGCAGGAATACATATGTAATTTCCTTAAACAAATTAGTTTTTGCAAAGAG
Source organism: Apricaphanius iberus (assembly GCA_028564705.1). Lineage (NCBI taxonomy): Eukaryota > Metazoa > Chordata > Actinopteri > Cyprinodontiformes > Aphaniidae > Apricaphanius > Apricaphanius iberus. The sequence goes on from JAPXFQ010001664.1 coordinate 526,601, forward strand.
GGCCGATAAAACAGCAGAACTCCTCAAAGTGTTCGTCTTTTGTGTGAAATTCTGCACACATAAGAATAAAAGACAAATCTTAACAGAAAATAGAAGAGAAATCCGAAGCAGCCCTTGATATATAGGTATACATGTCATCAGTTTGTGCGCTTACAACTTTCCCGCCACATCCCTACAGTTTTTCTGGAATTTTACCTGATAATCTGAACGTTAACAGCTTTTGTAACTAGGTCTTCAAGTGTAACTATACCGGCAAAAGTATCCAGACAGAGTCCAGAAGTTTGCTGTCAGACTCAAAAAGAAGCAGACGAAGCCTGTAAAATTACAATTTTTCATGGCTTGTTTAAAAGGGGTTTAAAAGTAACCTTTGTTACGGTGATCCGAGCTCTCTTCAAGTCATTGAACAGTTCCCCCTATGTATTTATGGGCTATTTCCTCACCTTTATTAACATCACATGTACCCCATGAGATGTGATCTTGCATGGAGCCCAGAGAGAGATTATCAATTATCCATTTTCCAATAATTGCTCCAATGGTAGATCTCTTCTTACCAAAGTACTTGCCTATCGTAGACTGGCTCAGTGCAGTCTTGTAAAGGTTTACAATCTTGTTCTTAGTGTCTTTGGACAGCTTTCTGGTTTTGGCCACTGTGGATGTCGGAGTCTGACTGTTGAAGGTGTGGACAGATGTATTATATACAGATAAGTTCAAACAGGTGCCATTAATACAAGTAATGAGTGGAGGATCGAAACATTTCTCAATGAAGAAGTAACAGGTCTGTGAGGCCCAGAATTCTTGCTTGTTCATTGTAAATGTATGTAAGTACTTATTTACTTATGACCCAATTGAACAAATAATTAGTTTTTTAAATCACAGAATGTCTCACCCGTCGACAGCTGTAGATAGCCAACAGCAAGCTCCCAACCCCCCTTCGGCGACCCCTTAAGGATTTTTTTTCTTTTTCTTTTTTTTAACGTGCCCTGTCTAGCAGTTTGCTACTCAGAAGTGGTGTCTGAGTACCAAGTACAAGCCCGAGAGATTTACTTTCCCAAGCAGAGCATTACAACTATGCTATAATACTCCACTTGATGTATATGTATGAAGAATCTTTATTAGTTATTACTGTGGGTTCAATTTCCTGAAGTCATGGACACGAAACCGAGACGAGAAGGAAGAAAGGAAGAAGGTGAAGAAGATAAACAAGACCAGCAGAAGCGCGAACCATTGACACAAGACAGGGAGGTAAACAAAGAACACAAGAAAACATCCCAGTCCTCTACCCCTGCCGGACGGCAGAGAAGCGGTAAGACAAAATAAACAAAAACAACAAACCGACGGACGACACGCGCCGCCTCCACCCCGGACCAATCCCCAACGCCAACAACCCAGCACCCCCCACACACACACGCCAGGGAGCCACAGTAAAGGCCGCAGCGGGTGTACACCCTCCAAAGGCCGTGTCCAGCCAGCACCTGGACATTCACATCTACCAGCCCCTGGGTCCAGATCCCGCCCTACGCAGAGCGCCATGATCAGGGGTCCAGCCAATGCCGGACAGCCCCCCCCAAATGAACCGACCAGGCAGCAGAACTCACAGAGCTCAATTGTGGTGTTGTTGCGTGTTGTTCTAATGTGCGCTTAAAACAGAGGGGTGGGACATGGGAATACTGCCGGGCACCCCCATCTCCCACATCTGGCCCTGTGTCTAGATGCAGTTAAACAGTGGGCACCGGCACCAAAGGCGAGGCCCCTTATAAGGGGCCCCGCCTCCGGCGCCGAGGCGCATCCACCGCCAGGTCCCTACATATGCGTGTGTCATGTAAATGTTGCATTTACATGACATTTTGTCTCTTACGGTTGATGTGTTCCTAATTATGAAAATTACAGACTGATATAATTTTTTAATTATGACAAATTGGACAATTGGTGGCTGCTTAATACTTTTTTGCCCCACTGTGTGTACGTTATTATTAGATTAAGTTTAATGTAATTGAACCAGAAATACAACAAGATAAAGTTTATAGTACAACCCGTCCAAGATCATAACAAACAGCACATGCAGATTAGGGATACTGAGGGGCGTGCAGCCAGCAATGGTGCTCCCTTATGCAGATGAGAGGGTTACAATTTGGATGTGTTTGTGTGTGCAGCTCGCCATCTGCCTACATTAGTGTGTAGGAGATCAGAGGACGCAGCCAGGATAGTGATATCAGATATCAATTCTCTGGTCGCACAAGTTAAAACCTATTCAATAGAATTAATCTTTTACACACTTTAAATACTATTCAGCCCAAATAAACTGAACAGTGAAGTACTTATTAAGATTAAATGAAATAGCATGGAGAAAAGACTGTGATGGACTGGCGACCTGTCCAGGGTGTAATCCGCCTCTCGCCCGTTGACAGCTGGAGATAGGCACCAGCCCCCCCGCGACCCCTTGAGGATTAAGCGGTTCAGAAAATGGATGGATGGGTCTGGAAAAGAGTAATGATAAGGACATAACTCAAGGGGCGGAAGCAAGCATGCATTTAAAACTCTCACTGCACGCAATTGGATAACTCCCCGACCAACCACAACAATACATGGTGTGACGTATTGTGATGGAAAATTGAATGTTAAAGATAAACTGCACTGTGTATTCTTAGATACTGATTCTCTGTGTGCTTTGTCTTATGATATGGTAACCAATCTGATCTATGACACTATGATTATAGGTCGGGTCAATTGTACTGATTGCTGTTGCTACATCTCGGGTTGGCATAGAAACCTTCAGATATCTAAGGGCACTTTGACATAAGCAAGAAGATGCCTTCACTAGTTACCCAGCTGACGCCTGGAAGTCTTAGTTTTATTCGTTTTCACATGAGACTTGACTCCGTATCGGGTAGTGTACTGTCAAAATCCACTTATTTCGTACCATGTGAACACAGCCTGGACCGTGCCAGGATACGGCCTGGGAGTACTGCCGCCTGCAGATACTCAAAATCAAATGACTCGGACTTGAGGGCAAAAATAACCTGATGTTTGGTCATCAATGCGTTTGGATTGGCCTACTTTAAAGATATTTACCGCAGTCACCAAAATTATTAGGTTTGTTTTAATCAAAACCATCAAGTCTCTCCAAAATGCTTTCTTTTTTGTGTCAATTTTTTTTACCTGTTTAAAAAATGACAGCAGAAGCTCAGAGATAGGAGAAATAATGTATGTTATTTTTGTTTGTTTAACATTTACATTTTTTGTGTTAAAGTTTGCAGAGGAAATTACAACTTTGGCATATGAGAGTGGAATCAATCTGTTTGACACGTCAGAAGTGTATAACGGTGGCAGGTAAGCACACTCTTAACTCTCAACTTATTAGTTGACTTTACTCGCAAAGGAAACCCGTAGCCTTATACCACTTTACTTTTTACACAAAATAAAACTAAATATATTGAGTATAACTAATTCAGAATGTTAACTTTTTAAACAAGCTAAAACTAAATATGTTGAGTATAACTAACGTGGAATGTTATGTTTTTACACAAGCCAAAAATAAACATGTTGAGCATAACTAATGTACGCTAGTGGAAACAACGTTTGTTGAATTACTCTAGAGCTGCAACTATTGATTATTTTTAGAAATCGATTAATCTATCGATTATTTACATCGATTAATCAATTAATCTGAAAGTTATTTTACTTATATTAAAAACCAAAATGTCACATCTTGAGAGCAGATTTTAAATAGGTATAAAACAAATAAACACAGTTTTACGCTTGCAAGAACATTTATTTTGAATGGCATAATGAAATTGCACTTTTTTGTCCACAGGAGAGCAGTCATTTAAATAATAAATAAATAAAAAATACCAGAGTGTGAAAAACTTAAATAAAAAAAAAGGTCAAATCAAACAAAAATACTTTGTAAGTGTGACAATTGCACAACCATTGACATAATTCTGACATTTTGTACTGCATTATGTCAAAATTAAAAACTAAAAAAACTTTAAGGCACAACAAAAGCTGCCTTTAGAAATAAAGTGCATTTTGTGGACCTCCTGAACAATTTAAAGGATGGATAAGAAAACTTTTAAGAGAACAATTGACTAGTTTGTTAGCATGTCGACGTGTTCTGAACTCACACTTGCCCTGCGCTTTGACACTATGATTCCTGCAGAGGAAAACAAACGCTCTGATAGTTGGGCTGAACAATTAAACAATTAAAACCGACTCTGGGATTTGTGAAACCTTTCTGTGATTTGTGAAACTTCAATAAAGGTGGATTTCAGCATTTCTTTTACATCTACACCTTTATTGAAGTTTCACAAATCACAGAAAGGTTTCACAAATCCCAGAGTTGATTTTAATTATTCTCCTAGTGGTGTAGAATAATATAATCTAAGTTTGAAATGTCTGGGTGATATATATTTTAAACTATAGCTTAAATAGTGTGGTGCAGATGTAGAAAAAATGCTGAAATCCACCTTTATTGAAGTTTCACAAATCACAGAAAGGTTTCACAAATCCCAGAGTTGATTTTACTTGTTCTTCTCTTAGTGTAGAATAATATAATCCAGGTCTGACATGTCTGAGTGTTGTAGAGTTAAAACCAGAGGATATTAAATACACCCAGAGTAGAGAAAAATTTGTTGTAATAGCCCTTTAGCTATTTCCTGAATCGGAAGCTAGAAATGGAAACCAACTTCAGCCTCGTGTGCCCATACGTCTCTCCACGCGTTTGAAAAACGGGACATATATTATGTTAAGCAAACAAACGTGTGCCTTTTACCTTGTTTCTGGTTGTTTAGTTGTTAGATTTACTCCTGGTTACTTTCTTGTCAAGTGCTGCTGCATAGACAAAGTGCTGTGGTGATAGGCTAGCCCCGCTTGCAATGTACACATTGTACCATGTCTGTGTTGTCAGTCTTTTTTAATTTAAAATGCTCCCAAACTTTTGACATTTTCTGTCGTTTTCGTTGTCCTCCATGCTCCGTTTCTCCTCCGTTGTTTTCTCCATCTCTCTCCATCGTCGGCGTGCACTAATCCCACAGACACTGCTCTCCCGCTCTAGCCATGTCCCGCTTCCGGCTGCTGCCGTGTGGAAACAAGCGCCGCTAAAGTTCCGGGCGCAACGCGCCGTCAGACTTTAATTTATTTTAATGCACCAAATTAATTAAACAAATCATCGAAGCAACAAAATAGTAATCAAAGCTTTTTTATAATCGAGTTTGTCGATTTAATAGATTAATCGTTGGAGCCCTAAATTACTCATCTATAATTTTTCGTAAATTGAACAAAAAGCCTCACCAACAGGATTCAAATAGCTACCCGAGTTAGGGCTTGGCGGATCAATCTAATATATAGTATCGATCTAACATTGGTATTGAGTATTAATCGATAGCTGCGTGATGAGATCAATCCATAAGTTTCAGTTTCTCCTCAGTACAACTCCAAGCGGCCGCTCCAGCGCTCCTCTCTGTCTTCACTCATGCTGCCTGCTTCTGCTGCTCAAATCTCACTCAGCCCCCACCCTTGCACTGCCGCTAAGCCCCTCCCACTATGGAGAGAAAATAGTCTCACATCATTTGTGTGTGCGTAATACTTGATTTGTAACCCATAAAAACATTTTATATGTAGGAAATGTTTTCAGGTAAAAAATATGACCTTTTATTAAGTAACTCAAAAAGGCTTATAGAAAACTTAGAACTTAAATTTCCCTATTGGGGTGGTAATCTGCATTTTCAGTTAAAGTCCAGTTTAACTGTGCAAATAAATAAAATTTCAGGATTGAGGCATAGCTAAGAATTTTTTGTAGGTAGCAGCATATCTATCCATCTGGCTGAATATATTCCCTATGTGACTGTCTGAATAGTAATAGTAATAGTATACTAAATTATTGTAATGACAAATTACACAGAAAAATGCCATTAGCCTATCATGAAATCTTATTTTCAATTCACTAAAAGCTACCTGGATATTGTTGTTGCCCATACTGAAACGCCTCTGCAAGAGACTGCGTTCACTCTCTTCTTCCTTCTTTTGGCTCTGCTGCAGCTCAGAGTTTTGGTTGGGGTGTGTTTTAATATGCTTCTACAGGTTTGTGATGTTGCTACAGTACCGTATTTGTTTTCTGCAAACATTACGGGTTGCAGTGGTTTGGTCAAGGACTGTAAAATAGCTCCAAACAGTGCTCCTCTTTCACTCTGCAAGCTCAGTAAAGTTGTGTGTTGCAGTGGAAGGGGGAGGGGCTTAGCGGCGGTGGAAGGGTGGGGGCTGAGTGAGCACTGAGCAGCAGAAACAGGCAGCATGAGTGAAGGGAGAGAGGAGTGCTGGAGCGGCCGCTTGGAGTTGTACTGAGGAAAAACTGAAACTTAAGGATCGATCTCATCATGCAGCTATCGATCAATACTCAATACCAACGTTAGATCGATCCGCCCAGCCCTAATAGCTACAAGTATTAATAATGGTTCAGCTAAATTATGGACCATGTAACATCTGTCAGGAATCAGCCAGTGAGAAAAACTGACATCAGCAATGATGCTCAAAAAGAAATATGGTTTAAGTATTTTAAAAGTGGCGTCTCACAGTGTTATTATTCCCTTTAAATTAATTCTTCACTCACGGTGCCATCCATGACACCAACAAATAAAGGTCATTTGCAACACTGAAAAAAAGCAATAACGATAGCCAAAACAAACCTCACAATAAAATTGCAGCAAATGCCCCAAATAGAACAAAATAACCGAAAATATGGCTACCCACAATGATCCTCGCACACCGCAGGTCACGCAGCGGCCCATCCCCTCTCTTATAAAACTAAACACATCAAGTTATCCCTACTAACCCCTATAGTAGAATTGATCTTTCAGCTAAATAGTACAATCAACTAATGTTGTTTAGTAGTGACAGCAGGTTTTTACAAAACATAACAGTATAGGTAGTGATCACTCAGAAGTTTGACTAGAAACTAAATCTGGGTTTACAGTGCATGACCCATTTCAAAATAGCAGTCTCTTAGAAATAGTTCTGCCTTAAATTCCTCTTTTTAACATATTGCCTTACATGTGAGTAGTTACAATCTTGTAGCAGACAGAAGTCGATGCAAATATAGGCAAGGTAAAGCTATTTCATTTGTATACCACGCTTTCAACTATAAGGTAATTCAAGGTGCTTAACATGATTTGGTGGTAAAGAAACCAAAGATATGCTAAAGCATGAAAAGTAAAAGCAGCAATTAGGAATAAAACATGAAAAGCATAACACAAGAAATTTATTTAAAAAGAAAAAACCTTAGAGAACATAAAAGCATAGCAGCACAGTATTTCAGCAGCTTTGCAGTCATCAGGAAATATGTCCCCGATAAAGGGAGCTTAGAAACTGAAAGCTATTTCTTCATGTTTGATTCTGATTCTAGGGGTGATTAGTAGATTAGATTTGGAGGACCTGAGTTATCTGGGATCATTATAATGACTGCAGGTTTTCAACATATTTTGGGGCTAAGCCATTAAATGATTTATAAACTAGTCTTGTCATCCAGCCCCATTCACTCCCTCTCATCATCCTCCCCATCTAACAGGGCATTTTACCTGAGCAGGATACTAAACCAATAGGAGCTTCTATGGAGAGAAAAACACAGAGACAAAACAAGGTTAACAATTGCAATAAGAGCAAAAAAAAATACATCTGACCAGCATTATGAAACAATCAGATCTCTCTCTCTCTCTCTCTCTCTCTCTCTCTCTCTCTCTCTCTCTCTATATATAAATTATATATATATATATATATATATATATATATATATATTTGTGTGTAAAAAAGATTACTTTGACGTCTGTGTGTAATGCTGACTTGAAAGGACTAACAACTGTCTTTCCACCAATGACATTTCTCAGAGCAGAAGTTGTTTTGGGAAGTATTCTAAAGAAGAAAGGATGGAGGTACATTTGTTATGTTTATTTAAAAAAATGTAAATTATGCTGCTTAAAACTAGTACAATACAGTGACTTTTGAAGCTGATTGTTGTTTTTAGATTTTCCCTTTTTTTTCAAACCTTTTTATTAAGTTTTTTAATCTAGTTATAGTTTTGCTCCTTGGAAGACACAAAAAATGTATTAGACTCAAAATATTATCGGAAATAGTTAATATATTATAAAATATTGATATCATTAATGATGACTTGTTTTGAGATTGTGTACCACTACAATAGCATAAGTATTAGGTTGAACAGTGAGTTGGTGAATCAGGTATTTTTTAAACAGAAATTGCACATTTGAAAACAAATTGAACAATTCCCTTGTTTTTCATTAGAAAAAAAATCACCATTTGCTACTTTTCAAAGAAAAAAAAAAAATAAATATTTATGTGCTGGTAACTTCTAAATGATATTCAGGTTTTGTCATTAATTTTTTAATTATTTTTTTTTTTCTGGGCATAGTTCATGTGGAACAATGTTTCTGTTTTTCCAATGCAGGCGTTCCAGTCTTGTCATCACCACCAAAATCTTTTGGGGTGGAAAGTATGTATATATTTTCTTATCTTGTCGTGTGTTTTTCTTTTACAGTGGGGCAAATGTGGCTCAGGGGTTAGGGGGCTGTCTTGTTATCAGAGGGTTGCTGGTTCAAGCCCTAGTCTCTGTCTTTTTGTCCTTCGGCAAGTAACTTCATCCACCTGCCGACTGGTGGTCAGAGGGCCCGGTGGAACCAGTGCCCGGCATTCTCGCCTCTGTCAGTGCGCCCCAGGGCACTGACAGAGGCAGTCATTCACTCATCATGAATGAGTGAATGACTGAATGTAGTGTAAAGGATACATGTACTTTGGAGTCCGTAGGGATTGTAAAGCATTATATATAGTTACAGACCATTTACCAGTTTTCCTACTTATCTAGTTTCTTCAATGATTTAATATTCTCAGGAAATCAGCTAAAGAAGTCTAGATTTTATGTTGGCTAAGAAAATGACTAAAGAAAAAATAACTTAATCAGAAGTCACAGGGAAGGCAATGGAAAATGTACCTAATACTAAAGGGAAAAACCTACAGCCATCACGCAAACCACTTCTGCTGATTCCAAACAAAAAATTGATAAAATCTATAGTCTGACTTCTGTACCTAATAATTGTTCAAAAGTCCATGGAATATTTCTGTTACAATTTTCATTTATTAACATTAGATCCACCAAATCTAAAATCAAATTGTAATAAGAGAGGAATTTCCTTTAGCGGAGCATGTTGGCTTGGATCGGATTTCATGTACAGTAAATGTTAAAGATTTAGATTAGGTTGAATTTTTTGATAACTCTGAAAGAGCAACCGGATTAAATGTTTCTAATTATTTCTAAGGCTACCTTACTTTCTGATGGTCTTCTTTGCTAAAGTGTTGGGTAGGACTCCATGAATTTTATTTTTCACAAAAAAATATTTATGGTAACACCATAAAGTTGTTAGGATCCTTGGTGACTGGGTTCTATTAATTTTGTGTTCCTTATTTCCTTAGAGGGAGGATGGATAGACGGATGGACGGACAGACAGATGGACAGACAGACAGACAGACAGACAGACAGACAGACGGACGGACAGACAGAGAGACAGACAGACAGACGAGACAGACAGATTAAGAATCAAATGTTACCAAAACGATTAATGTGTGAAAGTTGAATAAATACTCTTGCCAATGCAGAGTATTTCCAATCATCATGATAAAATAATTTGGTTCTTTTTTTCAGTGCGGAAATGGAAAGAGGACTTTCTAGAAAACATATAATTGAAGGTAAGACCCATTTTAAACACCCTACCAACGTTATGGCTGGTATACCGCAGAATGTGGAAATGTTGTCTATAGAAAGACTGGGATGATGTCCCAGTCATTGGAATGAGTTGTGAATAGCATAAAATTTGTTAACTTTATGCCGTTGTCCTTGAGTAGAGAGGGTCAGTTAAAGAATTATCAATACAAATTACATTAAAAGTTGAACACAGTCTGGAGCAAAGTACTATTACTATTGCTACAAGTAATATTCTAAATGGGTCGATGTGTGTCTTTATGACTGTGCATGTTTAAATTTAACAGGTCTAAGAGCATCACTAGACAGACTTCAACTGGAGTATGTGGACGTTGTGTTTGCAAATCGACCAGATCCAGATACACCTATAGAAGGTGAGTGCACAAAGTTAAAAAAAGGAAATCAAGTGTTTTTTTTTCCTTTTCCTTTTTATGTACTTTTATGGTTTTGTTGTCACTTTAATTCAGTGCATTTGGCAACTTCTTTTGCGCTGAACCTTACCTTATATGCACGGTGTAGGTAAAAATCTTATGAATTATATTCATAAAGTAGAGAAAGATTTTCCATTTAGGTTTTAATCATTCTAATTTGTATTAGTTGTGTTACAATGTTGAGGGAAATTGAATTTACTGTTGTTATTCTGTAATGTTTTCCTAATCACCTTATATGAATGTTTACATGTAGTAAAACATTTTATCAATACTATAGCTTTGAGTATCAATCAACTCATGTAGGTCTTAGGATAAGTGACAAGTCTAATAAAGCAATCAATACCTGATGATAAAACGCTGATTGTGTCAGGAATAGTGATGGGTATCGTTAAGGATTTATCGATACTACTACTCTTAAAGGCACAGTGTGTAATTTTCGGCCAGTAGGGGGCAGTGCATACCTAAATTATCCCAAGCATGCGGTATCTGTGTCTTGGAGTAAGAAACTCAACAACGGAGGTACAACTAGTCCTGTTTTCAAACGCTCAATTCCCTGAGAATGATCTATTTGCAGCAACATGACGAGCACATCAGTCTCTCTTCCATCGCTTGGAACTAGGAAAGAGGTAAAAATGGATTTATGGCGAAACTTTTTTGCATTTTGAAGGGAAATCAATGTTTTAATAGCGGGTTTGTTTCAATTCAATTCAGTTTATTTATATAGCGCCATTTCACAACAAATGTCATCTCAAGGCACTTTACAGGAAAAGTAATTACAATACAATGTTTAATCTAGAAATTAGAGAATCACAGAAGATTGCGTCGTGACTTCTCAGCAATCCCTCTTGTTCCGTGCGCTTTGTCCGACCGGGATCTTGTAGAAGTAAAAACGTAATCTAATATGGCTTTCCCTCTGTATTTTTAAACTGATTTTTAAAGTCATATTCTATAATATCGCCAATATTTTGTAATTAATCTGCTTTACGTAATTATTATTATTTTAATGGCTATTTTCAAAGATGTATTGCAAAAACTACACACTGTCACTTTAACGTTTATTTTTAACAATAGGAACAGCAAAGCACAGGAAATAACAAAAAAATAAAAAGTGCAAAATGAATAACTTAATAAAAACACTTTATTAGTCAGTGCTTCTCAATTATTTTCTGCCATGCCCCCCTAGGGAACAGAAATGTTTTTTGTTTTGGTTTTTTCTACTCCTTCCCAGACTCCAGTGAAATAAATGCATGACATACCAGTGTTTTATGTTTAGCACTGTTCTACCAGCGTTCTGTTTGCATTTTTTTGCCTGACAGAGATTGTTTATTCTCCTTGTTTCTAATGTATCCATTTACTATCACTGGTCATCACCATTCATAGAAGGATTGTTCTCCTGATTTATAAACATCACTGATCCTCACGCTAAGCATCAAGTGTTTTTTTTTTCTAGGGGTGGGGCGTCTGTGTTTTAGTTTTCTAGCAGGGGCTGGCAGGTTGTAATTCTGCCTACATACAGAAGAGGACTGAAAGCCCTCCTTACAGGAGCAGTAGCCACCAGATCACTACAGGAACAGCGTTTAATTGTATAGTAGATTTTTGTTGTTAAATTCCATCTCTCTTTCCCACAATTTTGGATCCTTTTGTTCAATCTGCTATCATAACCGGTGAGTGGAGCTTCTTGTGAGAGCACCAAGCGAAAACATAAGAGCGCAGCAGTCCCTCCTCCCACCTTCAGTCCCCGCCGTGTGTGTGTTTGTTAAGGCTGCCAATACAGTGTTTGGCTTGTGTTTATATCTCCCACAAAAGATGATTACGACCTCAATTTTACCATCAAGAGGACTGATAAGGCTGAAGCTTATCGGTCCGAGTGGACCGTCAGAATCCGCCCCGGGGCTGATTTAATACTGGTTTTCAGTACCCATCCCTAGCCAGGAAGTTATCATCCTTTTTAATTCACTGGCTTCGATGCTACTACCCACAGAAACGATATCAGTAGATTATACAATATTTATACTACTTATAAGAAATGTTAGAAGAAATCTGCTGGACCTTGCTGCAAAAACTAAAAGACTTAAGCCTAGTGTATACTTCTCCATCTGTGTAGGTATGGAGACACGCATTGCCATTTTGCACCAATGCAAGAGCTGTCCGTCACCTACGCAAACTCTGAGAAAAAAATACAGCACAATGTTTTAAATGTCAGTCGAACAAGTCTAAGAGCGCATGTCTGTGATTTGTCAGCCCAACATCAGCCCTAGATCATTTCTGTATAGTTGATGTTATCAGTAGTCAATGCACCTTTTGGGCACTACATACTGTATTTACATATGGTTTTAGAATAATATATGAGATGCACTGGTAATAAAAAGCTTTCCAGTTCAATCAAAACTCATTTTCTATCAGTCCTTGCTCCTGGAGAGAATAAACTCTAGTCGGAATTGCTTTGCAACACTGACACAGCGATGAAGTATAAAAGAACAATGTCTCTGTTGAAATATGTGCATGTGCATTTAAACTTACTTTTGGAGAAGTATAACCTAGGCTTTAAGCTTCCTACCTTTCTGTAGACAGTTGAAAAGCTATACAGAGACATGATTAAACAATAGCAGGAAATCTTCTAGATGTTCATTCAAATTATTGTTGACTGCACAAGCACAATGTTATATAACCTCATAAAGGATATGAAGGACATCAAATCCAGCTTACAGGTACACTGATAGTGTGTTGAGTAAACTCCAGGCTGAAGAGAAATGTACCTAAGGCAAGGCAAGGCAATTTTTTTTGTATAACACACTTTCAACACATGGCAATTCCAGGTGCTTTACATGGTTACAATTAGAACACAGAAAAGAGAGCATAAATCACTTTGAAGATCAAAATACAAGAAAGCATTTACAATATAACAACAAACAAACCAATAATTTCTATGACAATTAAAAAGAAGCAAATAAAATGCAATAAAAAAAAACAATAATAGGATCAGTTACTCATAGGCGAGTCTAAATACGTAAATTGTAATTTTAGACTTAAAAGAGGTCAGTGTCTCTGCAGCTTTACATTCTCCTGGTAGTTTGTTCCAGATATGAGGAGCATAGAAACTTAAAGCTGCCTCTCCATGTATGGTTCTGGTTCTAGGGACGATCAGTAAACTAGAGCTGGAGGACCTGATTGATCTGGATGGTTTGTACCGTGATAGCAGATCGTTAATGTACTCTGGTGCTAACCCATTCAATGATTTATATACTAATAAAAGCACTTTGAAGTCTATTCTCTGAGCTACAGGGAGCCAGTGTAGTGACTTTAGAACTGGGGTGATGTGTTCTATCTTCTTGGTTCTAGTGAGAACACGAGCAGCAGCATTATGGATCAGATGCAGTTGTCTGATGGATTTTTTTAGGTAGACCTGTGAAGATACGGTTACAGTAATCAAGGCGGCTAGAGATAAATGTATGAATGAGTTTTTCTAGTTCTCCTAGTGTCATCATTCCTTTAATCCTAGAAATGTTCCTCAGTTGATAGAAAGCTGACCTTGTTATTGCCTTTATGTGACCCTGGAGGTTCAGGTCTGAGTCAATTATTACACCTAGATTTCTGGACTGGTTGGTAGTTTCTAGTTGGGCCTGTTTAAGATGATTAATGATATTTAATCTTTTTTGGGTCCAAAGATAAGTACTTCAGTTTTGGTTTTGTTCAGTTGGAGGAAATTATGAGACATCCAGCTGTTAATTTGTTCAATGCATTTGGATGAGGATTTGGATGGGTCCAACATCACCTGGTGACATTTTGATATTAAGTTGAGTGTCAACATAATATAAAATATTGTGAATATCGAAATATTGACTACAGCATAGTTGCTGTAGTTGATATTATTGGGGGTTATAATCTAGTTTAATGGGAGCATGTAAATGCTAAATAGGATGGGGCCCTAGGATGGAACCCTGGGGGACCCCGCATGTGATTTCTGTGTTTTGTGATGAGAATTGGCTAATAAACACAAATAAATTCTTGTTCTTGAGGTAGTATTTGAACAAGTCGAGTACTGTACCAGAGAGTCAGACCCAGCTCTCTATACATTCCAGTAATATATATCATGATCAACGGTGTCAAACACTACACTGAGGTCTAATAGTACAAGTACAGTGGATTTACCACAGTCAGTATTTGTACAGACGTCATTGAAAGATTTGACAAGGGCAGTCTCTGTGCTGTGGTACCAACGAAAACCAGACTGATAAATATCAAAGTGGTTGTTCATTGTTAGGAAACTGTTTAACTGTTGGAACACAGCTTTTTCAATCATTTTACCAATAAATGGGAGATTAGGGATTGGTCTGTAGTTTTGCATTAACATGCTGTCTAGGTTCTTCTTCTTTAGTATGGGTTTGATAACTGCTTTTTTTAAGGCTTTGGGGAAAACACCTGATAGGAGGGATAGTTAATTATTTTGATCAAATCGCCCTGATGGTTGGGATGACCTTTTTTAGAAAACTTGTTGGTAAGATGTCCAAGCAGCAGGTGGCAGAGCTTAGTTTCTCAATAATTTAATCGAAGCTCAATTGATTTATTGTTTGGAAATTTGTAATATTCTCTGCGTGGGTGTTCATTGGGCTCATATTATGTATTGGGGTTGGAGCTGATGTACTGATTGACCTTCTAATATTCAAGATCTTTTCAGTAAAGAAGCTGCCAAATTCATTACAGGTCTTGGTGGAGTTTAGTTCAGGGGGTACCGTCACAGGAGTTAATCTCTCTACTGTAGCAAATAATGTACTTGCATTAGTGTAGTTTTTGTGAATAATCTCAGAAAAGAATGATTCCCTTGCACCCTTTAGGGTTACTAGTTACTTGTTCAGCCTCTCTTTATATAGCCATTTTCTCTCGGCACGCAGACACTCCCTTTTTACATTACATACCAGTGGATCGCTTCTCCACAGATACTTCTTTTTACTAGAGACAGTTTTAACCTTAAGTGGTGCAATCTTATCCATCATGTTTGAAATTCTGTATAGAAATTTATCCATCAGCTTGTTTACTGTAGGTGTGTTGGTGGATGTAGGTGATTTAGATAAGGTTGGAGTGTACATCAGTTTACAGTTTTCAGCTGAGTTTTCTTTAAGGAAGCTTTTTTGAACAGTTGTTTAACTCTAATTAGATATGTTGGCTTGGATGGTACTTTCAAATGAGATGCAGAAATTGTCAGATATTGTGATATCAGTTACGGCAATGCTAGAGATATTTAGGTCTTTGCTAATAAGTAGGTTCAGGGTGTGTCTTCGGTTGTGCGTTAGCTTATTAATGTGATGGGTTAGGTCAAAGTTATGAAGGGCGTCATTTAGTGCTTTTGTTCCGCTATCTTGAGGCTTGTTAGTATGGATGTTGAAATCTCCCACAATTGCTATCTGGTCATAGTCTAGACATATTTCAGAGCAAAGGTCATTGAAGTCATTAAAAAAGTTTTTGTTAGGTTTTGGTGGTCTGTATATGTTTACAAATAGGACTTTGTTTGGTTCGTTTGTTTCAGTAGCTCAAGATTCAAAGATGGTGAACTTTAAAGTGGAACATTATACTAAGAAGAAAATTTGGAGGATTTGGACCACAAAATTCTGACACTACATTATATTAAGGGTGTATTCACACCAAAAAAGTCCATTAGTTTGCATGCTTGGCTCCAGAACATTTTTTAAACTTTTTTTTGCTGCTTTGTTCCTATAGAGCTCCGGGAGTTAACGTCACTTCTCCCAGCATTCATCAGTTCCAATCGAATCAGCGCAATGGTGGCAGGCAGCCTCCCGCAGTTATATTATAGTTATATTTAGCTAACTAAAACTCAGAAACGGTAAATATGGTGGATACTTCCTGTACCCCAGGATGCCACAACAGATGTGGAAGGGATAAAGGAAGAGAGATTAACAAGATTCCCAAGGATCCAGAACACAGAAAACATTGGATTTTTGCAATGAAATGTGCTAGCAATGAGCTATGAAGCTGTGGGTTTGTGTTTATCAATCAATCAATCAATCAATCAATCAACTTTATTCAAGACACAGTGAGGTCCATAGAGACAGAACGATACATATATTAAAAGTTTTTAAAATACATACAAGCTTCGGGTCCAATGTTTCCAGAAGCAAGATGAGTACCTTGTGTCACTCTTAGAAACATCGGTTAGAGACATAATGATCATGTTCTTAAACCCAGTCAATCTGCACATAAATCTTTACATACAATTTCTCAAAACAGCCTTAAAAGTGGGCACATTGTTAGTCACAAGCATTTCACTGGCACTACTCCACCTGGGAATTTTAAGCACAATTCTCAAAGCATCATTATAAGCCACTTGAAGTTTTTTCATTTTTGCTATACTAAAATTACACCACAGTTGAGCAGTATACAATGGAGTGCAATACGTTTTGAAGAGAGATATTTTAACTTCTTTAGTACACATGTAAAATTTGCGTGCCAGCATGTTTGCCTGCCCATACAGTTTACCACACTGACGCTGAACATCATCATCATCACGAAGGTCATCTCTTATCACACGTCCCAGGTATTTAACTTTTGTCACACCTGTTAGTGGTTCACCCGCCAATGAGAAAGAAGGATAGACAAGCTTCATATCCTCCTTGGTTCTCGCAATTAGTACCACACTCTTCATTGGATTAAATTTAATATCATGCATTACTCCATACTGAGAACAAATTCTAAGAAGCTGCTGCAGTCCAGCACTGGAGGGAGACAGAACCACCAAATCATCAGCATAAAGCATGTGGTTAATGAGGCTATCCCCCACCAAGCATCCAGTTTTACAGTGCTTTAGCTCCTTAGATAGATCATCCATGTATAGATTAAATAGAAGTGGAGAAAGTATTCCGCCCTGTCGCACTCCATTGGAGACATAGAAGGGTGTGGACATACTCATCCCCCACTTAACTTGCATAGTCTGGTGAGAGTACCAGAACTGCAGTATCCTAATTAGGAAAAAGGGGACACCACGCTCCTGTAGTTTACAAAAAAGTTTCCCATGATTGATGCGGTCAAAGGCCTTTGACGCATCCAGAAAACACATGAACACTGTGCTATTGCGTGATCTATACTTATGAATAATTTCTTAAAGTGCATAAATACAGAGATCAGTACCATGCTTGTTCTTAAAACCAAACTGATAATCAATTGAAGCTATGTATTCTGAAAGCCTGTCCATCAGGATCCTTTCTAGAACCTTGGAAAGTATATTTGCGAGTGCTATAGGTCTATAGTTATCTATAGTAGTTAACTTACCAGTTTTATTTTTAACTACAGGAACCAACAAGACAGATAACATGGATTCAGGAAGTACGCATGTATGTAACTGAGCATCCTCCATGTTCTCTTATCAACTTTTTACATTGTCTTACATCACTCTTACATCTTACATCACTCTTACATCAGTTCATTTGTTCTTTCTTTGTCTCTTCTCTGTCTTCTCAAACCCCCAGACGGTTGTGGCAGATGACCTCTTGTACTGAACCTTGTTCTGGTTCTGCTGGAGGTTTCTTCCTGTTAAAGGGGAGTTTGTCCTCGACACTGTCGCTACATGGTTCCTCAGGATGAGGACTTATTTAGAGGATTGCTCTGACAAGGCAAGGCAAGTTTATTTGTTTAGCACAATTCATACACAAGGCAATTCAAAGTGCTTCACAGTTGCATTAATTAAGAAAACAGATAAACAGAAAAAAACATAAACCTAAAAAATAATTAATGATTAATAATAGTCCCTCAAATAAATGCTACACCTGGGATCCTCTGCACAAAAAATGTCCATGAACAAAAAGATGTAAATAAAATAATTTTTCATTATTATTTTTTTTTTTCGACAAATCCCATCCTGATCTTCAGTCCTCTCATAACATAAAAGCATATTTGTCTGTTTTTGAGATTAAAACAGTTTAAAGTCAGGTTTTTTTTTTAAATCTGCACTCGAAAAAACAAAAAAACAGGAAAAATGAAAACAAAATTTGTGAGTTATATCCAGAAGACTTGTTTTAGGGTTGAATTGTAAGGGTTTTGGAGTGTCACTTATGAGCATAAAAATATTCCTTGATATCTTACTACTTTTTGTGTAGTATTAGATTTTGTAAAAATACCACATCTAGGACCCTCAGCACAAAAAAATGCTAAAACAAAACTTCATATAGAAATATTATTATATTATTACAAAAGTGTTTATATTTTTACATGAATATCATCCTTGGCTTCAGTCCTCACAAAACATAATAAAATATTTGGCTGTTTTTGAGATTTAGGCACTTTAATATCAGGTTTTAATAAAAAAAATCTGAAATCTAAAAAACAAAGAAGCAGAAAAAATGAAATAATTTTTTGTGAGTTACATCCAGAAGACTTGTTGTGAGGTTGAATTGTTAGGGCTTTGGAGTATCACTTATGGGCATAAAATATTATTTAGATATCTTCCTACTTTTTTTGGTAGCTTTAGATTTGATAAAAAATACCACATCTAGGACCCTCAGCACAAAAAAATGCTCAAACAATACTTCATATAGAAATATTATTATATTACTACAAAAATTGTTTATATTTTTACATGAATCTCATCCTTGGCTTCAGTCCTCACAAAACATGATAAAATATTTGGCTGTTTTTGAAATGTAAGCACTTTAATGCCAGATTTTATTTAAAAAATCTGCCAGCTAAAAAAAAAGAAACAGGAAAAATGAAATAATTTTTGGTGAGTTACATCCAGAAGACTTGTTTTGTGGTTGAATTATTAGGGCTTTGGAGAGTCACTTATGCGCATAAAAATATTTTTTAATATCTTTCTACTTTTTGTGTAGCATTAGATTTTATTAAAAAAACACATCTAGGACCCTCAGCACAAAAAAATGCTCAAACAAAAGTTCTTATTGAAATATTATTATAATATTACTAAAGAATTTATATTTTTACATGAATCTCATCCTTGGGTTCAGTCCTTACAAAACACAGTAAAATATTTGGCTGTTTTTGAGATTTAAGCACTTTAATGCCAGGTTATATTTAAAAAAATCTGCACTCTGCAAAAACAAATAAACAGGAAAAATGAAATAATTTTTTCTGAGTTACATCCAAAAGACTTGTTTTGGGGTTGAATTATTAGGGCTTTGGATTGTCACTTATGGGCATAAAAATATTTTTTGATATCATCCTACTTTTTGTGTAGCATTAGATTTTATAAAAAAGACCACATTTAAGACCCTCAGCGCAAAAAATACTCAAACAAAACCTCATATAGAAATATTATTATAATATTACAAAAGTGTTTATATTTTTACATGAATCTCATCCTTGGATTCAGTTCTCACAAAAGACAATAAAATATTTAGCTTTTTTTGAGATTTAAGCACTTTAATGCCAGGTTTTACAAAATAAATCTGCAATCTAAAAAAACAAAGAAACAGGAAAAAAGTAAATAAATTTTTATGAGTTACATTCAGAAGACTTATTTTGAGGTTGAATTGTTAGGGCTTTGGAGTGTCACTTATAGGAAAAAATTTATTTTTTTATATCTTCCTAACCCGGGTATGACAGACTGGGGTACTGCTTGACCAAGTAGCGCTGGACACGGAGTGAAGGTAGTGCACCGTCGGAGGAGAACAGTACTTACTTGGATCACGTGTTTGTTTTTGCGTGCCTGTGCGCGTGCGTGTCTGTGTGAGTGTGTGTGCACAGGGTGCGGCTTAGTTGCTGGAATCAGGCTGATTAGGAAGGATTTTTTTCCCTAGTGCTGTACTGTAGCTTGATAATTGTGTGTTAATGAGCTTTGATAGCTGAATATGCTTTATAGTAGTTGACTTTACTATATGACACAATAAATTGGTCAGTAAATTAAAAAAAAGTGCTACATAATCAATATTTATTCAGCTATAGCGAGGCCTTGATGGAAAATTATATATTCCTACAGGTGTCTATAATGACCATCATCTAGGCATGACCAAACCCCATCCAACCACCCCCACCCCAGCCATAAACCACAGACATATATTTACCCTGAAGATTTGTGAACTCATTCAACTCAGTGCATGCAGGAGTGGGGGTGGGTGGGGCTTAGTTCCTACATTCAATGCACACAGCTGTGGAGTGCTCTTTGTAGGCATTTGTCCCTGCAGAGCTGTAGCCTTGATAATTGTGTGTTCATGAGCTTTGCTCACTGTGTATCCTTTATAGTTGTTCAAATCACAATATCCAACAGTAGATTTGTCATCAAATTTTTTTTTAAATGGTACATTTTCAATATTTATTCAGCTGCATGGAGGCTTTCATGAAAATAATTGCTTTCTACAGAAGCATATAGAACCCACCTTGTGGCCACCACCCCACACCATGCCACCACCCTCATACCACCCAAAAAGTGCAGACATATCTTTCCTCTGAATATTTATGCAATGTTTTGAGTCATAAGTGCATGCATGTGCGCACAGTTACACACACAACACAGATATAAAACTTTATCTCATATTAGGACAATGCACTGATATTCTTCTATGGACAAACACTGATTATTATTTTTTTGTATGGGAGTCAATGGCACAAAAAATGCTCGAGGGACCTATATGTTACTTTGATGAATATACGGTGTTTTAAATTTAGTAAGAGAAAAATATATAGATTTTTGTTAAACTTCTCCAAAAATGCACATCTTTGGAAAAAATGGTAAGAATTGCATTAGCACAGCATAAGTTATTCTAAGACACATACCCGCCTACACAAAAAAATGCCCCAGGAACTATTAAGGGTTAATGGTTGGAAAGTCTGCATCAACTGGGCTCAACCTCATGTCAATGACTCAATGCAATCTGCTGGGATTACCTAAATAGAAAACTTATTTAACATATTGGAATGTTTGTATAATTGTACTGAAATTATTTTTCTTGTAAAGTGCCTGAAGATAACATCCGTTGTGAATTGGTGCTATATAAATAAACTGAATTATAGTAAATTTAGATTCTCTCTGTCTCCTCCATATCATAATGCTGAAGTGGGTCAAGTTCTATGTAAGGATACGTTTAGAGACAGCTGTGTCGTTTAATTAGTTATTTACAACAGAAAATGCAATCCTTCTAAGATTTAGGTGCTAATCTTTGCAACAAAGGTGTCCCTAAATGTATTAAAAAAAGGTTTTCCTTAATCAAAACGACTTCTCTCGGGTTCAGAGACGGCCAATAATGCCTAAAATGTGAGAGACTGTAGAAAAGGCTGCAAAATGGCTGCAAAAAGCGGCCTAGGTCTTTTTATACTACAATAACTAAAATTACAAACTTGCACAGTGCTCAATGAGGCCTACTGCCATATTGCAGCTTCTTCGTCACAAGCTCTCCTGTTTGAGATGTTCATGCCCTCATCTGAACCTGGGAGAAGTAATTCTGATTAAGGAAAAGAATTGCACAAACCACTTTTTCACATGCACATCTTGTAAATTTAACATAACTTTAAGGGGACTGGCACTGCACCCGGCTGAATCGGCTGGGCATTTTCAGTTTGAAATATATGTTCAACATACTTCCGATGTTTTTTTTCTGACAAATGTTTTTTCTTAAAGTAAATTTCTAGCTTGACAATGTTAGAACCCTCTTAGTTAAAAATATGTATGCCTTAAATAATGGAATTTCAGAGTTTTCACTTGCTTAGATTCCCGATTCTTAGAGAATTTCTGAGTTTGTCTGGAAAGTATATAAAATTAGCTCAAACTTAGTTTTTGGACAGAATATTTTTCTTTTGTCTTCAATGGCCCGTATACTCAGTTGTAGCAGTCATTACATTAGGTCTTGTTCTTTTTATTTTCATTTTGCACACTTACATAACCTATACACAAGACAGAGTTTTAGGGCAATTGTAGACATACAGAAATGTGAGAAAAACTACATTTTTTTAGATTAATGTTACATATCTTCTAGAAAAAAATATATCTGGGAAATTCTTTGATTTAGAAAAGTCAAAAATTTGCAAGAGAAAAATTAGGCATTTACATACATAAATTTTCGATTTTTAAACAAATATGTTTCCTCATATAATAATAGCCATATCAAACAAAACCATTAAATCCACATCCTCAAATAAAATAAATAGTCATTGACAAGTCAGTCATTCTCAATCCAACTCAATTAACTGCCGATGAAAACCTTTTTGATCAGGATGCTCATTTTTAGCCAACAAATAACACAGCATTCTATTTCCTTTGATTTTAGCCAAATGAGGAAGTAGGTTACACCTCCTTTTGCAGCATTTTTCATACCAGAAATGTAGGTCTGTGGAAGGGGGTGAGTTGCTTTTTAAGTAAATACCTGTGACTCTTAAAAATCTAAATATCACCTTGAAAATGAAATTACCCATACTCTTTTGTAAAATCTCTTTAGTCCTCAATTGTTGGATTGAGGGCTGGAAAAAAGGTACTAGTGGAGAGGGCTGGAAATTAGTCTCACAGAATCCCAGGATCCAGTCATCAGAGGTGTTGCTCCAACCCTAGGAACGGGGAGGAAAATGAAGCCTTTGGCAGCAGTTGCGGTGGCAAAGGTTGCCTTTAGACACCAGGATATAGTGGGATATGTTCAACATGGAAGATGGGGCCTTCGATTGCAGCCAGGTGTGCCAAAGCTGTCTCCCAAGGCCAGCAAGGCTGTTGGATAAAGTGGGATGGCATGGAGAGGAGAAAAAATCACATGGAGCGAGATGTGGAGCATGGGAGCTAATAGGCTAAATTGCATGATCAGAAGTACATATGTTGTCCTGCCCTCCCCAACCAACCGACATCTCTGGCATGGAGAGGACCCAACCTGTCCCCTGTGTGCACTAGCCGGTGACAATTTTTCGGGATTCCCACGGGTCACGTGATTCCTGCAGGGTTCCCGTGGGACGGGAGTCAATTTCCCTGTTGGTAACGAGATCGGGAGGGGACAGGAATTAATCCACGGGATTGGACGGGAAACCGGAAATTATATATATATATATATATATATTTTTTTTACATTTATCTTGTCAGATATCAGGGAATTAGCTTTAAAAAAAAATGACACTGCGATGTGGTGCCAATGTGTGTGGTTACGTTGTTGCTACACCACCTGGATAAACTGGTAAGCATATGATATCCGACTGAAAATGCGTGTATCTTAATAGTTTGGTAGTCAGACGAATCGAGTCCATTCATGACGTGGTATGGTGGGCAAACAACGAGAATGCAGCATATGGTTAAAGATGTACTATGCTACGCTATGGTTTAAAGGGGGGCGGGGCGAGAGAACGCCGTAGGAGGTAAATTACTAATCTACAGGATTCGGGTCGGGACGGGAGTCTTTCTCTCGGGATTTTTTCGGGACAAGATTTTTCTGGGGGGGCTGTCACGTGATCAGGACGTGACTGGAGTATTTTTTTGGGATCAGGATGGGACGAGAACGACAATTGATTCCCGTGTCACCCTCTAGTGTGCAGCTCCAGCAACCTTCAAATATATCCACATTCCTAACTCAAAGAAGATACACCTGTCGCCATAACCAAGGGCTGAAGTGTTTGGTTGCCGAACTTGAGAACAAGAGGGTAACCACCAACGCCATTCCTCTAAATGCCCAGATTACCATCCCACGAAGAACAAACTTATCGCGGGTAGGGGAGAAACAGCAGACCAAGCCATGACTTCCAGACTCATGGGAGGATGCCATCGACGAAACATTTGAACGGAAGAGGCTACGGTATGCCAACTTAGCATCTGAAGCAGAGGGGCAGGGCTGGAACGTGAAGTTGTGGCCAGTGGAGGTGGGATGTAGAGGTTTTGTAGCCAGCTCCACCAAAAGGCTCTTGACAGAAGTAGGGATTAGACAGCAGGCCCAACAATCAAAGAACTTGCTACTGCAGTGAAATAGAGCAGTCACTGGCTGAGGATGAAATGTGGGATGCAACATGGGCTGCAAATGATCACATCGTGGTACCGTGCGACACACCTGGGTCTAAACACCCCGGCAGAAGGTTTCTTGCGATAATTCAATTAAATTCAGTTCACTTTTTTTTATATAGCGCCAATTCACAACAAATGTCATCTCAAGGCACTTTACAACCAAAGTCATTTCAATACAATTATACAAACATTCCAATAAGTTAAAAGTTTTCTATGTAAGGAATCCCAGCAGATTGCGATGAGTCATCAACGTGACGTTGTGCCCGGATTATACAGACTCCAAACACAGCTATTCCTCAGCAATCCCTCATGGTGAGGAAGCATGTAGCAACAGCGGAGAGGAAAAACTCCCCTTTAACAGGAAGAAACCTCTGGCAGAACCCTGGCTCAGTACAAGCGGTCATCTGCCATGACCGTCTGGGGGTCTGAGAAGACAGAGAAGAGACAGCATGGAGGATGCTCGGTCAATTTGAGCATCATCTGGACTGATGTACCCCATCCAGCAAGGGACTTTATAGTTGAGCAGGGTACCAGACCATGTGGAGCTTCTATGGGGAGAAAAATACTGAGAGAAAAATGGGCTAACAATCACAATAAAAGCAGAAAGAAATATATCTGGAGAGTAGTAGAAGAGAAAAGTAGAAGAGAGAAGAAAAGTGGTCAATCTTTCCTCCAACAACCTATAACAGCATAACTAAAAAAATAGCTCAGGATAACCTAAGCCATTCTAACTATAAGATTGATCAAAAAGGAAGGTTTTAAGCCTAGTCCTGAAAATAGACAGAGTATCTGCCTCATGGACTAAAACTGGGAGCTGTTTCCCAGTAGACCTGCATTCTGAGAACGAAGTGCTCTGTTAGGAACATATGGAACAATCAGATCTCGGATATACGATGGAGCTTGATTATTAAGGGCTTTATAGGTAAGGACGAGGATCTTAAACTCTATTCTGGATTTAACAGGGAGCCAATGGAGAGAAGCCTAAGCAAGAGAAATTTGATCTCTCTTTTTAATATTCATCAGAACTATTGGTGTAGCATTTTGGATCAAATGAAGGCTTTTAATTGCATTTTGTAGAGTGCCTGATAATAAGGAATTACAATAGTCCAGCCTTGAACTAACACATACATTGGACTAGTTTCTCTGCATCACTCCTGGATGTTTCTAATTTTAGCAATATTCCAGAGGTGAAAGAAATAAATCTTAGAAACCTGTTTAATATGGGATTTAAATGCCATGTCTTGGTCAAAAATTACACCGAGGTTCTTTACATTATTACCAGAGGCCAAATCAATGCCATCCAGATGAAGTGATTGATTTTGCAGTTTCCTGGGCTAATTACACAGTGATAGGGTTCCTGGTTCTCCACTGTAGTGCAGGCCCAGTCCTGGCTTCATTTACCCAGGCTGGAGTCCTCTATACTGGGGTCATTGTACACTGTGTGGACCCCTGGTGCTCTGCTGTACTGCAGGCCCAGTCCTGGCTTCATTTACCCAGGGAGGAGGCCTCTATACTGGGCTGCATAACCTCTGTGTGGGCCCCTGGTGCTCCGCTGTACTGCAGGCCCAGTCCTCGCTTCATTTTCCCAGGGTGGAGCCTCTATCCTGGGCTAATTACACAGTGATAGGGTTCCTGGTTCTCCACTGTAGTGCAGGCCCAGCCCTGGCTTCATTTACCCAGGCTGGAGTCCTCTATACTGGGGTCATTGTACACTGTGTGGACCCCTGGTGCTCTGCTGTACTGCAGGCCCAGTCCTGGCTTCATTTACGCAGGGAGGAGGCCTCTATACTGGGCTGCATAACCTCTGTGTGGGCCCCTGGTGCTCCGCTGTAGTGCAGGCCCAGCCCTGGCTTCATTTACCCAGGCTGGAGTCCTCTATACTGGGGTCATTGTACTCTGTGTGGGCCCCTGGTGCTTTGCTGTACTGCAGGCCCACTCCTGGCTTCATTTACCCAGGGTGGAGGCCTCTATCAGGGGTCGTTGTACTCTGTGTGGGCCCCTGGTGCTCTGCTGTACTGCAGGCCCAGTCCTCGCTTCATTTTCCCAGGGTGGAGCCTCTATCCTGGGCTAATTACACAGTGATAGGGTTCCTGGTTCTCCACTGTAGTGCAGGCCCAGTCCTGGCTTCATTTTCCCAGGTTGGAGGCCTCTATACTGGGCTAATTACACAGTGATAGGGCCCCTGGTTTTCCACTGTAGTGCAGGCCCAGTCCTGGCTTCAGTCTGGTCCCTTTGAAGTTCACCCATGAGCGTTAGGGAAGAGTGGGTGTAACCAGACATTTGGGGGAAGAAATGCTTAGGCCAAATGTCAGGACCCTTACCCCCGGAAACAGAAAAGACTGCCAATTAAGCACGTGAGTTCCACGTAGACGCTTGAGATTCGGTGGACAGCGCGCCTGGGTCCGGGGCCACGATATCTGTCGATTGCACGGTCCTGCCACGTCGTACGGGGTCGGGAGGCGGCTCCGAAAGTTCGAGCACTGCGTGGACTAAGTCATCGGGAGTTTGGCCACGGCAATCACAAAACGCGTTCCAGATCTTCCCCTGAGAAACTGTAATCAAACAGCACGTCTCTAAGTGCTTGCTAAAGCTAACTACCCGCAGGAGCCTCGTAGGAGCCCGGGACCGAGCCAAGTTCGGTACGTAGCCCGATACGACATATCCAGAGTAAAGGAGGATATGACTCCGTTAACCGTTTGGTTTTTGGAAAGAGCGGTCGCTGACCCCCGCCATTGACTTTCATATTAAGATCGTTACAATGGCCACTGATTTCGAATGTCACACAATGTGAAAAATTCGGGAAACTATTAACATTCGGGGGATGAAATGCTTAAGCCAAATGTCTGGACCCTTACCCCAGAAACAGAAAAGGATGCCAATTAAGCACGTGTGTTCCACGTAGGCACTCGCGATTCGGTGGGCGTGTCAGGGGAACAGGGGGCACGGCGTGTGTTGATCGAGCGTTCTTCCGACGTTCTACGAGGTTGGGAGGCCGCTCCGAAGGTCCGAAAGTTCGAACACTGTGGGGGCTAAGTTATCCGGAGTTTGGGCACGACGATCACAGAACGTGTTCCGGATCTTCCCCTGAGCAACTGTGATCAAACAGCACGTCTCTAAGTGCCTTCTAAAGCTAACTCCCTGCAAGAGCCTCGTAGGAGCCCGGGACCGAATCCGCCACGTTCGGTACGTAGCCCAGTACGACATGTCCAGAGTACAGGAGGATACGACTCCGTTAACCGTTTGGTTTTGGGAAAGAGCACTCGCAGAATCCTCCATTGACATTTGCATTAAGATTCTTAAAATGAGAACTGATCCAAAATGTAACACAACTTAAAAAGTTAGGGACCTGCCTTGCAAGCTTAATAGAAATGTCTTAACCCTCTAGGCGCCAAAGTCGCAATATTGCGACAAGTAACATTGCTGAATTTAACGAGCCACCGCTGGAGATAGGACCACTAATTTAATTACTACTTTACACCAGGAGATGGCGGACATGTGTACCTTTAATCTTGGACACCTTTTTGGGTGTGTTACCATGGAAACTTTTGGAGTAAATCGGCCTTTAAGTCAGCGCGGCGAGCGGGGGACGCGAGGTACAGCTGCTGTGGTCACAGTATAGAGAAAGCGACTTTTAGAAAGATAAAACTTATGAGGCCGAGACGTCAGAGTTCCCCGCCGGAAAGTATTGGCTTATTCAGATTCTGAAGAGAAATATTTACCTCTGATCTGTTCAGTTGTCCCGGGAGAATGTGAAACTAAGATGTCCCACAGGAGCAGCCAGTCCCGTTTCGCCATGACGCTCCACAAGCAGCACATTCCAGCTCTGCATCACATTCTCCCGGTGAGAGAAAGGTATGTGTTCGGGTAGCAAGGTGGTCATCACAACGCTAATTGTGACCGAGGTGGGAGGGATGTAAAAATCAGTGGAAATAATAGCAGATGCGATCGAAAACACGAGAGAAAAAAGACCGCTTATAAGCGTGTAAACAGCAGTAAAGTTCTCTGTCCTACTGCAAGTGAGGATGATGATGATGATGATTTTGGCGAGGTTTGCTTGACAGATGAGGAAGAGTAGAATCACCAGTGGATCAGGCAATTTGATGAGCCTGTTAGTTAATTTTGGGACAGATCTGTAAAATTCTGTGGCCAATATTTTCTTTCTGTTGATTTTATATAGTGAACGGAGCCACATAAGAAAGGACATAAACAGATATATCCAACTGTTCTTGAAAAAAAGCCCAAAAAATGAAACATATAGATGTAGAAAATACATATATAGAAAAATCTAAATAAAAAAAATAAAATTATTGATGAAATAAGTTTTAAACAATGAAGAAAAGAAAAAAATTGTAAAAGTCATGCAATCCAATAGTGCCAACGCCTGATGATGTCATAATATGCAAATTAGATGTGTGATTTTGCTGCTATCACAAACTTTGGATCATACTGAAGATTTTTCTAATTTACAGTGTACCTTTATCTATAACCATATTAAAGCTACAACATTTTGAACTAGTGATATCAAAATTGAATATTTTATAGAAAAAACCTTGGCGCCTAGAGGGCTAATCCAAATGTCTGAACGTTCCCCAGAAACGAGCAACGGCAACCAATTAAGCGCCGTTCGAGGCCGTATCTCGGCTACCGTTAAGCGTAGACCCTCGACGTTCGGCACACGCCTCGCCTGGGGTAGGGGGGATGAGGTGCGTCCCAAACGCCCCGCTCGGACGTCGTACGTGGTCACCGTAAGGGTCAAATGTTCGGTACCTCGTAGGTGCTACGTTTTTGGTCCTGTCGTCACGAAAATCGCACAGACCGGTTCAAATTGCTCCACGCTACGTACATAGCGAAGAGCGTGCCTCCAAACGCCTCCTACGGCAAACTCCCCGCAGGAGCCTTGTGGGAACCCGGGCCAAACGTCGTAGCGTTCAGTAAACGGTCACGTAAAACATATCTACATACGAAGATACCCTAACCCCAGCCAACCCCTCTCATTGCTGTTAAAGCTGTGGCACTATATTATCGCATCCTAAAGGCTCTAAATTTAATTCTGTTGATTTAAGATGTTTCACTTCTACTAAAATCTATACATGCTACGAATTCTAGGAATTACAAACCACAACTGTATCTGTTTTGTAATAAAGCTGTGTGCTTTGAAAATGTTCTCAGATTTTTTTTTAAAGGAGCAGGTGGCCGGATTGAAGAAATTGAACTTGCAACTGCTGCAGACGGTGCTGCGAGTAACTGTAGCCACCGCGGGAGCGAGTACAAAAAGTAAATAAATCAGTGACGTAGCGTACTTTCAGGCAACCGCACATTGCGCACATCGCCAGCTGTACGACAACAAGCGACATGTCTAGTGACGAGGTAAGTAATGTTTAATGCATCTGAAGTCTGGGTTCTTTCTCGTCCTAAATCGAGAATGCGCAAGAATTGTAGCTTGACGTCACGTACGTGTGTAAGCGCGGGAATTTCGGCCACCCAATCGCAGACTATTTTGCAGCACACAGGCTGATCAAGATAATGGGATTACACATGGGTTGGCTCATTTTACTTAGTTTAAAACGTTTCAATACCCAATACAATTACAAAACTGAACATGAATATAATTTATTTCAGAAATCCAGCCCCCCGCTCCTTTAAACCAGCACCACTACAATGTGTTTTACAGATATCCAATCTTTGAGTAGGTTTAGGCTTTTCAGCATCTTTCAAATTTATGCAATTTATTTATTTAACAGAGCTAGACTTTTTTTTAAAGCCAGAGCAAATGTTGCCATCAGATTTTAAAAATGTTGCTGAACCCTGATGCCAGACATAATATTGTAAAATGATTCCACAAACCAGCGTGTAACGAAACTGCAAATGAAAATACAAGCGTATAACTTGGACATTTTAATTGGACAGGTATAAAAAAAGTTCAGAAACAAAAGTCCAGTTGCACATATCTGTGGGTCATGGTTTAGTCCGCAGTATCCCAGGAAGGTTTGATTGAAGGCAAATTTGAAGGCATCGTGTCATCTCCACCCTCCGTAAGCCGGTGTCCTGCTTCTTATGATCCCGCTGCAACTGATCGCAGATATTTAAAAAACAATATTATGCTCACAGTGCATGTAAAGACATACACTAAGAATTCAAATTAAGGAATAGAAACATGTATGTCTTACTATGCTGCAGAAAACTTAAGTAGGTCATTCAGATTTACAAAAACAAAAAGCCTCAGAACTAATTTGGATTACCTGTAATAAAAAACAGTCATACTGAAGATGATATGCAACTGAATAGTTTAATATTGTGAATAAAATATACAAGTAGCATGAACTTTGCTTCTTACCGAGAGTACGAGACAGCAAGTTCAGGACTTCGGCATTCTCCGTTTCTCTGCTTCGGCCTGCAGGTGACAGCCATCGGCTATGAACCACGATCAGCTCCGACTCCTCCTTCATAACCCACTCACAGCGAGCAGCTCCATCCAGCTCACACTGAATCTTCTCTTCAGCCAACAATCTCAGAAATGCTGAAACTCCGTTTGGATCAAAGCACTGGTTTTTAACGTTGTCATTGTTCTTCAGCAAACACTAAACACATTAACTCGCTGTAGCGAGATTTCAAAATGGCGGTCGGTTTGTTGTTGAAAGACGATGTCAAGTTACTCTTCAGTGACTCCGCCGTCCTGCCAATGAGTGACCGACAGTCGTCTGATGTTGCTTTTCAGTACCAGCTCAGCATGGATGGAACCACAGCAGAGCTGGTACAAAAAATAGGATCGGCTTGGCGCAGCTTAACACGACTTAGCCAGACTTCTGCCAGTGGAGAGTAAAAGGTGTTGAGGCTGAGTCGATCCGAGCTGAGTTGAGCCGTACCAGTGGAGAGACGCCTGTACATAGCTTGTATATTCACTACAGTTATATTTATGGTACATTTATAACATACACTCATACGGTGTGTATTATAACATATCTATGATAGATCTATATTCTGTAACATATCTATGTTATTGCTAAAGCACTTCTGGATGGATGCAAACTACATTTTGTTACCTTGTACTTGTGACACATGCAAAGACAAAGTTGAATTCTGTGCTATTCTATTCAGATTACTCTGACCCGACCAAACTCATTTGGATAAAATTTCCATTCTGATTTACAGGTGTGGTTTCTTTCGATAGGTAATCCGATTTTGGTGCATGTAAACTATTATTCTGAATGTAGGCCATTTCTGCTCATGTCTGTTAAATCATTTGTAGACGTGCAATACGTCGGCCTAAAAAAAATAAAGGGATTCGGTTTGTAATTCGACTGTGTAAGAATAAAGACTTGTGAATGTAAAACCATGACCAGAAAAAAATAAAAGCATGCTCTGAAGAACACTATAGTCCTGCATTTCAAATGGGTGCAGCCATGTTTGTTTACAACGTCTATTCTATTTCTTCTTCTATGGCCGTTTCTGGTGTTTTAGATAGTTCTACGCATGTCACAAAGATATGTTCCATTCAGACATTTAGCCGATGTAAACCCTTGTCATAATCGAATAGATTTATTCAGGGCACATGTACGCAATCAAATTCTAATCTGAATTATGATTGGATTAAAGTAGTGTACTGTACTGTAGTGTAGCTGCTAGCCACCGCTCTGCCAGCTCATGTGAGACCTGTCAAACAAAATGACACACCCATTATTACATTATTATTCATAATTTAATCTTGAACTACATATAAAAAAAGTTCACCCCTGCACAATTGCTGTAAACATGTTTATTTCTGCTGTGAAGTTGTTATTTTTTAACATGGAAATCAACGGAACTGCATTTTTTGTCACTTCTGCATTGGCATCACTTTTAGCCAGCATAGTTTGCCCTCTTGGAAGGAAGTGAGAATGCTTATGATTGAAGATGAAGGTGATTACCAGGGAGGAGTATGCAAACTTTGGAATGTTGAGTTTGTGTGGAGAACGGTTCAGTGGAGTTGAAACTGAGGCTAAGGTGCAGAAGTTGAGAAGGGGTTTGAGAAATACAGGAAGAAACAAAAAGGTTTAGTCTTCTGGGAAGACCAAAGAAGGAATAACCATAAATAACTTTTTAAATAGTAACAACAAAGAGAACAATAGGGCTAGAGGTGCTGTAGAGCATAATACTCATGGAGCCAGCCCCTTCACTCTCCTGATGAGACATTATGAGACTTGTTAAAGAGCAGATGTTTGGGAGCACCGTCCTCAGCCCCACCCTCCAGGGAATACTTGCTTTTCCAGCACAGAGAGAAAGACCACAGAGACAACCCCAAACTCTGACATCAGTTTGTTAATCTGAACATAACCCCTTTGGTCTGTTTTGCCAGAGACTGTAAGAGCAATGACCTATGTGATCAACAAGGGGATGGCACTGTATTGGGGAACATCACGATGGAACTCCATGGAGATTATGGTGAGTCTTAAAACAAGAAAGCTAGTTTCTTATCACTAAAATCCAATAAAGCTCATGTCTTACTGAGATGGAGTTGGTGGTGAGAGCCAAAGGTAATGTTTCATCAGAGAACAAGGACAATTCCACTAATGCCTTCGTTAGACTCACAGTGGACCTGGTGTCAATGTTGGCAGAAAACCAAACAGAGGAAAAGTCATGCAAAAGACCAGAGCTAGCACATAAACAGTTATTTGATGATAAAAGTGGCCTCTCCTTGTATACCATTACAACAAAAATATGTGCTTCTTACCCAACAGTGTGTTGACCAAACCCAACACATAAAGATTGACCATGCCAAACTCTACCAGTCAATCGAATGTATTTATTTATTTCATTTTTATTGGCCAGTTTTTTACAAGACACTAATAAGCACTGATATAAGGTTTTCTATCAGTTTTGTGAATGATTAATGCCATTCTCAAAAAAGACGGTTTTATGAGTCATTTGTGAAAATTCTATTAGAGGTGTATCATAATACATCAGTATTTGAAAGTAAAGTCTGTCTTGCAAAGCACTTTTTATTTGTCAGCAAGTTACTTCAATTAGTGAAGTAAATCTAAGCCATGGTAATTTTTAATTTTTGATCAGTCAAATGTAAACACAACAATAAAAACAAGTTTTAAAAGTATTATTAGATTGTCTTTAGAATAGTGAAAGTTTATGCTGCTTATTTTATTATATCTTAGAGTTGAAGTAGGTCAATGCACAGCTTAGAGATGTATATTTTCCACTAAGCCTATGACAGTCATTTCCTCTCTTTTAATATCACCAGGTGGTGTTAGTAAATCTTGCTATAAAACTTACAAAGAAAGATCAGCTGATTAGGAGTGTGGACCACATATTGCCTAAAAACACTTATTATATAAGGTGGTGATATTAGATTACCTGTTTCCAGGGATACTGTAAAAAATAGTACGACTTATGTATTTAAACTGTCATGGTGTACTATAAGCTAAAAATGAATAAAGCAAAAGGAGAATCATAAATTACCTCAATGAGACTTATATAATGGTATAAAAACATCAAAAGAAGTTGGCATCTCAGATACTTTTCTTTATTCTGTGAGAAAAAAACATATGTTATTTTTGGTATTATTTATTTTATATACTATATTAAATACCTAAAGACTTAGTGGCTTTTTCTGTGACTTTTTGTAGGAGGCTTATTCTGTAGCACGACAATTCAACCAGATCCCACCCATCTGTGAACAGGCAGAATACCATATGTTTCAAAGGGAAAAGGTGGAAGTGCAGCTCCCACAGCTTTACCACAAAATAGGTAAGCATCTTCCATCATATGTAGAAAATAAGTGAAACAGAACTAATGACCTTTGCTGTATTTAAATGTACATTAAATAGTGTTTTGCAATTGTAATGAATAAATATCTATAGAAGTTTTTTTTCCTTATGAAGAAACTTTAGCTATAAATCACTATATCATTGAAGTTTTGCTAGCTAATCTGACGTATCATTGAAAATCAGTATTTTATTTAATGATTTGGTCATAAACTTTATGTGGGAAATACAGGCATTGGAGCTATGACATGGTCTCCACTGGCATGTGGGATGCTCTCGGGAAAGTATCGGAGTGGAATACCTCCTTTTTCACGTGCATCACTTAAGGTAAACAAAAAAAAAATATTTGCAGCTACATATTTTGCTTCTAAACTTTTTTTTATTTCTCCTATTTGTTCAGCTACCAGAGTTTACACAAAAACAGTCCTGAAAGATCAAATTTGCACAAAGTAATGTATGAGATACGCCCTGGAGGACATCAGTCCATTCCTTGGCAATAACCACACACAGACATGTTTGCACCTAAGGCCAAATAACGCCAAATCATGCATTCTTGTTAAAAAAACTTTTCTTCTTCCTTTTTGTAGCTGAAACTGATCATTATAGCCGATAATCCTCCTGGTTTTGGATGCAGTGTAGCTGGAAGGATGCAGTGGTGCGAAATAAATGTTCAGCTTTTATCTTTTAATTTCAGAAAATATCTGTAATGTATTAACGTCTTAAAAGCTCAAATAATGTCATATGCATCCCCAAAACACAGTTGAAAATTAGGCGTTATGGATGCAGAGCAACAAGAAATGGAAGAGAGAAAAAGGAGGAATTCCAAACTATCTTTTCAGTTTGTCATAATGAACAATTTAAGAGCTATGGGAACCCAAATTAATACATTTCAAATACTAATAATAAGTCATAGACCATGAGGAATGCAGTGTTATGTGTTTCACTGACTACGTTTACATGCAGCCAATAATTAGCTCAAAACCAGAATATTTGCAGTAACCCGGTCACACACAGCCATGTAAACACGGGTAACAACCTGATCCCTAGGTTACCCCTTTTCTAACATGAATATTTGGTCATGTAAACACGTATCGGTATATTACCCATCAAAATGAACATTGATTTGTATTCTGTGCATGTTCTGTTCGCAAGGAATTTGCAATTAGTCTTTTAAGTAGAGAAACTCCTTGTACATGCCATCTGGGCAATAGTAACTCTCTCTGTTCACGCATGTCATGGATTCTTCAGAATGTTTCAGAAACCCAAATAGCAACAGTAATGGTAAACTTTATTGCTTTCTCTGAGGTCTTAAATTAAGTTAATTCTTATGTGAATTAGTGTTGATGATGTAGTGGGAATCCTTATTGAAAGCGTTCTTTTATTACATAGATAGTTCTTATTTGTATTAGTGCTGATGCCTTTTTAATTCTGATTCTATTACTCATGTCTAGATAAAATGTTATACCGATATGATAAAGTACAAACAGGGACCCATTGTCTGTAAACATCTCATTGACTTATGACAACTCTTGTGATTATCTTGTGTTGACTTATGAGAGGTCCTGTGACTGTCTTTCTCAGCATTATACAAAGTGTCCCTTATTGTTATCTATATTCTGATTGTCAAGTGAAACATCCATTGTTGCCTCATGACAGATCCTGTGTTTACCTATTCCATGTTGTTCTGTGATTGGTCTTGTTATTATCCTCTGATGCATAGAACAGAGTGTTAGTTATCTTACCATAACTGTATGATGTTATGATCGGTCAGAATTCAATAGGGTGTGGCTGACTACTATATATATCCATGCATCTGTGCTGAAGCTTCAGGGTTCTCAGCAGGAGGTTCCTCCATGAACGTAAAATAAACTATGTACAAATATAGCTGACATTTTGTTTTATTCTCTCTTCCGAGGCCTGATTTCACCCAGATTTCTACAACAGCGACCTTAACCCGACCATAACCATAATATTGACAGCTTGTAAACGTAGTCATTAAGACATGGCTACATATCATATCCCCAACTCCAATGTCCCTCCGGCCATAAGAGCAGACAGAGATTTACTTGCTGCGAATTAGCAAAGATCCTGGACCCATTCAAAGCCCAGATCCTGGTCTTATTTTTACTGTGTGAACTTTGTTTAACAAAGTATACATTTTTTTTTAGAAATTCTCCCAATTTTTATTACATGTCTGTAGGCATGCATACGGAAGATGGCAAATAGATTTTTGTTGCAGAAAAAAGGTTGAAAGTTAGTAAATACAGCTGGGAGCCTTCATTGATACGTTGCTGGAAAGGTTTTTTTTTTCACTGTTGCCTGTAGACACTCATTATTGTACCACTCCCCACCCTTTCGACGTAATCTGCCTGCTAACGCCATATATTTAGCATTTTGATTTATCAGTCCAGAGATCCTGCTGCCATTTTCCTGCGCCCTAGTTCCTATGTTTTTGTGCATACGTCTGTCACTTGGTCTTGCTTCCCAGTCGGAAAAATACTTTTTTGGCTGCAACTCCTCCATGAAGACCGCTTCTCCAGACAGTAGATGGGTTGATCTGGGTCCCACTGGTTTTTGACAGTTCTGAACTGATGAAACTGCTGGACATCTCCACATTTTGAAGGGTTTATATATATTCTACTCCAACTCCAAATCAGAAAAAGCTGAGACTGTATATTTGACTTTTGGAATCAAACTGAAAATAGTACTTTGTTGAATTATCTTTGACCAGTATTAAATTGAAAACAATACAACAGCACATTACCTCTTTTTAAGGTTGCCTTTCCATTTCACAACATTTAAACGATGTGTAGGGAATGAAGAAACCATGTGATGAAGTGTTTCAGGTGTAATTTTCTTCCATTCTTCCTAAAGACAAGTTTTAAGGTGGGCAACAGTACAGGGTCTTTGTTGTCGCATTTTGCGCTTCAAGAATGCACCACGCAGTGTCTACTGGAGACAGTGGGGGACTGCAGGCAGTGCCAGTCAAGTACCCTCTTCCTCCGTAGCCTTTGGACTTCGTAATGTGTACAAAATGTGGTTTTGCATTGTTTGTTGAAATATGCATGGGTGTACCTGCAAAAGATGCCTTTTTGAAGGCAGCATGTGTTGCTCCATAATTTCTATGTACAGCATTAATGGTGCCATAACAGAAGGTTGTTGCTGCTACCAGTCTGGGTGATCCCTTTCTTCTTTGGTCCGGAGCACATGGCGTCCATTTCTGCCAGAAAAATACCTGAAATACTGATCCCCCTGAAAACAGTACACGTTTTCACTGTGTGATAGTCCATCCCAGATGCCTCCAAGCCCTAAGAAGTCAACAGCGCTTCTGGACATAGTTGATATACGGCTTACTTTTGGCACAATTCAGTTTAATTCCGTTTTAATTGCCATTTGTGGATTAACTACATATTATGGTACTTGAAAAAGGTTTCCCAAAGTAGACCTAAGCCCCTGTTGGTAATATCGCCTGTAGATGAATAATGATTCTTGATACAATGCTACCTGAGGGATCAGAGATTATGGTTATTCGTTTTAGGCTTGCGGCCTTGTCCTTTACACACTAAAAAATCCGCCAGTTTCTGTAAGTCTTTTATGTATGCACTGTTGAAGGTAAAATATACTAATCTCTTCCTATCTTTCTTTGAGGAACATTGTTTTTAAACAATTAAATAATTTTCTCACATATTTATTGATAAAACTGGCAATCCTTGTCAAATCTTTGCTCCTAAAGAACTAGACCTTTCCTGGATGCTGCTTTTGTATCAACTAAAAATTACAATCCCCTGTTGACATCACCTGTTTCAAATCACTTCACTATTTACCCAATTTACTTGAATTACTAGCCCTAAATTTGACCTTCCCCATCCTTTTTTGGAATGTGTTGCAGGTCAGAATGGTAGGAAAAGATGTATATTTACAAATGAAATAAGGCTGCCAAGACAAATCATGAAATATTTTGTGTTCATATTGTCTGCAATTAAATATATGTCAAAGTAAATCTAGAAATTACTATTTTCTTTTTTTTAATTTGCATTTTTTCCATACTGTCCCGATTTTTTCTGATTTGGGTTTGTATTTTTATTTACACTTCTGTGGAAACAACATAAACTATTGTGTGGACATCATCAGCAGTTCAGTTGGATCGGCAGACCGATAGGTTGGACCCCTTATTTAAAAAGGAGAGACACAGAGTGTGTTCCAACTGTAGGAGATGACACTTCAAGCCTCCCTGCTAAGGTCTATTTGGAGGTTCTGGAGAGGAGAATTCGAGGGATAGTTGAACCTTGGATCCAAGAGGACCTATGCAGTTCTGTCCTAGCTGTGAAACAGAGGACCAGCTCTATATCCTCAGCAGGGACCTGAAGGGTGCATGGGAGTTTGCCCAATCGGTTTACATCTGTTTTTTGGGATTAGAGAAGGTGTTCGGCCATGTCCCTTGGGGAGTCCCATGGTTGTTACTCTGGGAGTATGGGGTAACAAGTCCCTTGAAAAGGGCTGTTAGATCCCTGAACAACTGGTGTTAGAGCTTGGTCAGCACTGCTAGCAGTAAGTCAGGCCTGTTTCTGGTTAGAGTTGGACTCCACCAAGGTTGCCCTTTGTCAACAATCCTATTTATAATTTTTATGGACAGGAACTCTCTGCATAGCCAAGGTGTTGAGGGGATCAGTTTTGGTGACCTAAGGATCTGGTTTCTGCTTTTTGCAGATGAAGCAGTACTCCTGGCTTCATCAGAATGTAATGTACAGCTTTCGCTGAAGCAGTTGACAGCCAAGTGTGAAGCAGCTTGGATGAGAATCAGCACCATCAAATCTGAGAGCTTTGTCTTGAGCCGAAAAAATGGAGAAGGCCTTTTCCTATTCAGGGGCGAGGAACTGCTCCAAGTTGAGGAGTTAAAGTATCTAGGGGTCTTGTTCACAAATTAGAGTAAAATGGAACAGGAGATAGATAGGCAGGTTGGTGCAAAATCTGAAGTGATGTGAGAGCTATAGATCTGTCATAGTAAAGGGAAAGCTGAGCCAAAAGGCAAAGCTCTCTATTTACCATTCGATCTATGTTCCTACTCTCATCTATTGTCACAATCTTTGCGAAGTGGCCATAAGAAGAGATCATGGATACAAGCGGCTGAAACGAGAGTCCTCCAGAGTAGGGCTGCACAATTAATCAGATTTCGATCGTGATCACGATTCTGGTGGCCACAATTAAATGAACCAGATCGTCAACCATGTTTACATTCAAAATGCGAGCTTCAATGTGTGCCTCTTTATCATACACTTCCTCAACCAATAGCCTGCCAACCACCAGGGGGCAAACACATGGCTAAAGCTTCATTGAACTGCCCAAATAAAAAACACACCTACGCCACTCAGCACTCACAATGGCTGCATCCGAATATGTCGGCAGTATGCGAGCAATATATTAGATCCAAATCTCCAGTATGGATCTGAGTAGTAGGCATAAAGTTCCTGGATGTGTAGTACTTACACATTAAGCAACTGATGGACGCTACGCTATCCCACAATGCAGCAGAAGCCCCGAAATCGTAGAAGAGCGACCTAGCTAAAATTAGCTACAGACGAACTATCAACCATTGACACTGCCGCTATTTCGGCATATAAATGTAAATGTAGCAATGTTACTGATTACTGTGATTGTTTTTGACAGCTGATTAAACATTTAAGTTAAGTTATACCAGACAAAATAACCACTAGTGTATGGCAGGACCAGAGGTGAATGTAACATAAACATCCGGGTATACACGCAAAATGGTGGAGCAATAAGTCCGATTTTTATTTTATTTTTTTCAATACATCTGATTTGATACCTACTACTCGCCCGTTTGCTACGCAGTATTTACTACATCAATGGGCGAGTAGTATTTGCTACGTAGCATGTAGTAGGCTAAATACTAAGGATTTGGATGCAAGGAATGTCCTAGGCCTTTTCTGTATAAGCTGTATTTGTTTCCATTAAGTTGCACTTTAAGATTGCACTCTAAAAGAACATATTTAGTTTGATTTATAAAAGTCTTGGAGATTGTTTTCAGGTTGTGTTTCTTTTTTGTATTATTTTATTTTTTGCAATAAAAACAGATATTTTACGAGACTGGCTGAATAATCTTGATTAATAATCATGATTACAATATTGATCAAATATTGCTGAGTATCACAGGGTTCTGTGCTTGGGCCGATTCTCTTTACTACATATATATGCTTCCAACTGGTAAAATAATTAGACAACATGGTATGAATTTCCACAGTTATGCTGATGATACACAATTATATTTATCCATAAAACCTGATGAAACCAATCAGTTAGGTAAATTACAAGCATGTCTGGAAGACATAAAAACTTGGATGACTGAATTTTCTGCTCCTAAATTCAGACAAGACAGAGGTTGTTGTCTTTGGACCAGAACCTTTGAAAAAGAAACTGCAAAATCCATCACTTCATCTGGATGGCATTAATTTGGCCTCTGGTAATAATGTAAAGAACCTTGGTGTAATTTTTGACCAAGACATGGCATTTAAATCTCATATCAAACAGGTTCCTAGGATTTCTTTTTTTCAAAAAGTAGAATAGGAGGCAGGTATTTTAATTATCAGGTTCCCCTCCTGTGGAACCAGCTTCCAGTTTTAGTCAATGAAGCAGACACTCACTGTTTTCAGACTAGGCTTAAAACCTTCCTTTTTGATAAAGCTTATAGTTAGAATGGCTTAGGTTATCCTGAGCTATTTTTGTAGTTACGCTGCTATAGCCTTAAACTGTTGGAGGACAGACTGACCACTTTTCTTCCCTCTTCTACTTTTCTCTTCTACTACTCTCCAGCTGTATTTTTTTCTACTGTTATTGTGATCGTTAACCTTGTTTTCTCTCAGTATTTTTCTCTCCATAGAAGCTCCATCTGGTCTGGTATCCTGCTTAGCAACAATGCCCTTCTGGATGGGGAGTATCGATTTGGACGATGCTCTCAGTGACTGAACATGCTCCATGTCCTGTTATCAAGTTTTTACTTTCTTTAAAATATAAAATACTCTTACATGAGTTATTTTGTTCTTTTTGTATCTCTTCTTGGTCTTCTCAAACACCCAGATAGTCGTGGAAGATGGCCATTTGTACTGAGCCAGATTCTGCTGGAGGTTTTTTCCTGTTAAACTGGAGTTTTTTCCTCTCCACTGTCACAACATAATTGCTTAGTATGAGGGATTGCTGTGGAGTCTGCATATTTCGGACACAACCTTCCATCAATGACTCAATGGAATCTGCTGGGATTCTTTACATAGAAAACTTTTAACTGGCTAGAATGTTTGAATAGAGCTCTGGTAGTTGACGTCACTTCTCCCAGCATTCAACCGTTCAAATTGAATCAGCGCCATTGTGGCAGGCAGTTGTGCCATAGATTTGTTTGTTTGTC
This sequence comes from Apricaphanius iberus, assembly GCA_028564705.1. Lineage (NCBI taxonomy): Eukaryota > Metazoa > Chordata > Actinopteri > Cyprinodontiformes > Aphaniidae > Apricaphanius > Apricaphanius iberus. The sequence continues at coordinate 567,867 of JAPXFQ010001664.1, forward strand.
TTGTTGCTCACATAGAACAAGTAAAAATTACAAATCAGCAGAATCATAACAATCTTTTTTATGTCTGCATGCTGCTGATTATATGTCTTGTGACCACAGCAAGGAACAGACTATGGTGTAATTAATTTTTTTGAAGCAATGATTGATTAATTTTTCGATACTGGCAGACATAATATAGCTGACCGTTGCTCACAGTAGCTAAAATGTGGACAAGTTTCCACTTACCCTTATGTCGTCCAGTCCTTTGCACGAAGATTTCAGATCTGGATCTTGATTTTAAGCGATGTTGTGGAGTAGGATGAGGGAAAACTGATCAGGAAATAGTCTGTCCAGGTATCTCAGCTACGGAAAAAGCAGGGGTGGAAAGAGTACTAAAATATTCTGCTCAAATAAAAGTACTACTACTGTTATGAAATTTTAATCAAGTACAAGTAAAAAGTAGCTTATTTAAAATGTACTCTAAGTAAAAGTGACTTAATTACTTTTTTATAGCATTCACTCCCGAATAGTGCAAAAAGATCAATCTCAAATTAGTTGCTTTTTCATAAAATATTTTTTCAAAGCATAATTGTAGGTTAAATATAAATTGATTGAATTAAAATTGGTAACACTAACAGTCACATGTGCTGCCCAAATGACCCAAAGAAGACAAAACTCTCGGGTTCCATAAAAATGTAAGACATTTAAGAGAAAACTATGAGAGACTGCTGTCAGTTATTAGACTACGTTAAATAAATTAAAAACTTCTCAAATAAAGCAGCTGCTAAAACATTTTCATTTTCTCAAAATGTCCTGCCCTAATGTACTTCTAGATTAACGTTTCTTTATTTTTGTCCTTCCTTAATAGAGTTACTATCCTCGAACCTCGAGTGAGTAGAATTCATCCTTGCTCACTTTTCAAGTGCTACACCATTTTCTGTGACCATCAGAATTATATTAGGTGACCTTTCCATCACTCATTAAAAAAAGATTTTTGAGAGAGTGGAACCTTTTTTTAGTTGACAGTGTGTGCATATTTTAGTCGTAACATTCAGTTTTTAAATGTAAAGATGACCGAAGGACAGTGGCTCAAAGATCACCACTTCTAACAGTTTACATGTCACATCATATCATGGGACCCTTCCATAGCTTTTGCAAAACAATGTTCACCTCATATTAGATTTTAATAATGGCATTAATGATTTTTAAATGTGGAACTATATTGTGGAGAACCCAACTGACATAATTAAAGATGAAAGCAGAAATATATACATAATGCTTTTCCTTAAACGTGCATTTTTGCAAAGAAATTTATATATTTTGTTTTTCCTTTTCCTTATTACACGCATTTTGTCAAGAAATATATATATTTAAAGCTTTTTCCTATTCATTTTACATGCATTTTTGTAAAAAAAATATATATATATATCAAGAAAAATATACATTTTGTTTTTCCTTTTCATTCTATGTGCATTCCTTGTTTTTACATTCCCTCGTCGTCTCTATTTACTTTACCGTATGCATTTCTGCTTCATTATGCAAAAGAGGAGGGCGGACCTTCTTGGTCCATTGCCAGGAAGGAGCATGATCCATAAGCAGAATGGGTGTTTCTCAATGCCTAGGAACCTCGCCTTGATCCCGCCCCGGTTGCCTATGAGATACGTCATCAGGGACTGCCAAGGCGTGTTCCAATGTTCATGTGCTACAGAGGAATCTGTCCTCCGTTTGTTAGCCGTTTAGCTAACAGACCAAGGATACATAAGAGCTGCCTTGATGCCTTCTCTTGTTCAAAAATTTCCCAGAATACAGCGCGGTAGGAGCCGGCAGCAGCTACTTTGGGGGTAAATTTCTATTTTAAATGTAAGTCAACAAATTTTAACCATCGGGCTTATATGTTAAAATTGTTTGTTTTTTTTAATAATATTTTTTAGATCCAAAGCAGTTATATATGGTTGGTTAGTTGCTTTGTAGTTGCAGCTTCGGTGGCCACCAGATGCTAATTTGCTTACACATTTGATTTAAATGACATATACACAATTAAAAAAAGTAAAACGCTCGTTATACATTTCCACTTCCATGGATGAAGTAATATTACTAAGCTACAATGCTACTATGAGGGACGGGGCGTAAACAGAGCACGTAAGCCGCCAGCCGTGGTCACGTAAAGCAAGTCTGTTCCAAAGCGTTTTCTTTGACCAAGAAGGGAGGACACTGTCCTCGGAATAGGCGAGGCGCTTTGACTTTGAGAAACACCCACAAATTGTGCATGCCAGGTCAGCCACTACAAACCACGCCCCCAGTCGACTCAGGCACAACTAAAGCAACATGGTCGTTCTGGCCCGATCCCTTCGAGCAGGAGAAGTCCGTCTTGACGGCTCTTCAGAGGGCTTCTCCCTCGGCTTCAACCCCGGGAATGATGGTAAGTTGAGCGTGTTTCCTTATGTATTTAGTTGTTTACTTTTGGAAGTGCTAATATACTATAATAAAGTTATTTTAGGCTTGCTATGCAAATGTATTGCAAAGGCTGCAAATTCAGCTTGGAAGTACTGTAGGCTACTCAAGACAACTTAAAATATAGTTAATCCTTTACTCATAAAAATAGATATAAGCATGTCCAGAAAGTATTACCGACTTTCGTTCACTGTAGTATCTGTTTTCAGCTTGATAACGTTGCCTGAATTAAAGCTAAGCTACGAGAGGCAAGGGGAAGGTTGCCATAGCAACGCTTAGGCAAACTCGATCCGGTAAATCTATGTTACAGACTAACGTGAGGTTACAGACGTACGTACGTTCTTTATGTTTTGTTAGAAATCAAATTTAATAAAGTAAGCATGAGCTCTGCTAATTTTCAAACATGCAGACGCCCAGATCACATAACATCCGGAGGAACAGGTTGGATAGACTCATCAGGAAGGCCAGCGCTGTCCTAGGATGCACCCTGGATCCAGTGCAGGTCGAGACTGTTACGTTGCACTAAACAACACTGTTATAACTTGCACATTACTTTTTAACAGACTGTATACTATAACTTATTGAAAAATTGCACGGTTACTTTTTAATTGCACAGCTCATCGCACAATCCATACGATTCTAAATTTGAAATATTTTTAATTACTTTAATACAGGATCCTGCTTTTGTAACTATAGTACATGATGTAAATATTTATCTTCTGTAAAAATTGTTTGTGTTCTGTTCTGTGTCATGTTCTGTTTGAACATGTTTTTGCTGCTGTTACAAAAAAAATGTCCCCTTGTGGGACAATGAAAGGATTATTGAGCAACATTTCAAAGGCATTGGGATGGGAGACTCTGTCCATCAGAGATGACATTTTGGCCAATTGCCTTCTCCCTCCCAACACCTACACTGGATCCAGGGTACATCCTAGGATAGAGCAATCAATGGTCTGTGTAGCTACATATATATATATATATATATATATATATATATATAATCTTTACAAAACGCACGTAATGAGGAAAAGGAAAAAATAAGTATATACATTTTTTTTTTAAATGCACGTTTAAGGAAAAGGTAAAGCAATATGTATACATTTCTGCTTTTAGTTGTTTTCAGTTGGTCCTCCATACTATGTTTGTCCATGATGAATCAGCGCCCCCTTGAGTCACAGAATCTGACGGTCACAGAAGATGATTTAACACCTGGTTTGGGGGTTGGCTATTTGCAAATCAATTAAATTGTCCGGTTTGATTATTTTTTGTTAAGTATGTATGTAGGCTACTAATGCTGGCCGATTTTTGGGGATTTTAACAGTTATTTAGGATATGTATAAGTAAAAAATAAGTCATCCTATAGACCTATTAGAATATTAAAAGTTTATTTCTAATTATGTCTCGCGACATTCTGATGTCTTTGATTAAACTGAGTATAACCTCATTAAACTATGACTTTACTGTGACAGTAGTTTGGTTTAACTTACCTCTATGTGTTTTCTATAATATGTATGTGCTGTCTGCAACAGGGATATGAATGGATAAAAGACAAGATTATGAGCGAGGAGGGTCACCGACAGCAGCTTAAACTGAAGGAGTTAGAAATACTTGCAGAACGACTACAATGTACCTTGCCTCAACTTGCTATCGGTAAACAATGACAAATGTTTTGTACATGTCCATCACATTATTTTGACCATTCTGGAATATCTTTTTCTTTTCTGAATAACACTTTTAAGTGTTTTCCTTTTTATAGAACCTTTAACTCAACATCTTACTTTTTTCCATATTCTGTCTTTGATTTAAATTGTTAAGATGTAATATTTCAGTATCCACCTCAGGCATAATATAAATAATGGCCACAGAGTGACCAAAGCTCAAGCTCATCTTCTGAGAAAGTTAAAAGGAAACAATGGTCCCCTTCAGTCCGTACATTATCAACCATCCTGGGTGATTCCATCACATCCAAAAGTACAGGGTCAAATCCAAATTTGAAGGCACCCCAAATATTTACCAGTCATACCAGTTTCTAAGTGACAAAAAATGAGCACAGTCCATTCAAAGACACAGTAAAGAACTTAAGCATAGTTTATGCTTCTCCGCCTGTGGAGATGCAGAGACATGCAATGCCCTTATGCAAGGGCTCTCTGACCTGTACGTAATAATGCATGGAGAAGAGCCCGATTTTTTTAACTACCTGTCAAACACAACAAAAAGCGCTTTTCTGTGATTGGTCAGCCCAACATCAGCCAAAGATCATTTCACCAGAACGATGCTCTATAGTTATTGTAATCAGTAGTCAATGCAACGTTTGGGCAAAGCCAGATGATCTAATATGGTCTTTTGGCTATTTTGAACACCAGGAGGTGTAGAGAACAAAAAAACAGGCTGGTGTGTTTGTTTTCATGTGTCTTTAGAATATTTCATGACTTTACTTCTAGTAAAAAGCTTTACAGCTCAATCAAAACTTACTTTCTGTCGGCCATTACTCGTTGAGTGGATGTGCCTTTACAACCTGAAGAAAATAAACTGTAGTCGATCAGAGACGTCACTGCAATGGTAGGCAGACCTGCCAGCAAAGGTGGTGGAGAATTGCTTTGCAACACTGACACACCAACAGAGAAGTATAAAAGGAGAACTTTTCCACCAATACGTGCAGGTTAGAGTGCAAACTTGCTGATGGAGAGTATAAACTAGGTATTACCTAATGCAACAAGTAAATTATCACCCATAAAACTAATTGCATGAACGTGTTGTTAAATATCCAAGACTACTGCCAGGTGATTAAAAGTCAACAAAACACCTGAGAGAAAATCAAAAATATTTTTTTTCCACTCAAAATGTTAAGTAATCTAAATCATATTAATCAGTTGATTATGGGGTATGGCTGAGTGATTTCTTTCTTTTGTGTAATGTTTGTTCTGATTGTGTTTGGAGGTGATTGGTCCCGCTGTTTGTTATTATTTAGTCCAATGTTCTCGTCATAGCTTAGCATCTTAGTGTTAAATGTTTGCTGGTTACTATGTAGAGAATGAGCAAAATAAAGTGTGTTCAGCTCCTTATGAGGTAGATGTTTAGTAGGGTTACTCTATTCAGTGTTTGCACTGACTGGCATGAAAGAAGTCACACAGTATGTATTCTGTAATCTCTGATATAGTCTGTCCATCTGGTTCAAATATAATCTCAGCAAGAGTTTTGTAGCAAAAATAACAATACGGAAATATGATCAAAACACACTAATATCTAAACAACACAGTGAAGGAACTGATGTATCTGTGATGTGAACAACAGACCTGCTCACTCATCTAACTGAACTAAATAATAGTGTCCCATGTCTGTAGAGCAGGTGTTACTGAGGATGACCGATTTAATGTCAGGTTTGAATACTGCCATTGCTGGCTGGCACTACACACTAATCTTTTTCTCTGAAATTTGTACAGCATGGTGTCTGAGAAATGATCAAGTGAACTCTGTCCTGCTGGGGGCTTCCAGACCTGCTCAGCTGATTGAGAATATCAGGGCCATACAGGTCAGCATGCACACAGGAAGCAAATAAATTGCCTATGGTAATTAGGGTAAATCTAAAACCAAACAAAATGAGACCAGTTTTAAATTTAAAAGTTGGGTCTTTGGACAGAACTGATTTAAAGAAAAGCATCATTATCATGATGTTTTATTAGTATTATTTTAGATTTATAGAATATAAAAATCTAAGTTCAAACATTTTACATCTATTTTTGCATTCAGGAAAGAATATTTTGCTTTCTTTTGAAGAATTCTCTTGTATTTAAGAATTGCTGTTGTTATGCAGCATTCATACCCATTGGTTATAAATAGCTATTAATAACGGCCAAGGGCATTTATTCACAAATTAGAGATTTTTCATGAAGAATAACAAGTCGTGGTGCTACCTGATTATCAGGAATTAACAGCCAAATACATTTCTGTAAGTTTTTGTTCTATGACCACCACCTATCTGTGGTATTGTTGAAAGATGTAGTGGATTTGCATGCGGGTCCTGTTAACTATAAGCTCTTCACACATATACAGAATAAACATATACAGTGCCTCTTTCAAAAAAAATGAGTGCTCTTCTCTGTTGAACAGAAACCTGAGAGTGATGAGCATAATTAGAACTATATCATCTGTCAGACAACTTTAATCTTGGTTTGTTCCATTATTAAAACACTTCATCTTAATTTTCTCTGTTAAGTTGGCATGAATTTTGTAGATTGTAGAGTTCATGAAATTGACACTAAACCGAATGTGCATTTCTTTTTCTTTTTTTTCTTTTTAAAATATTTTACCTTAATATACTGTTTTACGGGCTGCACGGTGGCGCAGTGGTTAGCGCTGTTGCCTTGCAGCAAGAAGGTCGTGGGTTCATATCCCGGCCCAGGGTCTTTCTGCATGGAGTTTGCATGTTCTCCCCGTGTATGCGTGGGTTCTCTCGTACTCCGGCTTCCTCCCACAGTCCAAAAACATGCATGATAGGTGAATTGATCACTCTAAATTGTCCCTAGGAATGAATGTGAGTGTGAATGGTTGTCTGTCTCTCTGTGTTGGCCCTGCAACAGACTGGCGTCCTGTTCAGGGTGTACCCTGCCTAACGCCTGATAATTGCTGGGATAGGCTCCAGCTGCCCCGTGACCCTGAATTGGATAAGCGGTTAAGAAGATGGATGGATGGATACTGTTTTACCCAGCTGCCTTGATTTTTTTGTGATGTCTTGACCGTTTTTCTGCTTTTTCTTTACAGATTCTTCCAAAGATAACTTTGTCTGTTGCAACTGAGATTGACTGCATCTTGAAAAACAAACCCGATGGTAAAAAGGGTTTCAGATTTTCAAAAAAACAGCAATGACCTGTGTTAGATTCATTGGATGTTATAGTTTTGATCCTAATGTATTTCTTGTACACTTCACTGTTTGGCAAAAAAAAAAAACCGAAGCATGGGGGAATGTGATGTTAGCACAAAAACAAACATGAAACAAATACAACACTTATAAAACACTACGTGTCAATTACAAAATGTATCTGTAAAGTGCTGCCATCAAAGCTGAGGAAGCTAATGAGAATCCATGTGTGTACTTGTTATTATAACGTTTGTATAAGTGCAGTGAAACCAGACAAGGGTCTGACACAAGGCACTGACAAGAAAAGAAGGAATAGGGATCAACTTTTCATCATAAGGAGCTTCTTTCTCCAAAAGGCCACAGTGTGTGTACTTCACTGATTTGGTGTAGTGTAATTGGTCCAAACTATGCGCACAAAAATGACCTGGCATTTTCTTATGTAATAAGTGTCATGTATTTAAATTTGGGTTGTTTACAGGTTCTCAAAACACTATTTGAATATTTTGGTAACTTAGTTAATGCAATCTATTCTATAATTTAGACATGTACATTGGAGGCAATAAAGTATTTTAGTGAGCCACCAATTGTGTTGGACAGAATGAGAAAAAAAAAATCCACAAAATCACATGGTCGGATTTTTAAAAAATGTTTATGCAAATTTTGAAGGAAAATAACTATAACTGTTAGAGGCTCATCTGTCCTCCACTCGTTACCTGTATTAATGGCGCCTGTTTAAAGTGGTTACCAGTATAAAAGACACCTGTCCACAACCTCAAACAGTTGCACTCAAAACTCCACTATGGCCAAGACCAAAGAGCTGTCAAAGGACACCAGGGACAAGATTGTAGACCTGCACCAGACTGGGAAGACTTAACCTGCAATAGGTAAACAGCTTGGTTTGAAGAAATCAACTGTGGGAGAAATTATTAAAAATGTGCTCCTGAGATGGTAATGGAAACACAATCTGACAGTTCTGCACCCAGCTGACCCAACATGGTCAAGGCCAAACCAGCTCTAGCGGAAAAGGGGCATTTGTCTCCTCGGTTCCCTGCTAGTATCCTCTCCCAGCCATTCTGCATTCCTGCAAGACTTTTTATTTCTCCTCTGGTTTCACCATCGCAACCTAAGATTTGTTTTAGGTGTACTATTGAGAGATTAAGTCACATTTGTGGTCTAACTGGTCACCCTCTAGAGCCTGTTTTTGGTTTCTCCCATTGCTTCATCCCCACCCCTGATTCCACAGCCTGTTCTTCTCATGCCTAATCTGTACATTTATTTTGTTGCAATTAAATTATTTTCACCATGATTATTCTTGTCTGCATTTTGACACTTCTGACAGATTCAGCATCTGTGTCTCAATTTAAGTGTTGTATTAACCAACAAAGTAATAAACAATAACGCCCCACCTTTAGTTCAGGGACCGTCTAATAAGTTATACTTCTATTTCTAGTATTTTTATCTGATCTTGATGCCGATCCCTGTAGTGGAAACCCAGGAAGGAAAAAACTAATCCATGATTCCAGAAATTGAAGTATACGTTAAAATCACAATCAAGCCCATTCTTTGTTCTGTTTAGCCACAGAAACTCTAGAAACAAAGATCTATGTAAGTCAATTCACATCTTAAATGTATTTATAAAGAAGAATTAATACATCTTGTAAACCAAAGGTCTGTACAAAAGACAGGGAAGTAAGTCATTCAAATCAGTTATGATGACAAAGAAATGAAATCTATGAAGACAAATCAGTTTGAACCAAATGTATAGCAAATATATATGTTTCAGGTCAGGTTTTAAAAGACTCGGCAGAGGCAGCAGATATGATTTTGAGGTATTACAGTTTAGAAAAGGCTGGATCTCTCAGTTTGAGTCTAGAACGTCAAACAGCTGCTAGAATCGTATTAGATGACTGGAGGGAGCTGGAAAAAGCTTTAACTTTTCTAGGTATGCAGAGAACGTAAAATCAAACTAATGTGATCTCTTTTCTGGGGACCTGAGTGCCGACAGACTAGATGAAGGAGTGATTTAGGCTGGAAGTGAGTTGCAATAATCTAATTTAAAAGACATTTTCAAAATCTTTCAAAAGAAAAAATCTTTGCTTATCAGACTTAAATTCAGGGTCAAATATACAGTAGAAGCATGATTTTTGAAAGCTTGAATAAAAGTACCAAATGGAGAAAAGATCATCGTTCAGATAAAGGCAAGAGGATCACATGATCATTTATGGGGGTGATGACTGTTCATGGCTATGTAAGTCAGTACCCCAGTGAGTTAAAGAAGTCCAATGTGACGTGCAGAAATCAGCTGCCCTCTTCTCATTCTTCTCACCATTCTCACAAGAATTCAATTCAGTTTATTTATATATATTGCCAATTAACATTATGTCATCTCAAGGAAAGGTCTAAAAGATTATAGGCTGACAGTCAGAGTCTTGACATTAGGCGAGGCAAGACAATTTAATTTGTATAGCACACTTTCAACATTAGCAGGGTATTCCACTCATATCAAAGTAAAACTGGCTTAATCAGAGATAAGGCTACTATAACAACAAACACTGATACTGATGACTCTTATGCCTAACCAGAGTTTCTCATGAAGCTTTTATCTTGAAATGGCATTACAAATTGATAACTACCGGTATGCACAGTTTGCAGTAACACCACGTAATGGTGAGATCATGAAGTTCCTTGTACCAGTGGCACATAATGCTCTGAAGCGTGATGTTCATTCAAGGCCAAAATCAACTTTTATTGTCTAAATTTGCATTTAGACATTTCATTTCTATTCTGTATAATCTGTCATGAAATAGTACTACACAATAAAACTTTAGTAGTTTGAACAATATTATGTTAGAGTTGAAAATCAGTGTTGCAGATAAAGGATCAAAGGTGGAGATTTGTGTGGGTATGTCTAATTTTCTCAAGTCTGACATCAGAACGATAACAACACAAAGTGATTACGTGAGAACAACATTGACACTGTACATGGCACTCTGAAGGAATAGTTTCTACTGCAGTTCTTATCATTCATGTAATCCTGTCCTGTAATCACATGCATTTAAATAAACAAACAGAGGAAAATTGAGATCTTGATATATATTCTGGTGATGAATGACAAAATAACAGAAAACCATAACAGATAAAGTGTAGAAGCCTGTAACTCAATTGGAAGCAAAACAAGCCTGTAATCTGATAATTTAGAAAGCAACTTGTATAAAAAAGTCTGTATTTACCATAAAGCATGTTAGTTTAATGAAATTACCTGAATTAATTATTAGATACTGTATTTGTATAAGTATTAATTCCATTGCTATTCTCAATCAAACACGGTTAGTAAAAGAAACTATGAAACATTCAAGCTGATCTGTAAATCAGCTTAGTTTGAAACCTTCAAGCTTATCTTATTTTCCTCTAGAGTTGGTTGGATCCCAGTTTCCATGGGAGAAGGGAACACTTAAATATTAACTCCACAACTTGTCACCTTCCTAAAAACAAAAATGTATGCTGCAAGCAGCCTCAAACGGCCCCCGCAGCTCACCAGGTATTAGGCCAAGACCACCACATTTTTGCATACATACAGTATGTGTATAGGGCCAGATTAATATCCATGTTGTTGAATTTGGAGCAGATAAGATGATATTTTTGGGAAAATAGAGACAAACGTATTTCCATGGCGTGATATTAGAGTTCACCATGCTGCTACAAACCTCTTTCTGAACCTTTCAGAACTGGACACCAAATTAAGACAGCGTCTCTTCAGTAACTGTCCAAAGCCTGATGTTGATTAGGTAAAAGGAGCCAAAACCAACCTTTCTTACTGAAACACAACACTTCCAATTATCAGGGGACTGAACTTAAATGACGTTATCAGATGTCCTCAAGATGGCGTTCAGTGGTGGTATGTGATATACAGTGATGCCGGTAGAACGTTACTTAGTAGTGCGTTACTCCTAATATGACCACTTTTTTAGTAGCGTCTAATCTAACAAGTTATTGTTTCCATACCAATAATCAGATCAAAGTTACTTGTTCAAGCCACTGTGTGTTAGTATTTTTGTAATTTTTTTAAGTAAAAAAATATATATGGCAAGACAAGGTGTAACACTTGGGGTGGATAAAAGAAACTGGAGAGAGTTTATTTTCCTTCTATTTCTCTGTAGTTCTGCAATACAAGAGACACCCACATAACCATGCCATTCGTGTCTAGGCCCACCTTTACTAAGTTTTAAACAACAGATAAGGTCTCCACAGTACCAAATATTCCCAAAAAAGGAGGTAATTTATCGTTAATTGTCGCTCACCTACAATACAAGAGACACTGACATAACCACGCCATTCGTGTCTAGGCCCACCTTTACTAAGGACCCATGATGTCCCCTTGACTGCCTTCCACCTCATGCATGGGGTTGTCCACATTATCTCCTGACTACACCTCTCTTACATCTCGACAATTAAAATGTTTGTCTACTTCCTTCTTCTGCAAAAATAACACTCTTAATCACATACTGTACTGTGATTTTTAAAAAAATTAGCTGAGACAGATAATGGATAGATAACATCTGTAGATAATGCCTGTCCCACACCCGCCCCTGCAAAATTAATGGCGTCCAGACATTACACAGTCCATGAGTTTTGGTCAATAACCCCAGAGTCCAGAACACAAAAGTGGGAGATAGTTCACTGTTAAGAGGCATCCATCTCAATTGACAGTCCATAACATGGCACACATCTCCCTTTTCAGCCATGTCGTAGGGTAGACACCACTAGCCAAGTGATATCTGAAACAATGCTCTGCTTTACAGGCTCAGTGCCTCCACTGAAATATAACTACTATACTCCTGCATCTGGCTCTATTACACAAATTCACCTTAGGTACGATCTCTGCAAAAGTTGGCTTCATGTCGTTTTACTACATACTATATAACACGTGTCTAGAACAGTGTAAAACAGAGAACATTTATAAACTCTAAGTCGGCAAACTACTACTTATTGCTATAAGGGAAAGAAGGCTGACCTAGACTCTCATAGGTACACGTTTTGCTGGCATATCTATATCTATAAAGGATACTTTCTAGGGATGGTAGATTGATCCTCGTCTGCTTCATCAGATGAGGCTGGAGGACCCATGCCAACCACGCCCTCACCTGGGGTGACTTCAGAGAGTGCCGGCTGCTTCTCCTCGGCCTTGTCATCATCAGCTACTGCCGCCTTGGAGTCACCCTGCTGGTTGTCTCGCTGATCACCCACTGCCACCTCGGAGTCACGCTGCTGAAGTTCCTCTCTGATGCTCGCGTCATGATGTCTAGGGGTTGACGTTGGATGGAACTCTTCTGTACTTGCCCTCAGCTGATTCTTGGTTGTGGTGAGGTGTCTCTCATCTTTCCAGGGCCCCTCTCAGGTTTGATGACATATACTGAAGTGCCATATTTCTTTTCCACCACCACGTAGACTTTCTCCTCCCAGTAAGACCTACGTTTGCCTGGGCCACCTTGCTCAGCCATGTTTCGCACCAGCACTCTTCCAACTGGTTGTAACTCCACTTCATAGGTTTTCCTGTCATCATAGGCTTTTGCTCTGGCCTGCCCCTTACGAAGGGTTTTGGAAGCTAACTTGTATGCCTCTGACATACGCTCCCTCCACTTTTCAGCATACTCACTGTATGTTGTGCTCTCTGCACCACGAGGGGTCAGACCAAACATTAGATCAATTTCTCTGAGCATGGAGAGCAATGTTCAATTAAACCTTTCTACCTGACCGTTCCCAGCAGGGTGATAAGATGTTGTATGTGACCCCGAATATCACTGTATTCTTTGAGTTTTTAAAACAGCTTATTCTTAAACTCTCTGCCTTGGTGATGATGTAACTTAGTAGGAAAGCCAAACTTGAGAGCAAAATCTCCAAACATCTTCTAGGCTGCAGTTTTTTGTGGATTTGTCGGTTCATGCAGAGGCCTGAGCAAATCTTGTAAAATGGTCCATTACTACTAATATGTATTCACATCCCCCTTGACTTGGTTCTAAATGTAGGAAGTTTATTGCTACAAGCTCAAAGGGATGGTTAGTCACTATGTTAGTCAAGGGTGCACGGGTTGGTTTGTTGGGACGCTTGTGTTTTTGACGCAGCTACATACCTTATTAACATAGTGGTCAACATTACTCTGCATCCGTGGCCAATAGAACCTCTCTCGTATGAGTGTCAGTGTCTGCTCCACTCCAAGATGACCCATTTAAGCAGAGACACCAAGACATTTCTCTCCGCAGCCACTTGGGCCAGCTCCTCGGGAGGAATCCCGAGGCGTTGCGAGGCTAGCCGGGAGACATAGTCCCTCCAGCAAGTCCTAGGTCTTCCCCTGGGCCTCCTCCCGGTGGGACGAGCCCGGAACACCATGAGGCATCCTGACCAGATGCCCTAGACAGTTCAACTGCCTCCTCGCGATGTGGAGGAGCAGCGGCTCTACTCTGAGCCCCCCCTGGATGACGGAACTTCTCACCCTATCTCTAAGGGAGAACCCAGCCACCCTACGGAGGAAACTCATTTCAGCCGCCTTTATCCGTGATATTGTTCTTTCGGGCACCACCCAGAGTCCGTGACCATAGATGAGGGTAGGCCAGCGGATGGAAAATCTTTGGAAAGAGCAACTGGGAACCAGCAGTAGTTACCTGTATAACAGCCCACTATTTACCACATACAATTTCTCCTTTTCTTTTAACAATGTAGTTAGGTCATCATGTCGGCTCCTGCTCCTGTTCTGAGGCGACTGTTTCATTGTGATGTAGTTTCTTACTTTTCCAAGAACTGAATCCTGCTCTTGGGCTATTTTTACGTCCTGTTCAGAGAGGGTGGCTATTGGGGAGGTTACCTGTTCCTCATGTGCACAAGCAGTTGATATTGTGACTGGTGTTGAATTAAATAATTATCATAAGTAATTCAATGTATGTTCAAGCAGAGACAAAATGGAGCCAATTTCCAGTTTAACATTTATTTTGAACAGATTAACAAATTGCAGTTTTACAGAGGAATTTTGCCCCCGTCAGTTCCTCTGTGGTCCAGACTTAAAGAAATCTGAACAATTAACTGATCTTCATTTCACAGCTTTATAGACAACCGGGCCTCTAGGCATTTCTAATCCCTCCAATCAGAACATTTTCATACAGTGTCTTAGCTCTTATTGGCTGTCAGAAAATTATACAGTCATATGGGTGAGACGTTTTTTCTTAAAAGCTCATTCTGAATTTATGGTTTTATGGCAACACCCCAACTCTACAGACATCCTGTTTTTTTTACAGCTTGCAATAAAAACTCACCCCAGAGTTTTATGACTTAAAAGCTTATCTGCATAAACAATAGTGTCAGACCCATAACCATGCAAACTTTATAAACAGTCTTTTACCTTCTGAATGATAAAAGTTTAAACCTTATGCAGAATTACCACAATTCCCTCTTTTCAATCCATTTTTAAAAATGGATTGATTAAAGATCAAAACCTGTAAAGCTTTTTGAGAATGCAAAAAATCAAATCCAAGAAATTTCATCAGTTTAAAAACATGAAGTATTCCAGACTAAAATTCAAAACACAAACTATTAAAGTACCTTTTTTTAACCTTAACTCCCATTAAAAAATGTAAATCTGTTAATCATAGATTCACCCTCTTTTGGCATTAAGCAAAAAATTTATTTTAACAATTCCCACAAACTAAATTCGAAAGCCCACAATGTATAAGAATGTCTTACATGTGAAGAGATAATTAAATCTGACTTGATACATGTTAATACTGTGGAAGAAGCTCAGAAAATCCATGAACATAGACATTATTACTATATTATATTCTGAAAGAAATCAAACTTAAAGTGTTAAGAAACCTGTGAAATAGAATGTATTAAGAACCCTTTTAGGCAGTGTTACGACTCTTCACTTGTGAATAAAATAGTTAATCAAATAGTTAAACAACCTGTAAAATGCAAAAAAAATTATTAATAAATGTTCAGTCTTTATTTGTATTCTGATCCTCTTTCTTCACTCTCATTTTATCCCCCTCAATGGCTCCTGGCAGCTGGAGAGCGATATACAGAGCTGATCAGTGTGGAGGGCTCCTATTTTTTTAGTGTTCCAGTTTTTACTCCCATATATGCAGATAACCACTCTCTGAAATGCCAATTACTTCATTAATTGAGCATTTCCCCCAATATACACACATGCACAGACAGGCCCCGCTTCCCATAGCTTAGCCCACCGTTGTGGGCTGGTCAAAACCTGCTGTGCAGCTGATTGGTGAGTTGTGATCTTCTTCTGTAGATCCCTCTTTTGAGATGGCAATTTCAAATTGCCCATCTCATGCATTGGCACATAGATCACACTGGATGAGTAATATCACCACCCAAACAACCTTCTGGGTGAGCTAGGCCCCGCCGCCTGTGGCCCCAGCTTCCGATTCAGCTTGGTCAAACCCTTCACGACCCTCCTTAGGCAAAATCCGACCAGGTTCGTCGTTGGCGTGGAGCTGCACTTTGTGTGTGTTCCCAGCTGTCATCTGGAACTTTGCTGAACCACTGGACTCCTCACGCCTTCGACCTGGAGCTGTACCTTGGGGCATAAGCTTGTAAACATCTAAAAAAGACAGTTTTTTTTTTTTTTGATCCGGTCTTGTGATCACTCCTTTTCAATCTAATTCAACTGCATTGTGCCAAGAAATTATTTCAGCCATCTAATTAAAAATAATCCCTGGGGAAAGAGCAAATCCACATTACTTCGACACACCGTTGTTTTTCCTAAAAACTAAACCAAAAACACCTCCCTCATTAATGGATTTAAAAACAAGAGCAGGCTCAAGAATTTACTTTTTGTGTACAGTTCAACTGATTACTATCCATTTGCTTGTTCACCCAAATTGATTCTTAAATTTACTTATTTTATTTATCCAGTTTAAGACACTTATGTCTGTTCCATTACAATATATCCTTTCTTAAATGCAGTACATCCCTGTGGATGAAAACGTAAAAGAAAAAAATGTTTTTTCTCTCTCACCAGCCAGCAACCCCCTGCTATCGGCCCAATTTTTTCTGCCAAATTTTGTTCCCGGTAAATGGTGGTATTTTACCCGGAGATAATCCTGGGGAAGACATGGGGTTATCAAAATACGTAGAACCTCGGCCACCTTCGATCAGACAAACAGAAACTCTTGTGGTTAATTCAGCAACAGTGACATTGAATCAACAGTCTTTGATCATCACTTCTTCAGCAGAAACTGTCCATCTCACGCCAGCCAAGTGAATTCACACATTGTCCTTGAAAGTTCAGCTCAGCATGAGGAAACGTGCTCTTTTGAGGGTGGCGTCCAGTTCACCCCTGAAAATATACAGTCACCTGTGCCTCCCTGTGTGGGAGCAGAGCACAAGAGAGTCGTAATTCTGCGCTGGTCGTAAAGATGTTTCTCTCTGTGGCCGTTACGACGGGCGCCTGGCACTATCCGTCATCAGCCCACACACCCCCACCCATCTCATCTCCCCAGGATCATAAATTCCATCTCAAGAATGTTTATCTGAGGGGTTTTTCTGTTGCAGGATGAGAAAAAGAGAAAAAATATATAATTAGAGTAAGAAGAAAAAAAAAAAAAAAACAGACAGTCGATCCTCTCAGCTTATTCAAATCAAGTTACATTCAAACATTTTATTTTCATATTCATTAGTCTCCTTCCTCGAATGCTGAATTTAAATATCTTCCACACTCAGACTGCCTATGTGGGCTCTATTTTAATTTTACCTCAATCAGTTATACTAGTAAAAATTTCTTCAATATTAATTCTGGTAAAAATATACCAATCAACAGGTTTGCTCTCTCCACCAGGAATAATAATCAATCCTTATACGTCTAATTAAACTGTTGTTCTAATACTTCCCCTGCGTATTTTAATTAATGATTCCTTCATTTTTCATCCAATTTATATTCTATATTTCATCAATGCAATGCCTTCCTCAATTTTTTCAATTTGATAAATGTCTCTTTCATCTCATGTGTAAATTAAACATTTATAAAGATGGAGCATTGCAATATCTCATCAACACACTTAGTTCTTAGAAAAACAAAATTAAATCAAAAAAGAAACAAACAAAAAGGCTGGATTTTTCTGTTAGATATTGCTAATACACCACTAAAACATTGCAATAACAAAAATAAAGGCAATAACCATCTGCAAAGGTTCTATCCCTTTTTTTTTTAAAAGTCGCTATGGAAAAGTGGCTCTCCTGGTTTCGCTTCACTGAGGTTGGGACGAATAGCTCATATTGAACTAAACCCCTTTGTAATCAGACTTAACACCACTTTTCCCCGACTCTGTCCCTTTAATCAATTAATAATTTCTGCTAATATAAGTATGCTACTTACATTGAGATAACTGTTGTTGATGTTAAAAAAGGTTAAAAACATCAAATGTTTAAAACAAAACCAGAGAACAGTACTCACTGATAACACAACATAGTTTACAAAAACAGTCTTCAGTTTGCTATACTTCAAAGTCTATCTATATTTCTAAAGAAAAATCCAAGATTTAAATCACCGACAAAACAACTTCCCTATAAATATTTGCCAAACCTAAAGTATATATATATTTTTTTTTTTAACACAATCCAATATCCATTCAAAGTACTTTTGCTTATATGATTCCTCTTTAAACAAACCCAAATGTGGTCACTTGCCCAAATATTCTTGATTGTAAACAATGAAAACTTTTCATACTTCAAAAACATCTGTCCGATTCTGTGAAGGGAACTGAACATAGTCAAAGTGATTTTTTGCAACTAAAACTCCTCTTCAATTTTCGTAGGATGCACAATAGTCTAATTCCCCTCAGCAGTCAAACAACACAAAACAAAAAATTCAATAAAAGAGGTTCAAGAGATGAGATCTCTCTAAACAAAAACTAGTCGCAATAAAATAAAAAATAAAAACCAGCATTTTTCTTTTCAGTATCCCTCTTTTCCTCTCAGGCTTCTTTTTTTATTTTCTTTTCTCCAATGATAAACACCAAATTAAATTGAAGCTTCTAGAGATGTCAAATACATTACCACTGAATTATGTTTTCTTTAATCCAGCTTCCCAAATTAACATTTTCCAAAGTTCTAATTAATAAACAGACCGCAGTTCAAAAATCTGGGTCTTAATCCAAGTCGAACCAAATATATAAATTTTGAGAGAGAAAGAGGAAAAAACAAAAAATAAAAATAAGAAAAAATAAAGAAAATAAAATCAAAAATCTAAATAAATTGTCAGTTACAGAGTCCCCACTAATCAAATGATATATTATGTCATTATTCTAGGATCAGATCTATTCCAAAATGTTTTAGGACCTGTAAATTTACTCTCAGCATCAAAAAAAAAAACTAGCTAAAGAACATCTGAAAGATTAATCTTAAATTTCAAAACCAAAACCGATTCTTATTTGTCAAAACAAAATGTGCATTCAAATATATGGTAAAAATTATTTCAATGTAGCTGGTCCAATCACATTTTGCTTCTACACGATCAAAATAAATGAATTTAGAATTTACTTCTTACTTTCAAATTAAACCATCATTTCGGTCACCGTGATATTCATTATTTGTTCTTAAATAAATCTACCAAAGACTTTAATTGTTACTTTCAATCCTTAGACCAATTCCAAATTTATCCCCAGTCTGTTAAAAAACAAACTGATTACTAAAAGATGACTCTGTTTTTTAATGTTTTCTTTTTTAAAACCAAATATTCAAATCCCACTAGTTTATAAACTATCACTATGATAAGTGTTGTTTTGCATGGTAAAAACATTCAATTTATAACGGAATTGAAATGTGCTGGGTTATTTCTTGAGCCCCAGTTGAATTTTGATAACTCCAATAAGCATTTTTGTCCATAAAATCCTTAAGAATGTTCAATTGTGTAAATAATTTAACACCAGTCTCCTTTAGGTCGTTCATTCAGAGACCAAGCTATATTTCTAAAGTCTATAGAGCCATCTGAAATAAGCCAAACATAATTTTAGCATAAATGATACTTATTTAAATCACAGACTCATTTTCTGTACCATTCAACACGGTGCTTATTAAAATAATTTAAACCAGTTTGTTGCTTTCCAATTAATACCGTTTGCTTTTCGTTAAATGCTTATAATTACTACTTATAGCTTTATCTTTATTTAGGCCAACTTAACAACTCCTGCTTGGATCAATCAAAAAAGAAAAAAATCCACCTATTTAAAGATTCAAAAATGCATCTTTTATTTTGACTATAAACTCCCTCTTTTTAATTTTAAAGATGATATCAAAAATTAAAACTACACCAAGTCAGAATCGACTCATGAGTAACTTTTCTTAGTCATTTACGTTTAATTGTAACATGCATAATTATCCCAAATAAATTCGGCCGTGTTACATCCTAATTAACCAGAAAAATTTAACAAAATCCAAATTCGTTTAAGTCTTAACAAGACAATCGTCTGCAGGAGTCTGTAATCCCTTTCTATCCAAAATCAACTTTTAGCTCGCAACACATAGAACATGCAGTTAGCCACCACCGCTAAGTTAGCACAACAGCCTATAGCAACGTGCTACCGTTAGAGTTCTCTGTGAAACGAAAGCTAAAACAGTACAAAACGTACGGCGAAAACACTCCAAAAAATCACAACAAACACTTTAGAAGATGACTTACCGCAATACCAGGACTTAATCCGCACAATTTATACCACTGTACCAAACTTTAATTCGGCACGAACAAAACATTCTTCTGTTCCTCCACGCGGACTGAAACATATTTTTCCAATTTTAGCCGTCCCGCACAGCAAACACCGATTCAACTACGTCCGTTACAGCCCAAAACCATTAACAACAAAACACAACATTATAAGCTGTGGCTTTTAGACCTTATTAATTATTTTATCGCGGAGGTTTAGACCAATCTGTTACAATTTTCGTAGTCCGCTTTGAGAAATTTCCTGGCGCCGGCTTCCAGAAAACCCCTCAAAAGACTCGAACAGATGGCAGAAAACCGCCTATAACCACTAATTTATTTATCAAAACATATAGGCACAGCTATCGTATGTTAGCCGTGCTATCAAGCAAACAACTCACACAGTATTAGCTCCTAGCTTAGGGCGGCCGCTCTGATGGCCTGTCGTAAATGTTCACAACTAATTCTTATAGATATTTAATTTCAGTTATCCATCATATTCAGTTATATATTTATTTATCTATGTTAATTTATTTATTATACTCGAGTTCATTATTTATACTATAACATTTTAACACAAAACGCAACATCACCAGCACTTCTCGCCAAGCGCCTGCGTAAAAAACATCTCACACACACACATAGACACCCTTGTACAAGCAGAATTTAAAACACTAACCTCGTCGGAGCTCACCAAAAAACCAATGCCGGACCATTTTCACAATTCAGTTCGTGGTGCTCAGCCACGCGTCTGAAGTAAACGCAGCCCCACTCCCAGGTAATTCGATAGACTTAACAGAGGGCGACCCAGGCCCTTCCTGCTGCTATGTCGCTCGTAGCCTGGGAGCGTCCAGAAAAGCGTCCTATTCTGGGTAGAGTGGCCAACTCGTCGAGTATCGATCCGGACGTGTGGCTCCGATTTGAGTCGTTGAAGATATCGGTCCGTCTGCTCCATTGTCCTCTCCGTCCTCCCCGGAGAAAAGAGTAGCCTGCACCGGGCACGCAGAGTAAAAAACTCCATCTCCCAGCATGCACCGGTGTTCCTCTACGGAGCGAAAAAAAAGGACTAAATCCTGCCAGAAACAGGAAAACAGACAGACAGCTCCAACGCTCCGGGCATGCAATAGTACATCTGCTCAAAACAAAAAACATATTTAACTTGCATGACAACATTACCCAATGTTAGATTGACCAATCAATAGAATTAAAAAACTACGCAACTCTGCGCAAATTGTCAATAGAGCAAATACATGTCCGTTTATTAACTTAAAAAATAACTGGATTTTTGGTCCAAAACCCTGCACACGTCGAGGTCACCAATTTTGTTGAATTAAATAATTATCATAAGTAATTCAATGTATGTTCAAGCAGAGACAAAATGGAGCCAATTTCCAATTTAACATTTATTTTGAACAGATTAACAAATTGCAGTTTTACAGAGGAATTTTGCCCCCGTCAGTTCCTCTGTGGTCCAGACTTAAAGAAATCTGAACAATTAACTGATCTTTATTTCACAGCTTTATAGACAACCGGGCCTCTGGGCGTTTATAATCTCTCCAATCAGATCATTTTCATACAGATCTTAGCTCTTATTGGTGTCAGAAAATTTATAGCAGGCATATGGGTGAGACCGTTGTTTTCTTAAAAGTCTCATTCTGAATTTATGGTTTATATGAGCAACACCCCACCTCTATCAGACATCCTTCAATGTGCTAGAATAAAAGACATCACCCATATGAATAATTTTTAAAAAAGCTTATCTGCATAAACAATAGTGTCAGACCCATAACCATGCAAACTTTATAAACAGTCTTTTACCTTCTGAATGATAAAAGTTTAAACCTTATGCAGAATTACCACACTGGACACATCCATGGACCATGTTTTTGGAAATCTACATGGACAGCTTGGGTGATGGTGGCTATGTCCTGTGGCTCTACTTCTCTGGAACATGCAGACATATACTGCTCCATATCAAGTTGCATCTTGATAATCTTCGACATCCCCATTTGATCTCCCTGGCCGGTATTTGATAGTAAACTCAAAATCAGCCAACTCGACCACCCATCTGTGTGTAGTTGCATTGAGTTTAGCAGAAGACAAAACATAAATTAGGGGATTATTGTCAGTACAGACGACAAATGATGGTGCATAATAGAGGCACTCCCTGAACCTCTCGCATTAAGTGCTAAAAACTCCATTTGCCTGAGTGCAAATTATAGTTTCTTTCCGGGGGAGTCAATGTTCTAGAGCTGTAACCAATCACCATTAGCTTACCCTGCTGTTTCTGATACAGGATAGCACCAAGAACTTCTTCAGATGTATCACAGTGGAGCACAAAAGGCTTCTCAAAATCAGGGTAGCCTAGTATGGGCGGGTGCATCAGGCAATTGATGAGTTTGCACAACACTTCCTGATGATGTTCAATCCATGTAATGGGTTGGTTTGATGATAAGTGATTGGTTATATTCTGCCCTTTGCCCCTCTTGTTTGTAACAGGTTTGTGTGTTCGGTTTTTTGTTAGGTCTTCGGCTGACAAGAAACCGTAAAAATGGCTTGGCAATTCGTGAGAAGTTCTGAATGTAGGGCCGGAAATATGATATAAATCCCAGCAGTCTTTTCAGTTCTCCCACTGTTGCAGGCCTGTGATCCTTGAGAGATTGTACTGGTGCTAACTCGCTTGGATCCATAGTGTAGCTATCTTTGAACAAGACTGTCCACAAATATTTCACTTGGTTTTCAAAAACTTAATATTTTTTTGGAGTGAGCTTTACACCATACTTCTGGTAGTGGTGCAACACTCTCCTCAGGTCTCGTAGATGGTCATCAAATGTTTTGCTGTGAATGACATTATCATCCAAGTATGGCTGGCATGTCTCATCTCTCGAACCTAGAAGGTCTCCTCCACGCTGTGCTGAAATTCCGCAGGGGCTGAGGAGAGACCAGAGGGGATTCTGAGCCACTCATATGGACCCCACAGTGTTATGAAGGCGGTGATTGGTCAACTTGTTTTCTCAAGAAACCCCTGGTGGTAGGCCTTCCCCTGTTCTAGTACAGAGAACCAGGCACTTCCACATAAATTGTTCAGAATGTCCTGCACACGTGGAATAGGGTGTCTATCTGGTATGGATATAAGGTTTAACTCTCTATAATCCACAAACAAATGTAGTGTCCCATCCTTTTTTCCGAACATGCACGAGTGGTGAAGAATCAGGAGAGTTTGACTTTTGTATCCATTCCTGTTAAAAAGATCCTCCAGGTATTCCTTTCGCCTCCTTGTGTAGCGGTTTAGGTACTGAGTGTGGGTTACAGGAGTGGTGTCTTTAAGCCTGATCTTCAGTTGTAGTGATGGGATACAACCCACATCTTCATCCCCTTTAGAAAAGATGTGACACCTCTCTCACTACGATGCGCAGTTTAACCTGCTGTTCTGGAGTTGGATGATCAAGAGCCACAGGTTGATCCCATAATTCGTTGTTTTGATCCTGGTTTCCTCCCATACTGTTTTTATCTAGTTCAGAGGTTACTTCGTCCACTTTAGACTTGGTTTTCAATGTTTTGGTGGGACTGCCAGACTGTTCTGCTTTCAGTGGTTGAACTTTTGCTGGATAGGCTACTTTAATTTGTTGTATCTGGCCATTCCTGTCTAGGCCCACCTTTACGAAGTTTTAAATAACAGATAACATCTCCACAATACCAAATATTCCCCCAAAAAAGGAGGTAATTTATCATTATTTGTCGCTCACCTGCAATACAAGAGACGACATCATAGCCTCGCCATTCTTATCTAGGCCCACCTTTACTAAGGACCCTTGAGGCCTTCTTGGCTTCCTTACACATCCTGCATGGGGTTGTCCACATATCTCCTGATTAACATCTCACTTACATCTCCACAATTAAAACATTTGTCTCCTCCCTTCTTCTGCAAAAATAACACTCTTAAAAATACACTGTGATTTAAAAAAATTAGTTGGGACGGATAATGAATGGATAACATCTGTAGATAATGCCTGTCCCACAAAGGCAATTTCATTTATATAGCACATTTTCAACAGGAGGAAGTTCAAGGTGCTTTACATGATTACAGAAAAGTTAAAATGAAAAACAAAGTGTCTCTGCAGTTTTGCATTCGTCCAGCAGTTTGTTCCAGATGTGAGGAAAATAGAAACTGAAAGCTTCTTCCCCTTGCTTGGTTCTGGTTCTAGGGATGGTCAGTAGACCAGTGCTAGAGGACCTGAGCGATCTAGAAGGTTTGTATTGTGATAGCAGATCTCTAATGTACTCTGGTGCTAACCCATTCAGTGATTTTTAGACTAATAAAAGCACTTTGAAGTCTATTCTCTGAGCTACAGGGAGCCACTGTAAAGACTTTCCTGGTTCTAGTGAGAACAGGAGCAGCAGCGTTCTGGATTAGTTGCACATGTCTGATTGACTTTTAGGCAGACCTGTGAAGATGCTGTTACAGTAATCAAGGGGGCCAGAGATAAATGCAAGGATGAGTTTTTGTCTAGGTCTCCTTGTGTCATCAGTCCTTTAATTCCAGAAATGTTCTTCAGGTGATAGAACGCTGACCTTGTTTTTGCCTTTATGTGACCCTGGAGGTTCAGGCCTGAGTCCATTATTACACCTAGATTTCTGCCCTTATCAGTAGTTTCTAGTTGGACCAACTGAAGCTGTGTACTGATATTTAATCGATCTTTTTGGGGTCGAAATATAAGTACTTCTGTTTTGTTTTTTGTTCAGTTGGAGGAAATTATGGGACATCCAGCTGTTAATTTGCTCAATGCATTTACTGAGAATTTCGACCAGTCCAACATCACCTGGTGACATTGAGATATAAAGTTGAGTGTCGTATGGTTTAATGGGAGCATGTAAATGCTAAATAGGAGGGGCCCTAGGATGGAACCCTGGGGACCCCGCATGTGATTTCTGTTTTGTGATGAGAAATGGCTAATCAACAGAAAGATGTTCCTGTTCTTGATGTAGGATTTGAACCAGTCGAGTGCCGTACCAGAGAGTCCGACCCAGTTCTCTAGACTTTCCAGTAATATATCATGATCAACGGTGTCAAACGCCGCACTGAGGTCTGATTCTACCAGTACTGTTGTTTTACCACAGTCAGTATTTGTACGGATGTCATTGAAAACTTTGACGAGGGCTGTATCGGTGCTGCGGTGCCTATGAAAACCACACTGATAAAAATCAAAGCAGTTGTTCATTGTTAGGAAGCTGTTTAACTGTTGGAACACAGCTTTTCAAAATTTCTCCGATAAATGGGAGATTAGACATTGGTCTGTAGTTCTGCATTAACATGCTGTCTAGGTTCTTCTTTTTTAGTTGAGGTTGCATTGAGGTTGCAAATTTGGTGCATGGCGGCAAAAGCATTAGCAAAGCAGCAACAATAGCAGTAAATATGGTTTTATATACCTTCAACAACACTGGTGCTTTCTTTTTCCTAATCTGAAACGGCTGATTATCTCCTTTACAGTTGCCATGTCTGTTTTGACCTGAGTCTGTGAATCTGAGTTTTGTACTCTGTACTTGCCCCCTAGTTAGGGTTGCCAACCGTCCCTTAAAATATAGAATTGTCCCTTATTTGACAAATAAATGTGCCGTCCCGTTTGTAATTCATACGGGACACTATTTGTTCCATAATTTCATAAATGTACAATATGTCTGTCGCACATAGGCTATAGCCTTATTGTACCTATGTATAGGCCTATAAAAATAAAATATAGGAAATCACCCAACTACAGTCAGCAAAACTGTTTTGGTGGTGAGATCTAAAGGGACTGCAAATTGTTTGTGCATGCAGGTCGCGAGGGTTGCACACTCAGCATTGATTAGGTAGACAGACACAGCAAACTGGCGCTTCCCATGCAGCGCATTTAAAAATATCACAAAAACAAAGATACATATGTGAGTGGGAAGAGGCCCATCCTTGGCTGGACACAGTCAGTAAAGACAAATACAAGGCAAATTGTAAACTATGTCGGTGAGTGTTCTCAGTTGCACACTGAGAACACTCGCAGCACAGCACGGCAAGAACACAAGAAGGCTTAAACTTAAGCGGCATGTAGGCTAGAATATTCCTAATGGATTACATTTATTGTGCATTTTAAAAATGGAAATACATTTATTGCACATTTTCCAAGATGTCTTGTGCATGGATGCAATTTTTTTGTTGGATTAAGTGTGGAGGACTTTTTAAAGCCAGCAAGTTTAGGCATAGTCTATTATCCAATCAATTTAAACGACAACTGTAATAACAAATCATACTAACTGAATAAATGTTATGCTAATAAACAGATTAACATGAAAAAAAAAAATTGGATAGGGTTGTTGGTGTTGAAATTTTATATTTTAGAGAAATACGCAATACATTTTAAGTGAGCATTGCATTAAATTTCTTGGTATGGTTCGATTGTTGTTTAGACAAGCCATGCAAGGCAATTGAATTAACTATTTGTCATCCCACTCCTAAATTTGTATTTAAATGAGTAGATTAACCAGTTTAAAGGTGTTTGGAGTTTATCTGCAATATCCCCATAGAGTCACTTAAGAAAGAAAATATGGAAAATACACTGTTGGAAGCTCAACAAACGACCTCATGTTGTTCTTAGTATTGTCATGTGTTAGATCACTCTGCATCTTGTTAACACAAGTTGGATGTACTTTGTTATTTCCTTTTTTATATGGATGCATTTCTTTGCAGCTTTTTGTAGCCCAACTTACAGCCTTGATGTATTAATGCGTTCATTGTGAATAAAACATTTCAAGCTTAACATATGACCATTCTGGATGACGCCCTCACTGAAAGCAACACACCTCCCTGCAAGTCGGACGGCTCGGCCCGTGGTGAATAACGCCCCTTAGCCTAAGTGTCCCTTATTTTACTTGATCAAAGTTGGCAACCCTACCCCTAGTGGAACTCTCCGGTAGAACATGCACAAGATACTTCTCGTTGCTTCATAGCTGGTGGTGTCAATGTGAGGTTAAAAAGCAAGTATATTTTCAGACTTACTGTTAAAATGCACTTCTAATAAAGTAAGAATTGGCAAAACTGCTTATTGTGTTTCTGTTGAGGCAGTGGGGAGTGTTATTGGCAGCTGCTGAAACTAACTACTAAAGTAACTGACAGGGTTTGTCTTATTAAAGCAATAATCACTCAGAGCAAGGTCTTGGTCTTTATAACTTTTTTAAAGGGGAGAGAGCTTTGAAGAAGACAACAGAACACCGCAGTGTCTATGCTCAACTACAAAGGGTTCAAAATTTTTGTTGAAGGTCATCAAAAACTCAAAGTATCTACAGAATTTCACACTGCAGCAATTAGGCCCCACTCACCAAATATTTGCATATATATCTCTTTGGGGTTGAACCCATATCCAAGTTCTTGGATTTGGTGCAGATCAGAAAATGCATGTGGAAATTAGAGCCAAACCTATTTTCATGGCGTGATGCCAAATTGCACCTTACCACAAAAGCCACACCCTCTTTCCAAAACTGTTAGCATTAGAAAAGAACCTACCACAACTTGTTTCCAGTCACTGACCACAGCCAAATGTTGATTATTTAAAGGGAGGCAAATATGGACATTTCACTTTAAAACATTGCAATTTCACACAGCTGTGACCTTTAATGATGAAGTTAATACACTTTGTACATTTATGGCGAAAAGCCCAAATTTGAGGCTTAGCCACTCCTCCCTGCTTTGACACAGAAAATTCCTTTGATTACTTTTGATCCTAAATGCCTTAATTCTGGCATTGCTGATTTTCAAGTCTATAAGTGTAAAGCTCTAGGAGGAGTTTGATCAAACACGATGTGTATAAATGGCACAAAATAGCGTGTTTGATTCAAAATGGGCAACTTCCTGTTTGGTTTGGACCATGGCTCTAAGAGACTTTTTTTCTAGATCCTAAGACTGAGTCTTATAATCTTTAGATAAAGTAAGGCTAGGGGCTGGTGATTTTAAAGGTTTTAGGGGGCACCGTGGAGTAATTAGGCCACGCCCACCAGATATTAGCATTACACAATTCTTTTGGGATGGTCTAATATCCATGTTGTTGCTTGTGGTCCGGATTGGATACGTTTTCTGGAAATTAGAGCCAAACGTTTGGCCATGGCGTAACGCCGCACTTTGCCACGCTGCCACAGCCACGCCTTTTTTTGAAAACCCTCAGTACTGGATACAGTTACCCCAACTGGTTTCCAGCCACCGTGCAGTGTTGTTATGCTGATTAGCTCAAATATGTAAATTTTGACCTTTTCACAGCACAATATTACACTTCCTGCTCTGAGAAGGCGGGGCTTAAATTATGTCAGCATTTGAACATCTAGGATCGTCAGGGACCTGATGATCATCGACCACAGAAGGTTTCAACCATCTGTCACTTTCTGAAGAGAAGTTATAACTGTTTTAATATTTTTGGCATTTAATCAACGTCTGAGGCCTGGCCCCTTCAACATATACAAAAAGTCAATGTTTTTGATAACTTGTGATCCCTGATGCTTGAAGGCCATTCTGAGTGATTATTGAGGAGATCACACAAAATTCCAGGAAGTAGTTTGTCAAAGTTTGACGTGTGAAATGGTAAAATTGACCCTTTGACTCAACATGGCCGACTTCCTGTGCATCCGGGACTTTGGCTGCAGCCGAAACTACTAAATTTGTGAGAGGTCTGACGCCAAACCGAATGTGCGTCAGCGTCCGCCATGATAAGATGCATCCGAATTGGGCTTCCAGTTAGGAAGGAGTTAGGGAAAGTGGCCTGTATGCTAACTATCATAGCTACTTTAGCATAGGCACCTCTGATGCTAATTAACTGGCGATTAGGAGCTGTGTGCCATCCCACAATGCCTTTCGCCACACGACGCCATCAATACAAGTCGCCCGGCCCACTTCACGTAAAATAACGAAAATGGCCGAAAGGGGAAAGACGCTTTTTTTCTTTCTTTTTTTTTAAAGGGAAAAGACGCGCGCATGTGAGTACAACAACCTCTTCCGAAGGTTTATGTGGATTTGCGTCATTAATGTGCGTTTACGTCGCTTAATGACGTCGGGTAGAAATGCTGTTACGGCTCCCTAGACTACTAGCCATAGTGTTCTCACTGTTGACCACATGAAAGGTTAAGGATTAGTTGCTAGTGTTAGTGCTTAGAGGCTAACATTCAGTGGTTTCGGATGCAGGGTAGTACTTCATGAGTTTTTTGTTCGTCTGGAAGAGTTGTAACAGTGTACCAAGTTTAAAATTTCTGTTAAACCATGTGGAGCAGATAAAGTTTAGGGGGGTGCTGTTCAGCTACTTGGCCATGCCCTTTTTAAATTCTATTAGAATAGGTAAATTTCACGCAAGCCTGAAGCATAAAAAGCCAATGCAAAAAATTATGAGTTTACGTATATGTTTAGGCCTCCAAAATGCCAATTTATCTGAGGGAAGAAAAATAAGAAACAATACAGATACAATAGGCCTTCCCAGCACTTAGCTACTCGGGCCTAAAAAAAAACAAAATACTTTTTTCATCCCAGCAGTAAAGAAATAGACATAAAGAGCGCAAAATTACACGTGCAGCAAAAATGTTGCAACAGTGTCCTTCATTTGCAGATGAAGGACACTGTCGGTCGTTTTGTCATTAAGTTCTTCAGTTTTCAAAACTTATCCAGGCTGATTGGATGACAATATAGGGTCATACAACAAACAGAAAATACTATTTTGAGTAACTTTTGTTAATTATAATCATAATAAAGTCATATATTATGTCAACTTTTTTTAAACGAAATGCAGCATTTTTAAAACTTAACTTGTGCAACTAATTCAAACAAGTTTCAAAGTAATATAAAATGCAAAGAAATATACAGTGTAAAAGAAAACTCTGAGTGTACTTAATAAAACAAGTCAACACATTTCACTAGCTTTTATGAGTAATTTCAACTTGACAGTGAATGGTGGAGTCAAGCTGAAAATACTCAAAAAGGCTAGTGAAATGTGTTGACTTGCTTTTTATAAAGAAAACTCAAGTTTTTTTAAAGTGCATTCTTAACAAGATAAACAAGGGTCATATATATCACAATGACCAATGTAGATTTTACATGTCAAATAGTAAAAACAAGTAATATAAAAGTAATAAATTTACTCTGGACAGCTGTACTGTTCAACTTCATTGGCTACAAGTGTCCAATTGATTCACATTTAAAATTATACGTTTAGCTTTCAGAGCCCTGTATGGTCAGGCTCCTTCTTATATCAGTGATCTGATCCACCCTTATACCCCTGCAGGGGCTCTCAGGTCTGTGGCTCAGAAACTACGGAAAGTTCCCCGCACTCATTCTAGAGGTGACAGTTCCTTCCAGGCTGTTCCTCCTTGGTTTTGGAATGATCTTCCCTTTTCTTTGAGCTCAATTAAATCCGTTGACACCTTTAAGATTTAATCCAAAACACTCTCTGTATTATTTATGCAATTATACCTTGTGCCACTCCCATCATTTATGCAAACCAAACACTTGCTTTCAATAAATTCTTCTAATACAACTCCATTTGCATCTGTACTAGGGCTACCCCAAACACCACTGTGAGAATTGAAATCGCTATACCAAATAACCTTCCCTTGATCCTGTGCACAAACACTCTCTAATAAATAACACTTAGCCTGCTCCCAGGATTGTATAAATTAACAATCAAAAATTGATCATTGCCTGACCATAATCTCACAGCAACTGAATCATTATTCTGTCCTATCCTTTCTATCTTAAATTCTAAACCAGAACGCACAAATGTAATAACTCCACCCCCTTGCCTCTGACGCCTGTCATTTCTTATTGATGAGTACCCTGGAACAATAAAATCCAACTGAGGCTTAAGCCATGTCTCTTGAATGCAAATTACATGAGGTTTCTCCACCATGTCTGAAATATATTTCTTAAATTCCTGTCAATTACTAATTAAACTTCTTGCGTTCCATTGAAACACAATTAACATCAAGAGGACATGCCACCACTGCATGATTGGGATTCTGGAGGGTTTGCTTTTAATCTTAGTTCCTCCACAATATCCTCTCATCCAATATTTGAAATTCCAAAGCATCGATCCGCAGCCCTTACAATAATTGTAATTCTCTCAATTTATCCCTTTGCTTGCACTGCACAATTTACCACATCAGCCAAGAACATCAAGAAGGATCGTTCCTCCAGCAGCAATGTACCCTCACTTACATTACTCCTACCCTGACTTATAGGATTGTTACTCATCACTTCAGTGTGTACCTTTTGTGTTAGCACAGGTACCTTTTTACAGCTTCTGCATAGGAGACCCCCTCTACAACCTTTATTTTCTACACTTCAGCTGCTCTTTTAGATGCATAACAACCCCCGTATGCAGAACTATGCTCTCCTCCACAGTTGCAGCACTTGACTTTCGCCCCTTCCTCACATTTGCCATATTCATGCTCCCCAACGCATCTTCCACACTGCTGTTTCCCTTTACATGTAGCAGCTACATGTCCAAACTTTTGACATATGAAGCATCTAAGCAGAGGAGGAATGTATTGACGAACATCATAGCTCATAAATCCGAATGTAAACTTTATCTGGAAGAGTATTATCATCTAGTTTAATCATGACCAAGAAGCTATCAACTCTTTTACCATCCCGCGACACTTTCAACTGTCTCACGTCTACAACGTTGCCTCCCTTTATGTTAGCTTTTATTTCATTACATGGAATCTCAGGTGAAATACCTGAAATGACACCACTCACAAATCTTTTACTTTCCAACTCCTTCCCAGTCACTCTGTGCCCCGCAATTTTGTCCACTTTCAGCACTTTTTCCTTCTCTTCCACACTGTTGCAGATAATCAACAAAGAACCATCACATAAAATTTTAGCACACTTGACGGCTCTAATGAGTTTGTTAATCTCCGCAGTGAGTTTAACTGGGTTGCATTTACGAAACGACGCACCCTCTTTAACTTGTTCAACACAACTTTAAACTCGGTCATTCTTTCTACCTCCATCACATTATGGTGATCAACATATTATCCCACAGCTCTCTGTCTCCTGTGCCTCTATCTGGAGCATCTTTTGGCAATTTTCTCCGCGATTGGACGGCTGAAGGAACAGCTGGATGCGATGATTCGTGCTAACGGGACTCAGAACCAAA